>JAJJWX010003739.1:1200000-2400000 GCA_023529315.1 Papaver bracteatum | reverse complement strand
ATTTGGATATGTATATTTTTTTATTATATTACGACAACATTTTTATAACAGGTAAAAACCCGGTACCGGACTGGAACTGGATCGGTCTTATAGGTACAGGTACAACTCTAGGTACAGGTCCTCAAAATGAGGTACCAGTCAACTCCAGGTACAGGTACCGGGTTCATAAGAAATCTGCCAGTACGCGTACCCAATCTGTCTCCTTCACCAATATTGCATGCACACATATGCATGCACTTGGTTTCCGGTACATGGATTTATAAACTAGTGTGTGAACACTCTATATATTCTTATATCCATAGATGGTAATCTCAACTCTACATTTCAATCATTGAAACATTCTTCTTATAACAATCATTATTCACGACTATCGTCATCAAATCTATTTTTAAGATTGAAATGTCATCATGACTTTCGTCACGGGTAAAGATGAAAATGGTTAAAGCGAAAGCTTACCAACACGTGTTTCGAGAAAAGGATAGGCGAGTAAACTCGGATCGAAATAGAAAATGTGTATGTATGAAAACTATCATACTTATACGACTTTTATCTCAAGAGTATGAGATATAGTATACTTTTGTGTGATAGATGAGTTCAAGTCTCCACATACCTTTTAGTCGGATGAAGTTCCACTGGTTCCTTGAGTAGTTCTTCGTCTTCGTAAGATAATCTCCATGGAGTCTGGAGCTCTACTTAATTGTCCTTGACCGAGACTAAGCTATAAGTAGACTAGAAATCAAGACATTAGTTTTGATCACTAACATTGACAAACATGCTTGAGATAGAAACGCGTGCGAGTTCGACCGAGCAATGCTCTAACATAGATGCTAGCCTTACTATGTTAACTGTGGACTTCACCAATGCCTTTAGTCTAGTTGACCGAACTGTATGTGGGAGATTATTATATTTATTCGTCTACAGGAGTGTAACAAGGAGACCCTCTAAGGCCATTGTTATTCACTTTGGTGCTTCATCAGATTATAGCAAAGATAAATGAACAGTATAGACTATCCTTACAGGCCTGGTATCTTGATGATGGTACTATTATTGGTGACACTGCAGAAGTGGCAAAGGCACTTTCAGTTATTCAGACAGAAGGGCCTGAGCTGGGGCTTATATTGAATATTCAAAAAACATAAAACTTTTGGCCCTCTTGTGATGAACGGAGAGATGGGATGTTCCTTGTTGGATTCTCAAGGCCAGATAGTGGGGTTAAACTATTGGGTGGTGCGGTCAGCCTTGATATTGGGTTCATGAAAGAACTTGCCATTAGAAGAGCAGAGAAAGCAGTAGATTTAATGTAGGTTTTATCCAAGCTTCGTGATCCTCAAAGTGAATTGCTACTATTACGTTCTGGTATGGGTATCTCCAAGCTGCTCTTTGGGCTTCGTATTTGCTGCCCAGAATATACTACAGCTACAGTAGATATCTTTGATAGAGGCGTGGGAGAGGTGGTGGAGGGTATTGTGGTTTGTGGAGGTCCGTTTTTTTGGGAGTTCCAGTTGAGGTTATCTACCCTGCCTATCAGATATGAAGGTCTTGGTTTATACACTGCTAAGGAGGCGTCGTAATATGCTTTTCTAGTATCGCGTGTGAAAATGCGGGGGTCTAACAACCACACCCAACAATTCGTTTGGCAATCTGAGAGGGCTTACTCCAATACACTTTATAGAGAATCAACTAGACAGTCAGATTCAATCTAGAATAAAGTATATCAAAGATTTTAATATCTCTAACTCTTAATTCAATCCGCAATCAGCAAATAGAAATCTACGAGCCCGATTGAATATAAGAGTTACTTGAACGGTACCAAAGACCAATGTTCAAGTGTGAATCAATGTAAATCAACAACCAAAGGTTGGATATTCTAATTGATTGATCTTAACGCACAACCTGTGATATTTTAATTATATAACAAAATATAATGCGGAAAAGAAATAACACAGACACCGGAATTTTGTTAACGAGGAAACCGCAAATGCAGAAAAACCCCGGGACCTAGTCCAGATTGAACTCCATATTGTATTAAGTTGTTACAGACTCTAGCCTACTACCGATTAACTTCGGACTGGACTGTGGTTGAACCTTAATCAATCTCATAATGATTCAAGGTACAGTTGCGCTCCTTACATCTCTGATCCCAGCAGGATACTACGCACTTGATTCCTTTAGCTGATCTCACCCACAACTAAGAGTTGCTACGACCCAAAGTCGAAAACTTGATAGACAAATCTATCTCACACAGAAAAGTCTATATGATTGAATAAATCTGTCTCCCACAGAAATACCCAAGAGTTTTTGTTCCGTCTTTTGATAAATCAAGGTGAACATGAACCAATTGATAAACCAGACTTATATTCTCGAAGAACAGCCTAGTATTATCAATCACCTCACAATAAACTTAATCGACTAGCGAAACAAGTTATTGCAGAATTACAAACGATGAGACGAAGTTTGTTTGTGATTACTTTTCTATCTTACCTATCAGAGATATAAAATCTCGAGCCAATTATTTTAATTGCTCTCAACACGATAGAAACAGCAAGATTAGATCACGCAACTGCAAAGATAATAGTTGGGTCTGGCTTCACAATCCCAATGAAATCTCCAAGTCGTTAACCTATAGGGTCTCGAGAAGAAACCTAAGGTTAAAGGAGAATCGACTCGAGTTATGCAACTAGTAACACACAAGAGGTGTGGCGATTAGTTTTCCCAGTTGCTAGTTTCAAATCAGGGTTTGCAAACTAAGTTACCTTGGTAACAAAGCATTCAATAATCACCGTTAGATGAAAAACCTTATTCAACCAAGCTAATATCTTTTAACCGTTAGATCGAACTTAGCTTGTTACACAAAAATGAAATGTACCCTCATTTAGGTTTATGTAACCGTACCCAAACGTGTATACTATGTTGGTTCACAAATAGTTAACCGAGGTTAGCCATATGATTGCTCTCATATCAACCTTATTCATCTTAACCATAACTAGTTCAAATGAAACTAGTTAAAGAGTTGTTCAATTGTTTAGAAAACCCAATTGAAACCAAATCGGTTTGATTCACTTGAATCAATCATGGACATTATAGCCACGGTTTGCAAATAATTATATTCCTTATGATTTAAATGTTTAAGTCCATGAACTGACTGATTTGACAAAGTAACCAGCTTAAGTATGCGTACTTAAGCAACCAAATTTGAGTTTGTTAAGTTTCCAAACTCAGCAGAAATTTTCGTTTCGAAAACTTCCACCAGTTTGCGTACGGGTACGCATACTTAAGGTGACTGGTTAAGAGTTTTGCCAAAACCAAACTTAGCAGAAGTTCTCGAACTTAACCTGTCTCCTTCACCAAATTCGTATACACACATATGCATACTCATGGCTCCCGGTTTATGGATTTATGTGTGAACACACTATATATATATATCCAAAGATGGTTACATTATCAACTCTTTATTTCAATCATTGAAACATTCTTCTATAATGACAGTAGCCATTTTCACACACTATTAGCATCAAAGCAATTTTCAAGATATTGAAATAATCATTATCGAAACATTCCAAGCCTACATCAAATGATTGTATCACACAAACCATGTAAGATGTTACTCGTAAATTTTCTCATGATATAAGATGAACTTGGTCGAAGTGAAAGCTTACCAACACATATTTCGAGAGTTATGTAATAGATATACTCAGCTCGAAATCTCAAATGCGTATAGAGAAAACTATATCGTAACACGACTTATGTCTCAATATAGGAGATGGAAGAAATAGACTCTCCAAGTGATAGATGAGTTCAAGTCTCCACATATCTTTTGTCGAAGAAGTTCCACAAGCTCCCCTTAGTAGTTCTTCGTCTTCAAGAGATGAACGTCGAGAGATCTAAGCTCAACTACACTATCTATGTCCTAGTCCGAGACATCTATAAATAAGCTAGAAATCAAGACTTATAGTTTTGATCACTAACATTGACAAACATGCTTGAGATAACAACACATGCGAGTTTGACCGAGCAATGCTCTAACAGCGTGTACAATCATGGGGCCTACAAGATCACATATTAAAGAGCAGTGGAGTAGAAGGCATGGATGCCAATTTTCATAAGGCTTTGAAGAAATTACAAGCAACTCTTTCTGATTATGACTTTAGCATCTTCAACAGTAAGGACATTGCCCCCTAAAGCACAAAGTAACACGGCGAGTGCTCTTTTTGGTAAAGTAGTTAAAGACATAGATAGAGTTTACGAGCTATCAGACAGATAGAAAGCGGTCTTTGGTTGCATGCGAGCAGCTCATACCCATGATTCTCTTCTTTCTATACCGATTAAGGGCCTTGGGCAGAAGATGTCACCCGTTGAGTACCGGTCCATCCTTAAATACAGGTTAATGATCCCTCTGTACCCTTCAGATACATATTGTCCTGCTTGCATCACAATATGCTTAGACACGTACGGAGAACATGCAGTCCATTGCAAGGTAGATCCTGGGTTTAAATATAGACATGATCATGTGAGCGATACGTTGTATGATGTATTGTGGAGAGATGGTATTTCAGCAAAGAAAGAAGCGGTTGACAAACCCACTTGAAGGGAGATCAACACTTAGGCCAGCAGATGTTCTTATTTTTGGATGGGCTAATGGAAAACATGCATGTGTTGACCTCACTGATGTTTCTCCGTTAGTAGGCATTGGACATGGCACCTTCACAGTTGGCCAAGCAGCGCTGAGAGCTGCCTCAGGTAAGATAGTGAAGCATGAGAAAGCGTGTGTTGATAATGGACATGCTTTTATTCCATTTGCTTTTGATACTTTCGGTTTTTTGGCTCCAGAGGCGGTTGACTTCTCAAGAGAGTCCAGAAAGTCATGCACAGTAATGTCATGACTCCCTGTTCGAGAGAGTTTGTTTTTAAAAGGATAATTTTTGCAATTCAAAAAGGGCTTGCGGCGCAGCTTGTTGCTCGTTTGCCTGCTATGTAAAAGTTTTGGGACCATCTTCCTTAATAATACAATTAGGAGAAAAGTCTAGGGATGCTGAACTCCTAGAATGAGAGCGACTACTATTCTCAAAATCTCTAGAAATATATCTACTTTTAACTCAATGAAAAGGAAAATATTCAAAGAAGGAAAACAACTTACGATCAACAACAACTCTTAAGAACGGCTCGCAGGTTCTTCAAGAAAGAATTTGACTAGAAGATCTGAATCACAGATTAAAGCTACTGTTAATCCAAGCTAAAAGGGATTTAGGATGGGGTTTCTCTTC
Organism: Papaver bracteatum; assembly: GCA_023529315.1. Taxonomy (NCBI): domain Eukaryota; kingdom Viridiplantae; phylum Streptophyta; class Magnoliopsida; order Ranunculales; family Papaveraceae; genus Papaver; species Papaver bracteatum. The sequence goes on along the minus strand of JAJJWX010003739.1, from coordinate 2,394,739 downwards.
TCTCTCTTGCTCTGATACCATGTCGAAGCACAGAGGAAGTGAAAGTGTAAATTGAACTCAGAGGAGAAACTCCTCATGCACATTTTGTGCACAATAACAACTATACCCTTAATGGGTAAAATATCTAGATTACATTGTTCACTGTTCACTAGGTTGCAACACTTCGCAATCCTATTGTGAACAACTACTTGTTCTGTTAACTTCATTACAACAACAATGCAACCACTACAGTCAATCATCCATCAAAATAACATAATGTAATCTGTTAAAACCACCGCCAAAAATATAACAAAATGTAACGAAAATTGAATATTAGGAAAAAAAAACATAAACCGACAAGCACTCAAAGCCAGTTACCAAAAGCTTTAAAGGTAAAACACAAATTGAATGGAATTTTAGCTAGGAGACTATGCAGTCTCACATGCATACAAAGCAACAGAATTGACGTGTTGTGCATATATACATATAGACACATACAACTCTAAAACCAAATAAAGTGGAGGAGATAACCTTCAAGTTGGCTTTGGAATTGATATCGTCCACAAAATATCTGAATCTGACTGCACTGTGATCTTCTCTTGCATCACGATATTCGATGTACTTATTAATCCACCAAATTTCATCTCAGTATTATCTGTGCAATTTTGGGGAAAACATTAGACTTTGCACCATAAAAGGCTTAGAATTCAAGCTTACAAACAGAGTAATAGTCAAGTGCTGAACATACACAGAACAGCTTAATGACAGGATAACAACAATGCATAAAAATATATTAGTCGGCCTATGATGAATGAAATAAACTTACCAAGATCCCATCGCAACCCAGAAGTTGTCGCTTTTGCAGAGGCTGTAGCGATAGGGATGAGCCCACAATGTGGGCCTTCAAGAGACGACAAGATATTGATCTCATGGCGATGGGTCTTTGGAAGAAGTTGGATAAGGCAGTCATTAGATATAAGAACTATCCGGATGTTTGAGAAATTACAGAGAACATTGATGTTTCCAATCTCATGATCGAATCTCCCCCCGAGCGCTCCAGCAACAAGAATGCATAGCTGCAAAATAAAGAATCTCTTAACCAGATGATATATGTTTTCAGCACTTACGATGACCACTTTCATTAAACTGCAAAACTGACTATGATTGCACAATGAAAGCTATCAACAGAAAAAGATGGTTAAATTGCATTGGATTGTTCAATCTCCATCGTGCACATGGGGACAATTGTAGACTATCCTTTCTTGGTACTCATCCTTGCAATTCTTCTTTTTGTCTCATATGCCAAGATTGGCCAGCACAGGACAGGAAAATCAACCATGCAATGAGATTATCCTTCAAGATCAATTACGTTGTAAGCAAATGTTACCGAATCAGGATGACCACTAAAAAATGTTGAACTACCTCTGACAAACTACTCCACTGTGCAAAGAAAACCACATCCAGATAGCTCCGATCAATAGATTGCTCAGAAAATCACTTGATCACTAGAAATATGATTCCTTTTCCTTCACTCTTTTTCATCTATTAGATTGCTCAGATCACTAGATTGACATTTGACACCTATTAACTAAGAGATACAAACACCTGACTAGGTTATGACAGGTTCGAAATAGCCAATAAGCTGAATGTAAGTTCTGGTAAATACACGATTAGCAAGTCAAGGTCGTATCCACTACCCCCACATCCTCTTATAACATACCTATAACCAAGTAAGCCGAGAAAATCCCATAGATACAGTTCAATAAAAATCTATACTTCCACCTAGATAATGCAACTACAAGTTCATTTAGCATTCCATGATTTCACTTAACAATGATCAGATTAAATCAACAAAGACAAGCATTTGACTTACATCAGATTTATCCACATTTGGAATAGTATCCCGAATAAATGATATGCACTTGTGCAGATCCGTGGTATCCTAATCCTGTGATTCATCCACTATTCGGGATCCCTAATAAAACACATCAAAACCATAAGTATCCCAAACACCAAATTTTAACTCTTGAAACATAACTAAAGATAGGCTTACCAAATTTGCATAGAAGTCTTTAACTTCGGTTCTAATTGAGTCCATGTCCCCTTTAATGACATCCGGTTTATACCTGTTCATCCATATCCATCAATTATAAAATTCATTCAACATCAGAGAGATAGATCATTCAAAGATTTATAAAACCTGTTTCTAACAAGAAGAGGATCTTCTTGTGGTAATAACAGAGGCATTTCATCAAACACTCTATTAGCTCCACCGTCAGCACATAAACATAACTTTGCTGCCCGAGCGAAAAAACAAACCCAGACTTCATACCAAGTTTTAAGAAAATCCCTAACCTCAAGAAAGCTTAAAAAGAAGCATACCAGAAGAATCAACAAGTGTAAGAAACAGAGTAACAGAGGATGATGTACTTACCATGGTTCCATAAGAGAGGTGTAAATTTGGGGAGAGGTTGATTAAGAAGTATGAGAGCGTAAGTTTTCTTCTCTTCTGAAGATGAAGGAGGGATAGAAGGAATAAGGAATGATGAACAATGAGACATTAACTCCATGGTGTTGCTCCTGAAAGAGATTTTTTTTGCTGGGGAATTTGGTTTCGACGAAGGGAGATGATGAGAGACCGTTGCTTTTTATTTGGACGTGGAATTTTGGCTGAGAGGGACAAACATTTCTTGTTGTCATAAATTCTGGACACGCCTGGTAGCCCTTAACCACTCTTTTTAGAAGATGCCGATTATGCTAAAGGTGAAGCATCTTCATTCGACAGGACATTCAAATGCAGTACAACGTTTTGGACCTTACTGAATTTGCAAGACTTGCAGAGTGGTGGTGAAACACATGATCATCATAGCTTACCCTATTGAATAGAGATATTTTGAGTTGATGGTGGTGGTTTGTGTAGGCCGTAGTAGTGCTTTCGATTGAATGTCCCGACAAAAAAAAAATTGAGTATATGGTGAGACCACATCTTGCTTTTCTTCTTTATTTATGAATAAAAATTTGTAGCAACGCTTATATGATATCTACATCAACAACTAGTTTGCTTGGTTGGTTTTTTAAACATGGGGCGACCCCAACACAATTAGGGATGACACAAAACGACAAAATAGGCCATAATCGGTAGGTTATTTCACAATCGATAGGTTATTTCCGGGGCATTTTTTTTAATGGCCAAACTACCCTTTACAAACAATCGGTAGTTAATCAACAATCAGGAGTAAATTTAGTTTGTATAACTTCCGAATATAAAGTAGCCCCAAAATAAAATAATATATCTTTTGAATTTTGATTTTGATTATCCTATAATCAGTAGTAAATAAAGTTATCTTGACTCCCGATTATACAGTTTACCTTTGGCAAAAATGCTACCATAATCGGTAGGAATTTAGGTTATTTAACTTCCGAATATAGAGTAGCCCCAAAATCAGAGTTTGCAAAAATCCTCTTTTTTAAAAAAAAATTTGGTTGAGCCTATAATCGGTGAGAAAGGAAGAGTTATCATGACTTCCGATTATACAGTGGCTGTCTTTGCAAATATCCTACCATAATCGGTAGTCAAGATACTTCGTATAACTACCGAATATAGAGTAGCCCCAAAATCAGAGTTTGCAAAAATCCTCTTTTTTTTTTGAATTTGTTGAGCCTATAATCGGTAAGAAAAGAAGAGTTATCATGACTTCCGATTATACAGTGGTTGTCTTTGCAAATATCCTACCATAATCGGTAGTCAAGATACTTCGTATAACTTCCGAATATAGAGTAGCCCCAAAATCAGAGTTATCATGACTTCCGATAATGAAGAAACCCTATGGGAACAGACACGTTTTGTGAAAATTTCTGGAAAACCGAATAGGTTTTCAAATTCATTAACCGAAAAAAATTCCACGAGACGCTGTCTCGCACTCTGCTAGGGGCATTGCCCCTAGACCCCCATGACCTGACCTATCAGGTCGAACACAGCCGGGAGGGGCTACGCCCCTCCGAACAGCGTTAAACAATCTTGAAAATATCCAACACATATAACTACCCAATATAGAGTTGCCCCAAAATGAGATTTTGCAAAAATCCTCTATTTTTCTAATTTGGTTGAGCCTATAATCGGTAGTAAATGAAGTTATCATGACTTCCGATTATACAGTATAGTCTTACCATAATCGATAGTCAAAATAGTTCATATAACTACCGAATATAGAGTTGCCCCAAACTACCGATTATGGATTAACCTCCCGATTATAAAGGGGCATATAAGTAATTTTTAACCTATTTTGTCTTTTGTGTCGCCCCTAATTGCGTTGGGGTCGCCCCTAAAAGTGTCAGGTTTTTAAATCTGGGGCTAATTAGGCTGCTTGTAAGTCGTATTATTGTTACTAATAACAGTATATTTGGGTTTTTGCTGACTGGTCGTCTGGATTTGACTTGGTCCTTGACACATGACGTGAATCGGATGTCAGACCATTTCTCTTTTAGTTTTTGCCAGATCTAACTCGTTACCTGACTTATATTTAATACTTGACTCGAACTTGTGGTGTCAGGAAACAAAATACCACTAACTCAGCGGACCAAACCACTGATTCGCAATATTTTTGAATCGGTAGAGTTAGATCTGACTCAAATAAACAAATACACCAAATCATCCATATAAGTCATGTGATTTCAGTCAAATAAGACGAGTCATATCCGGAAGCAAAAAAAAAAAATGATGTAAGTGTTTGAGGAGAATTAGATGTGAACCATGGAGAGATGAGAGGAAGAAGAAGAACCATCATATTAGAGGGATTATTAGTTCTATCACATATGTTACAACATATACATATAAATGGGTAACTGGATGGACCGCACATCCATGGGTCGTGGGCCATGTAACACTCCCCCTTGTGCGGTTCAATAATAAAACTTTATACATAGTGCTTTGAATGTATTTCTTCAAACGACGTCCTCTGCTTGATGGCTTGTGCCAAAATCAATCGCCTCATTAAAACTTTGACAAGTAAAAACCCAATGGGATAAAATCATGGTACAACTCTTCACATGTAGTACTTCACATGTTGTCTCGTATTTTACATGTTGTTCGTCACATGCAATACGATCCTCAAAGATCGACGATTCTAAGTTAATTGTCTCGTTAAAACTTCGTCAGGAAAAACCAAGAGGGACAAAACCTGAACTAAAGAAAAAGAGTACAAATATTATGCAAACGTAGAACATAGTTAGACTCGAATATGTTGCCTCATTAAAACCTTGACAAGAAAAACCCATTGGGACAAAACCTTGACGAAGGGAAAATAGTACAATGTGACAGATGCAAGTAAAGGTGATCCGTTGCAGAAGATCACTTTGCTCCATTGAAGTTGACTAGTTGCTTCACAACTCCTAAGGAAGAAAATCCTCGTGAGAAAGATAATAGCCTTGGTTGGGAAATTACATTCCCGGTGTTTGTTGTTGTCTCATTAAAAACCTTTCCGAGTAACAAAACCCTGTGGGAAAAAGTAACCTCGGTGTAGGAAAATAGTTCAACACACCATTAGATCCTCCCCCTGATATCAGACAATTTTCATTAGTCTAATGCATTCAAAAGGAGTTTATCACACTTTACTTTTGTGACTTGAATGTTTATAAGACCATGTTGTTGATTCTAGAAGTTACGTTGATTAACAGACTATTGCATTTCATTTCTTTGATTCAGATATTTTTGGCAATATCAATGCGATCTTTATGTCTTCAACGTTCAATATACTTGATGCTTTTAGTGTTGTCTCGCTAAAAACCTTGTTGAGTGACAAAACCCTTTGGGAAAAACTATTCTCGATCAAAGGGAAAAAGAGTACAACACATATTCAATTTCGAAGTAAAATATGTCGACATCATAACCTTGGATCCTCCCCCTGATGTCGTCATCTCCCCCTGATTACGTTCAGAGTTGTTCCAGAAAGTTCCTTTAGTCATGTACTTTTCGAAACTGAATATCGGTAATAACTTAGAAAATAATCTACCATATCTCCCTCTGATTACTTTCGTTGGAGAAGAGATTATTATTCCTTCATAATCAACAACCTTTGGATTGCAATTTCATTAGCATTCCTTTTAATGTCTTTGTAGGGTTAAAACAAATTTATTTCAATGGTTATTTATAAGTACATGATTACATTCACTATACCATTCCAATGACGTTGTATTGGCGCTGAGCTATATCTAGCTAACAAGTTCACTGAGGATGTAACATTTGGCCGAGTACATTAAGTACAATAATGCGTCTATTATACTTAGATAAGAAAATTTCATTTCCCGACACAACTTCGTCATCTTCCTTTAGACGAATTGGTCATTTATGTACATTTGGAACTCGGCTAATCATGGGAGTGCTAGCAGGATGTATGTCCTTGTTAAATTTCTTGACAATGGACATATACAAACTGGCGGAATAATATACCACAAGCTCGGTTTTCTAGTTCAGAACATAGATAAGATCGAGATTTCCCAGGATTTTCATCTCAAATTCAAATTTTAAATAGCTTGTAAGATCTCTTATTCCTTTAAGAGAACTTATCATGTCCATACCGTTGACATAGATGGCTATAATTCTGAATCAGGAACTTATTTAATATACATGGCACAAAACCGTACTTGTTTATCCCTTCCAAATCAAATAGTCACTTAGACGGGTATACCACATCTGCCTGATTGTTTAAATCAATAAGTGACTGTTCCAGTATAACCGCAAACACACTCCGTGGTTTAGAGTCATGCGACTTAGGAATCAAACGGCCATCATGCACTTTTGTAAATATCTTTGAGTCTAAATCTCCAAAGATATAACCACATTTACTATGTTTCAAGTTCTTTTAAAACTACCAAGCAAACTAATTAACTGAAAATTATAATGTTCAAAAGAGAATGCAATCCAGGGGTTTGTGAGAAACCTCACGCCACAAGGTGATTCTTTATACTTTAATACCTCATTCTTCTCACTACACTTTGTGACAAATAACCACATATTTCCCACGGGCTTTACACTTGGTTGGTCAGCACTACCACACCAAATACCCATATATTTGTCAAAGAACTAAGTTCTACATGGATTGCGTAGGCTAAATATGCTCTTTATTTGAAATTAATCAAAATAAAGCATGGTTCGATCTCATTGTGCTCTACTTTTGGAGCAACTATTTATGGATTATATCATCATTGTGCACACATGATCCTTCCATTGACTCATGTGCATTCTCATAATCTGTTAGGATTTCATTGTTCTCTAGAATCATTTAAAACCTCGGAGCGTCCTCCCGTTTGATTCATGGACATATTTAGAGACAATTTTATGAGATGATTTCAGATGATATAATTGGGTTGTGCCTAACTCACCTATTTCCTTTCTAGGTGAGCACAGATCGAACCTAGTGGTCTATCCATATTCCTTTATGGAGCCATGGCCTCAACCACACTTCCACCAAGTGTAATTGTTACCCCTTAGTTTTACGGTGCATATCCTTTACTAAGGATTTTTAACCTTACATGCACGTTTGCAGTTGGTATGTGTGATCTCGTCAGTTTACCAATATCAATGTACATTCAGAAAATCGACAATATTTTTTCACTTCACAATTCCATTTGTGGAGTATATGAGTCTATATGAGACAAAATGGGAACACACCACGATATTCTATGTTGTTCCCTCGGAAAATAATTTTTCCTGTCTCCCCCTAACAATGGGAAGACCATCCCATTAGGGTGATTATCCGCAAATCAGCGGTTGAAAGATCGTCTATCAAAAGGTTTAAATATGCGGATAATTATTGGAAATTCTTGTCCAACAGTGTCACTTAATCATTTTGATGACCCATCATAGTACGATGTGGAGTCGTAAGGGCACATATTAGTGCAACCAAAAATGCGTAAGAACAAAAACAAATGTCAGGATTATATCCAGTTACCAACTGGTACGTAAAGAATGGTTGACCAATTGTGGGTCTAACATGAATTAGTGAAGATGCGTGTAATATTGCATATTCCCCAAGCAATTAAGGGTAGGTTTATACGCATAACCATGCCTTAGGCACCTTTTATAACCTTTGATGATTGCCTTTGCGAGACCATAGGGTATAGGATGCTCTGCATTGATCCTATTAAATATGCAATAACCATCAAGTCCTTTTGATGTACACTAGCTAGCATTTATAATGGGTGGTGAGCCCTTACATGTATAATATATGCTTGTAGTTTTCGAAACGCAAATTTCTTTGGAACTATAACTAGTCCAAAATGTCAAAACATTCACCAGATCCATCATTCACTTTAATGGTCCGCATTCTGCATGAATATTTTTCTAAAGTTCACCTTGTTTTCTTTGTAACATGGAATTTTTACCATTTGCATCTTAGGATGGTATCGATCCTGTTTTACTATAGACTTTGTAAAAATGAGTGATATGCTTTCTTACCTAAAAGCATAATGGGAAGGGGATTTGTGCATCTAGTAATTTAGAAAACACTTATTAAGAGATATGTCATCAATTTGCATTCTGTCAATCTTTTTCCCATTTTCGTTCACTCAAATAAAGTGATATTTGTATGAGTTCTTTCAAAACAATCATCATGTCATAACCAAAGTTTCTTTATGGTTATGCCCAAAGCCTGTATGAGTCAGTTTCCAACATTTCATCGTCGGAGTCAATATGATTCAATAATCCAAATATTATAGTGAATTACATTGCACTAGATTGACTCATTAGTTACTCTAAAATATATTTCCTTCCAAATATATCAGAGACCATAAAAGATGCAATCAATTACATTCTCATCATTTTGATGTTCCACATGATATCCATTTACACGGGTTACTTGGGAATTTAACAAGGTGTGATTATCTCTTGGTACATCTAGAGATTTTCCTACGTCTTTGTTCTATCTTGAAAAAAAAAAAAAGCAGTGTTGCGCTCGATAAGATAGTCAATTGGCCAGGCAAAGTTCTTGTTGCCATTAAAGTTGATGTGAAAATTGGTTGCTACTATGATATACACATTACATTGTATATACCAACACCTATGACCAGGTGCATTTCCAACTCTTTCATTTGTGATGGGAGCTACAGTTACATTTTAGTTGATCCCATACTCGGTTAATACTTATGTATTGGTGTTATTACCACCGAAGACAAAAGTACATTTTCGTCTCATGATACATATGTCCCTTTTCACATGCCTTATATGAGTCGGTACGTCTAACCCTCGTTACTTCAGGGGTCTTTCCATTTTCAATTTTATTATATTTAATTTAATTTGAGAAATTTTGTTATCTCAACAGCCCAAGAGAATCTCACAAACACATGTGAACCACTTACTTTAGGTTGAATATATTACTAAACATAGTTCTCTTGTTGTCATGCTTCAACATATACTGGTTCGTTAGTATCATGGATGAAGTATATAAATGGAAATTTTCCGAATCACCTTTTGTGAGTTCTTCCACAAAAATTGGAATACATGTGATTTTATTTGCAATGTACTGTATCTTTTAAAACTACCAACTCTTTAATAGTCGAGCAAGTGGATTACATCCCACATAACATTCAAATTTGGGGAGAAAATATCATGTACACAATAATGGTGCTCAAGTACTTCTAAACTTCAAAAGTTGGAATTGAATTGGTACAACCAATTAAACAAAAGACAACATTTATCTATTACCAATATCATATTCAAGAGAACAAAAATAACATCAAGGCCAAAATTCTTAATAAACGAAATCAACGGTTATAATTTAAATTGACCGTTTATATGCTATGGACTTATTTTAAAAAGAAAAGAAAAAAACAGGACTAGCATGTTCTAAAAAAGTACAAAACAAATAAGCCTAGCGCGCATGTATTGAATTTAAAAACCCACGTTAGTTACATACCTTAGGTAAGCTTTGGTTCCTAGTGTATATAGGAGAAATTGAGTCACCTTGGTCGCGCACAGTGGGAAATAAGACAGGGCCCCAAAACTGAGCTGGAATGGAACTGGACAGGGCCCCGGAACCGAGTTAGAACGGAACAGGACATGGCTCCGGAACCGAGTTGGAACGGAACAGGACAGGGCAGGATCTCTTCTTCCGTTTTCTTTCTTTGGGGGACGAACAGATTTTTCTCCATGGAAGTGGTTTCCTTTCTCCTCCGTTTTCCTTTTCCCCTTCATTTTTCCAAGATTCCAGCTCCCACAACATAGGCACACAAAATTCATTATATTATACTATAAAATATAATCACCCAATTGATTTCCTACATACACCAAATCAGTTACTACATATCGATGTACAGCCACAGATCGATATACTACATGTATCAAATCAATTTTCTATTACAGATCGATATACAACCATAATTATATTGGATTTGCACGGCGATAGCTTATGTACAGGACAAATTAGATTAAATCAATTTTCAATTTCAATTACTCAACTAATTATGGATTTGCACAGATTGTACGGGATAAACTAAATCAGATTAATTTTCACCATGAATTTAATATATCCAAAATTGAAATCACAAAACATGGTAGATTCCAAAAATGAAATAAAAAATTATGGGAAAAGAGAAAAAAAAAATTGATCCAACTTATCTTATTTGATTCCGGCGTTGATGAAAATTATCCATGTAGAGAAGAAAAAAATCAATCAATCCGATATAGCTCCGCGGTATAGCATCGTGGTGATAACGTGTTTGAGGAGAATTAGATGTGAACTATGGAGATATGAGAGGAAGAAGAAGAACCATCATATTAGAGGGATTATTAGTTATATCAAATATGTTACAACATATACATATAAATGGGTAACTGGATGGACCGCACATCCATTGATCGTGAGCCTTGTAACAATAAGATAATTTAATCTTTTTTTTTCTGGCAAAATCAAAAGAAATTTATTAGCAGTAAAAACAAATTGTAGCGTGCAGACACAATATAAAGTCAACTAGTCCGCCTTTGGTACCCTCCCATTGGAAATTAGGGACTGTCAGTCGCGTAAAGTGTTATGTCTTGCGTTTCGTTACTAGCAAATTGACACGGGATGATATGACTTTTCAAAAAATAGAGGTAGTATATGCTAGTATTTGGGTCCTAAGAGAAAGTCCAGTCAGATTTGGGAAAGTTACATATAAGCTACATAGATGGGAAAATCTAGTTTTAGGCGGTGGGAAAATAGTTTATCATAGATACATTAGTCGACCGCAAGACGTTGAGACGATCGTCTCAAGTTGAGTCGTAGGAGCTTGTCTCAAGAAAAATAGAAAACCAACACCCTTGAATGATGATTTTTACGAGTATGGAGAGTTTTTTTAATAACCTACACAAGAAAGTAAACTTGCACAACATACAAGCATCCCCAATACACATGTAAAGCTGCTAAAAGGTTGAAAATTTGATTTTTTTTTTCTTTGTATCCACCATTTGTGCATCCGAAAAAGCTAATTTCCGGTACGGAAGTGTTATGAATACAATCCTGGCAGCCTGATATCCCCCATTTTGGAATACAATCCGGCATTGTATTCGACCAAACAACTATGCCGATACAAAAGTTACTTTTTACCTACCACGGAATATTCTACGAAATATGCTACCAGCATGGTTTAATTTTAAGGTTACCATGTCGGTACTGTATGAAAACATACAGGAAGAAGTGTCTTCCAAAGCTAAATACCGTCATGGTATATTAATTATCTACTACGCCGGAACTATGTACCGGCATGGAACCACACGTAATATGAATGCCGTCATCTTTACCGTCATGGTTTAATTCTAACGTTATCATGTCGGTACCTAAAAAAATCATACAGGACCAATTAGTTTTCCAAAACTAAATACCAGCATGGTATTTTAATTATGGGCTACGCCGGAACTATGTACCGGCTTGGAACCATAGATAACGACATGCCGGCACTTATATTTTCGGCATTGATTTCATATGAAATTTGTATGTCGTAAAGAGTTTCAAATTTGGTCTTCAGTTCAGTTCAGTTCAGTTCGACCATGCCGGAACTGTAGTCCGGCATAGTATTTTAAATTTTTTTGGATCCAATTTATTTTCTTTTTATTCGATCCTTAGGTTGTGACATATATTGATCCAACAAATGCAAGACCGCTTGGTCGGGATACGTCGAAATACTATAAAATGCCTCCGGTATGTTACCAATGTATACTTTTCACCTAGTATCTTGAACTTTACTAATGGATTGGTTGTAATGAACCTTTTAATCTCCCATTGTCCTTATGTAGGGAATAAAATCTCCATCGGAAGCAATTGCTTGGGCTAAAGAGAAGGCTCTTAAGCACATGTGTGTGTTGGTGATGAATACCCAAGGTTCAAAGACTCGTTTTGATATGGCTTGCGAGAGAAGTGGGGTATACAAGGAGAAGAATAGCCACAAGAGAAAGGATTATGTTTATCCAACGAAGTCCAATAGGGTATACAAGACTCGTACGAGGAAGGATAATTGCCCATTTAAGCTTGTATTCCATTTAAAAGACAATGTCAAGGAATGGGATTGTACGGTGTGGTTGGGCTGTCACAACCACCCAGATCCGGAAGATTTTGTTGGTCACTTCATAGTTTCAAAGCTAAAACCCATGAAATGGAGGATGTAAAGAGATTGACCAAAGCATGTTTAAAACCAAGACAAATTCTCAGAGGCTTCAAGGAAAAGGATCGGACGAACGTGTCTTCTCTAAGTACAATTTATAGTGCACAAGAAACTATTAGAAGGGTGGAATGGTAAGGGAGGAACGTTACGCAATAATTTGAGAAGATTGTTTGGGATCACAACTACACGGGTAACATTAAAAGAGGGCCGGACAACAAGCGCCTTCAAATATTTCATTTTGCATCCTTTGCTTGCAAAATTGGCTCATACATGTTGTGGTGTTCTTATGATGGATTTCACCTACAAGACAAACAAATACAACATGTCATTGTTCAACATTGTGGGGCAAACATCGGACAAGGTATCATTCACATTGGCTTGGTGTTTAATGAAAAACGAGAGGGATTATAATTATATTTGGGCATTACGATAATTGAAATTATTCTTCCAGGAAAATCATTTTCCGAGGGTCATCATAACCGATCAAGATGACGCATTAATGAATGCAATATCCGACGTCTTCCTGGATGCACAAAATTTCCTATGTACATATCATATACGCCAAAATGTGATAAAAGCTTGTCATGCCTTGTTTGAACCCACTAAGGCGGATATTAACTAGAGAATGATTGTTTAACTATAGGAAGACGTTGGCACAAACAAAATATCACCCGAAGAAGAAGAAGATGAAAGAGGCAAGATCAAAGAGCGAGTGGACAAAGAACATGATGAAAATCATAAAAAGTGGTTAGAATTTCTAAGAGACTGGGAGAAAGTTAATTGGTCTCTTACCGAGGATATGTACGAAAAGAGATTGGACAAGTTTATTGTCGATTGGAACGAAGTTTATCCCACTGCCGTTTCGTATTGTCGGAATCAATGGTTGTATAAGTTCAAGGAAAAATTTGTGTGTGCATGGAAAAACCGGAATAGATACTACAGTAATGAAGCAACTAGTATAGCGGAGTCCGCTCATGGGAGATTTAAAGGTATCATCGAGTCTAACCAAGGAAACGTGGTTACGGTCACCGAGGCAATTGAGCAATACTTTAAGAGTGATATCGATGGGATCAAGCAGGCTTTTGAGAAAAGCTCAATGGAAATGATGACTTCATTTCTTCAATATGGTAAGTTTCTCCAAGGAATAGAATTCAACGTCTCTCATTTGGCAATAAAACATATGATGAGAGAAATGCAGAATGAGATAAACTACGGAAAACCGGGCGATGCGTGTATTTGTCCCAACATGTCTTCATTGGGGCTTCTGTGTCGTCATATGCTTGTGAAGTATAAAGAAGTAATACTTATTTAGGTTATTGATCTGTTTTGGAAGCAACTATATTTCACCCCTCCCCCTATAGAAGCTCCCGGACAATCACCATGAGATACTAACGAAGCAAAGGAATTCTTCGAAGCTTACTCACATGGAAACTCGGTTAGCCGGCAAGTCTTGTTGAGCCAACTAAGTCTAATTACTCGCCCATGGATCTCACAAACTGAAGATCCAGCAAAGGGAGATCCTCCCAGAAGATCACAAACCAAAACGGAAAAGAGAAAACAAAGGAAAGAATTAAAATAAATATGTCAACGTGAATGTGAACTCGAGGCAAGTAAGAAACGAGATCAAACCGCTTGTGAGATTTCAGAAGCAAGGTTCACGGAAGTGCCGGTTACAAACAAAAAGGGTAGGCTGAGAAAGGAACAATTATCAAGTCAACAACAAACGATGGATTCCGAAGCCACACCCATAGTCGATGTAGTGGAGGTAACAAATAAAAGGGGTAGGCCGAAGACGGTACCCACATCGATTTAACAAGAACAACAAGGTGAGCGTTCCGAAGCCACACCCATAGTTAGTGGAGGTTCCAAAGAAAATGGGTAGGCTGCCAAAGGTGAAAAACTGGGGGTACAACAACCTCACCCAATAATTCGCTTAGCAATCTGTATGGACTAACTCAAATATACTTTTAAGAGAATCAACTAGACAGTTAGACTCAATCTTAATAAAAAGTATATCAAATATTTATATCTTAATTTCTCGATTCAACCCTTACTCAAGCAAATAGAAATTAACTTGAACGGTACCAAAAAAAAAATGTTCAAGTATCAATCAATTTCAATCAACAATCAAAGGTCGGATTTCCCAATTAATTGATTCAACTCACAACCTGTAATATTTCAATTATATAACAAAATATAATGCGGAAAAGAAATAACACAGACACCAGAAGTTTTGTTAACGAGGGAATCGCAAATGCAGAAAAACCCCGGGACCTAGTCCAGATTGAACACACATTGTATTAAGCCGCTACAGACACTAGCCTACTACAAACTAACTTCGGTCTGGATTGTAGTTGAACCACAATTAATTTCACATTGATCCAAGGTACAGTTGCGCTTCTTACGTCTCTGATCCCAGCAGGATACTATGCACTTGATTCCCTTAGCTGATCTCACCCATAACTATGATTTGCTACGACACAAAGTCGAATACTTTAATAAACAAATTTGTCTAACACAGAAAAGTCTACAAGAATAGATAAATTTGTCTCCCACAGAAATACCTATAAGTTTTTTTTTCCATATTTTGATAAATCAATGTGAACAGGAACCAATCGTTAACCCGGACTTATATTCCTGAAGAATAACCTAGAATTATCAATCACCTCACAATAATCTAAATAGTATGGTAGCGAAACTAGATATTGTGGAATCACAAACGATGAGACGAAGATGTTTGTGATTTCTTTTATCTTGCCTATCGAAGAAATTAATCTCGAGTCAATTATTTCAATTGTACTCAATACGATAGAATCAGTAAGATTAGATCACGCAACTACAGAGAAAATAATTGGGTCTGGCTTCACAATCCCAATGAAGTCTTCAAGTCGTTAACCTACAGGGTCTCGGTACAAACCTAAGGTTAAAGGATAATCGACTCTAG
This sequence comes from Papaver bracteatum, assembly GCA_023529315.1. NCBI lineage: Eukaryota > Viridiplantae > Streptophyta > Magnoliopsida > Ranunculales > Papaveraceae > Papaver > Papaver bracteatum. The sequence continues at coordinate 2,379,189 of JAJJWX010003739.1, read as the reverse complement.
CTTATTGTAGATGGGGCAAAACGATTTGATGGTTTTAAGAAATTGAGGAGACGACTGTAAGGATGGGACTCCTTGAACCGAGCGAAATATTCAACCTCACACAGATGCGCCGCTGCAAAGGGGGTGCTTTGAATTCGAGAGATGAATCTGTAGTACTCCGGCCTAAACCAAGATAATGGCCATTCCAGAGTAAATTCGGTCACAAGAGAGGATGGGTTGATCTATAGGAGGGAAGCCAAGAAATGTGTGGAATCAATGGTAATCAAATATTGTAGGTGTGTTGTGAATTCTAAATAAGATAAGTTCTGAATGATTGAAATTGCTCAGTTGAGAGTAATTGCTCAATTGATGAGTTGTTGATCTCGTATTGTCAGTGAGACGTGAGATTCTTGTTGTTTTAATCATGATTCAGAGACTTATTTATATTGCTGGAATTGTAGACACCATGATCCCATGAAGTGTGACAGTTGATTGAATCAAGAAGTGGGGAAATGAAAATCTTGTGAAAAAGCGGGGGTCTAACAACACCACCCAATATTTCGATTAGCAATCTGTATGGACAACTCCAAGTTGTTTTTCTAGAGAATCAACTAGACTCAATTAAAAGAAAATACTCAAGGAGTTATTATCTCAATCTCTCGATTTGATTTACTCAAGCAAATATGATTTGCAAGTCTAATCAAAGAGATATAACTTGGATGGTACCAAAGACCAATATCCAAGTGTCAATTGATTTAAATCAACAACTAATAGGTCTGATATTCTAATCGATTGAACAACGCACAACCTGTATTATTTCAATTATATAAAAATATAATGCGGAAAAGAAATAACACAGACACCATAAATTTTATTAATGAGGAAACCGCAAATGCAGAAAAACCCCGGGACCTAGTCCAGATTAAACATACATTGTATTAAGCCGCTACAGACACTAGCCTACTCCAAATTAACTTTGGTCTGGACTGTAGTTGAACCCCAACCAATATCACACTGATCCAAGGTACAGTTATGCTCCTACGCCTCTGATCCCAACAGGATACTGCGCACTTGATTCCCTTAGATGATCTCACCCACAACCAAGAGTTTCTACGACCCAAAGTCGAAGACTTTAATAAACAAATCTTTCTCACACATAAAAGTCTACAGGTAATAGATAAATTCGTCTCCCACGAATAAACCTACAAGTTTTTTTCCGTCTTTTGATAAATCATGGTGAACATGAACCAATCGATAAAACCAGACTTATATTCCCGAAGAACAGCTCAGTTTCATCAATCACCTCACAATAAACTTAATCGACGCAGCGAAGAAGATTATTGAGGAATCACAAATAATGAGACGAAGATGTTTGTGACTACTTTTATCTTGCCTATCGGAGATAGAAATCTCAAGCCAATTATTATAATTGTACTCGTACGATAGAAACAACAAGATCAGATCACACAACTACAAGAAAAGTAGTATCGGTCTGGCTTCACAATCCCAATGAAGTCGTTAACCTGGTTTTAGAAGAAGAAAACCAAAGGTTAAAGGAGAATCGACTCTAGCTTTAGCAAACTAGTATCACATAGAATGTGTGGAGATTAGGTTTCCTAGTTTCTAGAGTTCTCCATTATATAGTCTTTCAAATCAGGGTTTGCAATCAATGTTAGCTTGCTAACAAAGCATTCAATATTCACCGTTAGATGAAAACCTGATTAGATACAAGATAATATCTCTCAACCGTTAGATCGAAAACTTAGCTTGTCATACACACATGTACTTGGCATTTTGGGTTTGTGTAACCGTACCCAAACGTGTACAATGGTTGGTTCAATATTAGTCAACCAAATGGTTAACAAAATGATAACTTTCATATCAACCATATTCTTCTTCACCATAACTAGTCCAAATGACTCAAATGAACTAGTTAGAGAGTTGTTCAATTGCTATGAGATCTCATGTACTACACAAGACACAATTGAATAAAAAACGATGTGACTCACTCGAATAATTTCATGAACTATAAAGCCACTGTTTTCAAAAGCATTCCATAGTAATTTAAGAAAAGTTCACGAACAACGTTTTCAGACATAACCTCTTGAGTTTGCGGACTGAGTTCACGGACTCAAGCTAACTAGTTGAAGTTAATAAACTCCAGCAGAATTTCTCGGGATGAGAACTTTCGTCTGTTCGTGGACTGGGTTCGCGGACTGCACCTGAGCTTCAACTTCAGCAGATATTCTCGGGTTCGAGAACTTACGCCAATTCGCGGACTGGGTTCGCGGACTGAGTTGACTGCTCACGTTCCGGTTCCACTTGATCAACAAAGTTTGCAAACTTCGGTTCAAGTGCTAAGGACTTATACATATATGTGTTACCACAACAATGTTTATATCCCATAATGGTTATATAGTCTAAACTCTCATTTCAATCATTGAAACATTCTCAGAGGGCGTTATATAGTTGTTATTCACAAACTATTTTTCGTCAGAGCGATTTCCAAAGTGATTGAAACATAACATGACTTTCGTCACTAGGCAAAGATGAACTTGGATAAAGCAAAAGCTTTACCAACACCTATTTCGAGAAATAAATAAGCAATCTATACTCAGCTCGAAATGTCACATGTGCATATTCTTAGTCTATATAGTAAAACGACTTTTGTCTCAAGATATGAGATAGAGTAGATAGACTTTTGAGTGATAGATAAGTTCAAGTCTCCACATACCTTTTAGTCGATGAAGATCCACTGGTTCCTTGAGTAGTCCTTCGTCTTGTATGATGATCGCCATGGAGTTCTTGAGCTTAATTACACTTTCTATCCTAGTCCGAGACCTTAGCTATAGTAGACTAGAAATCTAGACTTTATAGTTTTGATCACTAAGATTGACAAACATGCTTGAGATAGCAACACATGCGAGTTTGACCGAGCAGTGCTCTATTCCACATTCCTAATCTTCAACAATACTCGAAATATTCGTCACTTCATAGTAGTCCAATGATCCCAAAGGTTGTAAGTTTCTCATCATCGTTGTTGAAAATCCGTAGCTATAACAATGAGAAAAGCATCAATTCCCAATCATTGTTATACAGTGTCATAGTATTATTACACAGCGTCAAAGTCCAATTGCATCATAAATTCAACAACAATACTATGGTGATACTTCACTCCCCCTTAGTCAATACTCCATCTCACAAGGAGACCACTCCCCCTTACATAATGATCCGAAAACCATATGTATTTGTATTGTGAACTACAATTAATTCTCCCCCTTTTTGTTAATAAAATTGACAAAGGTACAAGAACGGGATCCTAATGAAATTTCCGTAAGAGACATTTCATGACCAAAGGTAAATTTTCTATCATCTTTTTTAGATGCAATCATAAAGCCGAGGAAAAATGTATTCATCAAGGAGTTTATAAATATACAAGATAACACCTAAAAATTCCACAGCCGCACTCCCCAAAAAGATTTGGAAATTAAGCGCAAGTTCAAAAGAACTCTCCCCCATAAGATGTCATTCCCAAGGGAACAACAAAAGCGACCTTATTTTCAAGAGAAAAGAAGGATTTCTTTAGTCAACAAATTACATACAAGTATGAATTTGGAATCCAAAATATTCAATCCTATTAACCAAAGCGAACCACGATTAATTTGACTAAATATGCTCAACACAAGTAAACTTATGGAGACTTAATACATCGATTAGATTATTCACAAGAGAACCCATAAATACTCTAACCGGATAGCACAATTAAACTAATCACAAAGTAATCAATTCAATTGTACACACTCGACATGAGAAAAATCTATGGAGTGCTAACTAAATAATCACACTAGATGATTGATTTAGTTCATTTGGGCTCAACATGATAGAATATCGAACCTTGACTAAGATTATCATAGAAAATGACAACCTTAACCATCCATGTACTCAACATGAGAGAACTCATGGAATACAAACTAAATAACCACACAAGTTGATTAATTTAGTTATTAATGCTCAACATGTTGCATCTTTATGGAACAACCAACCATGCCAATACGAAATCGACATAGTTGTATAGTGCTCAACATAAGATACAAGATGGAACCTTCACGAAAATACATAATAATATGGAACAATTAAGCTCTAAAACGTGGATTACAAAAAAAGGACCTATTCTATTTTTCCATCACAAAGTAACATAATAGACTTTATCCTTGAATCACAAAAGATTTTAACCTATCTTTCATCAAAGATTGACAATATAGGCTTAAATTTTGTGTTTTGACAAAAGTCCATTCATTCCTTTATCAATATTTGCATACCAATACGTGAACGACTTTACCTTTGACAAAATATGGGACAATCAAGTTCACGGACGTAAACACACATATCCCATAAAAATATTGCAATATATAAAACCATAAAGATTAATACTGCAACCATCATCTTCCAAACAAGTTTAGAATTAAAACCAATAAATCTAAAAACAAGAAGATGAATTCATTGGATATATCTATGTGTAATCACAATCATGGCTATTCCAAAACACTAGTTATTCTTCTAAATAAAACAGGAAACATAGAAGATTTACTAGACATGATAAGCTCAAATGTATAGTATAACCAAATCACAAACTAAAGTTCACGATAGACAGTTTCATGGGTTTCGAGATCCTTGAGATTGTGATTCACGTCAACTGCTTCTTCCAAGAAGATATCCTTGTTGAGAAATTCTTTAACATGTGTCTTCATGAGACCAAGGTCAGCAGTAACCTTTTACAATTTACTTCTAACCACACCAAGATCTCTTATTGTATCAACAAGTTGCAGTTTAGCTTTCTCGAAGTACTTTAGAAAGTCATGAAGCACTTCATCGGACACCATATCCTCATTCTCAACATCTTGATGTGAGTAGGTATAGTAGCATGAGGCATTAGGTGTTCCATCTTCCACAAGAGTTCTTTTCTTTCTTCCTTTTGATTCAACACCAAAACCTTTCACAAGAAATCCCTTTACAAAACCATCATCGAAAGATGAAGAAGAGGACATTCTTGATAACCCAGAAAAACCTAGAGTATGCGTACGTGATATATGTAACTCAATAGGTCGGTTATTTAAAGGTTTTGTTTAAAAGAAGAGATTTTATGGTTTCCAAGCTGTAAACTCGAAACGGTAACCCGTGTACACATTCGAACACAGTGCACCCCAATAAAAGAACACAAGACAATTAAACAGGAAAATACAAAAAAAAAACATTGCAAATACTTTTTAAGCAATACTGTGTGGTGGCACTAGATTAGCTATAAACGATAAGAGAAGAGCTCAACTATGCAAAACACAAATTGCCAAAGTACACCTGACTTTTACACATCTTGCTCAACGGGATTTTTATGAGCAAGTTCCTAACCTTGTGATTAATTAACACAAGTATGAGCTTTGAGCTCATCTAAGGAATTGTGTTTATGATCAAGTCTCTTTTTCCTCATGAATCGTGAGAGGGATTCCTTTTGATTTGAGAAATTATCATAAAACTTAATGTCATCAAAATAAGAGACATAGTTTGAGTTCTTACCAGAAGAGTCTTGACTTGAGAAGGATGACAACCTGTTAACACTTTCTTTATACCCTTGAATCATCTTTATCAGGTTGTTTTTTGTATCATCAATTTTTCTCCTTTCTTCTGAGATTCTCTTTAAATCAAGGGAAGCATTATATTCAGAGAAAACCACTTAATCTTTCCTTAGACGATTCTTATCAAGACTTTTGTTCTGCTTCCTAATATTTGAGGAACTCATTGAACTAACCTTCCTGGCAGCATACACAAGGTTCATATGAAAACCAATAGGTTTCTACATACGAATATCAGTTACACCTTTGAGGATTAAATCTAAGGTGCGTTGAAGTTGAACAATAGAGTTTTTATTCAACTTAGAGTTTCCTTTCAGTTTAACTGAACCTTTTGCTTCGCAAAAGTGATATACTTTCTGATCACAACAGTGATTAGTTAGTTTAATCTTAACATACTCGTCATGAGATTTCTTCCTTCCATGTGATGTGAGATTTCCTTGATCATAGGAGACTTGCACATTTTCCTTGCTTGGAAGGGACTCTGTTTTTTCTTCTGGAGCATTTACTGTTGTAACAGAAACAGTTGATGTATTAAACTGCCTAGAGCATCCTTGAATAGAGAGTTTATCCAAGCAACATTCTATTTCAAAAGCATCCTTTATGAGGCTTTCTTCAAGAGTCATACATGAAGAACAGTCTTCAGTATTTTCTTTGATTTTGCAATCTTTAATTACACCAAGAAGATTATTGACATGTTTCTTCAACCGATTAAATCTATCAGCTTGAATTATAATAAGATTCTAAAACTTACTCTCTTCAGCTGTTTCCCGTTCATTTAGAGAAGTAACCTCTTTCAAAGGGCAATCGGAATGGTGCATGTCAATATCTGCCTGTCTGATTTTAACACAATGTTTGTCTAAACTTGAGATTGTAAAATCTTTCTCTTTAATAGACTTTAACAGGAATGATTCTTTATTTCTGGTGACGCGTTTATCAGAGATACTACTCTTGTCCATAGAGTCATATCGCTACAAACACAGACTTGTAAGGTCTTTAACGCGTTTGCCTGCTCTGATACCAATTAAAAAAGCGGGGGTCTAACAACACCACCCAATATTTTGATTAGCAATCTGTATGGACAACTCCGAGTTGTTTTTCTAGAGAATCAACCAGACTCAATCAATAGAAAATACTCAAGGAGTTATTATCTCAATCTCTCGATTTGATTTACTCAAGCAAATATGATTCGCGAGTCTAATCAAAGAGAGATAACTTGGATGGTACCAAATACCAATATCCAAGTGTCAATCGATTTAAATCAACAACCAATAGGTCGGATATTCTAATTGATTGAACAACGCACAACTTGTATTATTTCAATTATATAAAAATATAATGCGGAAAATAAATAACACAGACACCAGAATTTTGTTAACGAGGAAACCGCAAATGCAGAAAAACCCCGGGACCTAGTCGTGATTAAACATACACTGTATTAAGCCGCTATAGACACTAGCCTACTCCAAATTAACTTCGGTCTGGACTGTAGTTGAACCCCAACCAATCTCACACTGATACAAGGTACAGTTATGCTCCTACGCCTCTGATCCCAACAGGATACTGCGCACTTGATTCCCTTACCTGATCTCACCCACAACCAAGAGTTGCTACGACCCAAAGTCGAAGACTTTAATAAACAAATCTGTCTCACACAGAAAAGTCTACAGGTAATAGATAAATTCGTCTCCAACGAATAAACCTACAAGTTTTGTTCCGTCTTTTGATAAATCAAGGTGAACAGGAACCAATCGATAAATCCATACTTATATTCCAGAAGAACAGCTTAGTTTAATCAATCACCTCACAATAAACTTAATTGACGCAGCGAAGAAGATTATTGAGGAATCACAAACAATGAGACGAAGATGTTTGTGACTACTTTTATCTTGCCTATCGGAGATAGAAATATCAAGCCAATTATTATAATTATACTCGTACGATAGAAATAGCAAGATCAGATCACACAACTACAAGAAAAGTAGTATCGGTCTGGCTTCACAATCCCAATGAAGTCTTTAAGTCGTTAACCTGGTTTTAGAAGAAGAAAACCAGAGGTTAAAGGAGAATCGACTCTAGCTTTAGCAAACTAGTATCACACAGAATGTGTGGGGATTAGGTTTCCCAGTTGCTAGAGTTCTCTATTATATAGTCTTTCAAATCAGGTTTTAAAATCAATGTTAGCTTGCTAACAAAGCATTCAATATTCACCGTTAGATGAAAACCTGATTAGATACAAGCTAATATCTCTCAACCGTTAGATCGAAAACTTAGCTTGTCATACACACATGTACTTGGCGTTTTGGGTTTGTGTAACCGTACCCAAACGTGTACAATGGTTGGTTCAATATTAGTCAACCAAATGGTTAGCAAAATGATAACTTTCATATCAACCATATTCTTCTTCACCATAACTAGTCCAAATGACTCAAATGAACTAGTTAGAGAGTTGTTCAATTTCTATGAGATCTCATGTACTACACAAGACACAATTGAATCAAAAACGATGTAATTCACTCGAATCATTTCATGAACTATACGGTTTGCAAAAGCATTCCTTAGTAATTTAAGATAAGTTCACAAACAACGTTTTCAGACATAACCTCTTGAGTTCGGGGACTCAAGCTTATCGGTTGAAGTTAATAAACTCCAACAGAATTTCTCGGGATGAGAACTTCTGTCAGTTCGCGGACTTCACCTGAGCTTCAACTTCAGCAGATATTCTCGGGTTCGAGAACTTACGCCAGTTCGCGGACTAGGTTCGCGGACTGAGTTGACTGCTCACATTCCGGTTTTACTTGATCAACAAATTTTTCAAACTTCAGTTCAATTGCTAATGACTTGAACATATATATTTTACCACAACAATGTTTATATCCCACAATGGTTATATAGTCTAAACTTTCATTTCAATCATTCAAACATTCTCAGAGGGCGTTATATAGTTGTTATTCACAAACTATTTTTCGTCAGAGCGATTTCCAAAGTGATTGAAACATAACATGACTTTCGTCACTAGGCAAAGATGAACTTGGCTAAAGCGAAAGCTTTACCAACACCCATTTCGAGAAATAGATAAGCAAGATATACTCAGCTCGAAATGTCACATGTGCATATTCTTAGTCTATATAGTTGTTGATAGTATTTTTTAGACATAGGGTAAAATTGTAAATCCCCGAATAACCTAATGTCACCGGTGACACATTTATTAGAACATTTAATGCATGTAGTCAATAATTAATGGGGGGTATTTTTTTAAATTAGGGTTACAACGAGCAAAACCCTAATTCCCCTCCGTGCCAATGGCAAGTCATGCCAGCCACACCTAGCCCAAGATAGCTGCGCCATGCTAAACGCACTCTGCCTTGGCCCTAGTTATGCTAGTCACACCAACCGCGCCAAAGCATGCAAACCATGCTAGCCGCACCCCTGTGCCAACGACAAATCATGCCAGCCACACCAAACGCGCCAAAGCATGCCAACCATGCTAGCCGCACCCCTGTGCCAACGACAAATCATGCCAGCCACACCAAACGCGCCAAAATATGCCAACCATGCTAGCCGCACCCCTGTGCCAATGGCAAATCATGCCAGACACACCAACCGCGCCAAAGCATGCCAACCATGCTAGCCGCACCTCTGTGCCAATGGAAAATCATGCCAGCCACACCTAGCCCAAGCTAGTTGTGCCATGCCAAACACACTCTGCCTTGGCCCTAGCTATTCTAGTCACACTAACCGCGCCAAAGCATGCCAACCATGCTATATGTACCTTTGTGTCAATGGAAAATCATGTCAGCCACAACAAACGCGCCAAAGCATTCCAACCATGCTAGACACACCTCCGTGCCAATGGCAAATCATGCCAGCCCAAGCTAGTCGCACCATGCCAAACACACTTTGCCTTGGCCATAGCTATGCTAGTCACACCACGCCAAGCCAAACACCCTTACCTTGGCCCTAGACGTGCCACCATTATGGCCTCCCCCTTGCGGCTTCCAAAGTGAAGGCGTGCAACAATCAACGGTTGCCCTTCAATCACAGGAGCAAATCCTGGCCATCTAAGGTCTCCTTATGGACTTTGGCCCAAAAACCATAGCTTGGTCACGCACCTAGCCAAGCTAGCCACGCCATGCCAAAAGCGCCCTCTTCCCATCTTGCCAAACCGTGCAACCAAGGAACAAAGCCACCACGTGCCATTGGCACATGCCAACATGCTCGCTGGTAGCCTAGCTTGCAAACCGTGGAACCTAGTCCAAATTGGCCATGCATGCCATTGGCACATGCCAACATGCTCACTGGTAGCCTAGCTTGCAAACCGTACAACCTAGCCAAATTGTCCACGCATGCCATTAGCACATGCCAACATGCTCGATGGTAGCCTAGCTTGCAAACCGTGCAACCTAGGCCAAATTGGCCACGCATGCCATTGGCACATGCCAATATGCTCGCTGGTAGCCTAGCTAGCAAATCGTGCAACCAAGGACAAATTGGCCATGCATGCCATTGGCACATGCCAACATGCTCGCTGGTAGCCTATCTTGCATATCGTGCAACCTAGGCCACGCATGCCATTGGCACATGCCAACATGCTCGCTGGTAGCCTAGCTTGCAAACCGTGCAACCTAGGCCAAATTGGCCATGCATGCCATTGGCACATGCTAACATGCTCGCTGGTAGCCTAGCTTGCAAACCGTCCAACCTAGGCCAAATTGGCCACACATGCCAACATGCTCGCTGGTAGCCTAGCTTGCAAACGGTGCAACCTAGGCCAAATTGGCCACGCATGCCATTGGCACATGCCATCATGCTCGCTGGTAGCCTAGCTTGCAAACCGTGCAATCTAGGTCAATTTGGACGTGCGTGCTATTGGCACATGCCAAATCCGCTCGCTGGTAGCCTAGGCTTGCAAACCGTGCAACCTAGGTCAACTTGGCCATGCGTGCCATTGGCACATGCCAAATATGCTCGCTGGTAGCCTGGGCTTGCAAACCGTGCAACTTAGGTTAATTTGGACGTGCGTACCATTGACACACGCGCCACTTGCAGCCTGGCATTACTACTTGCACTCAAGGTGCAACCCGCAACAAAGGCATTCCGCACATGTCATTGGCACATGCCACACGCACCACCTGCATCCTGGCATTGCCACTTGCACTCAAGGTGCAACCTGCAACAAAGGCATTCCGCACATGCCACACGTGCCACTTGCAGCCAGGTATTACTACTTGCACTCAAGGTGCAACCCGCAACAAAGGCATTCCGCACATGCCACACGCGTCACTTGCAGCCTGGCATTGCCACTTGCACTCAAGGTGCAACCAATACTCGAGACATCAACACCAACTGCGGGATGCTTTCCAGGGTCTTGGTTTGGCGGTCACAGCATGCAGCATACACTACGCTCACTTTAAGAAAGCGTGAATAGGAATAAAGCGGTCAAATAAATGAGGAAATAATGGTGAAAACGTTTTCACCCATAAACACCATGCGGTTACCACCTCCTCCCATTATTTCACCCTTTACTCTCTTCCTTCATGAGGCCAGGGTACGTTTCAATCTCGACTTGTATAAATAGGTCTTACCTATTTCCACCAGATAACAAGTCTCGGTCAGGAGAAAAACACAATACTCTCAGAAAAGGCAACTTTGCAAGCTCTCCAAAAAGCTTCCATCTCTTGCAAGCTTCCTAAGCTTTCACTTTCTGATACAAGTCGATACACTACCTTTCCATAACTATTTTGGTCTCAACACCTTTCTTCGCTTCCCTCCCCAAATCAACCATTCTCCTCCAATTTGTGACCGAAGAAAGTCTGGAACGGCCATTTCTTAGTTTAGGCCGGACTTGTACAGATTAATCTCTCGAATCTAGAAAGTGATCACGTGCAGCACATTCGTTTAGAGTTTAAACCAGTTTCTCACTCACCTGCCGAATTTACGAAAATCGGCAGAAACGATTTTTACCCATAAACAATTGGCGACCACAGTGGGAGGATTGATCTTTCGATTACAATACCAAATTCCAATTTCCGTCCTCAAATTTCACGCAAGCATGGTCGGTTATCAGGCCATCTCCACAAACATTGATCCCGCTCAAGGTCATGATGACTCGTCAATTTTTGGAAGCAATACGACCAATGAAGAGGTCCCAAGACTGGTTGACCTGATGCGAGCTCAGAAGATTCATGCCAAAAACATGGATCTAATGAAGGATGCGATTAACAGTATACTCGACTTCCTCATTAGCCTAACATCGGAGCTAAGTGGTTCATGTTCCCTAGGAGATCAAGAGCAGGAGACTAACATCCCGAATGAGCATTCTCAAATCAATGGTTTCGACACTGACTGGAAGCCAGCGGGCCAGGAGGCGACCACGTTGGTAGAAAACTTATGTGAATTGCTACACCTCTCCAAGGACCAACGAATAAAAACATTCTCTGTTATTAACCAAATAGCACCGAACGCATCACTAGTTCCTGCACCCACGGGGACTCTAAGGATCCCAGAGAGATCCACCAACAATATTGTTTTTATCGATGACGACATGATGGTAGAAGAAGGTCACAACCGGGCCCTGCATGTTACGACTCTCGTCAGGAACACAGAGTTTCGAAGAGAGCTCATTGACACGGGCGTATCTTCCAATGTCATCACCCTCAAGACACTTAAAGCTTCCAGGGTGCGACCTAACGAGATCGTATGACAATCCAATACGATGACAGATTTCGAAGGCAACCAAACTAGCACATATGGATACGTCAACTTGGAGCTGGCAGTAGGGCCAATTCAATCAAGTGTGAAGTTTGAAGTAATTGAAAAATAACCAGACTACCACATGATACTGGGAAGGCCGTCGCTGCACAATCTTAGAATCATTCCTTCAACATACCACCAATGCCTGAAAACAAAATTGAACGGAGAAGTTGTCCGCATCCCTGTGTCGCTGTCCCCCTATGCACCAATCTACTGCGTAGAAGCACATGGGCCGAAGGAGGGTTCAAAAGACGTGACGACCAAGATTCACAGTTTTCTGTTACCAAAATGGACATCGCTCAGAGATATCGACAAACTGGAGATACTCCGCGGAGGAGACCTCCCTCCCGCCATATCCTCAGAAGAAAGACCCGCAAGTCTCCCACCACCGGGCGTAACCAGTACCCGCACCAATCTAGAGTGCACCCTTACCGTAAGACGAAACAAAAAGGGAAAACTCACATATTACCACCGTTGTTAGCAATTAGCAGGGGAGACCATGACGGGACCGACTTAACCACAGACGAACTCGAAACTATCAATATAGGGAATGAGGAATTCTCGCGACCCATTCTGATCAGTTCGGCTCTACATTCTGCGGAACGCTCAAAGCTAGTCGACATACTCAAAGAATACCAGGATGTATTCGCGTGGACTTACAAAGAAATGCCTGGCTTGGATGAAAAACTGGTTACCCACCATCTTCACGTGATACCCGAATCCAAACCAGTCAAGCAGCCTCCAAGATAATTCAGACACGACGTAGAAGAACAAATCAAGGCGGAGGTCCAGAAATTACTAGCCGCTGGTTTTGTCAAACCCATTTACCATCCCACCTGGTTGGCCAATATCGTTCTCGTTAAAAATAAGAATGGCCAGATCAGGTGTTGTGTCAATTTTAGAGATCTGAACAAGTGTTGCCCTAAAGACGATTTCCCGCTCCCTAACATCGACATGCTGGTAGACGCTACCAGTGGACATGGTATGTTCTCTTTCATGGATGGATATAACGGCTACAACCAGATAAAGATGTATGAGCATGATGCGAGTAAGACTGCTTTTCGAACCCCTCTCGGAAACTTCTATTACACCGTAATACCTTTCGGTCTAAAGAACGCTGGTGCTACTTACCAACGCGCCATGACTACCATATTCCACGATATGATGCACAAGCAAGTCGAAGATTACATATATGATGTGATGGTTAAATTGAAGACTCGAGCGGATCATCCGGAAACGCTACGACAAGTGTTCAAAAGATGTCGCGAATACAAGTTGAAGATGAATCCTTTGAAATGTGCCTTTGGTGTCTCTTCGGGGAAGTTCTTAGAATTCCAAGTAACGGCCGCATGGATAAAAGTTGAACCAGTCAAAACACAAGCTATCCTCACGATGCCACCACCACGAACCGTAAGAGATCTCCAAAGTTTCATGGGAAAGATAAACTACATTCGTCGCCTCATATCGGGGCTGGTACAGATCATTAATGCGTTTACCCCTCTGCTGAAAAAAGGAGCGAATTTCACATGGACTACGTCTCAACAAGAAGCGTATCAGAAGATCCGGCAAACGTTGTCCTCCCCGACCGTCATGAAGCCTCATATGCAAGGGAGACCACTATGTCTTTACACGGCCTTTAGCGATACTTCCATTGGAGCCCTCCTAGCTCAAGAAGACGACAAAGGAATTGAATATCCCATATACTACTTCAGTCGAATGTTAAGAGACGCTGAACTCAGATACCCCAAAGCGGAATAGGCGTGTTTAGCATTAATTTATTCCATCCAGAAGTTCAGGCACTACCTCCTCTCCAACAAGGTGGTGTTAATATCCAAATCGAAACCTGCCCTGATAGGGAGGCCGGCTAAATGGCTCATGCAGCTATCAGAATTTGACATAACGTGCGCCTCCCCAAGGGCCATAAAAGGACAGGCTATTGCAGACCTGATAGCAGCATTCCCAGGAAAAAACACCGCGGAGTTACGTGAATATCTCCCGGGAGACATTCCAGATATCTTCTTAGTCAAAGAAGAGGCATGGCTGCTGTTCTTCGATGGCTCTTCCACCCCCAGCACTAATACCGGAGGATCGGATGTGGTACTAGTATCTCCTGCTGGAGAAGTCTTCTCGCACTCTTTCAAGATAGACTTTCCATGTACCAATAACTCATCTGAATACGAAGCCTTCCTCATAGGACTATCACTAGCTAAACAAGTCGGGGCCACACGTTTGGAGATAAGAGGAGATTCCAAATTACTCATCAACTAGGTAAACGGGATTTATGCATTGAAAGAACTGACACTAGCACCATACAGGGCTGAAGCACAAAAAATACTAAATTATTTCGCCGATGCAACCATTACACACATCGGCCGTAGCGGTAACAAGCATGCTGACTGCCTATCTACACTAGCATCAAAGCTACAATTTGAAGGATCCAAGGAAACCCTGATAGTAAAAAGGCGAATCATAGCTTCAACATGGTTTTCGCAACCTGAGAAAGCCGAAGACGATGACTGGAGAACTCATATCATTCAAGAACTCAACAACTTACTTTTCCAAGGGAAGGTCGACCTCAAGACTTTTCGGAATTTCTTTATGCTTCAAGATGTTCTGTATCATCGAAACCCAGACAGCTCTTTGTCGAGGTGTCTCGGAAAAGAGGAAGCACAACAATAACTTGAACATGTCCATGCCGAAGTCTGTGGAATAACATCAGTAGTAACCCTCTACCGTCGTTTACAACGACTTGGATACTATTGGCCGGAGATTGAAGCCCAATCTCGATTACTCTAGAAGGCGTGTCCCAATTTCCAGGCACCCCCATGTTAGACAAAAGTCCTCAACATCAGCCACACTGGGGACTGGCGGGAGCCATACATCGGCTTTTTTCGCGACGACATTCTCCCTACTGACAAAGAGGATGCGTCCAAGATAAAACAAAAGTCCAAAAGATTCGTGTTCCACGATGGGGTTTTATATCGTAAGAGTTTCGGAGGAAGTCTACTGCGGTGTTTGGGCGATACAGAAATCCTAGTTATGTTAAGAGAAATGCACGAAGGCGAACACCAAGGGAAACAAAAATTGTTCCTGCAAATACACGAGAGGTACTACTGGCCGACCATGGAAGACGACGCAGCTACTTTAGTTCAGAAATGCCGTGAATGCCAGATTCACGAAAACCTCATCCACGCGCCTCCAACACCCCTGCGCTCGATAAGTAGCCCGTGGCCCTTTTATAGCTGGGGACTTGACATCATTGGGAAGATAAACCCGCCATCCTCAAAATAACATGAATACATAATAACCGCCACCGAGTACTTTACCAAGTGGGTTGAAGCTGTCCCGCTGAAAGGAACCACTGGAGACACGATCGCAGTGTTCATCAAGGAACACATCATCTACCGTTTTGGCGTACCTAAACACATCATCACCGACAACGGCACCCCTTTTTCTAACAAGCAAGTACATGAACTACTTGAGAGGTACGGTATTAAACAAGTCTTCTCTACCATCTACTATCCCCAGGGAAATGGGAAAGCTAAAAGTACCAACAAGACTCTGATACGAATCCTCAGCCGAACAGTACACGACAATCCCAGGACCTGGCATGAGCAATTGCCAATGGCTCTCTGGGCGTACAGATCATCTCCTAGAAGCTCCACCGGCATGTCTCCTTACTCCCTCGTATACGGTACAGACGCGATCCTCCCAGCGGAAATCAAGATCCCGTCTGCTAGAATCACCACATCAAGTGGACCTCGGTGGAATGAAGTCGAAACACTCAATGCCAGATTCGCGGAAGTAGATACTATAGACTCCAGAAGATCCCGGGCAGAGGAACATGCACAAGCATATAGAAATAGGATTTCCAGGGCGTACAACAGCAATGTAAAACCCAGGGTTTTTAAGATAGGAGATTTGGTGCTAAAAACCTCCAAACACATCCAGCAATATGCATCGGCACCAAAGTTTTCTCCAAAATGGGAAGGGCCGTACATAATCACTAAGGCGTATGACAGTGGTTACTACAAGATTATCAAAGAAGATGGGGGAAAGCTAGAGGCAGTCATCAACGGAAAGTGGCTTAAGCCATACTATGCCTAATCACTTCCCTGCAACATGCTACATTAAAAATGTGAACGTCCAGACACCCTCTCTGTTTTTACTTTTCTTTCTTACCAATTATCAAATTTCAATACAATCCAACAGATTAATGGAATTTCTTTATTTCTTCAAAAAAAGAAAAAGAGGAGCCTTCAAACCTCGTGATACAAGTCAGAAAAGTCCATCTAGTAAATTGTAATCCCTACAAAACATCATCTTCAATCGACTATGATATCTTTCAGTCCTACTCTTCAAGTCTCGAGTTAACTCTTCAATCCTCTGAGACTCCATGGCCAAAGCTTTCTCCTCTTCCAGCATGGATTTTATGGCAGGAATCACACCAGCAAGAATACCAGCTCTGTCGACTTTCACAATATTAAGACGATGCCGCAACCAGCTGATATTAAACTGCAAGGATTCACAGGTGGACACCATGTTCTCCCACCTTTGAATGGATGACTCTGCAGCAGCATGGATGGACATATTCTCCATCTCAGCAATCATTGGCAAAAGACATTTCACTACGGAAACCAAGGCGGATGAACAACACTTCACTACACTCCTGGTAGCGATATGGCCATATGTCTTTCATATCCTCGTGTAAAGGACCACGAATTCTTTCTGCACCATGAAACCACCAACATTCTGGTAATTGGAGGAGAGACACCTCATACGAGTCCCAAACGACAAACCTGCATAGGGGTATTCATGACAAGAGATCCCTAAATCAGCGTTTTCCAAGTCTGCAGCAGTCAACAAAGTTGGATTTGAAGGGAGGGGAATGACTAGGTCATCCTCGTCGATAACAGTAACATATGATCCAATGGGATATCTCTGCAGAAAAGGGAAATTTTTCATTCATCAAACAAGCGGTAAAGCGTACATCAGTCATCCAAAAAAAGAATAAAACATAATGGTATGATTTTCTTAACCCGAATAACCCTAGTCGGGATGCTCCTACAAGAGTCAGACCTCGCGCCTTCACCTGGAGAATCTGGCTGGTTAGAGGATGATTCGTCTCTGTGCAACATGACAAAGAGAGAAACTCAACAAGAAGAACCCTTTATCAAACATGGGAGATGATGCAATTGCGCTGGGTGTGAATACGGAACCCTAACAAAGGAAAAGAAGCAATGAGGGACATAACGCTTCCGGGTTTTTGTTTTTTTAGCATGGATGATGCCCTGATTGAAGCCGCGTGTGAAGGAAGGCAAAATGAGGAAAATTTGCTATCTGTCGAGACACCTACTCCTTCTTTGTTTACACCGGTCCCACCCAGCTCATGCCCAGCTTCCCAGTTTCCCAAATTCCGCCTAGCTTCCCAGTCTCCCGATTGCACCGGTCCCACCAATTGCGCCAACTTCCCAATGACCGCCCAAGTCGCGCCAGCTAGCACGCTCAGCTTACCCGCCTTGCGCCGGTCCCACTAGCTAGCACGCTCAGTTTCCCAACTCGCGTCAACTTCTCAATGCCGCCCAGATTCCTGTCTCTCAATGATGTTGACTTCCCAATTGTGCCAGGCTCCCGATTTGTGCAAAACCGCCACAGGAAAGGATTCCAAATCCTATCTATAAAAAAAAAAAAAGGTCATACAAGCCTCCTCAATTCTCTTTACGATTCACTAGTTTGTCACCATCTTATGCTTACCTCGCAACAAAGCTCTTGTCCCGAGCTAAGCAGGGGACTTAATGTTGATGGTGGTTTTTGGACAAAGGGTAAAATTGTAAAATCCTGAATAACCTAATATCACCGGTGACACATTTATTAGAACATTTAATGCATGTAGTCAGTAATTAATGGGGGGTATTTTTTCAAATTAGGGTTACAACGAGCAAAACCCTAATTCCCCTTCGTGCTAATGGCAAATCATGCTAGCCACACCTAGCCCAAGATAGCTGCGCCATGCCAAACGCACTCTGCCTTGGCCCTATCTATGCTAGTCACACCAACCGCGCCAAAGCATGCCAACCATGCTAGCCGCACCCCTGTGCCAACGGCAAATCATGCCAGCCACACCAAATGCGCCAACGCATGCCAACCATGCTATCCACACCAAACGCGCCAAAGCATGCCAAACATGCTAGTTGCACCTCCGTGCCAATGGAAAATCATGCCATCCACACCTAGCCCAAGCTAGTCGCACCATGCCAAACACACTTTGCCTTGGCCATAGATATGCTAGTCACACCACGCCAAGCCAAACACCCTTACCTTGGCCATAGCCATGCCACCATACCAGCCTCCCTCTTGCGGCTACCAAAGTGAAGGCGTGCAACAATCAACGGTTTCCCTTCAATCCCAGGAGAAAATCCTGGCCATCTAAGGTCTCCTCATGGCCTTTGGCCCAAAAACCATAGCTTGGTCACGCACCTAGCTAAGCTATCCGCGCCATGCCAAAAGCGCCCTCTTCCCAGCTTGCCAAACCGTGCAACCAAGGGACCAAGCCGCCACGTGCCATTGGCACATGCCAACATTCTCGATGGTAGCCTAGCTTGCAAACCGTGGAACCTAAGCCAAATTGTCCACGCATGCTATTGGCACATGCCAACATGCTCGCTGGTAGCCTAGCTTGCAAACAGTGCAACCTAGGCTAAATTGGCCACGCATGCCATTGGCATATGCCAACATGCTCGCTGGTAGCCTAGCTTGCAAACCGTGCAACCTAGGCCAAATTGGCCACGCATGCCATTGGCACATGCTAACATGCTCGCTGGTAGCCTAGCTTGCAAACCGTGCAACCTAGGCCAAAATGGCAACGCATGCCATTGGCACATGCCAACATGCTCGCTGGTAGCCTAGCTTGCAAACCATGCAACCTAGGCCAAATTGTCCATGCATGCCATTGGCACATGCCAACATGCTCGCTGGTAGCCTAGCTTGCAAACCGTGAAACCTAGGCCAAATTGGATACGCATGCCATTGGCACATGCCAGCATGTTCGCTGGTAGCCTAGCTTGCAAACTATGCAATCTAGGTCAACTTGGCCATGCATGCCATTGGCACATGCCAAATTCGTTCGCTGGTAGCCTAGGCTTGCAAACCGTGCAACCTAGGTCAACTTGGCCGTGCGTGCCGTTGGCACATGCCAAATCCACTCGCTAGTAGACTAGCCTTGCAAACCGTGCAACCTAGGTCAACATGGTCGTGCGTTCCATTGGCACATGCCAAATTTTCTCGCTGGTAGCCTGGGCTTGCAAACCGTGCAACTTAGGTCAACTTGTCCGTGTGTGCCATTGACACACGCACCACTTGCAGCCTGGCATTACTACTTGCACTCAAGGTGCAACCCTCAACAAATGAATTCCGCACATGCCATTGGAATATGCCACACGCGCCACCTGCAGCCTGGCATTTCCACTTGCACTCAAGGTGCAACCTGCAACCAAGGCATTCCGTACATGTCATTGGCACATGCTACATGCGCCAATTTCAGCCTGGCATTACTACTTGCACTCAAGGTGCAACCCGCAACTAAGGAATTACGCACATGCCACACGCGTCACTTGCATCCTGGCATTGCCACTTGCACTCAAGGTGCAACCAACACTCGAGACATCAACACAAACTGCGGGATGCTTTCCAGGGTCTTGGTTTGGCGGTCACGGCATGCAGCGTACACTACGCTCACTTTAAGAAGGCATGAATAGGAATATAGCGGTCAAATAAATGAGGAAATAATGGTGAAAACGTTTTCACCCATAAATACTATGCGGTTACCACCTCCTCCCATTATTTCACCCTTTACTCTCTTCCTTCATGAGGCCAAGGTACGTTTAAATCTCGACTTGTATAAATAGGTCTTACCTATTTCCACTAGACAACAAGTCTCAGTCAGGTGAAAAACACAACACTCTCAGAAAAGGCAACTTTGCAAGATCTCCAAAAAGCTTTCATCTCTTGCAAGCTTCCGAGGCTTTCACTTTCTGGTACAAGTCAAGACACTACTTTTCCAGAACTATTCTGGTATCAACACCTTTCTTCGCTTCCCTCCCCAAATCAACCCTTCTCCTCCACTTTGTGACTGAAGCAAGTATGGAACGGCCATTTCTTGGATTAGGTCGAACTTGTACATATTGATCTCTCGAATCTAGAAAGTACTCACGAGCAGCACATTTGTTTAGGGTTTAAACTAGTTTCTCACTCACCTACCGAATTTACCAAAATTGGCATAAACGATTTTTACCCATAAATAATAGTAAAACGACTTTTTTCTCAAGATAGAAGATAGAGTAGATAGACTTTTGAGTGATAGATAAGTTCAAGTCTCCACATACCTTTTAGTCGATGAAGATCCACTTGTTCCTTGAGTAGTCCTTCGTCTTGTATGATGATCGCTATGGAGTTCTTGAGCTCAACTACACTTTCTATCCTAGTCCGAGACCTTAGCTATAGTAAACTAGAAATCAAGACTTTATAGTTTTGATCACTAAGATTGACAAACATGCTTGAGATAGCAATGCATGCGAGTTTAACCGAGCAGTGCTCTAACATCGTGTTTGAAACGAGTTGCTTATCGTGCGGAGACTTGGTCAATTTTCCATCCCCTACTTTGTTAACTTCTTCAACTGACTGCACGACTTGCTCACATTCCATCGTTTGTTTGAACACACGTGTCGTAGACCGCTAGACCAAAACCCTAGTTGATATCCCCCCAAGTACACGATTGACATCTCGTGGTTAATTAGTCAGTTACTGAGTTCATGATTTAATGGTACAATGAGTCCATGTATTTGCTGAGTTGAACATGATTTGCAAAAATGTTTAGAAACTCATGAATTGAACGTGCCTGCTGAGACAAAGATAAAATTCTGACGTTAGTGAGCAAGTGTTGCTCATTTGATGAATTTTTGAATATTGATAGTTGAACCAATATTCCTTGGTTTGAGCAAATATTAATCGTCTGAGCAAGTGTTGCTCGTCTGATGAATTATTGGTAGCGTGACCAAAATAAAATATTAATTAAAATACTGGTAGTTAAACCGAGAATAATTAATAAGAATATTGATCATGAGATCGTCATAAAATTATTAGTGTTTGAATCTGGAATTATAATCCTTGGACTCAGAAACCCTAATTTGATCAATTGATGACCAATTGATGGTTTATTTGAAAATTAACCATGGAATGATGGAGAACCGACTTCATGGGATCGTGGGTCGACCATGCATATCCCATATGCTCATGTGAGCAAATACCAAGGCCTATCGAAGAGTTGGTGATTCGTTGATGAAAGAATGATCAAATGCTGGTTTAATCATTTATTCGAAAATGCTCGTCTGAGCCTTATGTGATAAAACCTAATTAATTATGAAGAGATGAGAGACCAACCAAGTGGTCATGAAACTGGCCATGTGTGGTCATGGGATCGAATGACGATCGTTCCATGAAAATCCCAAAATTATTTGGAAGAGTTTTGGACCTAATACGTGCAATTGTGCAAATTAGGTCAAATTGTGTAAATACGCGGGACCGGCTCCTTGCGAGCCAAAGATCCAACCTTGGTCGATCAAGGTAACATGCTCATGTCACTAAAGTTTTCGTATCTCATTTCTGAGAATTTTGATATTTTCATATGTGCATTTGATCAATCATTTGAGAAAATATGAAGAAATCAGAGGTTTTTGATGAAACCGTCAAAACTTCATGAGATGAAGGAAAAATAATAAAAAAGTGAAGGAATCATGAAACATGGGACCGGACATGGCCAAGGCATGGCCGGCCGGCCAAAGGGCCCAATCCCACACGTTTTTCCCAATTTTTATAATATTTTCATGATTTTAGGGAAATGTGATAAAACCAAGGAATTTGTTAAAAACAAGGAGTTTATGTTGAAATCAAAGAGTTTTTGTTGAAATCAAGGAGTTTCCATGAGATGAGGAAAACATGAAAAATAATAATAATAATAAAATAAGGGACTTGTGGGACCGGCTTGAGCATGGTTGGCCGGCTAGGGCCCGGTCCCGTGAGTTTTCCCTAATTTTATGTATTATTTCATGATTTAAAGGAATTTTCATAATTTGAAGGCAATATCATGAAATCAAGGAATTTCATGGGATTATGGAAACATGAAAAATATAATAATAATAAAATGGGACGTGTGGGGCCAGCTAGGACCCGGTTACACGGGCTTTCCTAATTTTATATTATTTTTCATGGGATCAAGGAAATATCATGAGATTAAGGAGTTTTCATGAAATTAGGAAAAATAATAATAAAATAATGAGGAACCATGAGGTGTGGGGCCGGCTGGGATCAAGGCATGGCCGGTTGGCCAATAATCACGGCCCATAATATTTTCCTTAATTTTATATTATTTCTTTGGTGTGAGGGAAACACCATGAAACTGAGGAGTTTCCTCAAAACGAAAGATATTTGTTCAAGTGAAAGGATTTTCATGAACTCAAGGAAAATAACAAAAAATATGAATCTGGCGTGGGATTGACCATAGCACGTATGTCCAGTCAGTGGGCCCATGCTCTCAGCGCCTTGGTTAATTTTTAATTATTTATTATTTTCCTTCCTATTTTGCATAGGTTCATCGTCTCGTCGTATTTTGAAATACTTGTTCATATGGTGATTGTTAGTGCATCATCGTCGAGTACACTTGCACCATTTGAGTCGGGGCTTACTCGGAGGTATCTCAGATGCCCGTGTTGTTGAATATTTATTACTAACCCATGGAATTTTGTTGGGAAGAACCATGGATTGAAGTAACGAAATATTACAAAAGTATTTGAATACTTTCAAAAAATATTTGAATATTTTCAGAAATTCAGTGGATGAATCCAAGAATTTAAGAATAAATAATTGATGGCTCTATACTAGCAGAGTAAGATGTCTAGGAGCATTAATTATTCTGATATGAGCTTGCTGGAGCTTCATATCCTTTATATAGTCAGGGAAAACTGTTCTTTGTATCCTGAAGACGTTATCGCTCTATACTAGCAGAGCAAGCTGTCTGGGAGCCGTCAATCTTGTGATTCTATATAGAAATAATTACTGAAGTGTTCAGTATTCATGAGATACGCCGTTGTCCAGCCGAGAGACTACATATCTACATGTACTCTGAGAGACAGTATTTCTCAGTCAGAGGTTCGATGAGAGTCTTGTGTCTCAATACTCACGTCTGATTGTTGGATCAGAAGTTCGTATAATTATGGGTTTATGATTTTAACCTTTGTCAAAACTCCACCATCTACATTAAGTCCCCTGCTTAGTGAGGAAAGCCGTGTTCCTCAGTCAGCATTGAATGGTGATTTTCCGGTCATAAACAATATAAGTAATTGAACTTAGTCGTAAGTTAAGACATTACCGTATATTGATAGTATGAGCAAACCATGACTTGAATGAAGATCCCAGTGGCATGATGGAGCATCGTTTAATGAGAATAAATTGGTGTTGAACCGCCGATCTTGATGACGGGACCTTGGTCGTTTAGGATTCGCGGGCCGGGCCCAAAAAAGAAATCCTTATTTAAGGAATAGACGCTCGTTTGTTCGTTAGTTTAAGGAACAAACAAAATAGACCTGAGTCTAATGATATAAAATTTTGTCTATGAGCTTTCACGAAAACCAAAATTTTATCTTTGTGAGATTTCACAAAATGGAATAAACTCTCGTTCCAAAGGTGAATGCTCGTACGAGAGAAAAGTTTTTTTTTTTTTTTTGAAAAGACGTGCATCTGTTAATAAATTTTTTGTCTATGAGCTTTCATGAATTTTTTTATTTTCGATATGCGAGCGTTCACAAAATTTTGAAAATATACTCTCGCTTCAAAAACATATGCTCATGCGAGGGAGCAAAATATATAGATATATTTTTAAATTTATGTGAGTTTCACGTTAAATATATGTATTTTGTAAAATCAATGTTTTGATTTTGAACAACTGTTGAAAGTAGACAATTATACATGGTGAAATAATGTCTGTATGTTAGTTTTCACAATTATAAGATGGACTTCTGTCCAATTTTTGAAAAACCAGTGGATGTTAAAATTCATGTGGGTTGTTCACGGTTTGATGAAAATCAAGTCATGATTTTGAATAATAAATTTTGCTCGTCTTTGCATATTTGAAGGGACGATCAAGTTTTTCAAAATTTTGACGTTATAATCACTATAGCTAGTGAAATTGTAAATAGGCAAGAGTTGGATTGTTACCGTTTCAGCGCGTACTTGTTATTGATATATCCATGACTCCTTGTATTTCGCCTTAGATAGTGATGACTTCTGGTTACAACCACCCTTCCGGATCTTCTGGAGAACGCTCCATAAATATCAAGTCAAACATGAAGACTTTTGCAGATGTTCATCCTGGGATGAATCAACCTTTCAGAGACGCTGGAAAGCTGGTATTTTGTATGTCTCTCGATCATTTGTGAGTCGTCCCTTGTCATCAGAAGCACCGCCGACTTTAGCAAATGAGACTATCGGCTGACGATGAAGGCTGGATTTGCGTTAATGGTGTTGATCCTGATTCAGATGTGGATGAACGAAAAATTTCGTCATAATTTGTCATCAGAAAATTCAGAAGTTAGGTCTACATTGAAATTGTTGTAGAATCTTCGTCCGATGTCTGATTTTCGAGGTCTACCCATGTATCCTCATGCTCATAAAATTTCCAAACTTTATCAAAGAAGCTTTTTGGGTTCCGAGCATGTTTAGGATCCGAAATCGACGAAACAGTAAACTTCCAGGAGACCTTCAGAAAAAATTCAGCTGGCATGCGGTCCAATGTTGGCCACAACTCTTTGCTCGTATCTCCAATTGCTGTGAATTTTGGATATGCCATAGAGGACATCCATATGAAGAGAATGTTGTATGACCCATCCCAAAATTCTTCACCTGTTTCTCCCAGCTCGTCGGTTTGTACAGGACAGTGTAAAATCATCTCTGACGAGTTTGTTGTAAAACACTCATGTTGTGTCTTTAGACCATCCGCTTGTGTCGGCTCTTTGGCTCGCAAGGAGCCGGTCCCGCGTATTTACACAATTTGACCTAATTTGCGCAATTGCACGTATTAGGTCCAAAACTCTTCCAAATAATTTTGGGATTTTCATGGAACGATCGTCATTCGATCCCGTGACCACCAAGGGCCGGTTTCATGACCCCTTGGTCGGTCTCTCATCTCTTCATAATTAATTAGATTTTATCACCTAAGGCTCAGACGTGCATTTTCTAATAAATGATTAAACCAGAATTTGATCATTCTTTCATCAAGGAATCACCAACTCTTCGAGAGGCCTTGGTATTTGCTCACACGAGCATATGGGAGCTGCATAGTCGACGCATGGTCCCATGAAGTCGGTTCTCCTTCATTCCATGGTTAATTTTCAAATAAACCATCAATTGGTCATCAATTGATCAGAGCTCACTATTAGATCTTATATGGGAAACAATAGGAATAGCCAGTGCCAGTTGGTGAACTAGATTAGTTTAAAACTGGGTTGGGTTTGTGAGATAAATCTTAATCACTAAAATTTATTAATCATTAAAAGATTTATTTGATTGTTTGTGTATGTAATGAAGTAAAAATTGTAGGATAAACCGATACCTTTAGCTAGTATGGATTTGAGAATAGTTAATCTAAAAAGTATGAACACGTAGAAATCTACTACTATAAAAATAGTGAGATTGGTATTATTGATAGATCTTGTAAATCACATAGAAACTTAGTGAACACCTTAACTTATACGTAGAGTAAACAATTTATAATTACATAAACGTGAATAATATTTTGCAACTCAATAATATTTGTAAGAGTTGTTAGAATGATAGTTTAACCATTAATGTTAATAATAAAAATATTATAATAGTAATTATAAATGAAAATAATAGTAATAATAATTTTAATAAAGTAATGTTAGCAATTATAAATTAAGAAACTTAACTAAATTTTCAATAAAAATAATAATCATGATTAAATAGTTACGGAAATTAATAACGCTTATCTATGTAAATTAAACTAATGATAAAATGGTGTTTAAACTAAAAATTTAATAAGATACTTAGTAAGCATTAGACTTAATTAAGAAAGCGAGGATGTAATGTATAAAATAAAAAGACTCAACTTGTTAATAATCTTATACCAAAATTATCTTTAAATTAACGAATGATCTAGTCAATCTTTAAAATGAAACAAATAGACATGAAGTAATAATAATTGCATTCGGATGCCTAGGATAATATTAAAATTAAAATAAATAAATTTGTATATTCATAGGATCCGTCTTCATAAATAAATTCAATCATCTTTTGAAATGAAAAATTAGTATGACATACTTAAACTGTTAGAATTTAAATTAGTATTATATTGAGCATAACTTGAATTAAAATTTCATTAACAAATATATAGCGATAAAATAATGATGAGGATTAAATAACTATGGAAAAATTATTAGTGCTTATTATGGTTAAGTTTTGCAAAGTTAACTAATAACAAATTTGAATTATATGTTTTGTGTTTAAACCAAATAGTTAATTAAGATTAAGAACGTGAGGTCATATAATGCAAAAAAAAAAAAAAAAAAAAAAAAAGATTAAACTTGTTAACAATCTTATACCCAGATTATTTTAGAAGAATTAATTGGGGGATATAGCTACGGGACAAAATAGGTGTCCCAATAGCAATTCTGGGTGACCCCCTGTGTAATTATTTTTTTAATTCCTAATCTAGACCCCACTAATTAGGATTAGTGATTAAGTATAATTAGTAAAATGTTAAGTATTTGGGGGATAAATTAGTGTGTATTTTTATTTGTGTTTGGGTGAGAGTAGAAGGAGGGAAAAAAATATTTGAGAGGAATTTCTTTTTTTGAAAATGGGAAGATGATTGTGATGAGATAATTACTGATAATAAGAGGTTGAAAATTTGATTTTTTTTTCTTTGAATCCACCATTGTTGCAGCTGAAAAAGCTTGGTGCCGGCATGGTATTCAACCAAAACTCATGCCGGCAATTGTTGGAAATGTTCATAAATTGTTTGCCACTATCTTGGTTTTGATCTTACGAATGTTGATTTTTTTCTGGTTTTGAACAGGTACCGGCATGGTAATAGTTTTTTCGAGCGTCTTGGATCTGTTCCGGCATAGTATTTTGCTTAAATACCTATGCCGGAACAATGAAAAATATCCGAATGTTGATTTTTTTTCACTTGACTACCTGGCATTGATAGGAAATTATCGGGCATGCGGTCATGTTCCGGATATGGTCTTCATCAATTCCGGATGGTATTCCTCACTTCCATTTTGAATTTTTCCTGGCTTTAAAAAGCTTGGTGCCGGCATGGTCAGTTGATATGAAGACCATGCTATTGTTTTCCCAAGATAGGAAATAAATATGAAAACTATGTTTGGGAAAAAATACCTGCATGGTCTTCATATCAACTGACCATGCCGGTACCAAGCTTTTTAAAGACAGGAAAAATTCAAAATGGAAGTGACGAAGACCATGCCGGAATTGATAAAGACCATATGCTCGAACACGCACCCAGATGGTCTTCATCAATTCCTATGGTCATCATCACTTTCAGCATGATCTTCATCGCTTCCGAATAAAAAAAAAAATTCGTTTCCAAAGTGAGGTGAAGAGAATTTGATATAGAGTGGGGAGAGTTTAGAATTTGAAAGGGAATGGAGAATATTTGGGTTTCAAAACACTACCCCTAAATAAGATTAATAAGAAGTGGAGATGGAAATGAGGGATATGATTTAGATTTTTGATTTTAAGTTTTTAATTTTTATTTTGAGGGAAGAAGTGGAGATGGAAATGGGGGATATGATTTTGTTTTTTGATTTTAAGTTTTTTTTTATTATTTTGAGGGAAGGGTATTTTAGTATATTCATAACCAAAAGTCACCCCTTAGCACACACCATGGGTTGGGGGAAGTAATTCATATCCCCCAATTAATTCCCATATCCCCCAATTAATTCTTCTTATTTTAGTCCAATAAAATGATTCACTAAAATCACTAAATTATACACATGAAGTGATATTTATAGTACCTGAATGTGTAGTACAAAAGTAGACGGAAAATAATTTTGCCTATGAATAAGATACTTATTATTAATACCCAAATCTGAAGAATATTAACACATATTGAGATTTTATGCGAACTCAAACTTTAAATCATATTAAATTATCAACTCCAATGTATAACAAGATATAGTATATGGATTCAACATAAATAAATAAAATCTATTATATCAATCTTTACGTTGAAGTAAAATTATATTTACAAGATTAGGACGTAATAAAATTATATTAAGAATCCTTACTAAGTAGTTATTCTGGTCATATTTTAGTTACGCTAGTAATCAAATAGGACAAATTGATAAAAAAAAAATAATGAAAGTGATAATCTAATTAAGAAAATAACTTTTGATAAGATAAGCAAATAAGAATATTATAGAATTTAGAGTTATTGTAAATATCATTTGGATAATAATTATATGTTAGTATTGTATTAGAAAAAATACACTTTTTAATAATAATAAACCTTAAGGATTACTTAGCAATAAAATAAATTTAAGGAAATCAAGTTAGGTCAAATCAAATCTAGTATTAATAATAAAATTAAACTTTAACTTATCGGCCTAAGAAATAAGAAATAAATGTTATAATGATAATAAAATATTAATACCAAACGATTATGAAAAATTATTAGCGGTTATTTACTTATATCAAGTCACATAATGAAATAAACAAATAGATGTAATTTTAAATTTGAAAAATGGTTATAACATTAAGTTATTCTTAAATAGTACATGAATTTAAAAATTATTTAGTTATAATAATATAGTTTCGTTTGAAATAAAAATTTGATTCCATTAAAATTTGGTAACAAAATTTGGGTGAAGCATGCACAAGACTACCTTCTGGATGTGCCTATTAGTGGGCTCAATCAATGCCTTGGCCCTATACAATTCAGAGTCGTGCTTTGTTATCGCCTTGGGATCCCTTTGTTCGGTGAGAATAGTTTGTGTTCAAGTTGTAGCAAGCCTATGGACATTTTTGGTGATCATGCGCTTCACTGTGCTAAGGACATCGGATATAAGTTTCGCCATGATGTTGTTCGTGATACTACTTTCGATATTTGATACAAAGCTAATGTACCTGCACGCAAGGAGGCTTCTCTTGGTCTTCAGTCCGATGATGGTAAGGATTTAAAACCTGCTGATATTCTTGTTCTCAACTGGGAAAACGGGCAAGATGTTTGCATGGATATTACAGGTGTCTCTCCATTCACTGGGGATGGTGTCAGTTCCTTTGTTACTGGTAAGGCTATTTCTGGTGCGGTTTCACGTAAACGTGCCAAATATTTGGACAAATGCACTGCTCATGGCTATGGTTTGGGGGTTTTAGCCTTCTCTACTTTAGGAGAACTTGGTGAGGATACTCTTGTTTTTTTCAAGCGTCTTAGGAATTGTTTGGTGAGTAATGACGCTAGTTGTGGCTTAGGTAGTTTTATTTTCCATCGTTTAGGTGTGGCTATTCAAAGAGGAGTTGGTGCCCAGCTTGTGGCTAGGCTTCCAACCCATAGCTCGGTGTAATTTTTCTCATTTTGCACTAATTTTAATTTTTTCATATCAAATAATAAATAATTAAAATAAATAAATAATAATAATGATAAATAAAAGTAAAATAAAATTAGTTTTGATGATTAAATTGTTTAAAATGATGTGAAGTAAAATTTTAAATTACACCAGTTAAGACAAAAGTTTAGAGACTAATTCATCTTAGTAAATTAAAACTTAGCTAATCCAGCACCGGGGAATAGTGAGGTTGGAAAACCTGATGTGTTCGGGTGATACTTGTAACGTAGGTAGGCATTGTCAGGCGTCGCGAACCTAGACGGGTGTTTGTAGGAGAAAATGGTTTCTGCTGATTTCGGTAATTTCGGGTGTGCGGGTGAGAAACAATTTAAACCCTAAACAATGTACTTCAAGGGAGTACTTTAGATTCGAGAGATCAATCTGTACAAATCCAGCCTAAACCAAGAAATGGCCGTTCCGGACTTGCTTCGGTCACAAAGTGGAGGAGAACGGGTTGGTTTTGGGGAGGGAAGCAAGGAAAATGATGAGACCAGAATAGTTGATTCTGGAAGAGTAGTTGTGTTACTACGACTTGTATCAGAAAAGTGGGAAAGTTAGCAAATGGTAAGCTAGCAGGTATTCACTAAGTGTTGTATATTCCTGAATGAACTTGTTGTTATGTGGAAATAGGTAGGACCTATTTATACAAGTCGAAGTGAAACGTACCCTGGTCTCATCCAAGACGGGCATTTCTTCGTACGTCCATGCGAATACATCTTGATATTTCTTGAGGAGGTCTACCAACTTTACACATTCGTCTGTGCACATAGTCGAGCTTATGGAGATAGGTCGCGGAGATTCTTCACTCCCAATATTAACAATCTCAAGTTCGTCCATGGTCGAGTTGGTCCCGTCTTGTAGCTGTCGTGGTGCATCAGGTACCTCCTCCTGCGGCTCGTTACTATATTTGCGTTCTTTTGGGCAGAGAGATTGTATGGTAGTCTCCCCAGTTAATTGCTAATAGCGACGCTGATATACGGTTTTCCCCTTTTCATCATGACCCATAATAAAAGCACGTCCTCGCTTGGTGTGAGTGTGAGGCGAATTCTGGCTCGACGGGTGGAGGTTGGCGTGTCTCTCCTTCGAGGGGATGATGTGGGACTGGGTTTCTCCGCGAAGTTGTGCAGAACCATCACCTTCTTCAATGGATGTCCACTTTGGTAGTGGAGTGTGGTGAGCCTTGTTGGTCGTGGCCTACGGGTCCTGCCTTGGCTCAAAAATCTTCATGCCACAGATTGGCACGTAGGGAGATAATGATGCAGCGATACGAATGACTTCTCCGTTTAGCATGGTTTTCAAGAACTGGTGGTATGTTGAAGGGATGATTTTGTTGTCGTGGAGCCATGGCCTTCCCAGTATCATGTGGTAATCTGGCTCTTTCTCGATTACTTCGAACCTCACCTTTGACTGGACGGGCCCTACTGACAAGTTCAAATTGATGTACCCATATGTGCTGGTTTGGTTGCCTTCGAAATCAGTCATTATAGTGGACTGTCATACGACTTCGTTCGGCCGTACCTTGGTCGTTTTGAGCGTTCTAAGGGTAACAACGTTGGAGGATGCTCCTCTATCGATGAGAGCCCTTTTGAATTCCACATCCTTAATACGGGCCATGACGTGTAGGGCACGATTATGGCCTTACTCTGCCATCATGTCGTCGTCGGTAAACCTGATATTGTTGATGGAAAAATCTGGCATTTTTGCTGCTTCTAAGCGTGGAGGAACCAAGGGCACGCTTAATGTTATTCGGTTGATGGCGGTGAACATTTCCATTCGTTAATCCTATGAAAGATGTAATAGTTCACATAAGCTTTTTACCAGTGAGGCCGCTTCCTGGCCTACAGGTCTCTAGTTAGTAGTGAAGATGTTGACTTGAGAGTGATTGTTCGGGACGTCAATCTCCAGGGTAGGTGAACCATTCAATTCTGCTGTCAGGTTGATGAGGAAGTCCAGTATGGCATTAATTGCATCCTTCATCAGACCCATGTTCTTGGTGTGAATCTCCTGAACCCGTACCAGGTCAGTTAGCCTTGGAATTCCTTCATTGGTCGTGTTGATGGGCATTGTGTTGGGGAGAAAAACATTGCCGTTCTCCTGAGTGGAACTTGAGGAAACAAATTCATTCCCAAAACCGACCATCTTCCTAAGTTAGAGAAACGGATTTTGAAACAGATATTGGGACCGATAGATCAATCTCCCACTATGGTCGCCAATTGTTTGTAGGTAAAAATGGTTTCTGCTGATTTCGGTAATTTCGGGTGTGCTTGTGAGAAACAATTTAAACCCTAAACAACGTACTGCAAGGGAGTACTTTAGATTCAAGAGATCAATCTGTACAAATCCAGCCTAAACCAAGAAATGGCCGTTCCGGACTTGCTTCGGTCACAAAGTGGAGGAGAATGGGTTGGTTTTGGGGAGGGAAGCAAGGAAAGTGATGAGACCAGAATAGTTGATTCTGGAAGAGTAGTTGTGTTACTACGACTTGTATCACAAAAGTGGGAAAGCTAGCAAATGGTAAGCTAGCAGGTATTGTCTGAGTGTAGGGACAGAATATTGTCACAACAATATTCCTGCGAAATAGACAACAGTACTACGATACATCAATAATAAACGACTATTCTGCGACACATCAATGATATTTTGCGAGACATCCAAATATGACTTAAACAATGACGTAATGACAGAAACACGAAGAAAGTGTGACATGTTTGCGATATATCAATAAAACCTGCGAAAGATAAAGGCGGTGCCTGCTGCGATTTATCGCAAGAACTCAGATCCGAAGTTGAAGGGAATCTTAGCTGTAAATGAGCTGTCATGAGCTGTAATCCACTATGTAAATACCTATATAAAGGAGATGAGTAGTTCCAGAGAGGGTAATGAATTTTTGAGTGTTAGGAAAGTTTTTAGGAGAGAGAAAATCTTTGTTAAGTGTTTTGTGTTCTTGATTTCTGTAATTCCATAAGATTATATTAATGAAAAAGTGTTCTTAATCTTCAAATTATGTCATAAATATTGATAGATTCTCGAATAGGGTGTAGTGTGGGAATTCCTGCAACTATATTTTGGCGCCCAGAAACAGGGATTGAAGAGTTGAAAATCATAGTAAAAGCTAGGTAAAAGAAAGAAATCATTCAAGAATTGGAAGAATACTTTTGGTGGAAGAGAAGATGATTGAAATCAAAGATAATCAAAAGAAATTGGAGTGTGATTTAATAACAAAGATGATGATAGACAAATTCCATGAAGATATTAAAGGAAGGATACACAAACGAGATTTTGAAGGAAAGAAGATCATGACGGTAGATGAAGCATCACCGCTAAAAGATTGGGAAAAACAGAAGATTACATTTACAGCAGCAAAAATTCCGAAAGAGAATTTAAGTCATACATCTCCATTGGTGATCACAGTGTCTGTTGCACCAACAAGAAAAGAGAAATCAGTAAGATCTACAGAAGAATGGGTTGTGAATAGGACTCTGGTGGACACAGGAAGTTTTGTGGATATAATGTTTTACCACACATTCAAGAAAATGGGATACAAAGATGAAGAAATGTTTAGTCCAACATATCATATTCACGGATTTGGAAAATCTTTAACAAAACCTAAAGGTGAAATTGTAGTACGAATTCCACTGGGGGAAATAGAAACGCAGGTCACCTTGAGTGTGATAGATATGAAATCGCCTTATAACATGATGTTGGGGAGACCATGGATACATGCAATCAAGGATGTATCATCAACTCTACATCAATGTTTAAAATTCCCTATGCCTAGTGGAATTGGCGAAATTAAAGGAGATGCAGATTATGCGGCGTTATGTTTCCAAAATGAAGTAAGGAATTGTGAAAATCAAATTCAGTTGCGAAAACAGTGTAGAAAAATGAGGAGAGAAGAAAAGAAAGAAGAAGAATTCAAGATTTACATGATAAAATCAAAAGAAGGAAAAGGAATATTCAGCGATGTATCGCAAGAAGATGATGAACCAGTGGAGATAATAAAGACACCAACACCAATGGGAGAGAATGAAGCTAGTTATATCGCAGCAGAACCAACAAAAGAAGTTAATGTTGGAAGTGAAGAAGACCCAAAAATGCTGAAAATTGGAACTAAGATGGATGTGGAGGAAGAAGAGCAAACTGTAAATCTTCTGCGAGAATACAAAGATTTTTTGCGTGGAATATGGATGAGATGCCTGGAATAGATCCATCTGTTGCGTGCCATAGATTGGAGATTAACAAAAATATGAGACCAATCAAACAAAGAATAAGAAAGATTGCAACTACTTATCATGCTAAGATAGAGGAAGAGTTACAAAAGATGCTTGATGCAGGAATTATAAGGCAAGCGAAGTATCCAGAATGGATCGCCAATATGGTAGTAGTTCCCAAGAAAAACAAAGGGATAAGAATTTGCATCGATTTTACTGATTTAAATAAAGCTTGTCCCAAAGATAGTTTTCCCTTACCAGATATCCCGCAGATGGTGGAATTTTCCGCAGGAAATGATCGAATATCTTCGTTGGATGGATACAAGGGTTATAATCAAATTTCGCTGGCAGAAGAAGATCAATAACATACTGCATTCTTTTCTCCCAGAGGATTATATTGCTACACAAAGATGCCTTTTGGGTTACGAAATGCAGGGGAAACATACCAAAGAATGGTGGAAAAAGTATTCGCAAAATGGATACATAAAACTTTAGAGGTATATGTGGATGATATGTTGGTAAAAAGTAAAGAAGCTAAAAATCATGTGCAAGATTTGAGGGAAATTTTTGACCAGATGCGGCTTTTTAATATTAAAGTAAATCCTGAGAAATGTACTTTCAGAGTATCATCTGGGAAATTCTTGGGATATATCGTATCAAAAGAAGGAATACAAGTTGACCCTGAAAAGGTGCAAGCAGTTCGGGATATGCCAACTCCAGAAACAGTAAAAGATGTGCAAAAATTGAATGGGCTTTTAGCCTCACTAGGAAGATTCATTTCGCGGTCATCAGATAAGTGCAAGCATTTCTTCAACATATTAAAGAAGGGAACAAAATTTAAATGGACAGATGAATGTGAGAAAGCTTTTCAAGGAGTTAAGGAATATTTGATGAATATATCCATATTACAGAAGGATGAACCAGGAGAAGAATTGCTGATATATCTTGCGACAACTCCACATGCTTTAAGTGCAGTACTTTTGCGAAATGACGCAGGAGTTGAAAAACCTATTTACAACATCAGCAAAACGTTTAATGCTTTGCGGAGAAAAATTATTCAAGATTGAAAAATTAATTTTGGCATTAGTTTATGCAGCTTCTAAACTTCGCATATATTTCCAAGCGCATAAAATCAAAGTACTAACAAAAGTACCAATCGAGTCGATAATGAAAAATTCAAAAAGATCGGCAGAGTTGAAAGATGGAATGCAAAAGTGGGGCACTTTGAGATCCAATATGCAATTTTATCTTCGCCAAAATCTCAAATTGTCGCAGAGTTTCTCGCGGAGTTTCCTTTGGAGGATGATGAAGCTGTAGAAGACATGATGGATATAGAAGAAGAATATGGGGATCCTAGAGATCTTTTAATAGAACCAAATAGATGGGAGATATTAGTGGATGGATCATCTAATGGAGAAGGAAATGGAGTTGGAGTCGTTTTTATTTCACCAGAAGGTGCAAAAATGGCATTCGCATTTCGATTGGAATTCAAATCTACCAATAATGAGACAGAATATGAGGTTGTAGTACATGCCTTAAGATTTGCGATAGAAATGAAGGTAGAGAATGCAAGAATTACCAGTGATTCACAGTTGGTTATTCTCCAAATTGAAGGGGAATATGCAACTAATGATTTGTCTTTGAGAAAATATAAGAAACTTGTAGAAGAATTATCTGCGAAAATACCAAGACTCAAATGGAGGCATATTTCAAGAAGAGATAATAGACTTGCAGATGCTTCTGCGTTCATATCAAGTATGATGGTAGATCCGACTGCGAGAAATATAAAAATACAAACATTAATAGCACCATCAATTGTTAAAGAAAAAGAAGAGGAAGCTGAGGCAATGGTAGTAGAAAATAATGGCGAAGAATCAAGCCGAATTAACGCAGATTGGCGTGCGGAAATTCACGCATATCTAGCAAGGGGGGAGTTACCAAGGAACAGATTGGAGGTACATAAATTAAAAAGTAGAGCAACAAATTATGAGTTAAGAGATGGGGTATTGTATCAAAAATCTTTAAATGGGCCTTCCCTCAGATGTTTGACACTAGAAGAAGGAAAATAAATATTAAAAATGCTACATAGTGGGGATCTTGGTAATCACAAATAATGGTAGATCTTTAGCATACAGAACGAAAATGCAAGGTTATTATTGGCCATATATGCATGAAGATGCAAATAATTTATCAAGAAGTTGCGAGGAATGTCAGCGATTTGCAAAAAGAATACATGCACCAGGTGAAACGTTAACATCTTCAAAAAAAAATTGGCCATTTGGAAAGTGGGGTTTAGATATTGTGGGACCATTTGTGCCAGGAACAGGGCAAAAGAGATACTTAATTGTCGCAACAGATTACTTCACAAAATGGGCGGAAGTTAAGGCAGTACAACATATTCGTGATAAGGACATTTTCACATTTATATTTGAGAATATCATCTGCAGATTTGGAATTCCAGCGCAATTAGTGTCAGATAATGGAAAGCAATTTGAAGGACAAAATATAGAGATGTTACTTAATGCATTCAAGATAAAGTGTGGAAAATCAACTCCTCTATATCCGCAGGCAAATGGTCAAGTCAAGCAACTAACAAAACAATTGCAGATATTCTCAAAAAGAAATTAGAAGGGCATCATAGAACGTGGTGTCAACAAGTCCATAATGCAGTTTGGGCTTATAATACAACACGAAGAGAAGCAACTGGGGTATCACCTTTTTGTTTAACATATGGGGTTGAGGCAGTATCACCAACAGAAGTCGCTATTCCTACAACTAAAAGAGAAGTTTGGGAAAAAAATCTTAGTGCAGGTATGATTCTAGACAAACTTGATGAGGTAGAAGAGAAGAGAGAAAAGGCATTACAACATATGGAGAACTACCATCGCAGATTAGCTCGTGAATATAATAAACGAGTAAAGAAGCGTGAATTCCAAGTTGGAGATCCAGTTCTGTGAGAAACACCAGAATATCAGCGAGAGAATGGAGGAAAATTAGCGAAAAAATGGGATGGGCCATATATAATCAAAGAAATAATTGGAATTGGAGCATATAAACTAATGGATCCCGAAGGAAGAGACATGGGTCAAAGACTTGGCAGACCATGGAATAGACAATATATAAGAAAATATTATCAGTAAAGATTTGAAAGACTAGAATGAATGGATCACACGCAAGAAGTTGCGAGAGAATAAAAGAGATATTCTACAAGAACAAAGTCATTGAATATAAAAATTATTTTCCGCAATAATTTGCGAGATAATTAAAAAATTAAATGCAAATAAGACGGGCACTAATTGCCTAAAAACATATAAAGAACAGGACGAACTTTTATGGCGTACACCCTAGTTCGCGGATTCTATTCCGTAAGAGGCAATGTCCTTAAAGTGCGTCATAAGGGGGGTATCTCTTTACTTTCAATTATCATAAGAACGGGACGAACTTTTATGGCGTACACCCTAGTTTGCGGATTCTATTCCGTAAGAGTCAATGTCCTTAAAGTGCGTCATAAGGGGGGTATCTCTTTACTTTCAATTATCATAAGAACGGGACGAACTTTTATGGCGTACACCTTAGTTCGCGGATTCTATTCCGTAAGTGGCAATGTCCTTAAAGTGCGTTATAAAAGGGGTATCTCTTTGCATGGCTATGGGAAAGGCTATACCGCTGCTGGAACCTAGTCATGGAGATTGGGATTATAGAAAATCCATCCAGGAGAGATAACTTGGATTCCCAATTATATAAGGTTATACCCTGGTTGGGCGCCCGAGAGTTTCTCCTAAGGAATGCAACGTATGATCAAGGCGCCGAGGTACACGGTTGAGCTGTGGGTGCCCGGGATGGATGAACCTACCCTGGCCATCCATGGCAAGTCTTGGATTATGATGTGTTCGGCCCGAAGAAAACCCCACTTAGGGTGCAGTCTTGTAACTATAAGCCATGTAAGGCATAAAGGACAAGGCTGCGAAAACAACTGGTTGTTGGCAGAACCGGATGGGAAAGTGCTAGTCTTGTATGGCCGATGTATAATCCTTGAAGGGGCAACCGGGAGGAGAGATAAGGGCGATACCCTCCATTAGGGAGCTGTGTATCAAAAAAGACGGCAATGTCAAGGGGCTTTATATTCGCAAGAATGTTTAGGCCCGTCATATTGTCGCGTGACAGAGACAACAATGTCATGGGACTTTATATTCGCAAGAATATTTAGGCCCGTCATATTGCCGCGTGACTAGCCAAAAAGCCTAGAGAGAAATGTTAAGATGAGGTCAATGGGTTTTTGCGATAAGATCAAAAGATGAGATAAATGAAATCAATAATAAGAGGATATAAATCGCAAAGACGTCCTGCGATTTCATCGCAAAGATGGCAATATCATAAGTCTTAAGAAGCAAAGGGAGATTAATCTCACAAGATGGCTTAGATTTATCATATTGTCGCAGAGATTAAAATTAAATGATAAGGCAAGATCAACGGATTATTACGTATAAAGGTAAGAATGTCATGCGATCTTGTCGCATAAAAGTGGCATAATAAGACCTTTAACTAGGAAGGCGAAATAAGACCACAAGAAAAGTTATATCTGCAAAGCATATAACAAATTCTTCGCAGAAATATTTGCGATAATACTACAAATTGGCAACAAAAGGCAAGCATGGGATTTCTTACAAGGGTAACAAATAAAATACTTCACAAGGAAGATTATGAGGGGCAAATATGGGGATTATAAAACAACATTTCATTATCTCCCTTGAGAAGAATCAAAATAATAAAAAAGAAGGAAGATAATCAAGTTTATGAAGATTGGATTCAGAATTAATAAAAATATATAAATTAGAGCAGGTGATTGAGTTACAAAGAACTTCAATGTTTCGCAAAAAGTGCGGAAGAAGAAAAATTCGGAAATTACAATGATTCGCAGAATCGAAACATCTCAAGCAGAATACATGATAATTTAAAGAATATTCTTCTCTAATTTCATCATTCTTGTTCACCACTATTATCTTCACCAGTATCATCTTTTTCAGTATGAGTTTCTCCATCACCAGTGATTGTTTCATGAGGAGGATTTTGTTCTTCATGAGGAGGATCTTGTTCTTCTGTTTCATTAAGAGGGTTTCCTTCGTCCTCAGGTGGATTTTGTTCGTCTTCATAAATATATTCTTCATTACTTGAATAATTCAGATCTTCATCTATAGGATGGGGAACTTCATTATCATCTATCTATAAAGGTTTGATCTTTATAGGAGGTAGAGAATGAGAGAATAGAACATTATTTATGAAAACCTCAGCGCTTAAATGAGCTTTGCGGAGGCAATTCTTTTCCCGATTTCTGATCTCTATATCTTTAAAATATTCAAGATAGTCAAATCTTCTCAATGCCCCAATGAGAGTT
Source organism: Papaver bracteatum (assembly GCA_023529315.1). Taxonomy (NCBI): domain Eukaryota; kingdom Viridiplantae; phylum Streptophyta; class Magnoliopsida; order Ranunculales; family Papaveraceae; genus Papaver; species Papaver bracteatum. Next base: position 2,339,537 of record JAJJWX010003739.1, on the reverse strand, counting down.
GGAAAGCGCGGTGTTCTTTTTGCGAAGTTTGGATAATCTCATAGATAGATCCGAAATTGAAGCTTGAAGATTCTTCTCAGATTCTACGAAAGAAAAATTGCATGTTAGAGAGAATTTTTGCGAAAAATAAAATGAGAAAATACAATGAAGTAATTAATAGATGAGGCAGTCAAAATGACTACCTTCCTTTTGAGAAGATAAAGTGTGAATTATAGTAAAGAATCAACTCTTCCATCGGTCCATGGCATCATCAAAATTATCCCCAATGTTACCTTTTAAACGTGATTTTATACTTTTTTCATAATTGCGAAGATAAACATTTTCTTCCTTCAGTCGAGAATAATCATCTTTGAGATTGTTGACTTTTACACTTAGAGCTAATCTTCCTTTAATAAGCTTCTCTTGTTCAGCGGCAGATGATTCAGTTTTCTTTTTAAGTTCATCTTTCAGTATGCGAAGGGAGTGCTCTTGGTCCTTACACAATTTTTGAAGATTGTCTAGTTGCTGCGAATAAGCCTTTGTTGTATCTACAAAACTACGTTTCTCTTGAGATAAAACTCTGTTTTCATCCGATAAAGATTCCACCCTCAAATTAATTTGATTCAGCGAATATAAAAGTTGGGAGGCTTCGTTATTTAGACGATCTCGTTCATGAATTAGTTGATCGCGTTCATGAGTTAGTTGGTTGTTCTCATTCTTAAGGTTATTTATCTCGTCAAGTGAATATGTATGAAGAATATTCAAATTATCAAATTGATTCTTCCAAGATTCTTTCCCAGTCAGGGCTTCCTCAACATTGTTTCCCACTCAAATATCTTCATTAATTGGTTATGTTTTGAAGCTAAATATACATCAACAAATAAATAAGGGAAAATTGAGTACATAAAAAAGCAAGGATTTACAGAGGCAAAAGTAAAGACAAGAAAGTTATACCTTTTAGATCATCATTTCTGCTGCGAAGAATTTCACAGTCTAATTCAGAATTATGAAGCTTATGATCGAGAAATTCACACTCCAAAGTTTTGGCTTGAAGATTCTTCTTCAAAATTTCAACCTCATCTTCTAAAGCAGTTAACGAAGATGAAGAACCGCAAGACCCAAGATGCTTGCTTAGAATTATATAAATATCCTGTCTCGCAGGATCTGAAGAAGATTTCATAGCATCGTTCAAAACTTCAGATAATACTTGAAAAGCAGCTTCAACCCCTGTTGCTATTTCTTGGGAAGAAGGAAGAGAAGTAGAAGAAGGGGTTTTGGCAATAGTAAGAGTGGAAGAAGAAATTTGATAGGTCGCAGTTATAGTTTCATTCACCGCATCATCATCCACCGCAACCTCCTTTATTGCAGCTTTTTTTACCACAGTTTCATTATCTACGACTTCATTTGCCGCAGCCTCGTTAACTGTTGTTTCATTTACGTTAGTTACATTCACCGCAGCTTCATTTGTTGCAGATTTATTTCCAATTATCATAGATTCATCTATCACAGTTTCCAAAATGTTGAGATTATCAGAGATAGGAATGTTAGTATTGATAACTTCATTAGAGGTTGATAAAGAAATAATATGGGTATTGAGATTCACGCAAGGAGAAGAAGAAGATTTATCTTGCGATGGAACAGGTTTTGCAGGTAAAAATTCGAGAATATCCACTTCATCTGAAAGAGCTTTAACTTGGCGCGAATGCTTAAGAGGTTTAGGAACATTCTCTTCGTTCTGCGAATAATAATGTAGGTAAGAAACAAAGGCAACAATATTGTTATTTCAAAAGAATAGGTGTTTCTTACTACCTTATCATTCTCAGATCTCTTCGTCTTCCCAACGCGCCTTTTCTGAGAACCCTTAGGGTTAGGGTTCTTGATAGTAATTTTAGTTTGAGAAGTGTTGTTACTGAAAAAGATGATAGAATATGGGGATTATGAAGAAAAGAGGGCAATAAAGAAAACATAACAAAAAAGATGGAAAATAAGAACATACCTTTGAGTCTCCATTAAAGCAGCAGCAGGAAGAATACCAGGAAAGAAAAAGTTGCAGACAAAAAAGATTTAAAGAAAAAAGAGAAGGTGAAAGAAGAAAGAAATACACTCGAGTGGAATGGTATTTATAGATGAAGGATGGGTAACCGGGTAAAACGGTAAAGATCGACGCGTGTCAATAGTAAAAGCGTAAAGTAGGGAACTTTGTCGGGTAAAAGATAAGGAGTTGCGACAAATTAAGAAGCTTAAATTCTCATGATCTTTATCTTCTTCGCAGAAAAGATATGAGAAGAGGCAAGATGTAGGGACAGAATATTGTCACAACAATATTCCTGCGAAATAGACAACAATACTACGATACATCAATAATAAACTACTATTCTGCGACACATCAATGATATTTTGCGAGACATCCAAATATGACTTAAACAATGACGTAATGACAGAAACACGAAGAAAGTGTGACATGTTTGCGATATATCAATAAAACCTGCGAAAGATAAAGGCGGTGCCTGCTGCGATTTATCGTAAGAACTCATATCCGAAGTTGAAGGGAATCTTAGCTATAAATGAGCTGTAATCCACTATGTAAATACCTATATAAAGGAGATGAGTAGTTCCAGAGAGGGTAATGAATTTTTTAGTGTTAGAAAAGTTTTTAGGAGAGAGAAAATCTTTGTTAAGTGTTTTGTGTTCTTGATTTCTGTAATTCCATAAGATCATATTAATGAAAAAGTGTTCTTAATCTTCAAATTATGTCATAAATATTGATAGATTCTCGAATAGGGTGTAGTGTGGGAATTCCTGCAACTACACTGAGTGTTGTATATTCCTGAATGAACTTGTTGTTCTGTGGAAATAGGTAGGACCTATTTATACAAGTCGAAGTGAAATGTACCATGGTATCATTAAGGAATGGGAAAAATGGGTAAGTAAATGGGAGGAGGTGGTAACCGCACACATGGAATTGATGTTTCATAAAATCGTTAACGCATGGAATTGATGTCCCAGAGCGTTTTACCATTAACTCCCTGTATTTACTAACCGCCTTACCCTTATGACGGGCGTAATGTACGCCGCACTCTGTAAACCGCCACACCAATACCCAAAGAGGATCCCCAAGTTTGTGATATGTGTTGATGTCTCGAATGTTTTTGTGGAAAACATGTAGCATATTGTTGTTGCCTGGCAAGTCGAGCTTTGGGAGACTTGGTATCTTGGTGACCTTCGACGGTCAGGATTTTGCATCTTAAGAGGAAAGGTATCCGTTGATCGTCGCACGCTTTCGTTTTTGGTAGCTGCATAGGGAAGGCCATGTCGCGGCTAGGTTGGCATGGCTAAACTCATGTTTTCGGGCCAAAGGTTACCATGCGTCGTCTGGTAACCTTGGATGGCTAGGATTTTCTCTTGGATTTGAAGGGGGGTCGTTGATTGTCGCACGCCTTCATTTTGGTAGCAGCGTAGGGAAGGCCGGCATGATGGCGCGGCTAGGTTGGCATGCCGTTAGCATGGCATGGTTAGGCGCGGCCAAACTTAGGGTTTCGGGCCAAAGGTTACCATGTGTTTTCTGGTAACCTTGGATGGCTAGGATTTTCTCCTGGGATTGAAGGGAAACCATTGATTGTTGCACGCATTCACTTGGGTAGCCGTGTAGGGAAGGCTAGCATGGTGGCAAGGCTAGGTTGGCATGTCGTTGGCATGGCATGGTGCGGATAGTATGGCTAGGTCCAAGGTGTGGTTGGATTGGCATGGCGGGGCCAAGGGTTAGCCATAAGCGCGTGGTGCTGCTAGATTGGCTAGGAACAAGGTGCGGTTAGCTTGGCATGGCGGGGCCAAGGGTTATCCATGGGCGCGTGGTGCGGCTAGCTTGGATAAGGCTAAGGTACGGTTGGATTGGCATGGTGGGACCAAGGGTTTGGCGTGACCAAGCTAGGGTTTTGGGCCAAGGGTTACATGTGTCGTATGGTAACCTTGGGCAGCTAGGATTTGCTTCTGTGATTGAATGGCGACCGTTGATTGTCGCACGCCTTCGTTTTGGTAGCCGCGTAATGAAGGCCAGCATGGTGGCGCGACTAGGTTGGCATGGGGCCATTGCAAGGTGCATTTGGTATGACGTGGTAGGTGTGGCTGGCATGGTTTTCCATTGGCACAGGGGTGCGGTTAGCATGGTTGGCATGCCTTGGTGCGGTAGGTGTGGATGGCATGGTTTTCCATTGGCACAAGGGTGCGGCTAGCATGGTTGGCATGCCTTGGCGCGGTAGGTGTGGATGGCATGGTTTTCCATTGGCACAAGGGTGCGGCTAGCATGGTTGGCATGCCTTGGCACGGTAGGTGTGGTTGGCATGGTTTGCCAATGGCATAAGGGTGCGGCTAGCATGGTTGGCATGCCTTGGCGCGGTAGGTGTGGATGGCATGGTTTGCCATTGGCACAAGGGTGCGGCTAGCATGGTTGGCATGCCTTGGCACGGTAGGTGTGGCTGGCATGGTTTTCCAATGGCATAAGGGTGCGGCTAGCATGGTTGGCATGCCTTGGCGCGGTAGGTGTGGATGGCATGGTTTTCCATTGGCACAAGGGTGCGGCTAGCATGGTTGGCATGACTTGGCGCGGTAGGTGTTGCTGGCATGGTTTGACATTGGCACAAGGGTGAGGCTAGCATGGTTGGCATACCTTGGCGCGGTAGGTGTGGCTGGCATGGTGTGCTATTGGCACAAGGGTGCGAGAATTAGGGTTTTGGTCTGTCAAAACCCTAATTAGCATTAAAAAAAAGGTACCTTGGTAATTTTCTCGCGGACAAATTAAAGGATTCAATAAATGTGCTTGGTTTGGACATTATTACTCAAGTTCTTGTGACGTCACTGTCTGACTAGGGTTTTACGATTTTACCCCTAAGCTAAAAACCACCATCAACAACAGGGCAACTTCATTCTTGTATCACTAGGCATTGAAGGGAAACTTGCTTCCATTAGTAAACTGATAGATCCCAAACTTTAGTTAGGAATAGATAAAGTACCTTCTCTCGTAGTTACAACCAATAATCTATTGAAGTAGAAATTTAGTAGTAAGAATTTAGACATAGTCTTCTGTTAGAAATAAATTCATCATAGTGACCTTAGCGACAATCATCTCATGGAATATATATTTAGTCTATTGAACCTAGAGCCACAAATTTTAGTTGTAGAAAGCCATATAAGTTGGTGCTTTGTTTTATGTTGTTTGTGCTTGGACAAGAGATGGGATTATTCTTTAAGGTGGGGAGTTTTGAAGACTAGAATGATGGTTTAATTTTCGAGGACGAAAATGTATAAGGTAGGGAGAATATAACGATCCTCAATCTCGCCAACGCTATTAGACCGGTCAAGTGTCAAATTAGCCGATAATAACTCGTTTAGTTGAACACGAACATTAATTGATAGGAATTAATCTAACAACGATCTAGATTTGAAACTAGTACCATCAGTTAGATCTCGAAAAGTTATGCGAAATGGACTACTCGAACGTGTGAATCAGATATCGTATGAAGAAAAAAACATCAATACAATATAAAGGGTAAAATTGTTATTTTTGGAGAAACACTTTTGATGCAACAAGGACATGTTGTGGCTTTTGATTATCAGATTCTTGGGTTCCTTTAACATTTTGTCATCCTTATCCCTAGCCGAACCGAGAAGAATCATTCTTCTTTCTTATTCTTATTCTTCTTCTTTCTTCTTCTCTTTCTTCTCTTCCCCTGTTCTTTCTCTGCGTGTGATTGGGATTTTTTTTTGAGAGAGAGAGAGACAATCGAGGAGTTAGAACAGATGAAATAGAAGATGTTGATGAAGAGATGAGAGTGGTGTTGATATTAATTGAGCTCGAGATGAAGATGATGGAGTTATTGCTGTAAATCGAACATAGGATATCTGAATTAGGGTTTGTGACGAATTGAGAGGTGAATTGGGCTGCCGTTAGGTGAAGAATAATAGGGTTATAGTTTAATTGAAGTCCTGAGGTAGTTTGAAGATGAATCAAGAGTTAAGATTTCTCAGAGAATCGGAATTAGGGTTTGTATGTTAATTATTGTTTTGAAGTTTCGAAAGATGATATATAGGGCTATGATTAGATGAAGAATCATGGGTGGATATTTAATTGAAGTTCTAAAGTCGTTTTTAGATGAACTGAATTAGGGTTCTTGAGTTGTTTGAGTGATTGTGTGAAATTGGAGATGAAATTGAAGGTTCAAAAGTCTGGTTGAAGATGGGTTTGTCAAGAATTAAGGTTGTTTCTTTTGAATAAGAGGTTGATGAATTGGAATTAGGGTTTTCTGGAATTTGTCCTGAAGTTTACTTGAGTGACAATTTGATAAGAGTAAATTATAATTCAAGAAATGGTTGATGATGGAGATGGAGTTATCATAACCGAGTATGGTCTCTGCTGAAGGTTGTGATGGATTGCTTGAGTATAATAATTTTGGAGGTAATTGTTCTTCTGAATTGATTTAGATAAACTTATTTAATCTTTTTGATTGAGTTTAGGTAGTTGATATTTGATTTAATGTTTGAGATGAGTATAAAGTGGAACCGTGATTGTGGATATGAATATGATGTTGAATTGTGAACCATAGCTGCAGGGAATGGTTGAATGTTGTTGGTGGTAGTGATTGGTTAGTACTATTATAGTATGGAAATGGAGTTTGCTTTTGAACTGAAGTGCAGGTGGAAAGATTGTTGAAGTTTGGTTTGGTTGTTATGGAATGGATGTTGGTAACAGGGGTTGGCAGTGTTGTTAGAATACAGTTAAGTGATTGTGTGGAGTTGAATCTCTCTTGTAAAAGCTTAGAGATGCAATTGCATGTAAGCTGTAATTGTATTTGTAACTGATTCTGAAGTTTGTTTAAGAATGGTTGAACTGAAGTTGTTTGTAATGTTGATATAGCAGTGGCCTTAGTGAAAGCCTGCAAATGCAGATCTAGGTAAGCTTAATTACAATTGTTTTGAATTGTAGAATTCTGTTTGAATTATTAGTTTCTATTTTGATGTATTAGATTATGTCTTGTGTTTGGCTCTGGCCAGTACAAATATTTTGGCCTTGTGCCATTCAGCCTAGTCAGGTATCTGACTTAGTCGAATCGGGTTGAATCGGATTTGACCCGTTGAGTCACTAGTCTTGACTCACTGACCATTGACCCATGACTTGACCTTGACTGGACGTTTACCGTTAATTGACCATTTGACTTTTATTGACCGTTAGTTGACACTGTTGGACCGAGCTTTAGATTAATGGGCCGGTTTAGTATACTTGGGCTTAGAACCATTAGTTAGACTTGTATGAGCCTTTTGGCTAAACTCTTAGAGTGCTTGTATGATTAACAGTTAGTTATTAACAACGATCGATTCGGAGGATGAACCAGTGGATCGTGGATCTCGAGGTAGGCGTGTCCTGTCATCAAAATAGGTGGGAATACATTTTACTCTTTGGTAACCATTGTTGTTTCTTTTACAAAAGTCTTTGTTTAACAAACTCATGCATTGTCTGATTGTACATTCCAAGTTTTGTTTAATTTGCATTACGATTGTTTTGTTATTTCTTTGAATATTTCCATGATTTGGAAAGGACTTATAATGCTTTGTTTATCATTGTGAATTATTATGGGAAATGAGAATTTCCACCAGTGGTATATAGGATACGCTCCTTCACATTTATACCTAGAGCTTTTATGATATATATTGGTCGGCAGTTTGCGAGTTCGGAACTGTCGACATCCATACGTACGATTAGGTGTGGATTTGCGAGTTCGGAATTGCACAACCATATTAGTACATTGTTTGAAGAAGGAGTTTGTCCATATACATGTTTGTTTATTTCAATGACTCGATCACTTTTTAATGTTCGGGAAAACATGTATTGTTTTCCAACTCTTGTTTATGATTACTTTAAAGTTAAATGTTTTTCCTGTTGGGCACCCCTTTTAGGGATGATGTGCTCACCCTTTCTCACTTTCAGTTTCAGAGACAGATCAGAGTTGTGCAGCGAAAGATTCAAGGGTTGATTAACTTTTACTATGTTTGTTATATTGGTTATTGTATTTTTTAAACCAAATGACTATTGTATATGTATTATTTGAGAGGAGTTCTTGTATGTATATATTTCTGAGCGGGGTTAGTTTTGGGTTAAGTTTTTGTAGAAGATTTCTTAATTGATTGTTTAAGTAAATGTTTTAGTTTTTAGTGCCTTTTATTTAGTTAATCTGTTGGATTAGTCAGCTGCTAGCTTAGGGGGTGCTACATTTAAGTTCACGAATAAACCAATTTTAGAAAGTAACACACTTAAGTATGCGTACTTAAGTAACCGGATTTGAGTTTGGTTTGGTTTTCAAACTCAGCAGAAATTTACGGACGTGAACTTTCCGACAGTATGCGTACGGGTACGCATACTTAGGTAACGGATGAGTTGGTTTTGATTTCCAAACACAACAAAACTTCATGGACGTGAACTTCCGCCAGTATGCGTACGGGTACGCATACTTACCCAGTCTCCATCAACCATTTTGTATACACACAAGTATGCATACATTTGGTTTCCGTTTTGGACTTATACACTAATGTGCGAACACACTATATATTCTTATATCTAAAGATGGTTACATATACTAAAGTCTTTATTTTAATCATTAAAACATTCTTAGAGGATGTTATATATAGAGGTTAGTCACGCTCTATTTTTTATCAAAGCAATTTTCAAGAGATTGAAACAATCAACATGACTTTCGTCACTTGTAAAGATGAACTTGGCCAAAGTGAAAGCTTACCAACGCATATTTCGAGAGCGAGATAAACTCGACTTGAAATAGCAAATGTGTATAATCGAGGTCTATATAGTAATACGACTTTTGTCTCAAGATAAGAGATATAGTGAAAAATCGGGGGTCTAACAACCACACCCAATATTTTGTTTGGAAATCTGTATGGACTATAATTCAATAATATTCCGAAGGTGAAAACTCAATCAAAGAATAATACTTTAGAGCTTATATCTTACTCAACACAATCAATGGTTAAACAGAAGCAAGTCTGTAAACCTGATTTTAGTGTGAAGTTCTTGAACAAAAATCTTTTGTGTTAATCATAACCTATTCAATATCCACCATGTATAAACCTATTTAAGCAACAATCACTAAAGGAATATTTCAACACGGTGTCCACTTGAAACAGAGTTAGTCCGGACTGGTCTAACAATGTGAAAATAACAAAATCAAGTGTTCAAGATCAATCAAGTCTTATCCAACAAACAAGGTCGGATTTAACAACTATGATTGATTAACGTACGACCTGTATTATTTAAATTATATAAATACAATATAATGCATAAAAGAAAAAACACAAACACCAGAAATTTTGTTACGAGGAAACCGCAAATGCAGAAAAACCCCATGACCTAATCCAGAATAAACACACACCGATTATAAGTTGTTACACTAATTTCGTACTACCTAGTCGGACTAGTTGTAACACTGTTAGAGCATTGCTTGATCGAACTCGCATGCGTTTCTATCTCAAGAATGTTTGTCAATGTTAGTGATCAAAACTATAAGTCTTGATTTCTAGTCTACTATAGCTAAGGTCTCGGACTAGGATATAAAGTGTAGTTGATCTCAAAAACTACATGGAAATCATCATACAAGATGAAGGACTACTTAAGGAACTGGTGGATCTTCGTCGACTAAAAGGTATGTGGAGACCTGAACTTATCAATCACTCAAAAGTCTATTTATCTCTTATCTTGAGACAAAAGTCGTTTTGCTATGTAAACTCAGATTATACACATTTGATATTTCGAGCCGAGTATATCTCGCCTATCTATTTCTAGAAATATGTGTTGGTAAAGATTTATCTTTATCCATTTTCATCTTTACCTAGTGATAAAGTCATGTTAAGTTTCAATCACTTTGAAAACTGCTCTGACGAAAAATGGTTTGTGAATAAAAACCATATAACGTCCTCTGTGAATGTTTCAATGATTGAAATGAGAGTTTAGATTATATAACCATTGGAGGATATAAGCATTATTATGGAAACACATATATGTATAAGTCCTTATTGCTTGATCCAAAGTTTGCGAACTTTGTTGATCAAGTGAAACCGGAGAAGTGTGTGAGCTAAGTCCGCGAACTGGCGAAGTTCTTAAACCCGAGAATTTATGCTAGAGTTTGTGAACTCCATCTGGGAACTTAAGTCCGCGAACTTGAGTAGGTTATGTCTAAAAACTATATTTGTGAACTTATCTTTATAAACTAAGGAATGCTATTTCAAACCGTGGCTATATAGTTCATGAACCGATTCCAGTGAATCAAATTGTTTTTGCTTCAATTGTGTATTGTGTAGTACATGAGATTTCCTTGCAATTGAACAACTCTATAACTAGTTCATTTGAGTCATTTGAACTAGTTATGGACCTTATGGTGAAGAAGAATATGGTTGATATGAAAGTGATCATATGGCTAACCATTTGGTTAACTATTGTTGAACCAACTAATGTACAAGTTTGGGTACGATTACACAAGCCTGCAAACGTGCATTTCATTTGTGTATAACAAGCTATGTTTTTGATCTAACGGTTGATAAGTATTATCTTGAATCTAATCAGGTTTTCATCTAACGGTGAATATTGAATGCTTTGTTATCAAGCTAACATTTATTGCAAAACCTGATTTAAAAGACTATATATGGGAGAACTCTAGCATCTAGGAAACCTAATCCCCACACATTCTGTGTGATAATAGTTGTGCTAAGCTATAGTCGATTTTCCTTTAACCTTTGGTTTCTTCTTCTAAACCAGGTTAACGACTTAAAGACTTCATTGAGATTGTGAAGCCAGACTGATAATACTTTCTTGTAGTTGTGTGATCTGATCTTGTTGTTTCTATCGTACAAGTACAATTGTAATAATTGGCTTGAGATTTCTATCTCCGATAGGAAAGATAAAAAGTAGTCACAAACATCTTCGTCTCATCGTTTGTGATTCCATAATATCTTTTTTCGTTGCGTCGATTAAGACTATTGTGAGGTGATTGATAATACTAGGCTGTTCTTCGGGAATATAAGTCTGGTTTATCAATTGGTTCCTGTTCACCTTGATTTATCAAAAGACGGAACAAAAATCGTAGGTATATTCGTGGGAGACGGATTTATCTATTACCGTAGACTTTTCTGTGTGATACAGATTTGTTTATTAAAGACTTCGACTTTGGGTCGTAGCAACTCTTAGTTGTGGGTGAGATCATCTAAGGGAACCAAGTACGTAGTATCCTGCTGGGATCAGAGACGTAGGAGCATAACTATACCTTGGATCAATGTGAGATTGGTTGGTGTTCAACTACAGTCCAGACCGAAGTTAGTTTAGAGTAGGCTAGTGTCTGTAGCTACTTAATACAATGTATGTTTAATCTGGACTAGGTCTTGGGTTTTTTATGCATTTGCAGTTTCCTCGTTAACAAAATTTTGGTGTTTGTTATTTTTTTTCCGAATTATATTTGTTATATAATTGAAATAATACAGGTTGTGCGTTGTTCAATCAATTAGAATATCCAACCATTTGGTTGTTGATTTAATTGATTGACACTTGGATATTGGTCTTTGGTACCATCCAAGTTATCTCTCTTGTATTTAATCGAGACTCGCAGTTTCCTTGAGTAAGATTTAAATCGAGAGATAAAGATATAAACTCTTTGATATACTTTTCTATTGATTAAGTCTGGCTGTTTAGTTGATTCTCATAAAAGTATATTGGAGTTTGTCCATACAGATTGCTAAGAGAAATATTGGGTGGCCCACTTTTTCAAATACCTTCTTCAGCTGTATTCTTATAGAACTTCAAGCAGAATACTGATTCTCTTTAGGAACTCTTTTCGTAAATCTTCTAGCAGAACCCCAGGCACTCTTTAGAAGATACAACAACACGATTGATACGATTCGATATTTTGTTTGCACAAAACAGCGGTTTGATTTCCCTTTAAATGTAAGTCAAGGTTTTGGAAATATTGTGTTTGTTTTGAACAACTACCAAATAAAAAGTAGTGAAATCTAAACAAACTTGTAGATTAGGGTTTTAACTTACAATCAGTATGCGTACTCACAAGAAGTCCGTGAACCTGATTTTCGTAAGTGAACTTGTGTGATTCCATAGATCAATTTCCAAGTTAAGAAAACCCTAATAATTCTAAAACAAGAACAACTAGATAAATATAGAGATATCTTGTTTAAAACTTCTTAAGGATTTTTACGAGATACCTTAATCGAAGTTTTCTTTCTAGCTTCCGATTTTGACTAACAAGTGTTGGTATACTATCGGAAACTGAAATCTATCAAAACCTAGGGTTTATGATCAACAACTCTTGAATGGTTTTATATCAGAAGAGAAAACCTTAGAATATACAAGAGGTGAAAAACCTAGATTACAAGTTGTATAATCAATCACGAAGGTTAGATTCAACTTGGCTTTGTGATCCCTAATACAAAGACTTTTATATCACTCTTGTTCACGAAGAACAAAAGACATGGAAAACACCCTTATGAAGCTAACACCAATTTTCCAAAGGGGATGAAAACATGTAGCACTCACGAACCCTTTATTTATAGTGAAAGGTAGCTTGAAAGCTAAGCATAGCTATTTTCCTTTCTCAAGACTCTCCTAATTTTGGGAGTCTTTCCTAAGTTACAACTCTTGCCAAAATAATTAAATAAATAATTAATTTAGCAAATTGTATTTATGTGAATAAATCATAAATTAAATGAGGAAGGAATCACAAACACTTTAATATGGTAATCAAATATGTTTGGAGTAATAGCTAACTTTCCTAGATAAGGAAACATCACCAACTTGACTAAAAAAGACTTCTAGTCACGTAACTTCATCGTTATAACTCGGAATTGAGTGAATCTTGGCTCGTTGAATTCTTAAGCTCATTCACTATAATATGAGATCCTATATAGGGATAAAGGTTATTATCACCAAAGTCATGAATCAAATAACCTCAAGTATATATACATAAGTGTACATTTACCGTCATATGAATTGTTTCATAAAGTGAGCATTTATCTCGATAGATTAGAAAGGTAGAATAGACCAAGAATCCAAATGAAATCAATCACATACCTTTGTTGATGAAATAATTGTAGATGTCTTCTTGTAGTCTTCAATCTTTATCCTTTAAAGATAGCTTCAATTCAACTTCTTAGACCTAATCTAGTCTGAAACTATCTTTAGTATGCTAAATCAAGAATGCATTTTGGCAACTAAAATTGACAACTAACTTGACATACCAAAGATAGTGGGTTCAACCGAGCAATGCTCTAACAATCTCCCTCTTTGTCAATTTTAGTGACAAAACTATTTTACATATGGATTGTACTTGTTATAACCATTATAGCTCCAAAATCCTACATACTTGATTTCCTTGGTTCTTTAACTCTGCGTGTGTTCATCCTGTACTTGTTGAAGATCTATCATGGTATTATTACACAGTATCAAAGTTTCATTGTATCACGACTTTTACAATAATACTACGGTGATATGTATCACTCCCCCTTAGTCAATACTCCATCTCAACATGAAAACCACTCCCCCTTACATAATGATCCGTAAACCATATGTATTTGTAGTGTGAACTACATATTAATTCTCCCCCTTTTTGTCAATATAAATTGGCAAAGGTACGAAAACTAGTGGATCCTCATGAAATTTTCACGGAGATACTTCATGACCAAAATAAAGAAACATATCAACTTTGTTTAGACGATATCACAGAGTCGAAACTTAGTGACTTCATCAAGGAGTTTATTACGATACAAGTTAACCCATACATGTTCCACAACCGCTTTTCTCCTCAAAGATATAACAATTAAGCACAAGTTCATTTAGGAACTCACCCACATAAAATGTCATTCCCGAAAGAACAACAAGAGTGACCTTTATCCAGGAAGAAGGATTTATTTATCGATTTTAGAAATCCTACAAGGAGGTACGATTTAAGAACCAATCATTGAAAGTCTCTCATGAGATTGTGTTACTAATAAACTAGAACTATCTCATGGTAACAATACACAATATGTAATCATAAATATCAAGTATTGTGATCATCTTTTCTAAGATACAAACTTGTATAAACAAGAATTGATATGCTTAGAAGGAAGAATAAACTTTTCCACAAGGATTTACACCAAGAATGGTTACCATAAGAGTATGAAAAGGTTTATTTTACAATAAAAACCAACATCCATGGTTTTGATAATTGCTTTTAACATGTTATATTTAACAATTTCAATCACAAATAAAGTTAGGTAATTAAGAATCATACATGTGGTATCTAGCCATATTCATCTTTCTCATAACTAGTTCAAATGACTCAAAAGAACTAGTTAAAGAGTTGTTCAATTGCTTAGATCTTTATACATAGACACAATTGAAACAAAATCGGTTTGATTCACTCGAATCAATTCATGAACAATATAACCACGGGTTGCAAAGATTGTATTCCTTATTGATTTATTATTTAAGTTCATGAGCTAACCGATTTGAGAAATAACTTGAACGGTACCAAAGACCAATGTTCAAGTGTCAATCAATTTATATCAACAACCAAAGGTTGGATTATTTAATTGACATGAAATTACGTACAACCTGTGATATTTCAATTATATAAACAAATATAATGCGGAAAAGAAATAACATAGACACCATAAATTTTGTTAACGAGGAAACCTCAAATGCAGAAAAACCCCGGGACCTTGTCCAAATTTGAACACCATACTGTATTAAGCCGCTACAGACACTAGCCTACTCCAAGTTAACTTCAGACCAAAATGCAGTTGAGCCCTAATCAATCTCATACTGATTAAGGTACCCGTACGTGTACCTTAGCTACCCGTACGTGTACCTTAGCTACCCGTACGTGTACCTTAGCTACCGGCTTTGAGTTCACAAACTCAGCTGAAATTTTCGATTGAAAACTTCTGTGGGTACACGTACGGGTAAGCGTACCTAAGGAAACTGGTTTACTAGTTTGCAAACTACAAACTCAGCAGGAATTCTCGGTTCAAGAACTTCCGCCAGTACGCATACGGTTACGCGTACCCAACCTGTCTCCTTCACCAATACCGCATGCACACATATGCACACACTTGGTTCCCGGTACATGGACTTATACACTAATGTGCAAAAACACTATATATGCTTATATCCATAGGTGGTTACGTAATCTCAACTCTATATTTCAATCATTGAAACATTCTTCTATAATGTTATAATAGTCGTTAGACATAAGAATCGACTATCGTCATCAAAGCGATTTTCAAGATTGAAATATCATCATGACTTTCATCACGGGTAAAGATAAAAGTGGTTGAAGCAAAATTTTGCCAACACATATTTAGAGGAATATGTAAACGAGTTAAACTCGGCTCGAAATAATAAATTGTTCCATATATTCAGAAATTACCCAACGTAATATGTGCACCCTAATTATTTTGCAATCTTCACCGCATTTATTAGGGATTCTTAGTGAGGATACACTTTCAACACAATCAGGTTGTGTTGAGGTGAACAAAATCTTGCTCACGATAGGTATTTGAAACAAAATCATGCATAGACTCTAGGAATTTAACAACTTCCTTGAAACTTTCAATAACTGTTCCATACCTTTTTAAGATGTTATCCCTTGTCGAACTCATGTCTAGGAGATCCTTCTTAATAGTACTCGTTGCTTTATTGATCTTATTTGGTACCCATTTCTGAGTAAATTTTGGAGCAACATATTTATTTTTCTCCCCAATATAATTATGAAACTTCTTGGGGGAATACTGAAAGAACTGATATTACGAGACTCAGTTTTTCTCCAGTTTAGAACATCAGATCTTGTCATCTTAACATAATCGGATCTGGTTTTATCTCGTTTGAGAAATCTGCAATTCCTTCGCAAATGACTTGGTTTTCCACAATAAAAACAATGTTTAGTAGAACGGAAAAAGTTATGTTTAGTATTACCTGAATGTGTATGTGCTTGCTTTGGAGCTCGGCATAATTTCCTCTTTTCGTCATCGGCAGTTGGTAGAGATACTTTATTTTTGTCAACCGTGGAAGGTTTTGGTTGAGAAAAAACTTTAGCTCTGACAAATTTTACCTCTTTGCAAATACCAGGAGAATCTATTTCTTCATATCCCAATCCTCGTGTATCACGATGAATTCTACATGCTCCCAATTTTGAGGTTAATTTTTTTGAGTTGTTATTTCTAAACAAACTGTCTTTTAAGCTCGAGTTTTCTTCTTCGAACCTTTTGACCTTTTCAAGCGCAATAACTAGATCATCTTGGATGATTCATATTGAACTTTGAGAGCTTCTCGTTTTGAATCAAATAACAAGTTCATCTCAATGTTTTCCAAGTTATCTAGCTTTGCTTGGAGAGTAATTTCCCGATCTCGACCTTCGGCAATTTCTTCTTTAAGCTTTCGTATTTCATTGAGATAATCTCTTGCACCGATAGAATCAAGTTGGTCTTGCAAGTATTTTTTCCGACTACGAATTCTGTCATATATAACTTTCTCACTGAAAATGGTGCTTTCAGCTTCCGAGAGTTTCTGATGACATTCCTTATGAAGATTATTAGTAACTGGATCCACATGGAACACTTCTTCATCAGAATCAGAATCAGTATCCGAAAGAATTTTTCCAGAAGCTAATGCAACCTCGCTTGCGTACTCTTGGTGATCATAATATTCGGGTCCATCATCAAGAGTAGGAAAAGTTGATGCATATGACGATTGTCTACGGCTCCAGCTAGGACATACTGAAGACAAGTGCCCGAAACCATGACAGTTAAAGCATTGTACATCATCATTAGGATATGTTGCATGTTTATAAAAACTATTTTTCATGTCTCTCAATATTTTTCTAAATTATCGTGGAGTAACATCCTTAGCATCTGGCGAACCAGATTTATCCTTAGAGGATTCCGAATTGTTTGCAGCTTTAAGAGAAATCACCTCTTTTCTAGATGCGTGTTCATTATCAAAGATCTTTAACTTTCTAACAAGAGTATTTCTGGAGAGTGTAGAAAGATCGTTTGCTTCTTTAATGGCATGTTTCTTAGACTCGTATCTTTATGGTAGAGACCCGAGAATTTTGCACACAATAACTTTCTCTGAAATAGTTCTTCCTAATGAATATGAGGCATTAAATATTTGAGAAAGTCTTTGGTTAAACTCATCAAAGGTTTCATCATCAGACATGCGAAGGTTTTCCCAGTCAGATGCTAGGTTTTGAAGCCTCGCTTATTTCTCTATGGCATCTCCTTCAAATACGATTTCTAAGATATCCCAAGCATCTTTAGACTTATTACACGTAGTCACGTGGTGCTGAAGATCTGGGGTAATGGCATGGATGATAGCATTTAATCCTTCATAATTTTGCTTTGCAGTAAGAATCTCAAGATCACTATATTCACCAATATCCTTTGCAACAGTTACACCGTCCACTGTAACTAATGAAGGATCATAGCCATTAAAAATACCAACCCATGATTGAAAATCTCGCGCTTGAATAAAGGAACGCATAGCAATTTTCCACCATAAATAGTTCATGCCATCGAAGACTGGTGGTACGTTTATAGAGATAGCATTTCTGTCCATAACAATCAGATTGCTTCAAACACAGACTTATGAGGTCTTAGTGTGTTTGCATGCTCTGATACCAATTGAAAAGGCGAGGGTCTAACAACCACACCCAATATTTCGTTTGGCAATCTGTATGGACTAAACTTCAATAATATTCCAAGAGTGAAAACTGAATCAAAGAATAATACTAAAGGAGTTTATCTCTTACTCAACATAATCAATGGTTAAACAAAAGCAAGTACGTAAACCTAATTTTATTGTGAAGTTCTTGAACCAAAATATTTTGTGTTAATCAAAACCTATTAAATATCCACCGTGTATAAACCTATTTAAGCAACAATCACTAAAGGAATATTTCAACACGGTGTCCACTTGAAACAGGGTTAGTCCGGACTGGTCTAACAATGTGAAAATAATAAAATCAAGTGTTCAAGATCAATCAAGTCTTATCCAACAAACAAGGTCGGATTTAACAACTATGATTGATTAATGTACAACCTGTATTATTTCAATTATATAAATAAAATATAATGTGGAAAAGAAATAACACAGACACCAGAAATTTTGTTAACGAGGAAACCGCAAATGCAGAAAAACCCCGGGACCTAGTCCAAAATAAAAACACACTGATTATAAGGTGTTACACCAATTTCCTACTACCTATTCGGACTAGATGTAATACCTTCTTCAGCTGTATTCTTATAAAACTCCAAACAGAACACCGATTCTCTTTGGGAACTCTTTTCGTAAATCTTCTAGCAGAACCCAAGGCTCTCTTTAGAAGATACACCAACACGATTGATACGATTCGATATTTTGTTTGAACAAAACACCGGTTTGATTTCCCTTTAGATGTAAATCAAGGTTTTGGAAATCTTGTGTTTGTTTTGAACAACTACCAAATAAAATGTAGTGAAATCAAAACAAACTTGTAGATTAGGGTTTTAACTTAAAATCAGTATGCGTACTCACAAGAAGTTCGTGAACCTGATTTTCGTAAGTGAACTTGGGTGATTCCAAAGATCAATTTCCAAGTTAAGAAAACCCTAATAATTCCACAACAAGAACAACTAGATAAATCTAGAGATATCTTGTTTAAAACTTCTTAAGGATTTTTACGAGATACCTTAATCGAAGTTTTCTTTCTAGCTTCCGATTTCGACTAACAAGTGTTGGCATACGATCGGAAACTGAAATCTATCAAAACCTAGGGTTTATGATCAACAACTCTTGAATGGTTTTATATCAGAAGAGAAAACCTTAGAATACACAAGAGGTGAAAAACCTATATTACAAGTTGTATAATCAATCACGAAGATTAGATTCAACTTGGCTTTGTGATCCCCAGTACAACGACTTTTATCTCACTCTTGTTCACGAAGAATAGAAGACATGGAAAATAACCTTATGAAGCTAACACCAATTTTTCAAATGGGATGAAAACGTGTAGAACTCACGAATCCTTCATTTATAGTGAAAGGTAGCTTGAAAGCTTAGCATAGTTATTTTCCTTTCTCAAGACTCTCCTAATTTTGGGAGTCTTTCCTAAGTTACAACTCTTGCCAAAATAATCAAATAAATAATTAATTTATCAAATTGTATTTATGTGAATAAATCACAAATTAAACTAGGAAGGAATCACAAACACTTTAATATGGTAATCAATGATGTTTGGAGTAATAGCTAACTTGCCAAGATAAGGAAACATCACCAACTTGACTAAAAAAGACTTCTAGTTACGTAATTGGCCCAAGTTCGTGAACCATTACAAACAGTCCATGGATTGTTTCCTTCTAACGAACCGTAACAATTACAAAAACACTTATAATTGTTACTTTAATAAATCACTCATAACTTCATCGTTATAACTCGGAATTGAGTGATTCTTGGCTCATTGAATTCGTAAGCTCATTCAATATAACATGAAATCCTCTATAGGGATAAAGGTTATTGTCACCAAAGTCATGAATAAAATAACCTCAAGTATATATACATAAATGTACATTTACCATCATAGGAATTGTTCCATAGAGTGAGCATTTATCTCGATAGATTAAAAAGGTATAATTGAACAAGAATCAAAATAAAATCAATCACATACCTTTGTTGATGAATTACTTGTAGATGTCATCATGTAGTCTTCAATCTTCATCCTTTAAGGATAGCTTCGATTCAACTTCTTAGACCTAATATAGTCCGAAAGTATCTTCAGTATGCTAAATCAAGAATGCATTTTGGCAACTAAAATTGACAACTAACTTGACATACCAATGCTAGTGGGTTCAACCGAGCAATGCTCTAACATATAGTAGATAGACTTTTTGAGTGATATATAAGTTCAAGTATCCACATACCTTTTAGTCGATGAATTTCCACCAGTTCCTTGAGTAGTTCTTCGTCTTTGTATGATGAATGCCGTGGATTCTAAAGCTCAACTAAACTTTATATCCTAGTCCAAGACTTAGTTATAAGTAGACTATAAATCAATACTTATAGTTTTGGCAACTAAAGTTGACAACAAGCTTGAGATATCAACGCTTGCGAGTTCGACCGAGCAGTGCTCTAACAAAAGGTACCAACATCAAGCGACAAAAAACAACAAGGTAAGCAGTTTGCCTTGAAACATATTACATGATTTGTGTGATACGGTCATTTGATGTAGACTCAAAATGTTTCGTATTGATCATTCGATCACTTGAAAATTACTTATAAGCTAATAGTTTGTGTGAGACAGCTATTGTCGTCTTCTAAGGATGTTTCAATGATTGAAATGGGAGTTTAGAACAAATAACCATTGTATGGATATTATATAGTTTTCCAAAAAAATTGTAGTATGATTCGAGTCTGGGAACCAAGTTTGCGCACCAGTATGCGAAAGGTTTTAGCTATCAAAGTCTGGGAACCAAGTTTACATACCAGTATGCGAACGGTTTCACCTGAGATGGGTCCGGCACGACAGTATGCATACCCATTTGCGAACTGTCAGACGTGACCAAAGTCCGGAACTCTAGTTTGCGTACCCGTCTACAAACTGAGTTGGTTTAAGTTCAAAAATCGGTTAAGTATGGTTTTATACTCATAAACAAATACATTTAGAAATTAAGGAATGCAATCTTTGCAAACCGTGGCTAAATGCTTATGAACTGATTCTTTTGAATCAATCTATTTTTGTTTCAATTGTGTCTTGCATACTTCTATGAGAATATAAACAATTGAACAACTCTATGATTAACACAATTAGATTTGTTTCAATTGTATCTTGTATACTTGTATGAGAATATAAATAATTGAATAACTCTATGAGTAACTCTATGACTAACACAATTAGATTCATTTAATTATCATTTAATCTAGAAGTGTTAGATGAATGTGGTTGATACAAAAGTGTGCATATGGCTAACTTCGGTTAACTGTTATTGATCCAACTCAATATACACGTTTAGGTACGGTTATCCACATCTAAATGAAGGTATATTTCATTTGTGTGTAACAAGCTAAGACCATCTAATGGTGGAGATATTTTGCTTTGGTTTTAAGAAAACTTAGCTTGAATCTTAAATCAGAATTTCATCTAACAGTGAATATTGGTTGCTTTGTTTCAAATCTATCAAACCCTGATTTGAAGATTATATAAGGGAGAACTCTAGCAACTAGAAAACCTAATCCCCACACCTCTTGTGTGATATTATTTGCGTACTAGAGTCGATTCTCCTTTAACCTAGGTTTTTCCTAAAACCATTATAGGTTAACGACTTAAAGACTTCATTGAGATTCTAAAGCCAGACCCAACTATTTTCTCTGTAGTTGCATGTTCTGATCTTACTTTTTCTATCATATTAAGTATTATCTTCTCTAAGATTTTCTCGAGATTTATCTCTGATAAGTAAGATATAAAAAATATTCACAAAGCTCTTCGTCTCATTCTTTGTGATTCCACAGTAACTTGTTCTACTACCATATAGTTAAGTAATTGTGAGGTGATTGATATTTTTAGGCTGTTCTTCGGGAATATAAGACCGAATTATCAATTGGTTCATGTTCACCTTGATTTATCAAAATACGGAACTAAAAATTCGCAGGTATTTCTGTGGGAGACAGATTTATCTATCACAATAGACTTTTTTGTGGGAGATAGATTTGTTTATAAAGTCTTCGACTTTGGTTTGTAGCAACTCTTAATTGTGGGTGAGATTAGTTAAGGGAATCAAGTGCGTAGAGTCCTACTGGGATTCAAATGCGTAAGGAATATGACTGTACCTTAATCGGCGTGAGACTTGGTTAGAGATAAACTACATTTTAGTCCGAAGTTAACTTATAGTAGGTTAGTGTCAGTGATAAACACATTTTTGTGTCTGAATTTTCCTCAGTGTCTCTATTGTTAGTGCTTGATTTTGTTCTTATTATGGTGTTTTTATGTTTGTGTAGGTGTTTTTGGAGGAATACACTTGTGTGGAAAAAGTTGCTCAAAAAGTGCTATTTGGACCCCCGGAGAAAAGTACTAAAGGCACCCTCATGTTGGTTAAGGGGCACCTCAGGGCACCCCAGCACTTAAAGGCACCCGTGTTTTGGATCAGGGCACTTCGTCCTCTACATTTCAAATTTCAGTTTTTGCGGGAACTTTTGCAGCCACCAGCCAGAGATTAGGGTTTGCGATTTGAGATTGTTGCAGTGAGATTCAACGACTGAAATCGTTTGGGAAGCTTTGTTTGGGCATCATAAGTAGGGGTGCCAACGGGTCCCATCGGGTCCGGGTAGTGTGCTACCCGGAACCGGAACCGGTAATTTTAATCGGTTCCGGGTCCTAACGGTTCCGGGTCCGGTTCCTAAATTGATGAACCCGTAACCGGACCCAATAAAAACACTAATTACCCGTCGGGTCCGGGTATTTATTGGGTCCTTAAAAATCAACTAAACTTTTTGATATTTTACTTTTATATTTGCTATATTAGCTTGAATCTTATAATTTTTCATATAAAATTATTATTATATCTATGTAAATTTTTTAATTAGGATTAAACATAAGAATATGAAGGATAAATGAAAAAAAATTGAACGAAATTATACGAAATCTTTCTATTTTATGTAAAATTAACAAGTAAAACATAGATATTCGGGTACCCGTTAGGACTCGAAACTTATCGGTTCCTAACGGGTCTTACCCGCCGGGTAGTGATTTTGCTAACGGTTCCAATCTTGGGACCCGAAACCGGACCCGACACACCCGGGTCCGGTTCGGTTCCGGGTAATCGGGTGCCCGTTGGCAACCCTAATCATAGGCATGGTATGGTCGTCGGAATTGGTTATATTTAGCTGGATAATTACTTGGGAGCAAATCAGGGTTCAACAAGGTTCTTTGAAAACCCGATACTGCTGTTCTGGTTTTGGAAGATTTCTAGGAAGATTAAAACTCTGAAATTAGTTGGATAAGGCCTGTTACACTCTAACAGGACTGGTAAGTCCATCAGAACCGATAAATTTTGGCCACATCGACAAAGAGAATTGGGAGAGTTTAGAGCATCACAGAGGCATAAAATCGACAACCAGGAAAATTGTTTCTGCTGGTGTAGTGAAAAACATTAGACACATTAAGACTGTCGTTCATGCTATAGTGTTAGCGATAATTTATATATATCATTTTATGTAACATCTCGGTTTGTAACAA
Source organism: Papaver bracteatum (assembly GCA_023529315.1). Classification (NCBI taxonomy): domain Eukaryota; kingdom Viridiplantae; phylum Streptophyta; class Magnoliopsida; order Ranunculales; family Papaveraceae; genus Papaver; species Papaver bracteatum. The sequence continues at coordinate 2,316,261 of JAJJWX010003739.1, read as the reverse complement.
ATATAACTGTTACAAACCCGGTTTTATCATTCTTTCTCTCATTTCATCATTTGTAAACACTTTGAGAAATAAAAAATGAATTTTGAGTGTGTTTCCAACATGATGATGAGCTAATTCTCTCACAACCAAGGCAATGAGGAAGCTATTTACGCATGAATAATTGGTAATTATTTATTTTCTCTAATTTATAATTAATAATTCACTCAATCACTGCTTTTGCAGAGTTTTTAATTGTTTGCATAATGTCCTTCATTAGTTGTGATTCAATTAGATAGGTTATACTTTGTATTAAGATAATCTATGCTTAGGGGATACAATTAATTTTTGAGAATTTGCCTGATTATATGTGAATTAAGAAATAAGGGACTTAAAAGATAATTAGAGTTTTGGATTATTTACTATAATTTATTCATGTGTAATAGTGGAATCAGTGTCTTGGTTATTCCTAATATCTTGAAATCAAATTTTGAGTTAAGTTTTCTTTATTTTTAAGTTTTATTAAGTCTAGAATCTTTTTCTTTCACAAGCCTCGACGAATGTATTTACTACAACATTATTGAGATCACATCAGTCAGTAACGGCTTAATACAGTGTGGTGTTCAAATCTGGACTAGGTCCCGAGGTTTTTCTGCATTTACGGTTCCTCATTAACAAAATTTCTGCCATCTGTGTTATTTCTTTTCCGTAATTTATTTGTTTATATATATAATAAAAAATATCGCAGGTTGTGCGTAGTTCAATCAATTAGTAAATCCAACATTTGGTTGTTGATTGAAATTGATTGACACTTGAACATTGGTCTTTGGTACTATTCAAGTTGTTTCTCATAATAATCAGGCTCATGGATTCTATCTGTTTGATTTGTTGATTACATTGAGAAACATAGATATAACTCTTGGATATATTTCCTTGATTGAGTCTAACTGTCTAGTTAATTCTCTCGGAATTATATTGGAGTTAGTCCATACAGATTGCCGAACGAAATATTGGGTGTGGTTATTAGACCCCCGCTTTTTCACTAACCTTAAGTGGAAGGATGATGTCTTCGTTGCAGTCATTACTTCTTCTCATTCTTCATGTCTTCGGAGTAATACTTGTACGTCTCAACATTCCTAGAATTTCTAGTCTAACCTAAACGAAGTTGACTCTAGTATTTAATCAAGCGACTCTAAATGAGTTTTGATACTAAAATATGACAACCAAACCTGATATACCTATGCTTGGTGAGTTCAACCGAGCTATGCTCTAACATTAGGTATTTAAACATATGTGATTTATGCAAGCCATTCATGTTGTTTTCAGATATGAGAATTCCAAAAAAATCATGTCATACCCAACAATCATAACCAACTAATGCGCCCAAATTTACATATTGTCTCGCAAATTTCAAATATTGTTCTTTTACCTACACGAATGTACAATCCTAAGGTCTGCGATCACTTTTCATTTATGAATATGTCCTTGAATATTTCATGCATCATACTGATATTTAAATTAGGTTCGACATGACAAATTAAGCTCTGCAATATTTCATGAATTACGTTGCGACCCATCCAGAATCAACGTTGGAAATTTTGGTCAAAGTACACAATATAAAAATGAAAAAAAATCTTGCATCAGCATCTGGTGATAAAAAATTTGCCCTTGATGCACCCATCTTCTTATGAATAATTTTTTTTGACTCTGAAGGAGTAGGCATTTGCCCTACATATAACTGCAACACAATGGTTCTTTCTAGTTTGGCCACATCTGGCTCCTTATCTGATTATTGCATTATCTGCAAATATTTTTGTTGCTCTTTATTTTACCGAGCCATATCCATTTCCATCTCCTCATTATAAGAATCAAAATTAGGATTCACTGGGTAGAAATTAAATTGAGTGAAATTAAGAGAAATAATAAATATATTATAGAAATAGGTAAAAGCTTGTGAAAATTTATTTGTACAAGAAAAGTGTGAGTTAATTGAGGATACGACCAGGGTGTACATAAGATAATGGGTGGATCTAGTGGAGATTAGATTGAATGTACGGAGTTGTTTGAATACTACACTCCTTATCTTTTACTCAGTTTAGAGTTAGATACTAATTGAATACCTCAACTATTACTATACAATTTGAAATCTTATACTTAATCCATGTTTTTAACCAAACCACAGTAAACTAGTGATTATGATTTGCTTCCTTTGCAGGGAATATCTGGACCTTCAGTGTTGTATTAAAGGTATAATAATCAGCAGCTGAGAGAGCACATGTACAAGTATACGACTTTGGAATACCTAGTTGTCATACTTGTAAACTCTATAGGGTGTTGCTTTGCAGAATCTGGGGAATACATGTTTTCTCAATTATGTATCGCAATGTTTGAAATATGGTACCATAATGGTTTTAACAAGCTTGTCGTCAAATAGCTGGGACTACTACATGATGATGAAAGTGGTCTTGTATATGCATATGATGGGAAACTTAAGTTGGGAATTTAATATTGGTTAGCAACATCCACGATGCATCACTAAGAAATTGACCAGTCAACAGCTGGACCATGTCCATGCAGTCATAATTTTCAAAATCGTACGAGTTACGATTTAACTCATACGATTCGAGTCGAAAGATGTCAAATCGATTGCAATCGTGGTATTGAATCGTACCATTTTAGAATCGTGAAGATTCCTTGATATTATGCGATTCTTGACTTTTCGTTGACCTTGAACGAGTCAACTTACTTTAAGTAATGAACACAATTCTAAAATTGCCTTACTTAGATGAAAATATAAGCCACCGGGCTCTGAACCTATGACCTCAAGGTTACTTAGTTGACAGCTAACCAATTATGCCTCTCTAATATTTTTATAATAGTGTACTTACGAGTCACTTTATACTAATTTATGTTTTTGATTTCAACCAATATCTTTATAAAACTATTATTGGTCGACCAAAGGGAGACCTTCTATGGTGACTGATTTGGATCTTGTCCGTCACACTTTCATGGTCCTCAAAATTGAGTTTTAAGAAAAAAAAATTGATTTTTCGAAATTGATCGATTCTCAACCGTTTTTGTTCAAATTTTTTTTGTAGATAGATATTAATCGTAATATCTATCATAAATCGAAATAAATCACGAAAAATATCATCCATGATAAAAGAATTTTAAGATTAAAATTTTATTAAAAAAAAAACGTTTTCATAAATTTTTGATTTTTTGATTTTCTTCAACTCTACGTCATTTTTCCTCGAAGATCTTCCATAAGAGAGTTAATACGCATTGATTTTCATATGGGTTTCAAAGAATTTGGTTAAATTCAACTCAAATCGAAGAACTATGAGTTTCAATATTACCCAGAATAATGGGTCACGCGCAGCAGAACCGGGTGGAGAAGAAAAGATCCATGGGTCATTTTGCAACAATTATAAAAGTTGCGAATTAGTGAACTTCAACCGTTGCATATTTACAGTATTATAATAGCTGTTACAAATATGTGACGAATATATCTGTTGCAAATATTTTTTTTGAATTCTTGGTCGGCCCCAACTGCTGCAGCAGTAATCTAGTTATACGTGCACGCTTATATTTTCATTTCTAGGTTATACATGAAAAAATAATAATGAATCTACGATTCACGATCAAATATAAATCTGATTCTTAAAATTGGAAAACGCTTCGCTCCGCGATTCACGATTTCACAACCTTGCTCGTGGTGTTAACGGTCACTTTACTAGAAAAAGAATTCAATCATCAAAACTAAATACTAGTTATGCTTAATTATTATTTTTAATGGTGGTCAACTATGACATTCGGAAAATTCACTTTATTAAGACATTTGTAAATTCAAATTATAAAGAGGTCATTAAATGCAAATGTTGTCTTCATTAGGTTTTAATGATACTCATTTATGACATATTAGAGAAGTACAAATTTAACCTTGTTCGATGTTAAGAACATGTAATTCGTTTGAGGACTGTTTAGCGAAATTAATCATAACTAGTTATGTGCCCATGCTACGCACCATGCATAATTAACCCCTCACAATGTACTGTCTATTTCTAGTGTGAAAAAGATAGTTAAAATGGAAGTTCACTTCAAAGAATCTGTTTTCAAGAATTTTTTTCGACATAATATCTGAGTATTATACTAAACATTAGCTAAATTCACTGCATTATTCTTTCTCACAGTGTACTGTTACAAACTATCCCTAAAACTAAATACCATGATCAGCGTGCAACCATCATTAGCTTCCTTTCACCTTCCCTAAAACTAAATACCATGATCAGAATGCATCTCGAAAGTGATTAATGATCAATGTGAAGGCCTTCATTATAGAGAACAACATGTTGCCTGGAAATCTCCAAATACCATTGCCATGTGCAATACAAAAAGAGTAAATGAAAGAAATTAGAGTTGTAATTGGTTGTTACTCAATATTCGGGCCAGGATTTTTCTTTTTTTCTTCTTAGCAACAATGTATATGAAGCAAATAATGGTTGGCTACCTTCATTCCAAACTATGTTTGTACTATAATACGTATTGATATAGTCACATCACAATCCAGTGAGCCTTCCATAAAATTTCCATTATCCACTCCCAAATAGAAAAAAAAAAAATCTATGTGACTTAACGACATCCCAGTTCGCATATCAGTCTCTAAAGTAATCTCAAGAAAATGGAACCCCTGAATGCATTTATATATTTGGATGTCGTACCTAAGATATCAAAAGATAGGAAGAAGTCCTCCGCTAGGGTACACACGGTTTGTAGAGACAGTGTGAACCTGCAAATGGTGCCCTGTAATAAAAAAACTTTTAGCTTTCAAAGAAATGAAGTCATGGGATGTAATTAAAAAACTTAATGATAATGCAAACAACATTCAGTAATAAAAATCTCCACCAAAATGCCGTACAAATATGTGAAAATTCTTCGCATCACAAAGAAAGGAGAAATATAACATAAGAAAACAACTTTTAATTCATAAACAGGTGATCAATTAGAAAAATTGGGAAATTAAATATTGCCAAGAAAAACTGACCAAATTTTATAAGTAATTAATAAGCGCAGCAACATAAAAATCCAAACAAAAACACTAGCAGCTCGCACTGTTTTGAACTTGTAAGAAGCATTAATGTTGGATCAAAGAAGTGGGAGAATATATACTAAGTAGAATCTAAAGAACGACTGCAGCGTATAGAATACTAGTCCTTAACCCATGCCATAATGGCACGGGCCATGATGTTGGTTCATTTTTAATATATCGTATAATCTGTGTCCCGAATACTTATCAACTCCTTATGATTTAATATGTGTTTGTCATAAAAATAATTGGGATTTTCCTCTTTTTTTTTTTCTTTTTTTTTTCCTTTAATATTTTACCGTCGGAGATTTTCTCAAACGAAAGAAATATAATCTTGACTTCCAGACACTTTTTTATTTAGGTTCATTGCTTATAATGAGATAATGCTCTACAACATGGAAGTTTAAATATTTTTTGGAAATATGTCGTCAGCAGCGCTCATCTCAGTGAAATCAACTAATCAATATCGTCCATAAAAGTCTCCACATGCTCTTATTTCGCTCCAGCTGACTCATCTATCATGGTCATGTTGTCGATCCTCTAAATAGGCAGAGAATAGTATTTTTTTGATGAAGCTTGCGTCATCAAAAAGACCACATATGGAGGTTCCGTCGCCGAATAGTTGATGATGAAGATTCCGATGTAGATTTCGTCGCCGGAGACAACCAAGATGAAGGTTTCGTCGTTGGAGAGCATGGATAGCATCACTATTGATCTTAAACCTCAAACCAATAATCAAGAATCGCTATTAAAACGAAGATAAACCTCAAAAGAGTAAATAAAACCACCAAAATGGTGTAGATAAGTAGAAAACATAATAAAAACCAAACTGATCTACTAACTAACCTATGTAGATGATGTGGATCCACCATTTTAGATAGCCATATTATGTTTGTTACTAACTTTAAACTTGATGTCATCTTCTACTGTGAACTTTATGTGATTTCACAATCGAAATAGTTATACCTCTTTCATTCGTATCAAGTAATCCATTGTATATCCCAACAATTCTTCTACAACAATTCCTTTATATTGCCGTTCCCGGACCATCAGTAGCCATTATTGTCAAACGCAACATGTCTAATTTTTGTTGATGTAATATATTTGCAATGTTCATTTTTCTTAAATAAATAGATTGTGGAAAAACTAAAAAAAAAAAAAAACATAAGTATTACATTGGTTCTAAGTTACTATATCCAAAATACTCCAGATACTGCTTCTGGTGCCTTGTTTCCTCAAATTCCTCATTGCATTCTAGATAGTACATGCAACACCAATCATTTGCGAAGTGAGCTATTTGCGCAAGTGTGGTCAATGTATCCCTTGCCTGTAATAATAATAACAACACGTCAATTTTTTTCAAGGAATCCAGTTGTAAATGGTATGAATCTCATAGATTTGAATTATACCTCAATCTTAGATATCACCTTCTTCTTACATAACATAGAAATTGAGGAAGGACAAATCTTGACCACTCTTTACATAGGCAGAGTTAGCCAAACTATGTTTTGCAATTGTCTTACGTGAAAATTATTATTAATCCATATTTTAGTCAGCTCCTATCGAAGCCGATCTAATTAGTCCTATAGAAAGTTAATCTTAAATTTTTGACCTTATCTCTTGACCAAATTATTGAAGTATTCTCAGTCATGTTCTGCTTTGTGTGATCTATCCATCTGTGTCTACTCTACCTTCTAACCCAGTGAATGAAACCTATACATATTGATCTGTAATTTGATATTGTTGATTTGTCATCAAAATGTCGCATGATTTGAGAATGTAAAATATAAAAAATATTCTATAAATATCGGAGGCGAAATTTAGATTTATGATTTAGAGTTTTTTATGATGATTTTGATGAACAAACATAATTTTTAACCAAATATTTTAGAATGCAAATACATTTTCCCGGTCAATAAGGTTTTATATCGGGAATTGATTGAAAGTTGTTGTCTTTGTAGGTAGTTGTCGCGAAACAACTCGACATTGATGGTCTTTCGGAAAAAAGAATGTAATAGTACTTGAGAGAGCGATAATGTTCTCTTATGCGGGTACACCAATTTCCTTTATATAATACGGGTGATCGAACAGTCATGATCGTATTGTCTTAGACGTTCCGGTATCATCCTCGAAATATTTGACCTTATCAATCGTGCTAAAAACAACCAATTACATCTTTCGCAATACAATGTTGCATGTTTGTGAAGATTATTTTTTAACTTGGTCAATAAAACTCACTAAAAAGCAAAAACTATTATTATACACTAATATTACCAACACCCACCACCATAAAAACCATCCACCACCACTATTTCTTCCACTAATAGTAATGTTACCGCCTCCACCATTCACAAACACCCACCACTACTTATACTAACCCTGCTTCCACTACCACCATTAGAATTAATATAGTTTTTAGTAAAATTATTTATTAATAAAATTATGTATTTATGTTAGATTATTAAATGGACATTTATAATAGAAATTTAATTAATCATTATGAACAATCAATGAGACAGTAATTAATAAAACGTTTAAAAATGGTTAAGTTAAACAAACCCCAGCGGTAAATTTATCTTTGCCAAGGAAAAATCCTGACCACTTTTTACATAAACAAATCGATAATAAATAATTTCATATGTTCTGATCTTGATTCGTGTCGTTCGTTTAGTTATTACATAACATGGCAATTGATTGCACCAATTTTTTAAAATGGACATGTGTTTTATCGAGTTTATTTTAACATTAGAATGATCAACCACGTTTTATACTTTATAATATAACGTTACACATTTTGTAACGTTACGAAATTAGCATAATATGTTTTTGTTCACCAATACCCACCACCACCATAAAACCATATGAATCCACTTTTTTTATCCACCACCACCTAGTGGCGGAGCCAAGGGTTGACTAACCTGGCTCTAACCCCTTAAATTTTTAATAACTACATAAATTTTTTAGTTTATTTTATATATAGTACTTTGTCCACATATATTTATGGTTCAGTCCACCAAAATTTACATGTTTCTTTAAAAAAAAAAAAGGCCTCCTCAATGTCAATTTTTGACTCCACCACTGCCACCATCATTGCCGCCCATCCCATGTAGGTTGTTGGACGCAATTCTAATTTTCAATCACAAATGTCATTATGAGGTTTAGATTGAACAAAATTTCGTCAATTGATTTGTTTCATTTTTTTTCCGTGTATATATTCTTTTTTGTATTGCAATCAATTTTATTTTAACGTTAAAAAATCATGATTTATACGATATAGTACCAAAGATAACAGGGGTACCATTTGGGTGATCCAACTACGATTATGAAAATATTGTCTTGTATGATATCATCCTGAAATATATGGTACCTTCCTTTATCAAAAGTGTTAAGAACAACCAACCACATCTTCCACACTACGATGTTGTAACGACAACATAAAATTAATATTGTCCATCACTACTCACCAGCATTCACCGTCACTACTTCTTCCACCACAAACCAGGGGAGGAGCCAGGATTTTGAGGAGAGAGGGAGGAAAAATTCTTGGCAAGTTGGATACATGTGAAAAATGGACTTTGTATCCCATTTTACGATAAAAAAACAAAAATAGTCGCAGAAAATGTCTATTGATATTATTTATCAAAATTATTTATTAATATAAATAAATATTATAATTAATTAAGAAAACATTTATAATTAAAAAATGATTAGTCATTTATTATGAGCAATTAGTGAAACACTAATTAATAAAACACTTTATAATGAATAGATTATTTATTATGTGCAATTAGTGAAACACTAATTAATAAAGAAATTATGGTAATTAAGTTGAACAAACCACCACTATTGATTTATCTTTTCTATCAATTCCAACCAAGGTGGAACACTGGTTAGAGGCCAGTCTTATGACACAATAGATCATGAGTTCGAACCTCCCAGTTATAATTTTTGAAATTTCATATCTTGACTTGAGTATACATTTTTCATTCATAATATTGGAATTAACACCACGCGTGCGAGTTGTAGGGGGTGGCAGGGAGAACCACAACCCTTGATTTATCTTTCCCACGGACAAATCCTGACCACCACTAACACAGGCAAACTTAGCCTAACTTTGTTTTGTATCTTAGATTTTCAGCCCACTATTCTGTAAACATGTCAATTGCTAAAACATGTCACTTTGTTTTACCATGGTGATAGTCTTTTATGTTTAAGTTATTGAGAAGCTTTGTGCAAAATGGATATAAACTATTAGCAATATGAACAAATTATATGAGTTAGAAATATCCAAAGCAACTTAATACATACTACAACTGTAACTTACATATAAGAAATGGTTCATCCCTAACTGCACCATGCCCATCCTGCTTCCCGTATGCCATGTTCATCATAAGCACCTTCCATTTTTGTTGTTAATATTGAGCTGCCAAATTCTGTTGACTCTTAATGAACTCACGTATCTAACACTTTCCAAATAATACCTTCCAACATTCGGGAGAATCACCCACCAACATTTCTGTACCCAGACAACCTTAAATAGTATAAACAAATATCATTAGCAACCTATCCCTGTCATCTGATCATCTGATATCAATATACTACGCAAATATCATTAACAGAAGAAACAACAACTAATTTTTCTTTTAAGTAAAATATATATACCTGTTCGTGAACATCATCACTCGAGAACTCAGAAATTTGAATAAAATATGAACTGCCACTCTCTCAGTTATAACTTTAATGTTATCTAAAGGTCCCCAAGTGATGTTTGTCAAATCCCAAGTTGGCACATAAAAATAAAAATTCATAAAGCAGTACATAAATCAAAACAAACAATAGATACTTAGCTCAGTACCCAACACATAATATATAATCACACCAATTCAAAATGAACAATTACCTGGTCATATCTATGAATCGAGCCTTTAGTTCTCATCAAATCTGGTGGAATGAATTCACAATGGTTCCCGCAATTCACTGAAAGCTTTGAGAAAAACGTATATGAAAATCAGGAATTTTTTTTTGCAATCAAGGATTACCATAAACTAAGTCTCAATAAATAACTAACATTTGGGAGAAGTGCAGGTCCTATAGAGTTAGTATTAAGATATTTAATATAATCAATTAAGACCCTTTCACTTAGAGGTACCTGTTGATTGCCTACTTCTATATGCCTAGAGAAACAGAGAAAATATATGTAAAATATCTACTTCTATATACCTCCTGACGACATAGCTTATGCTATCCAATTAGTACACTTTAAATGAAGCTACAAAACAAAGTAGAAAATAAATAGAAAAAAAAATGGACTATTTAGCAGAATCTTCTAGGGAGGAAAGATATACAGGAGCAATTGTCCCACACAGTGAAAATTACATTCTTATACTCAACCTTTGACATTGGAACCTACACAAAATCAGTAGAGAAATAAATAAAACATAGTGCAACTCAAACTCAAGAAGAAAAGAATTACCATCTCAATAATAATCACCATGTGAGATACATAAAGTTTCACATGACATAAAAACATATTTACATAACTAAATAAGTTGCAGGGGAATCATTGAGGAGGACAGAGTGATAGGGGAGCGAACATAGGGTAGAGGATGGGGAAAAGTCAAGTTGCAGAGATGAACCAGTTCTGCTGGTGAAGAAGAACACGAAGAACATAAGATGCCTTAAGGCAGTTGTAAAGCTACAGTGACAACGACAATTTACATTTATCGTTCTCTGTAACAGTTGAGTTTGTAACTGATATAATTGTTACAAACCCGGTTTTCACCATTTTCTCACATTTTCATCATTTGTAAACACTTTGAGCAATGAAAATTTATTTTGAGAGTGTCTACCACATTAGGAGCTAGACCCCCTACACTGGGTCGATGGATAAATCCGAATTTCGTATATGGGTAAAATTATTTTATTCTCTATATGACTTTTGCACTAATTAAAATAGAATTACGATTTTAATTAATTAGTTGTCATTTCGTTTGATGGGTCATGCTTGCTTAGATGTTTTGATGTCTCATACTTAGAATTTACAACTAATATTTTGAGAATCTGCCTTGGCAAAAATAAAAGTCCATGTTTTTATTTATTGAGCTATAATTGCTGAAGAATAAATAATTGAACCTTATGGTATGAACTCGGTGAAATCCTAGTCCCAGTAACTCTCGCTTTTATTTATTATTTTCATTAAATCCTTAAATATAATCTTCACAAGTCTTAGAGTTCGAATCTTATTTACTACAACAATTAAAAATCACATCGCTGGGATGTACTAGGAATTATTCAGAAGCCTCAGTAAGTCTAGTCAAAGCCTAAAGTAGACATAACTAATGTATCTCGCGATGATATAGTAAGAATCAGTCCTTGATCATAAGTCTATCGGGGACGTTTTTACGCATCTACAGAGCCCACATGACCAAGTATCTCGTCGAGGATGTATAATAGGAATCATGGCATCACAATCAGCTGCATCTCGCGAAGACATGCTAGAATTGTGGTTGTTCAGGTTCATAAGTCTGTCGGGGACATTTTACGCTCTACATAACCTACGTGACCAGCAGTATCTCGTCGAGGATGTGCGCTAGGAGTCACGACATCACGAGCAACAGTGTCTCACTGGGACATATAATAGAAATCATGGCTATGAGTTCCTTGAGGATCAAAGGCTTAATATCTCCCGTGAGAGTTGAATTTTGTCTATGGTCTTGAATTGACACTTTTGCCCCTTATCCAGATTTTATCATCTACATTAAGTCCCCTACTCGGAGTAGAACATTGTTTGTTCTATGATGAGTATATAAATGGTAACAAATCATTCATACTAAATTACGGTTCGCCCGTTATTTTAGACTTGCAGAGTCCCCGAATTGATGCTTAATGTTCGCTTTAAACATGAAATCAACTATGGACTTGCAATTTTTCATGAATATTTATGTTGGGCAGCGTTTATCCGAGTGTTGTAATCTTGTCATCGTAAAATCCATGCAATGGGCGAGTAAATTTATAATTAGGGATTATCTAATTAAAACCTTAATTTTTAGCTTTGCGCTTGATCATGTAGACAAATGTTGTGATGCTATAAGCCGCAAAGCTGATTGTGGCTATCATATCCATTATTGAGAATCTTGAATAGTTCTGATCATCTGGTCATGTTATATTTTATATGAAATAAACCTGGTCTAGGATTGTAGAACGGAGACAATATCTTAAGCTGATGAAAACTGAAAGTCATGGCATATCTCGTTGTCTAATTGGAAGATCCACCTTGCGCAAAAATGTTGGATGTGCAAGAGTTTTTTTTACATGAATCTTGTGTATGAACCTGTGATTGCATATGGTGCATTCTTATTCGGCAGTCCCCCAAAGGAAAGAGAGATGCGTCTCAGTCCCTAGTTCTTTGAGATTGAAACAAATACCTTGATATAGTTGAAACTGGGTCACAAGTTAATAATGACTTAAAATTATGTTTTGAAATACGTCAACCCTTTGAATTAGGATTTGCTGAACCAGCCTTTCCTGTTGCATAAAGGTCGTATTTTTGCATGGAATTGAAGAACGATTTACTAGCGGTGAACTAGTTGTTGACTTGTTGAATATATCCTTGCATGTTCTCTTTCACTTGAGCTTTGGACTTTAAGTAAGTCTTGATGTAGTGATACAGCTGGTACTTAGCTTTCTGATCTCTGAGACCTCCCCAGGATTTACTGACAGTGAGAATTTAGTCCAAATGGTGTAGAAACCCTAATTTAGTGCCCATACTTTACTTGTACCAAAATAGCAGGTTGCGTCGTGAACATCGAATGGATGTCATATTTTTTTTATTCATATTTCTTCGTAATTCTCATGTATGTAACAAATAGCTCTCCTAATTTGATTACGAAAACCGACAGTATACAACCATTGACTCAGGTGTGCTTTTGCTGGGACTAACCTCTCTTTGTGAGGATAAATCTTTATCGTATAAAAATTCTTTTCAAAATCAAAGACTTCCTTAATCGATTTAAACTCTTGACTTTGGAGTTTTGCTTTGGCAGAACTCTAATTATATATATATATGTCTATGAGCCGCATAGGAGAGAAAAGCAAGTGTGAGTGAAGATCCTCATGTGTATGATGTTAATGGTGTGTGCGAGAAGTAACTGGGGCCTCCAGTGGAGCAATAGACTAGAAATCAAGGATTATAGTTTTGGCAACTAAACTTGACAAACAAGCTTGAGATAGCAATGCTTGCGAGTTTGATCGAGCAATGCTCTAACAAAAACTATCAATACATATGGATTACAAAATAAATAAACTTTGTAGCTTCTCATCCAAATGCTTGATCTCCTTGGTTCTTCAACATTACTCGAAATCTTCGTCACTTCCAAGTACTCCATGATTCTAAAGGTGTTCAACTCAGCATCATAGTTGTTGAAGATCCATAGCTATAACAATATATAAAAACAAGATGTTTTCGTATTGTTATACAGTGTCATAGTATTATTACACAACATCAAAGTTCAATTGTATCACAACTTTGACAATAACACTATGGTGATATGTACCATTCCCACTTAGTCAATACTTCATCTCACATGAACCCCCCCCCCCCTTACATACTGATCTGTAAACCATATGTATTTGTAGTGTGAACTATACATTAATTCTCCCCCTTTTTGTCAATTTTTTTTGACAAAGGTACGAAAACTAGTGGGATCCTAATGAAATTTTCATAGAGATACTTCATGACCAAAAAAGAACATATCAACTTTGTTTAGATGCAATCATATAGCCGAAACTAAATTCTTTCATCAAGAAGTTTATAAAGATACAAGATAACCCCTATTATATTCCGCAGCCGCACTCCCCATAGAGATTTGGCAATTAAGCACAAGTTCAATTAAGAACTCTCCCACATAAAATTTTATTCCCGAAATAACAACAAGAGCGACCTTACTTTTATGAGAAAAGAAAGATTTCTTTGGACACTACAAATAACATGAAAACATGAATTTGTAATCCAAAATACTCAATTAAATTAACAACGAGAGAACCCATGATTAATTTAATCTGAAATGCTAAACATAAGAGAACTTAGGGAGCCACGCAGTATATCACAAAAAGTGAATCAGGGAAGGACCAATACTGTGGAATATACAAAGATTCATTCTATTTTTCATCAATATTTGCATAAAGACATATAATAAACTTAATCTTTGCAATCAAAAGTTCATCCCATCTTTATCAATATTTGCATAATGACATAATAGGCTTAACTCTTGTTGTCAAAAGTTCATTTTATTTTTTATCAATAAAGACATATGATAGACTTAACTTTTGGACGCAAACACACATATCCCAACAAAATTGCAATATATGAAACCGTAAAGATTAATATTGCAAATCATCTTCCAAATAAACTTTAGAATTTAAATAAATAAATCTAAAAACTTTGCAAGATGAAAAGAGTAGTGTTAAAAGTGATGCCGGCTGAAGGGTGGCCTGTAAATCATCAACTAACCTTTGATGAGGAAATAATGTGGTTCATTCTATGCAACATTCCAAATGAGTGCACAAAATTTGAAGATCTCAAACTTCTCACCCTTAGTATGGGAGAGCTTATTGAAGCACAAAATCCTTTTGGCAAACACCCTCTCAAAAAAAATGTCAAAGTTTGTATCAGAATTTCAGTTCAAAAAGCTTTACCAACAGGCATCGCTCTGTTTACAAGTGGAAGAAGTGAACCTTTTCTAATAGAATGCAGGCACATCATAGTTCCAAGGTATTTCTGTACCTCATGCCGTATCCTTGATCATAAAGATCAAAATTGCCCTGCTTGGAAGCTAAAGCAAAAAAATATCAAGGAGTCGGAAGCCTCTTTTAGCAAATACTCTCTACCAACTGTATCAAAGTTAATAATGCCTCCCCAAGTCAAGTGAATTGGGTCAACTTCTCAGGTCTTCAGGATACGGTCATGAAACAAGCTGAGATTGTACCGGAAACTTAGATCGAACCATCTGCTCTCGAAGAGTCAAACAAGCTTAAAGTGACATTTTCTACCCAAAGTATGGAGAACACAATGCAGAGTTTCTCAAACACTTTCCAAATGGGTCACTTTACAAATAGATCAACTACGATGAAGACCTTTGATGTAGGTCATGTTTAGCTACATCTGACTCAAATGGAAAATGGCTTACCTTTGGTTCTTAAAAAATCCACTACTCAGAATGCTACTGTTACTGCTTCCATCTCTGGATCGGAATCAACACCTAGTGGTCCGATTCGTACCTCTAACTCGTCTAGAAGATTCAAAACTGCTACCACCTCAAACCCAAGTCCCATCATCACTAGGGGAGCTGCTAACTCTTCAGAACAAGAAGCTTTATCCAATCTCAAGAGAAAAATTAATCCCAGAGTTGAGTTAAGAAAGCGTACCAGAGCCAACTTGGATAGCTTGGTAGTTATCCCTGAAGAACAAAATTCCACAGAGCCAGATTATGCCCAACTATGTCCCCCCAATCACCAAATTAGGGGAATTACCATCCATTGACCTCTCCACCTGTTCTCTCAATACCCAACTAGTATTCAGTTCCTTTGGAAGTTATAATGTCCCTACTGACAACCCCAAGTGACAATGGCGTCTGCAACAATTTTCAACTCAACGCTGCTAGTTCTAGTCCCAATTTCTCCCAAAGCTCTTCTCTTAGTGGTGATAATACCAGTGCATCATTTGGTGGTATTTCTGACTCTACCACTCAGGTAAACCATTCTACTCCAATTCCTTTAATTGATGCTGTGCAAATTACCATGAATCATTTCCCTATCAATAACATTAACTTGATTGATTGGGATATTCGGGGTCTTGGGAAAAAATCTGCCAATAAAGAACTCAGTTTACTTTATAGGAATGTTAACCCAGACATCATTTTTCTATCATAAACCAAAATGAATAAAGATATGGCAGTTAGGAAGTTAAGAAATATGGGTTTCCCTTGTACCTTTAACATCCCTTGTGTTGGTAGAAGTGGTGGTCTTGATCTTGCTTGGAAAAAGGAAATTCATCTCAACATAGTCTCATCCAGTTTGAGGGGCATCCATGTTATTTTTACTGATATCATTTACTCAAAGACCTGTCACATTCATTTTATATATGGTGAACCCAACAGTACTCTTAGACAAGCCTTTTGGGAACAATTTTGTCAACAGACTACAATACCCATAGATGAACCTGTCTTCTTCATAGGGGACTTCAATGCTCTCCTAGGTACTGAAGATAAAAATGGTGGCTTAAAAGTGGATGACTCTGACTTTGAAAACCTTAGGAATGTTTGCTCTTTTTTTAATATGAATGATCCCGGTTTTTCAGGACCTTGATTCACCTGGTCTAATATGCAACAGGGTCCTGACTTAATCCTTGAAAGATTGGATAAATGCTTTATTAATTTGACAAATGAAACTCTGTATCCTAAACTTTGTGTTAATAACCTCCCAAGGGATTCTTCAGATCACTACCCCATGCATATAGGTTTTAATTATGATGATACTTGTATGCCTAGACCCTTTCATTTTATGGCAATGTGGATTGAGGATCCTACTTGCAGGGATATAATTGCTAACTCTTGGTTTGTTAATGTTGTGGGTTCCCCTACCTATAAACTTGAAGCCAAGCTTTTAAGTACTAAGAAAGGTCTAAGAGATTGGAATAAGTCTTCCTTTGGTAATATTCAAATCAATATATCTACCATTAGGAAAAAACTAACTGATCTTCAATTGAACAATCCTACTGATACTTATAATACCTCTAGACTCAAATCCAGACTGGAATACTTGTATAATCTAGAGGAATTATATTGGAAGGACAAATCTAGGGAGGTATGGCTCTTGGAAGGTGATATAAATACACCATATTTCTACAGAGTTACTCTCTTTAGAAGAAAAAGAAATGCTATCAGCTGGATTAAGAATTCCCTAAATACTATTATAACTGATAGAAATAGTATTGGAACTTCTTTTATAGATTATTTTCAAACTCTTTATTCCTCTCAACCACAACAATTTCAAGATGAACTTATGGTAGACCTCCCAGTTAAATTTTCCGAGGAAGACAACACATCCTTAAATATGCCTCTTTCTCCTGAGGAAATTAAGAATGCTGTTTTTCAAATGGGAGGAAAAAAAGGCCCCTGGTCCAGATGGTTTTACTGGTCTTTTCTATCATAAACATTGGGATATTGTGGGAGATGTTATTGTTGATATGACCCAAACTTGTTTTAGAACATGCAATATTGCCAAAGTTTTCAATCATACTAATATAGCTCTCATAAAAAAAGTCCCTCTTGCTGAATTGGTTACCCAATAATGACCAATTGTACTGTGTAATTTTATTTATAAAATTCTTTCCAAAACTTTGGCTAATAGACTAAAACCTTTCATGGATAATATTATCTCCTAAAACCAAAGTGCCTTTATCCCTAAAAGGAGTATTTCTGATAATATTCTGTTCGCTAATGAAGCCATATATGATGTTAATCATAATGACAAAGTTGAAGGCATTGCTGCTATTAAACTTGATATGTCCAAGGCTTATGATAAGATTGAATGGGATTTTCTTCAAAAGTTTTTAACTAAAATGGGTCTGTTAGACCATTGGGTTAAGTTGATAAACTAGTGTGTCTCCACAGTTTCTTATTATGTTCTTCTTAATGGTAGTCCTACTGGTTTTTTCAAGCCTAAAAGAGGGCTTAGACAGGGAGACCCCCTTATCTCCCTATCTGTACATCATTTGTTCTGAAACCCTCTCCTCCTACATAGAGGCTCTTCAGAAAAAGGGAATTCTAGAAGGCATAAAAGTCTGTAAAGATGCTCCTGAAATGATTCACCTTTTGTTTGCTGATGACTCTCTTTTGTTTTCTAAAGCTACTAAATTTTTTTTTCAAGTCATTAAAGAATATCTTCAAAAGTATTGTTTAGCCTCTGGCCAAGAAATCAATTTTGAAAAATCTGGTATTCTGTTCAGCAGGAAGATCCCTGAACATAGGAAAGCTCTTCTGGCTAATATTTTAGATATCCAAAGCAGGGATTTGGGAGAAAAATATCTTGGAACTCCTACCGTGTTCCAAGCCTCTAAGATTCAAACCCACATGGGTATTCTCCAGGCTATTGATGTTATAATCTCTATCTGGCTTCATAAACTTCTATCCCAAGATGCTAGAACTACTCTAGTTAAGCATATTGGTCAAGCTATTCCTCTCTTTCAAATGGTTTTTTTTTTAATTCCTAAACACCTTTGTAAACAAATGGACTCCCATATTTGTAAGTTCTGGTGGGGTGAAACTTCAGAACCTAAGGATAAAAAGTTGCACCTCCTGGGTTGGGACATTTTATGCTCTCCCAAGGCTGAAGGAGGTTTGAGGTTCAAAAAGGCTGAGTTAAATAATCTAGCTATGCTAGCTAGAAATGCCTGGAGAATCCTTGAAAAACCAAACTGCCTTCTAGCTATTGTTCTTAAGACTAAATACTTTCCCAATACTGATTTCCTAAATGCTAAATGTACTGCCAAGTGTTATTGGACTTGGAAATGTATGCATGCCATAAAAGAGCTTATTAAACCTTTCATTTCTTGGATTGTTGGGATGGTCATTTATTGACCCTTTGTGTGATAACTAGATTCCTTCTTAGGGTTCTGCCACACCTAACCCTAGTATCAAAGTTGCTTATTTCATTAATGCACAGACTAAGAATTGGGATGAGTCCAGACTTAACACCCACTTTGATAATGCTTCTGTCCAGAAGATTATCACCATTCCCTTAATCCAGCTTTGCACTCCTGACAGGAGGGCTCGGGACCTTTCAAAGGATGGCAAATTTTCTTCTAAATCTGCCTACTTGGGGCTCAGAGGCGTTAGGCCTTCCCCTTGTAAAAAACTTTGGAATTGTATTTGGAAAACTAAAGTACCCTACAAATTCAAGTTTTTTTATGGAAAGCTGCTAGAAATGCACTTCCCTCCAGGACCATTCTCCATACTAGAATGCCCATGCACATTGTAGATTGTCTAGGTGTTCTGACCCTCATGAGACTATTATGCATGCTTTGGTCAACTGCTCCTTTGCTAGTAGAGTTTGGTTTATCTCTGATTTCAATATTAATACTCAGTTCTTTCAAAATAAAACTTTTACTGAGTGACTTATCATTTGGATAGTTGATCCTCAGTCAAAACTCCCTGAAGGTGATCAAAGTCTGTTTGTAGCTATCTTATGGTCCCTTTGGACTAGTAGGAATAACCTCACTTTTCAAAATACCAAGGAAAATTTTACTAATGTTATAGCCAGAGCTATAGCCATGCTTCTTACTAGGAAGAATATGCATCTCCTTCATACCGTTCCCTCAACCTTGAATATTAGTACTGGTGATATTTGGATGCCCCCATCTTTTGGTTGGATAAAATGCAATACTGATGGTGCCTTTGATGGTCTTTCTGGAGCAAATGGTGCAGGATATGTGATGAGAGACTTCACCAGAAAAACAACCTTTTGTGCCTCATTGGTTTTCGAAGTTCATTCCGCTGAAGAAGCTGAAGCTAGAGCAATATGGGCTGTCCTAAAGAAAGCAGTGGAGCTCCACCTTTCCCACATCATTATTGAGAGTGATGCTAAAGCTCTAATGGATCAGTTTGCTGCTGGAGACTTTAACGGAAATTCTAGAACAAATGCTGTTTTCAAAGACATTTTTCTTTTTTCTTATAGATTAACTGCATGTATCTTTAATTTCCAACCTCGTTCTTGTAATTTTGTGGCTCATGAACTTGCACAATGAGCTAAGAAAAACAACTCTTCTATGTACTGGTCTACACCCCTTGTTTGGATTCTTCCAACAGTCGAGGAGGACCATTAGCCTTGTTGAAGGCCTTTGCTTAAATAAATAAATTATTAAAAAAAAAAGAAAAATACCACAAAAGATTCACCAAAACATAAAATATAAGCCGTATTCAGTAAACCCTGTTAACAAAAAACATAAAACTCGTTTTTTTCGGTTAAAAAAAACCCTATATAATCCGACCCAGTTTTACTTTCACGGACTCCCCTTTCTCTCTCTCTCTTAAAACTATTTTTCTCTCTCTCTCTATAGACTTTCTCCTGAAAGAAAACAAAAACAAAAATTGTATTATTACTGACTCTCTCTTTCTCCTCTTAAGTCTCTCACAACCTAAAACAAAAGTACTCTCTCCTGTTCCATTTTTTTTAACCTAAAAAAAACACAAGCCAGAAGTTACAACCATGGGGATGATGGATGAATAACACAAACTACTGAAACACATCAAACACACACACGTCTCTCAGATTGACTCCTAGGTTTTTCATCTCGATCGTTTTCTGTTTCATTAGCAGCAAAACCCTAGTTCGGTTCTCTATACCACGATTTCTTTTAAGGTATGCTTTTTTTTCCCCTATATTTGTCAAAATTAGTTAACTATATGTTTCGTTCAATTATTTTTTGTAGTAATTTTTAGGTTTTTAGTGTACAAATATGTTTTCGTGCTTGTTTAATTGGGTGTGATTCAATTCATTTATAATTTTCGCTCATGTAATAATTGGTGAAATGATCTTCCGGTCTTATGTTGGAGGCGATAAATACATGTTTTGCACGTCGGAGAGGGTATTTTTATACCTTTAGAGGGTGAACTTTTGATTAGATTATTGGTGACCATTTTGGTGCGGAAAAGAATTTAAGGGAAGATTTCATGTTGATTTTGTTGTTGTTGTGAGGTTGTGCTTACTAGTTGTTGAATGGTTCGAACCAGTTAGTAACTCAGGTTCTAAGGGAAGATTTCATATTGATTTAGTTTGGTACCAGGTTAGGGTGATGCTTATGTCTTTTCCTGTTTTATGTAGCTCTTAAATGTTTTGTTACTCCGCCTGTTATTAATGGAGCTGTCATTTTGTGCTCTCACATAATGAACATATTTGTTAGTATTTAGATTTATCGTTGAACTTGCAAGTTACATTGGGTTAGGTTGTTGATGGTTTTACACTTGCAACATTTTTTTTTTTTTTTTTTTAAATAAAAAATCTCCTGATAAGGTTAGGATCTATGTGACAGCATTGACAGGCTAATTATTTTTGTTTATTTTTATTTTCTTAAATCAGCGAATGTAGTTTAGTTGATGTTGGATGATTATCTCTATGGATTTGAATGCTTCGCCGTTACCTGAAGATGAAGAAGAAGAGATATTTGGAGCACAAGTCGAAGAGGAGATTGCACATGAGGAGCACATAGAGACTGCAGTTGAAACGTTGCGCAGAGTATGATTCCTTCTTTAGTGCCTTCTATATTTCACTTCAAAGGTTGATTTGCATGACAGCTTTTTCAGTTAGTACCCTTGTGATAAGTTAAATCTTCTAAATGACTGGCTTCTTTAGTTAAGATAGAGTTCTCTGTTTTTGAATTTCACCACGGGAACCTTCATTCACTCACATAATACGTGAAAAATAAATCAATTGACAAGCTTCTAGCCTAGAGTTCTTCAATTTCATATATCCTGACATAAACCCTCTCAGTCACTTGACACCCCTGTGCAATAGTCAAGGATTTTTGTGAGTTATCCAGTACAATATGGCAAAGAGGTTAGGTTTTAATTTTTTTTTTCCAACTTACTTACCCCTTTTGATTACTATATACAACCATGTGAAAACAACAAGACTAAAAGAATACTTTACTAATTTACTTTGTTATCATGCTTCTGAGTCTAGCTAAAGTTATTTATAAATATGTGATGCAAGACTTTTCCTCCCATATTAGTAATGTTAGTCCATATGTTAAACAAATCTGTATGTTGTAAAAAGTTAAGCTTTAGATGTTGCCTATTTGCTTTCATCTGGAGCTTCTATGTGCACTTGTGCTACAATAGTGTTTTTTTCATGTTTTAGGTACACTTTTTCCTTCTTCTTTTTCTTTGTATTACAAGTACGTCCACATTACATCAAATATTCGTGTTTAGATGTTGTATCTTCCACATCCTAACCTAATTCTGGAATATATCTTGTATGCAAATGTGTATATATCTGTGTTACAAGGACACTCCAAAAAAAGAAATTGCTCCGTGTCGACACTCGACGAACAGACACTCGTGTCCGACACACATGACACAGCTCAATTACCAAGACAAGAATAAAATATTTGATAAAATTAAAAAATACTTCAGCTATAGATTTTTTACATATTCATATTAGGAAGAAAATATTTTCTTCATTCTAACTTGTATAAGAACCTTTATCTTTAGTAAAAACATATTTTCTTAGCTTCAATAAGGAGTTTTGTCTTTAGTATATAAAAATAGACAAAATAGACACACTCGCAAAACTCTTTACTGATCTCCATTAGGTTTTTTTAGCAAAAATAGAGATATTCTCCCACAACTACAGCTATATGGAGATACGTAGAAATATCAATGGAGTCTGTATTTCTAATGCCTTTTTTATTAGTCATATACATATACGTAAGTATTTTGCTATGCTCGCTATCCGTGTCCCCCTTTTCTAGTTTTTTAAGTTGTCGTGTCAAGGTAACGTATTGGACACGACACACCGACACCGTGTCCTTGTAACACAGGTTCTATATATATATGTAAATTATATGTTGTATGTGTGTATGTGTGATGCAGGGGCATTTTAAAGTGCATCAATGTGTGTGTTTATCTATTGATCTTGATATTTTATGTCTCAGGAGCGTGAAGAAAGACGGCAACGATTAAAAAGAGATTTCCCAGATGAGGGTCCAAAACGTGTTGTACAACAACCAAGGAGAGAACCTGTCATTAACACAAGATTTTACGATAAAACCAAGCTTCCACCTGGTAGGTAGTATATACTTCTGTTTTGTATGTCGGTCTCTGGAGGTTTTGATCATGCATTCTTATTGTTTTATTTTTTCTTCTTTTCACCCTTATAAGTGTATATATTCTTGATGACTCTTTTAGCTGAATTAAGTGAACTTGTTTTCTTCGTTGTTTCTGTATCAACAATGATGCTTCATCTCTGACTTCCTATATCTTGGCATATTTCAGGTTGGCTGGATTGCCCTGCTGCTGGTCAGAACATAGGGTACATAATTCCTTCTAAAGTTCCTCTGGGAGAAACATTCAATGATTGCATTTTTCCTGGTAAAAGATACTCTTTGAAGCAAGTTATTCACCAGCAAAAAGTTTTAGGAAGAGAAGTAAGTATATCGAATACTAGATACTATTCCTCAATTCATTATGGAAAAATCATTACATAAAGATGTAAACTTTATCTCGTTGAATGTTACTTACTGAGAGAAGTTTTGTTGATTCTCTATATGCATGTCTATCTAGTTTCTGTCTCCTGCATATTTTGGAACTCCTGATAATTCTGGAACTGGTATCATTGTTTTCCGCCTTTTGTGTTTTTTTCCTCTTATCTTATTCACTCACTAGACTATTATCACGCGTACCACATAGATAAAAATATCTCTTGAGTTTCGACTTGTGAAATAATCGAAGTCACGCAAAAGTATTACTATTGTGAAATTTATGAGATTGGTTTTCAGCCTCTACTTTTCTCTCATTGCGATAGTTACAGATGTATGGTAGTACAGATAAATCACTGGTTTAATTGTATGCGAACCACGTTGAGGTCTGAAACTTTTATTTGGTGCAGACTCCTTAGTGCACAAGTTAACAAAAAACAGTGAATAAAAAAAATCAGATTTCCTAGACTTTGGTTGAAATTTCTTAGACTTTGGTTCACTTGTATGAAAATATGATTACTGTGGCCAGATTTCCTAGCAAAATTTGTTTTGAAATAAAGAAAGCTTGAAGAGAAAAAGTGTGAGATAGTACTCCGTAGTTCCTCACATTTTGGCATTTGATTTTGTATCCTTTGAACTGTTTGACTTTACTAGTTCCTTCGAACTTTCACTGCCAAAGCGTTCCATTTAGCGTTTGCTATCGCTTCTTTTTTCATCGTGTCTGTCAATTTCCCCTATCTTTTAGCTCCACTCTGCCTCTTATCATAGCTTATGGTCATTTGTTTTTGTTGAAAAATTATACCACAGTATCAGTTATCTCTGAAGATCTGCTAATAATACCTTCTGATGTTCTTTCTGCTCTTTTTGCTCCACTCTGCCTCTTATCACAGCTTATGGTCATTTTTTTTTTTGTTGAGAAATTATATCACAGTATCAGTTATCTCTGAAGATCTGCTAATAGTACCTTCTGATGTTCTTTCTGCAGCTTGGTTTAGTCATCGATCTTACCAATACCACCCGCTATTATCAACCGTCAGATTGGAAGAAACAGGGTATCAAGCATGTTAAGGTGAGAAGTAGATTGCTTCTTATATATTTCTCCACAATTTTGGTCCCCTTAAATTTTATTAAATTAAGAGGATCTTGATTCTCAAAATACATTTTGACGTAGATTGCGTGCAAGGGAAGGGATTCAGTACCTGATCCCGAGTCTGTGAATACATTTGTTTACGAGGTATGCTCCTTAAGATCTTCATTTAACTGTGCATGCATTTTCTTGGGGGTTTTTATATACTTACATGTGGTGGTTTCCTGGTGTTGAATCCGGTTAAATATTATGCTTGCTTTATAATTGTTAATATACACTGGATCACTTGGATGAGAGTGCAAACTTTAGAAGTGGTGCCAGACTGTCGATATTACTCTGTAGAACTTTTATTGTTTGCACCAAGTAGTGCCTTCTACGTGGTTTCATGCCAGGTTTAATCTTTTCGATATTGTGTTTCCCTGTAGTCCAGATGGGATACGGTGTAATTGATCTTAAATGATCTTTCAGGTTTTACAATTCTATTCGCGTCAGAAGCAAACCAAGAAGCATATCCTTGTTCATTGTACTCATGGGCATAACCGTACGGGGTTCATGATTGTTCATTTTCTCATGCGGTCACAGCCGTTGACTGTCTCTGATGTGAGTTTAGCCTGTACATGATATCCTATGGGTTCCGGTCCGTGCTTTTTTCGTCTACAGAGACTAATGATGTGCAATTTTTTCCATGACTTTCTGTTGGCTATCCCAGGCAATTCAAACTTTTCAGAATGCACGCCCTCCAGGAATATATAAACAAGAATACATTGATGCATTGTACGCATTCTATCATGAAAGGAGGCCTGAAAATGTAATTTGCCCCAACACTCCGGAGTGGAAAAGATCATCTGATCTTGATCTGAATGGTGAAGCTATGCCTGATGATGAAGATGATGGTGGTATTGTTACTGCTTCCCAGGTGTGCACTCTGCCGTAAAAAACTTTGTGCATGTGTGGGCTCTTTTATATCCATGCTTTCTTGTTGAAAGAATTTAGTGGATAGATATATGTCGTTACGGTTTAGTGATAGGAGAACATCCACATGCTATCGTAAATGTATGAATTGTCTTTATATTGTGGTTTCTGGATTTCGTTTTGTTGTCTGTGTATGAATTCCTCCTTGTTAAAGAACATTCATAAATATTTTTCAATTTGCGAAAGCATTCAAAGTAGCTAATCACGATATGATTATTATTTAGGAGTCAATACTGTCAGTTATCTATCTGTGACAAGTCTCAAAATAAGATTTAATTTCTCGTGTGAGGTTATTAAATTGTTATTGATGGATGTAAATAATAAACTGGTGAACTAACTTTGGGACGTCGTTAAATTGTTGTTGATGGATGTACTGGATGTAAATGAATAAACCGTTGAACTAACTTAAATGGGACTGACGTCCCATTTAAGCTGTAATGAAGATTGTTTACTAGCTCAATGTACTCCTTCAATAATTTGGAATATCTTACATGCAAAGTTGGAGTTCTACAATGTCTTCACTGTTTGGTTGTATGCAGGACAACCAGGTGCCAACTGAAGTGCTGACGAATGATGACGTTCTGGGAGATGCAATACCGTGGGACCAACAGGAGGCAATGAGACAATTCTGCTATCATAGTCTAAAGCTGGGAGCAGGGGTAAGTGTCTTGGATTTGCCATCTATTTTGACGTTAAATATATGTTCATGCAGAAGTATAATACATTTAACAATGGAAAATTTGAACCATTTAGGGAGTTAGGCCAATACACACTTCTTGCTGATTGTTTTGTAATTGCCCAGATTGTTGTCTGTGTAGGATTTATATTATTAGGTACTTACTGATGTTTGTCTGAAAATAAATTGACTTTGATGGATCACCCATTATGATTTAAATCAAAATATAATTTATGTTTTTGCTCCACAGGCAAAAGGAATCGCCCAGTTTCCTGGATCACACCCGGTTTCACTCAACAGGTTCAACATTTTATTTCATCCTTATTGTGGATTAAAATGCTTCTCTGCATTGAGTTTATTTCCATGTTGGTTACCATGTTAGGCTCATCTCTGAAGGTGGTCAGCATAATGTTTATAGGCTTAAGCACATGTTGCTTGCAAATTGTGCTTCTCTTCCCTTTTCCTGATGTTGTTTTTCACCAAGGAAATACCTGGAACTATTAACTCACAACATTGACTAATAGTCTAGGTTTGAAACACAAACTATCAAAGACAAACCGGGCTTTCAACTTCTTTAAAGCTGTCCAAATAACAGAAATGGAACTCGATAAAATTGGAAATATGCACGTGAAAATAAGGAATAGGGGGAGCTCTTTGTGACCAGCTGCTTTATACTGATGGCACAACGGGTAAAAGCAAAAGGAACTTGCATGAAAAACTTTTGCTAAAAAGTATTTTGGAGTAGAAAACTGCACTAGTAACTCAGTATCTTGTATGTCCTGGAAAGGCAAAAACCACTAGTTTTGAGGTTTGCCTTATGCATAAGGTAAAATGGAGTCGATGCACATCATATAAAGCATAAAACATAGCAAGAACCCGAAGTGAACAAGCAACTGGTGTTGCTTAATTCTTTTCTGGCCATGTAATGTTCATTGCTTGAATTATACCAGAACTCTGTTGGTATTAGTATAATGTGGTTCTTGTCTTGTGTAACCTCATCATGTCTGATGCAGGGAAAACTTACAATTGTTGAGGCAGAGGTATTACTATGCTACATGGAAAGCAGATGGTACACGATATATGATGCTTATAACTTCTGATGGATGCTTCTTGATAGATAGAAATTTTAATTTCCGAAGGGTTCAGATGCGATTTCCTATGAAACAAACGAACGAGGTGATATTTATTTATTCTCTGGCTAGTTTTTTCCTTCCGTCAGAAAAAAAAAGAACTTGTGGTTTTTGGTCATACACAATGTTCTGTATCCTTAATCTTGTTCCATTTCTAACCGTTGATTTTCACTTTCTAAGGGTCTCGGAAGAGATACTCACAATCTAACACTACTTGATGGTGAGATGGTAATTGATACCTTGCCGGATACACAAAAGAAAGAACGAAGATACCTGATCTACGATCTTATGGCAATCAATTCAGTATCTATCATAGAGGTTAGATGAAATTGTTTGTGGAATGTCATACCAATTATTTGCATCTTTCTTTTTCTTTGACTTTCAAGTTTTGGGCCCAAGAAATCATATCAGTTTCTTCAGGTTGATATAAAGTAAAACATGGATGAATTTTGTTTTGGTCGAGGTTTCATGTTTTTTCTGTGATTGAGCACTTGGTTTTACCGTTACGTGACATTAATAAGGCTGGGTAATGAAATTT
Organism: Papaver bracteatum; assembly: GCA_023529315.1. Lineage (NCBI taxonomy): Eukaryota > Viridiplantae > Streptophyta > Magnoliopsida > Ranunculales > Papaveraceae > Papaver > Papaver bracteatum. The sequence continues at coordinate 2,288,546 of JAJJWX010003739.1, read as the reverse complement.
GATGCAGCGGCCTTTCTGCGAAAGGTGGAAGATGCTTGAGAAAGAAGTTATTGAACCCCGTAATCTCGAACGCCAGTATATATATCAAAGCAGAAATCCTTATTACAGATATGACTTGGAGCCGTTTAGAGTATGTAGAATAATTACTTCAATTATAGATGGTAGTATCCTTCCTGCGAGTTGGAAAATTAACGTGCTTGAGTTTGATCAGGTAAGAAGAAAGGACTTTTGGTTGCTATCTACGATTACCAAACTTCTACAAGGATTCATTCCTAAGCTTTCACATGAGGCTGATGGTCTTATATTTCAGGTACTAAATGATTATATCTAGGGGTTGTGTACTCATTTTCAGAAACAGTACTTTAGGCCGTGTTTGGTATGAATTTCAAAAACAGTTCTGTTTTTAAAAACATAAAAAACAGAAAACTGGAGGAAACACGTTTGGTAGAGGTATTTTCAGAAAACGTTTTCCATTTGTTTTCTGTTTTTGAAAACAGAAAAATGAAAACAACAAATAATCGTTTTCTGTGTTTTTTCTTTTTTCTTTCTTTTTCCATGTGCAAGAATTGTTTTTATCATTATCTCGACGAGTCTTTACATTTGATTTAGTTTAGTTGATTTCCTTGATTTTCAAAACAGTTTTTAGATTTCCTACCAAATAGTTTTTAGAGAGTGAAAACAAGGAAAAAGGGTATGTTTTTAAAACAGTAGAAAACTATTTTTGAAAACTGTTTTTAAAAATCGTATCAAACAGGCCCTTACGTTTTCTTATATTCGGATAAACACAGTTACCTAGCCTTGGTCACTGATATATATTTGTTCTGTTTTCTTTTTGTTTGTCCAGGGTTGGGATGATCCTTATGTTCCCCGCACACACGAAGGGCTTTTAAAGTGGAAATACCCTGAGATGAATTCCGTTGATTTCCTCTTTGAGGTCGTGCCATTAACTTAATTATTATGTCATCATGATGTTTAGAGAGGTTCTTTTCGGGCATTAATATATGTGCCTTCTCCTAGCTTAATGTAAAGGGTGCTCGATATTGTAGGTGGTTGATGAAAATCGTCAATTACTTTATCTATATGAACGAGGGAAGAAGAAGCTGATGGATGGGAATCATGTTGACTTTAAGAGTAAGCATGTAGTTCCTTTTTCTGCATGTGTGATATTTTTTCCATCATTTAACTGTTACAGAGGCCTCTTTAACACAATATTATTCTTTATTTGTTTCTTGTATTTCTTCTTTAGTGAATACATCATGCTCTAGTATTCAAAATATTTTATTCAAATTATACTCATAATTCCTGATCTAGAAAATCCCTCAAGATGAGGACTGTTTTCTTCAACTATGTCCATCCTGCAAATAAGTTTTCACTAATTTTTGTGTATCCTATTTCCCTAGACCTTAAGATGGATACACAGAAAGTAGGACCCATTTTCTTTTTCAACCGCTTAACATGGATTGTCGTTTTTATGAACCTTGCCAGGAGTTGTAGAATTACATAGGCAACCACCTACTCCATAGAACACACGTGTGCCATGATACACAGTATGTAACTAGCCAGTCAGTCTTTTAAGTTGCAAATCCTGTTGGATTGAGCTGTGCAGGAGTATGCGATACCACACGTGTAGTGCTTGTTTAAACACGATTTTTCTCTGGATTCTCGTGGTTTAATACATTAATTTACTTTCTGAAACCGGACTTACAGTCATGCATGCTTCTTTTTATATTCTAACATTCCTGCATCTCCTAGTTGTGATTACTTAGATGGTGTATTCACATCTTACATCCTTGGAACAAAACGTTGCAGATGGAGAAGATCCGTTAGAATTATCAGGAAAGATCATCGAGTGTTCCTGGGATTCTGAGGAACAAGTCTGGAATTGTATGCGTGTCAGGGTAGATAAGTCCACCCCGAATGATATCAATACTTACAGGAAGGTTGGTAGACCCCTCTTTCTTTGCATATATTGACTGAACTTCTTCCAAAAACAACATTAATAAGATCACTTGATTACGAGCAGGTTATGCGGAGCATAAAGGATAACATCACAGAGGAGGTCTTGCTAGAAGACATTGGAGAGATTGTCCGCTTGCCCATGTATGCTGATCGGATAATGAATGACAGCAAGGCTCACAGCAGGCAGCACTCAGGACGACGAAGGTGATCTACACAATAGATTCCAGTCCAAAACACCACACTCGAGCAGCAGGGTTATTTCACCTGAATCCTAAAGCACATACACGTCGGGTGCATGTACTAAGGCAATATTGTATAATTGCTAAATGCCGATGTTCCTTTTATGTAGAATTAGATGTATGGTAGATATGGGTTTGTCTAATCAATTGAAATGTAGATGGTATTAAATGTGCATTTCTGCTTTTTTAATAGTGTTCTGTTTAGGAGAATTATTATTGCTGAGTTATTATTATTTAGTTGCAGTTGTGTGCAGAAATATTACCACCATTCTACGCATCTTTTACCTTCTGATTTATTCATTAGAAATTTCACTTGTGTGTCCTAAAGAATGCAGAAACTTGGGTTGCGTCTCTTCATTAATATTATCAAGTGCACAGTTGTGCAAAGAGACGGTTGATTGCTTTAATATAATTAAACCTTGGAGTGTGGGTGGCAACAGATATGCTGTGCGACTGGAGTTTGGTTCTTACTTCTCACCAACACTTGATAGAGTGTGGGGGTTGCACTTGTGTGATGCAGCTAGTTGGGCACGTACTCAACTTTCTTAATTTTAGCAGAGGAAAATAAATGAGGGAGCACTGGATTCATGTTAAAATACCTCTTGACTCATGAATTTTCCATGTTTTAGAGTTTATGTACTGTTTGACATTACCCTTAGAATCTTAAGGATTTTAGATCAATTTTCCATGTTTTAGAGTTTATGTACTGTTTGACATTACCCTTAGAATCTTAAGGATTTTAGAGTTGAACAAAAGTTTCCATAAATCTCCTGGTTAGTTTCCCAACAAATCTTAGGTGGAGTTGACATTTAGATCATAAATCCCACCTGCATCCAAACCCAAGCCCACCTTTAAAATTATCACATTTCTAAGTTAATTGGCACCCACTTTCCTAATAATGTATAAATGTACTAAAACGGCCTTATAGTTTAAATATAGAACCATCTTTTGGGGACTACCTAGTGATACAAATGTCCACCCTACATTATAAGGGGTGTCCTAAAAGATTAGGAAAGACTAATTTATCCTTATTCTAATTAAGGTTATCACTAATCCTAACCCAACCCACTAATCTAACCCACTAATAAAAACCTAATTAAAACCTAAATAAAAACTTAAAATCAGTTTTATCTTTTCCTCTTCTTCATCTTCTTCTTTTCCTCCTCTTCTTCTTCTTCTTCTTCGTAGACATCGACGTTAATCGTCGATTCGAAAAAATTTCATCGTCGATTAATCAATCTTTATAAGCAATGCGTACCAAGCAAACACCCAGACTTCCAAGAATGAGTCCGGGACTCCCACATTACTTGTCTTTCGTTTTTGGTTGAAAAATGAGAAGTAATCATCAAAATGAGTTGAAAATGGAAGTTTCAGAGAGATGTTCGGCTAGGAATTATGCGAAAAACTTTGTCGAACTCAACTTTAATGGAGGTTTTTGTTTTCCATAGAAAAGTTCGGTTACGCCGCCAAAAAAATGTCTCAGCCGAACTTTTAGTTCGGTTTCGTCACAAAAAGTTCGGTTTTGTCACAAAAAGTTTGGTTCCGTCGTAAAAAAATCAAATTTCGTCACAAAAGTTCGGTTACGTCGCAAAAAAGTTCGTTTTCATCACAAAAAAGTTCGGTTACGTTGCAAAAAGTTCGGTTACGTCGCAAAAAAGTTCGGTTTCGTCACAAAAAGTTCGGTTACGTCACAAAAAAGTTCGGTTACATCGCATTTTTTTTCTCCTAACCGAACTTTTCTCTGAAAGAAAAAACTCCACTAAAGATGAGTTCGGCTACCTGTTCTTCAGATGTCGTAGTTTAACTTTTTTAACCAAACCGAAATCAATTTGGATCATTTGAAGTATTGACATATACACAAGGAGGTGAAGGGGGTTCCGATTCTGATTCTGAGGTATCATCACATGAATCACTCATATCATAATTACTAAACTCAAAAAAAGATTTTTTGGGTTCACCCATATTCTTCTTCTTATCTCTCAAAAAAAATGTTAAAAACAAAACAATTCAACTTATAAAACACTAATCACTAATCAATTTTTAACTAATCACTAATCACTAACTAAGTTTATCATCAAGGGTAAAATGGGTATAAAAAATTATTATAAGGGGTGACCAAATATTACTTCTAATATCCTCCCCCAAAACTTATGGGTAGTCCCCGAAAGATGGTTCTAAATCTGGGTTGCACGGACGCGGACGCGTAGACGCGGACACGACACGACACGGACACTACAAAATTCTCAAAAACTAGGACGCAAACACGTATATACATATTTTATTTATATATACAATTATGTATTTATACAGCAAAGTCAAGTGTTTCGATCATAAAAATTAGAAAATAATACTACATGTGTATAAATTTGAAAAGAAAAGGAAAGATCGTTTGTTTATACACGCCAAAGGTCAAGCAATCAATCACTATTAAACACATGGTGCAATCAAATTACATTCTTAGAACAACACATGCCCATCCAAGGGTATATGTGATGTATTTCCAATTACAAAACCCTAATAAAGACTTAAATGATTGATATAAATGTTTGTCTTTCTTCATTTAGTTAATAATAGTAAAAATAAAGGAAGAAGTTTAAATGAAAATGGAAAAAAAATGCTTCAAACCCAAGTCATCGGTGCGTCCAAAAAGGACGCGCGCGGGACGCGTATTTGGTGTGTCGGACACGCGTCCTGCGTCCGACGTGAGTCGGACGCGGACACGACTCCAAAAACGAAGCGTCCGTGCAACCCAATTCTAAATATATTAGAAAATAAGAAGTTGGGCTTTGAAGCCCAATAAGGCCTTTTTCACGTTTTCTAATAAACCTAATTTTTTTATTCTCTTTTTTTAAAAACGTTTCTTCTTATACCTCTTTTTATTCCAAACGTTTCTTCTTCCACAACTTCTTCTTCTCCTTTTTATCTTCTATGGGCCATGATGATCATGACGACGATGAATGTCTACATGATGATATGAATGATGCAGACATTCGTGGTTAGTATAGATAAATAGCACTTGGGTAGAATAGTCAGTATCATGTCATATGCTTAGTTTAAATTGTTCTTTTTATTATGTTTGAACTTCTTAGTTTTCTTTTATTAGGTTGACAACTTATTATTTAAATATATTATTATATATTTTAAAAAGTTCGCTTTCACTTTACGCTTTCTTAGCGCTTTACGCTTTGATATGACAGCGCTTCGCCACACGCTTTCTCTTTTTAAAGCCTTTAAGGTACAAATTTAAGTAAATGGTGGGTTTGGATGCAGAAATTATATTTTCCAGGGAGTTATAATCCCATGGAATTATAAATTCCGGGATTTAGCTGAATTCCAGGCGCGTTTGGTAACCAAATAAAAAATCCTAGGAATATGGTAAATCCCCCATTTAAAATTCTCTGTCCTGTTTGGCAACACCTTCCAAATCCTAGGATTATCATAATACTCTCCATCCAAATACTTTGAGCTGTTTGGTTAATTTTTCCATAGAAAAGGAAAAGAAACCACAAACCGACACAAGGTGCAAAGATTGCCTACACCCAGAACATAACATTTCGTCTACACCTGACACCCACTTATGGATGCGTATGGTTGCAGTGAGATCTGTAATTGACGCAATGAAGATTAGTCATTTTAAAACTAATAACAAAATAAGTTTTGCTACATAGAAACAGTTCTGGTCGTACCTTGTTGTCACAAGTCATGATCATACTATAACACAGACATAATTTTAACCAAAACGCAAAAAACTATTAAATTCAGATAATCATAATATTAATTCATAAATTCAAAACAAAATAAGTAGTAGCATGAGTATCTAAAGAATAAGCAAAGTACAACTTATTCGCTATGCAACCTTTTCGTCGTACCATTACTAATAAAAACGACAACCACTAGAAATCGCTTGCCTGAACATTCAAATTCATTCGTAGCCATAGTTTTCGGTCCTCAGAACTCAAAGTCAAGAAGACTTTCCTTCTTTCAATGTCCAGTAGCAACCAGTTGATAGCATCTAATCTGATATGGGTTTCCAAATTAAGTTCTTCCAATGCCTTTTGGCATTCTTCCCAACATGATTTTTCCATTTCATTTCTCTTATCCATGGCACTTGCAACACGTCCAATTTCTTTATGTAGTCCATTAATTTCTTGGCCCAAAGTTGCAGCAATTGAACGGGTACGCTGTTTTTTAAGATGCTCAAGATTATCACCTGGTTGGCTTGACGCAAAACGCTTATCACCTGGTTTGCTTGACGCAGAACGCTTATCACCTGATTTAGCTTTATCTGTTCCTCTAGCATCTAAAGAATATGGGCCAAAAATAATTCCTCTACCCATTCCTGCTGCAGATGTAGTTCCTCCTACTGACGTATATGAACTATTAAGATATCCGTCATCAGGAAAATCATCCAAGTTAAATGATGCAGGAGGTAAAGGTTCATAATCTTCAGTCACCATTCCCGTGGTAGTTTCCTTAGTGCCCATAGCAGGTTCATCTCCCAAAACTTCAACCATCTCACTATACAAGTCCACTGACTTGTTCTTCAAATGCTTCAATTTTGGTCTCACCTGCATTCAATGATTACATCGTTATCGACGGTAACCATTAGTAACAACAATGGAAAAAATGAAACAAAGATATTATTGTAAAGGGAGTACTAAAAATAAGAAGACAAATACATTCCAAGAAGTGCACATTACTAAATGGCGCTCGTAAACATACCACTGATGCTAATTTAGTTTTTAAAAATAAAAATGATTACTTACTTCCAGAGCATCATCCCAAATAGATGAATCAGCCATAAGCTTATTGTTTTCATAGTCCCAACCGAATCCGCTTAGTCCCATGAGTTCTTTCACACCCTTCATAAGCTTTCTCATTGTCTTTAACCTACTTTGCACATTAAGTTTAGTCATCTTATGCGTGCAAAGGGGTTGCACTGTTTTCACGACAGCCACAAATGCAGGTTCCTTCCAACCCGCTTGGCCTCCTTTAGCTTTGTTTCCCAGCAGCTGTTGGTCTTTCAAAGTTTCCAACATTTGTTTGTCCATCGCAGTAGTCCAAGTAATGTTGTCTCTTTTCTGCTGCACTTGATCGGATTGAGGATAACCATCTTCCAAAAGAAGCATATCTAACCTGAAATGATACAAGAGAAAGAAACAAGATTATTCAACTCCAATTAGTATTTGTAAGAAAATTAGCATATGCAAATAAGAAATTATGTATTGTGATGATATAAGACAGTCCCAGCACTACTATATAGACTGGAATCCAATCATAAGATCCAAATAAACAATGAATCAAACAATTTAAAAGAAAAACAATTGATATTAAATTCATATCATAGTTCGTACCATAACAGTAAACCAAGCATGCGTAGTAAAACAAAGTAAAGGGAAAATAATTCAACAAGAAAAAACAAACAGTAAATCAGCCTAAGAAATACAACTAATGTCCATTATTCCCGCTATAAGCATGCCACATCGTAAGTGCTAAATGATCTCTAAATCCAGACCAATTGGCATTAGGCTCTAATCCTATAACATCGTCTCTCAGTTCTGTAAAGTCTTCATGCTCTTCCTCGGGGGAATCTTCCCATTCATCACCAAAATCAGTAGGATCCACCTCCCTTATTATGTTATGCATAATACAACATGCTAATATAATTTTTGTTTGTGTATCCACGGAATAAAAAGGAGATGTCCTTAAGTATGCAAATCTCTTTTTTAGAAGACCAAAAATCCGTTCCACCACATTACGTAAAGAGGAGTGGCGGTAATTATACAGCTCCATTGGGTTCGACGGTTGTTTCCCATGATGATCAGACAAATGATATCTAGTCCCACGGTAAGGAGTTAAGAAGCCTGGGGCAAGGGGAAATCCAGCGTCTCCGAGGTAATACTTATCTATGGTACAAAAATAGAATAAATATAAGTAAGTGTATGTACAATTACCTACCTAATCTCCAAGAAATTAAGCTTAAAAATGAGATAGCTTACCCTTAGGAATGGTTAGTTTGTCTGCGCAAGTAGTCACAACAGATCTTAAAAGTCTACTATCATGGGAAGATCCTTCCCAGCCGGCTAAGACATATGTAAACTTCATGTCAAATGTGCAAGCCGCTAAAACATTGTGTCTAATATCTCCCTTTCGATTACGATAACGCGGTTGGTCTTCTAATGGTACAGTTGCTGGCATGTATGTACCGTATATTGCACCAACGCAATCCTACATATAACATATCAAATTAGTCAATCGATCTACATACGTCAACGTGTGTATATACAATATTGAATTCATACCTTAAAATATGTCATAGCCCAGCCTTGCCTATCCCCCATTAACGGTGAATAATTCGCGCGAGCAGGCTTTACCCATTCTTTACCAAGCCTTAATATTGCAAGCAGTACATTGTGGAAGTGTCGATGTACTGTTTCAGTTGACCTTATAACATCGAACCCACTGTGCCTCATTTTTGTGTCGTGCCCTACGATAAGAAGGAATATAGCCACTTGTTCTGGTATGCCAACCCATCGACTACTTTCCAACCCCGCCCCTTCTAAAATTTGACATATTCTATGGAATGTATATCTACTAACTCTAAGCATATCCCTACAGGTGTTATCGTTCTCTCCGAAAAGTCTTTCTAGAGCAAGTTGTCGCTCATATTCCCGATTCCTAGATGGTTCCTTCTCTAAATACAACATGGATATCATGGATAATCCAGCTTGACAAGAAACTATAACAACAATACAACACAACCATGCAACTACATCCCAATCAGTAGGAAACGACATCTTCCTACATTTACCAACAAACCGATTGTATCGGATAATTACTTTATCAAAATCAAACAAGACAATTTGTAGACCAAAAATCCAAAAAAAAAACAATAATAATCATCATCAAACATTATATATTAATGCCTATTATATGTGGACACACACAACATTGCTGCATAATCAGAAATAAGCAAACACATAAAACATAACAAGTAAATACCATTTGGAGGTGTTTTAAAAAAACAATACAGCTTGCTAAAATGTATAGTTGCAGGATCTCAGACTAATTAGACTATATAGATTAAAGAAAATGATATCAAAAGTTGATTAGATAAAGCACAAAGTAGCCACAAAAACCAAAAGTCCCTGAGGGTAACAATAACTTAACCACTACCGAACTAACATGCATGTGATTGGGACACAGATCTAACTTGTATTATCAAAAGGATGGCAAAAGAGATCAATAAACAAAGAGATCAATAAACAATCAAAATCGTCGTCTGTTACAGAGGGAAAAAAAATGGAACATCATAATCGACCAACATATACAAAAAGAAGATAGATGTATATTAGAAATCAAATAAAGGCATATGTATTAAAGATCAAAATGACAATCGATTAGGGTTTAAGGATTTTACCTTTGCGGATTCAACGAGGAGAAGATAAGGGATAAACTGGGACGGTGGCGGGAAAAATGAAAATGTGGAGGGGAAACCAACCGACCAAGGGATTTTATAGGGGATTTTAGGGTTTAATTTATGTGGGTCCATAAATCCCTCGTTAAGTTTTCCACCAAATCTTAGGGGGGGGGGGGTCGGACTCAAAATGGAGGATTTGCTGGAAAAGTAATTCCCATGGGAAACATGAATCCTAGGAATTTTGACAACCAAACAAACCAAGGGAAACCAAATTCCACCAAATCCCCTGGCCTCATAAATCCTACCTCTAAAATTCTGCATCCAAACCCACCAAAAGTTTTTTTTTTTTATTGTATGGCTTCTCTAGCCCGTATAGCAGAGAAAAAATAGCAGAAGCAGCAAGATGGAGAATCTTCACAGTGATATCTTAGAAAACATATTTTCTCGATTACCTATCGAGGCAGCTTTACATGCCAAATGTGTATGTACAACATGGAGAGCAATTCTCCATAAGCTAGGTTTCCTTTTCGCTGTCCCTCGTAATTATGCAGTTGGTTGCGAAAAACTTTTCTATGAAGATGAGTATGATCATTATGATCATGCAAAGATGAACTACTACCAATCTAACGACACACTAAGGGAGATGGAGTATGGCAGATTTATCATCGAATCCTTCCCTGTAATTATATTGGTTGCGTCTTGCAATGGTTTGGTTTGTTTTGGCAAATATAATAATCGTTCTCAGGGCACAGATCCTTTTCTAATCTGCAACCCGGTAACGAGAGAATCTATCTTTGTTCCGGAATATAATTACTTTGAATTGCCTCTGGATAAATCAACCAAGAGGCTTCAGTTTGGTAATTTAAATAGTGGGTTTGGCTATTGTTCTTCAACTAATGCTTACAAGGTTGTTGCAATATATCGTCATCAAAGGGAACTTAAGCTACATGTTCAAGTATATACTGTTGGCGGTAAGTGGAGATACATTGGATACATGTTCAAGTATATATTGTTGACTGTCACAATGGTTACATAATCGGTCCATCACCAGGCATCTACGCAAATGGAGTACTTTACTGGTTACAGTATAGGGATCATAAGTTAAAAGAGTGCGAGATTATGGCCTTTGATTTGGAGGCTTAAAAGTTCAGTTACATCAATTTGCCATGTTCTAATAAAGAATTTGAACTCGATTTGCTGGGGGGAAATAACTGTTATCTAGTTTATACAAACACAACACAAGTTCTCGCATATAAGAAAAATAATACGAGTACTGAAACTTTCTTTCCATTTTTTGATTTTCTGAAGGAGTTTAGTATACAGCTGGAAATATGTTGTTGTAAGCCATTCGCAATCACAAGGATCAATGAAGTTTTATTGTGGTCCGAACACGAGCGCTGGAAAGAGTGGCTGTAGACCTAAAACTACAACCTCTAGCAGGAGACTCTATTGCTATGACCCTAAAAATTCAACCTTAAACCAACTTTGGGATGATGCGGCCAAAGGTATGCAAGGTCGTCATGCCATTAAGGCAATTCCTCACACACAGATCATTGTTTCCTTGAAACAATTGGGAGGAGCTAAGGCTACAAGTCGAGCAGAAGAATTCCTGGAAAAATTGAGCCGATCAAGAGGTGTTAAGAGAAAAAGGAACTGCTAATCAGGGAGGGAATTGTTTCATGTTTATGCTGTCAGTTTTTAGTTATTTGTTAATTTTTTCCAGATAACATAAGATTATATTATGTGTTTTTGATTCATTCTAGACATTCAAGTAGAGAACTAGGATTGACGCGTAATTTTAATTTTACTAGTGTTGTGTTAAAAATGTGCATTTCTGCTTTTCTGACAGTGTTCTGTTTAGGAGAATTATTGCTGAGCTTGTTAGTTCTATTTAGTTGCAGTTTGAGTCAGCAATACCTTTTCCACTTGCTGAATTGTGTGTGTACAGAAAATATTACCACCATTTTACATATCTTTTATACCTTCTGGCTAATGGGGCACACAAATTTCATTAGTCACTTATGTTGCCTCAAGAAGGCTTCGAGATTTTAGTTGAGTATTGCCTGAAAGGTGCAGAAACTCGGGTTGCGTGATCCTCCTCATTAATATTCAAGGGCACAATTGTTTGTGCAAATAGATGGTTGGTTAATTGCTTTAAGCTGTAAATTTGAACCCTGGACCTTCACAAACCAAACCTTGGAGTATGAGGTGCCAGATGTTTTGTTTGACCGGAGTTTGGTTCTCACCAACCACACTTAATAGAGTGTGGGGGTTGCATCTGTGTGACCCAGCTAGCTGAGCCTGAGCGTACTCAGCTTTCTTAATTTCGCACCACTTTCCTAATAATATACACTTCCCTAAAACGCCCTTTAGGGTACAAATATAACTTTTCTTCTTTAGCCCGTATAGCAGAAGAATTTAGTAGATCCAGTTGGTTAAAACTTAATCACAAGAGCAGCAGCAGCAAGATGGAGAAACTTGACAGAGATATCATAGAAAACATATTTTCTCGATTACCTATCGAGGAAGCTTTACATGGCAAAGGTGTATGCACAACTTGGAGAGCAGTCCTCCGTAATAGAATTGATGAAAAGCCAGGTTTCCTTCTCTCTTTCACCCATAATATAAAAGGTGTCTATGAGGTTCGAGAACTTTTCTATGAAGATGAGTATGATCATTATGATCATGCAAAGATGAACTACTACTACTCTTACAAGACACTTGCGAAGATAGAGCATGACAGATTTGTTCCCGAATCCTCCCCGAGAATTATCATGATTGGGTCTTGCAATGGTTTAGTTTGTTTTGGCAAATATAATATGTTTGCTCAAGGAACAGATCCTTTTGTAATCTGCAACCCGTTAACGAGAGAATCTATCTTTGTTCCGAAATATAAAGAATTTTATTCAATCTCATTATGCTGAAACCGTATTAAAGAGATTTAATTTTATTCAATCTCATTATGGGGAGGGTGTGGGTTTATCCGACCCTATCTTTTTACTGAATTTTTCCACACGTTTCTCCCACACATATAAAGAATTTTATTCTTTGCCTTCTCGGTTTTGGGTGTCCGACCCGTGTGCAAAAAACCTCGTGAAGCATCTTTGAAAAATGTCGTTGTAACACTGTGCACCTCGAGAAGAATCTCGAAAAAATTTGAATTCCGACAAAACATTTTACTTGTATTTTTAACGGATGCTTTTACTCGTCCGACAAAAGTCAAGCGTGAATCACGGACAGATGCACTGTCGCACATTGGATTCTTGGTCGAACATTGAAATGTTTTTTGCTATAAATACGAGAGAAGAATTTCATTTGAAACCATACCTTTGAGAACTCTTCTCTCTGAAATTCTTCTTCTTCTTTTATTCTTTCAGAAATTTTATTTAAGTTTACAGAAACATTAAATAGAGTTCTTAGTTTACAGAAACATAAAAAACGAGTTGTAGTTTATAGAAACATAATTTTGTAATACTACTTCTCTGTTTACAAAAACATAGTTAGTTTACGAAACATAAATTACTTTTTACATTTCTCTGAAACTGGTTGTAGTTTCGATTTATGTTTTTGTTTTCATTATTTGCTTTGCCAAGTTCTAAGGGTTCTCTCTGTGTATGCTACACATAGAGGAGAACTAACAGTAGTTGTATCCTGGAGGTAATTTGTTAATTGTTATAGCATCTCAGAGGAGTAGCAGGCAATATTACCTTTAGCTCAGCGTATCTCATACGTGCCTCTACTAAGTTTTAAATACTATCATCAGTGCATCTCCGGTATAACAATAACACATCAGTGAGTGTTAAGTATTTTTCTCATGTTTCTTGAGTTGTTTGTTACTATTATCGTTGTAATCAAAGTATTATTTCTCGGTTGCATACGAAATTGTAACTTATTTCCAACAATCTAAAGGTAATAGCTTGCACGATTGTAATATTGTAATATTGTGATATTGTAATTCTTTGTAAGAACATGGGAAAAAATACCGTAGAAAAACCACCAAAGTTCAGTGGTAAGGACTTTAAGAGATGGCAGTCTAAAATGCTATTCTTCCTAAATGACCAAAGGTTAGATGGATATGCTTTAGAAAAACCATCGAGAAAACTTCATCACCGTGGTAATGAAGATAAATTGGACAGGTGGAATAGGAAGAATTATTTGTGCAAGAATCATATTCTTAATTGTCTTGATGATTCCTTGTATGACTTCTATAATGCAAAAGAAGATTTTAATGCTTTTGATTTATGGGAAGCTCTAGAAGAAAAATATCATCTTGAAGCTGCTGGAAGTAAGAAATTCTTGATGGCTAAGTTCTTAGAATACAAGATGACTGACGAAAAGCTCTGTGGTAGAACATTCGTTGAACTTCAACTCCTCATCAGCGAGATTCTTGCTGAAGGCATGACTTTTGATGAAGCTCTACAAGTATCGGCTTTGATTGAAAAGCTTCCACCCTCATGGAGCGAATACAAGAGGAGGCTGCGACACAAGACTCGTGAAATCACCATGGTGGAGCTTGGCAAAAAGATCCAGGTTGAGGAGCTTATGTGCAGCATGGACAAGAGCATGTTGCTGAGCAAAAACATGACCTACAAAGCTCATGTTTTGGATGATAAAGCTGCTTCAAAGAAAACTCCTGGAGAATCCAGCAAAATTGGTAATAGACGTAACAGACGTCGAAAACCCAGAGGTAACAATTTTAAGCCTAAGGGTGGTGTCACTAAGCACACCATCAAAGGCGACTGTTTTAACTGTGGAAAACCTGGACATATGGCTAAAGACTGTAAGGCCCCTAAAAGGATCAAATATGATCCAAAACAGAAAAATAAGGCAAACCTAGTAGATGATCCTGGATACTTTACCGGCATGGTGTCTCGAAGTCGACCTTGTCTCTAGTGTGACTAATGTGAGAGACGGTGGCTTGATTCTGGAGCCACCAAGCATGTCTCAAATTCAGAAATGCTTTCTCCTCTTATGCCATAGTAGGAGATGATGAGAAATTGTTCATGGGAAACTCTACCACCGCGAAAGTGGAGGGGAAAGGCAAGGTCGAACTGAAGTTAACTTCGGAAAAACTCTCGCATTGAATGACGTATTTTACGTCCCAGACATATGCAAAAACCTTATCTCGGAAACCATCTTACTAGGAAAAGGATTTAAGATTGTTGCTGAATCTAATACTGTTGTCCTTTCTAAGCATGGTGAATTCGTAGGAAAAGGTTATGTTACCGATAACATGATTAAGCTTAGTGTATCTGATTTGAAATTGAATGTTAATGCATCTTCTTCTGCTTATGTTTGTGACTCTTCACATGTTTGGCATGATAGACTTGGGCATGTTAATCTCAAATCTCTAGAAAGACTTGCTAATTTAGGTTGCATACCAAAAATAAACTTTGATAAAAATCAAAGATGTGAAATCTGTGTTGAATCTAAATATACAAGAAAACCGTTTAATAAAAGGATTGAACGTAAAACAGTTCCTTTGGAACTAATACACTCGGATTTAGGAGATTTGAAATCAACACCAACAAGAAGTGGTAAAAAATGGTACATCACTTTTATAGATGATTACTCACGCTATTGTCAGGTTCATCTTCTTAGAAGTAAAGATGAAGCCTTAGAGGCCTTCAAATTTTATAAAATTGAAGTAGAAACCCAAAAAGGAGTTAAAATTAAAACTCTTAGGTCAGATCGTGGCGGTGAGTATGTGATACCCATAGGTGAGTTTTGTAAACATAATGGAATCATTCATGAAACAACTGCACCATATTCACCAGAATCGAATGGTGTAGCTGAAAGAAAAAAAAAAAGAACACTCATAGATATGGTAAATGCTATGTTGACAAGTTCGGGGTTATCTTCGAACTTGTGGGGGAAGCTATCCTTTCTGCTTGCTATATTTTGAACCGAGTTCCATTTAAAAAATCTGATAAAACTCCTTATGAATTGTGGAATGGTAAACAACCTTCCTATGCATACTTTAAAGTGTGGGGGTGTTTGGCCAAGGTGGCCATTCCTCATCCCAAGAAAACTAAATTAGGTCCTAAAACAATTGACTGTGTTTTCTTAGGGTATCCCGAGCATACAAATGCATACAGGTTCTTGGTCATCAGTCCGACCATAATAACATTGGTCGAAACACCATATTGGAATCTAGAGATCTTTGTGTTTTATGAACACATTTTTCCTTTAAGGTCTCCTGGACCTCGAAAAAGGGTCCATGATGACCTCCCCGGATGTTCCATCGATTAGTCAAACTCCAACTTTGGAGTATGAGACTAAACTGAGAAGAAGTAAAAGGGTAAGAACTGAAACAAGTTTTGGCCCAGATTTTTGACTCTAACGGTAGAGTCCTAACCCCAAACCTACAAAGAAGCTATGACTTCTCCGAAGCTCCCAGAAGGGAAGAAGCTTCATTAAATGAATGGGAGTCCATTCAGCAAAATGAAACTTGGGAGCTTGTAGATTTACCTCCTGGTAGTAAATCCATAGGTTGTAAATGGGTGTTCAAAAGGAAACTTAGAACAGATGGAACTATAGATAAATATAAAGCTAGGTTGGTAGCTAAAGGCTATAAACAACATGGAAGGATTAGATTTCTTCGATACTTATTCACCAGTCTCTAGAATCACCTCGATTAGGATGTTGATTGCTATAGCTTCAATTTATGATTTGCATATACATCAGATGGATGTTAAAACTGCATTTTTATATGGTGAATTGAATGAAGAAATTTATATGGATCAACCTTTTAAGGCTTTATTGTAAAAGGTTGTGAAAACAAAGTATGCAAGTTGAACAAATCTCTTTACGGTTTAAAACAAGCACCTAAACAATGGCATGAAAAATTTGATCATGTTATGATAACTAATGGTTTCAAGGTTAATGAATCGATAAATGTGTTTACATTAAATCTGTGGATGATTCTCATGTTATTGTGTGCCTATATGTTGATGATATGCTCATATTAGGCAAGTAACCTTGATATTATTAATAACATTAAAAGCATGCTTAGAGATAATTTTGACATGAAAGACTTAGGCCCTACTGATGTAATCTTAGGGATGAAAATCGAGAAAGACGTCTGATGGATATAGTCTTAGTCAATCTCATTATCTTTGAAACCGTATTAAAGAGATTTAATTATGAAAATGCTAAACCTGCATCTACTCCTTTTGATCCCACTTGTAAACCGAAAAAGAACAAGGGTAAGGGTATTGATCAACTTGAGTATTCTCGCATTATTGGTAGTCTTATGTATTTGATGAACTGTACAAGACCGATATTGCTTACTCGTGAGTAGATTAAGCGGTATACTTGCAACCCAGGCGGGATCACTGGTATGCTCTCTTTAGAGTTTTACGTTACCTGAGAGGGACCTCAAACTATTGCTTAAGTTTTGGGAAGTATCTGCTGTCTTTGAAGGGTATTGTGATGCCAACTGGATATCGACTCGATAGAGTGCAAGTCTACTAGTGGGTACATCTTCTTACTTGGAGGTGCGTCTGTCTCATGGAAGTCCACCAAACAGACATGTATAGCTAAATCCACTATGGAGTCTGAATTTATAGCCTTGGAAAAAGCTGGAGAGGAAGCTGAATGGATACGATGTTTCCTGGGAGGAATTCCACTCTGGCCCAAGCGTGTGTCTTCAATCGCAATCCACTGTGACAGAAAGCTGCTCTTGGTTAGCAAAGAACAATGTATACAACGGGAAGTCTATACATATACGAAGAAGACACAAGACGGTGAAACAACTACTCTCTACTGGTATTATCTCGATAGACTTTGTAAAATCCAAAGATAATCTTGCAGATCCTTTGACGAAAGGCTTAACCGGAGAGGAAGTTAAATTTACATCGAGGGGGATGGGACTTAAGCTCATTGAATAAATCACCATGAAGGATACTCAACCTTGTGATTGGATTTCCAAAATCAAGGTTCAATGAGACAACTAATTTATGGTGATATTGGGTAAAGCACTATCTTTGTCCCTCCCCATGGTGTAACTGTGCGATAGTGCTACCTGCAGAATTAAGGATGATCTTTTGCGATCTTAATGGGTACCATGGCTTTGATGAAAGCGGGATGTGGCAGGACACTCTTTATGGACTCACCTTTGTGGATGTTGGAAGTGGGGCCGCTTCCTATGAGAATTTGAGCTGATTCTCTAGAGACATTCATTAAGTCCGGGATTTTAGCCCACGGCCAAAATGGGCACAACCGCAAGAGCTTGGCACCTGTTTTCTTCGGTTGAGGCATCAAGTGTGGCTGTTATTTCTGAATTGCATTCATTGTTGGCGGTTCAAGACATTGCGTTCACCGTATCAACAAGCAGTTCAGGTAACCTCTCACTAAGTTAAGGTTCAATCCTTGGGACACCTTAGCCTATATTGTTGCCTTATGTTTTCTCGTGTTTTATCGAAATGTTTTATTATTCATGTGGGGGATTGTTAGAAAAAATAATGTTTTTGTTTTAATCAAAAAAATGCATGGACCATGTTTTGATCCCAAGACCTATTACTCCCTAGATGTTTTTTTTTTTCATGTGAATGAATAAAACATTAGTCCCATATAGACTAAAACACTTAGAGTTTTAGACTTAAATAGCATTGGTTTAGCCTTAAGGGTATGGCCCTTTGGGTCTTTAGACCTTTGTGTATGGGGAAAGCCCTAGACTATGGCAAGGTTGCCTAAACCTTATTGCATTTCTTATTGCCTTTCCCGTTCGCGCGGTGCTTCGCACAGAAGCACGCACGCTCGCTCGGCTCGGCTCGGCTCGGCTCGGCTCGGCTCGGCGTGGGCGTGGGCGTGGGCGAGGGCGAGGGCGAGGGCGAGGGAGAGGGTGAGGGTGAGGGTGAGGGTGTGGGTGTGGGTGTGGGTTTATCCGACCCTATCTTTTTACTGAATTTTTCCACACGTTTCTCCCACACATATAAAGAATTTTATTCTTTGCCTTCTCGGTTTTGGGTGTCCGACCCGTGTGCAAAAAACCTCGTGAAGCATCTTTGAAAAAATGTCGTTGTAACACTTGTGCACCTCGAGAAGAATCTCGAAAAAATTTGAATTCCGACAAAACATTTTACTGTATTTTTAACGGATGCTTTTACTCGTCCGACAAAAGCTGAAGCGTGAATCACGGACGATCGTCATTACATTGGATTCTTGGTCGAACGTTGAAATGTTTTTTGCTATAAATACGAGAGAAGAATTTCATTTGAAACCATACCTTTCTTAACTCTTCTCTCCGAAATTCTTCTTCTTCTTTTATTCTTTCGAAATTTTATTTAAGTTTACGAAAACATTAAATAGAGTTCTTAGTTTACGAAACATAAAAAACGAGTTGTAGTTTACGAAACATAATTTTGTAATACTACTTATCTGTTTACAAAAACATAGTTAGTTTACAGAAACATAAATTACTTTTTACATTTCTCTGAAACTGGTTGTAGTTTCGATTTATGTTTTTGTTTTCATTATTTGCTGCCAAGTTCTAAGGGTTCTCTCTGTGTATGCTACACATAGAGGAGAACTAACAGTAGTTGTATCCTGGAGGTAATTTGTTAATTGTTATAGCATCTCAGAGGAGTAGCAGGCAATATTACCTTTAGCTCAGCGTATCTCATACGTGCCTCTACTAAGTTTTAAATACTATCATCTGTGCATCTCCGGTATAACAATAACACATCAGTGAGTGTTAAGTATTTTTCTCATGTTTCTTGAGTTGTTTGTTACTATTATCAGTGTAATCAAAGTATTATTTCTCAGTTGCATACGAAATTGTAACTTATTTCCAACAACATATGGGCATACAAGAGAAATAATACGAGTACTGAAACTTTCTCTTCTTTTTTTGGGTTTTTTAAAAACCATGCGTACAGAAGTTCGTCGTGTTGGATCAAGGAGTTTAGTATACAGCTGGGAATGTCACGTTGTTTTAAGCCATTTGCAATCACAAGGAATAATGAAGTTTTATTGTGGTCCGAACACAAGCGCAGTAGAGATTGTTGCTATGAATTTCCATCCAAAAGCAGGAGACTCTATTGCTATGACCCTAAAACTTCAACCTTAAACAAACTTTGGAATGGTAGGGCCAAGGGTATGCAAGATTGTATTCGCATTGACGTAATTCCTCACACACAGAGCGTTGTTTCCTTGAAAGATCTGGGAGAAAATAAACCTAAAAGTGGATTTGTAAAATTCCTGGAAAAATTTACCCGATCGAGAGGTGTTAAAAGAAAGAGGAACTGCTAGTCACGGTGATTGCCGAGGAATTGTTTTCATGTTTTGTTGCATGTTCTTGACACTTTTTTAGTTTTAGTTTCCTAGAATTTCCTTATTTTTTAGTTACTTGTTGTAGTTGATCGAGCCTATAATAAAAGGCAGTATTATTAGTAGATTTCACAATCTTTCTATGGTTCTGGTGGAAGCTTTTTGCCCAAAACCACAACAACGACGGGGATTACCACGAAAAAGATGATGAAGGCTACTAGCTATAATTTTAATGATCAAAAACAAAGCGAGATTCTTAGCAGACTGCCATTGAAATCGCTTATGCGTTTCAAGTGCGTATGCAAATCATGGCAATTCTTAATTCAAAATCATCAGTGGTTGATTGATTTACACCATAGGCGCCATTTGTCCAAGGCCAAAAAGGACACAACGACACGAACTTGACAGCACCTAGAGAGATATCACGTGTGGTTATTATCACGGATTACACCAAACGATGGCAGTTCAAGACACCGTGTTCACTGTCCATCAAGTAGTTCCGGCAATTTCTCACTAATCAAAGGTTCAAGACCTCATGGACACCTCTTTCCTAAATGGTATTTCTCGCTTTCCGTATTCTGATTTTTATCGGTATTTCATTCATGTGGGGGATTGTTGGAGAAAATGAGTTTATTGTTTTGGTTTTATGGTCTTGATGGAATGGAACTTAGGACCTTTGGGTCTCTAAGAGCACTTACTCATTTTCTTATGAGTGAATGAAAGAGAACCTTTAGTCCCACATTGGGTATGACTAAAGAGGAGTTCCACTATATAGCTATTCCTTTATGGATAGTTAGTAAAATAATGTGGGTGGAATGGGTGGGGCAAAATATTTTTGCTTCAATAAGATTTAGGATTAGTGCACGGGCTCATGTATGCACCGTGGACAAGAGCAACCAAGACTTACCATTTTGAGAAAATTCTTTTAAATTATTTCCTTAAATATCCTTGCAATCAAATAAATATTGTCTTAATGTGGGGGCGTCTGACCAGGCGCAATATATTTTGCTTACCAAAAATATTTTATGCAGTAATGACCAGATTCATTGAGTTAAATATTCTTTCCATTTTAAACTTTATTTTGATTTGAAAATTAAATTAAATTGGCAAAATATTTTTGCTTCAATAAGATTTAGGATTAGTGCACGGGCTCATGTATGCACAGTGGACAAGAGCAACCAAGACTTACCATTTTGAGAAAATTCTTTTAAATTATTTCCTTAAATATCCTTGCAATCAAATAAATATTGTCTTAATGTGGGGGCGTCTGACCAGGCGCAATATATTTTGCTTACCAAAAATATTTTATGCAGTAATGACCAGATTCATTGAGTTAAATATTCTTTCCGTTTTAAACTTTATTTTGATTTGAAAATTAAATTAAATTAAATTGGTTGTTTTATTTCCGTTTTAATTTAATTAGCTTCATGGAAGGAATTGATTGAGAATCAATTGTCATTACTGCGCCTCTCTCTTTTTTACCTACATAAGCCACTCGAATTCTTCATTCCAATTTGTGTCCAGAAGAGCTACTATCCTCTTCTTTTCGTCTCTCTCCCTCTGTGTAGTTTTTACATTCTTTGTGCCATTGCTGTTGAGTTCGTATGAGTGGGCAAGTATTGTAGTGCTAACGGTACTTGTAACGCGCAGTTTTATCCTGGATACGACTTGACCACGGGGTATAGGCATCACTCATTTTTGAGGCGTACCGGTCAACTATCGTGTTAAGGACAGCGTGTTGAACATGTGACTCTGTCCTTTGTTTGATGTCCTTTGGGTGTTTATTTACCTTTCCAGAAATTTATTTCTAACATCTTCACATCTTCTTTTAGTGTTTTTATTATTACAGTTGCAACAATAAGTACCAGAAATAGTCGGAACATTCATTGGACTAAAGAGATTATCACGTTACCTCTTCACTGGGACTATCAAACTAACTCTAATATAATATATTATTATTAGGACCAAATGGTATTTCCTACATTTGTATATTTTACTTTTTGATTTCCACATTTTACTAGTGACATTAAAGTTTTTATTTATGATTCAAAAATTATACCAAGAAATACTTAGTATTTGTTGGGTATTCAATATATGATCAGAAATTCACAGTTTTTTCGAAAAGATCTCTAAGTGTAGAATGAGTCTCCCAATATATTTGTCCCTCTTTTCTGGTTACACCATTTTTTTTTTCTTTCTATTTTCTATAATGAACAGAAATTACATTAAACTAACTCAAGATAATACAACTCTTCTTTTGAGAGATTTAGGATCATATCATCAGTGGTGGAGCCAGAAAATAATCTTAAGGAGGGCTTATTTTTTATTATATTAATAAGGAAATTTTAGTGTGCTAAATACAAAATATGAAATAAAATGATGGGTTTTTTATATGTTTTTTTTTTTTTTGGGTGTGTGAGGGTGGGGAGGCTAGGGTCAGGGTTAGTCAATCCTTGGATTCTCCCTTGTATATCAAGGAGAAAAACATATATACTAAGATCTAGTTTTCCTAGCATAAGTAGCAAGTTAGTCATCAAAAGAGACATGATCCCCGTCTACATGGATTACTTTAACATCGTCAGAAAACATAATCTTTAAATATGTTTAGCGTTGCTATGACTCTCATAAAAACCTCGAAGACATCATTGATCAGTAAAACACTTGTGTATGTGTATGATGATTAAATTCTTAAGTGTTTATATGAGCATCAAATTTCTTATAGTTCAAAAGACATATTTTCCAAAGAATAATCATTATACACGGTTCACGTACCCGGATTACTGTGTATATTCTTCAATGTTATTTCAAGACTTGTTCTCACATGCTTACTTGAACCCCTAATTAGATTTTCATCTAATTAGAGAAAGTGTTTACTTGAATCTCAAGTTATCTTAGCTTAAATTCTAAGCAACCCTTGGTCTTGAACATCTAAAAATTGAGATGCTCTTTCAACCGGGAAATTCAATCCCTGACACTTTTTGTCCTAGTTGATAGCTAGAGGCGTCCTCTATTGACCTAAGTTTCCTTTGTGAAACGTTATTAAGTTTACGACTAAAAGACTTCGTTTTGGGGATTCGTGAAGCCGAGTCCGACTATCTTTTTTGGATAGTTTGTGTATCATGATCTTGCTTTTATGTTATCGAGGTTCTTGTAATCTCTTTCAGGCAAGATAGATTGTAATCGCGAAGTTCTCTTCGTCTCATACTTTGTGATTCCTTAGGATAAATACCTGAAAACTATTCTTAATTGATAAGTTAAAGTTTTTTCTTTATAGGTGGTAAAGAATCCATGCTTGTCATCTGAGTGAATGTAATTTTTTCAGATTTGTGAGGTCTGCTATTGTTGATAGGGTAAAACGTTGGAAGGAGGAACTAGCCCTAATCACAGAAAGTACTCCCAAGGTGTTGAGAGGTTTATGAGAGGTAATGGTGAATTAATGATTTCTCCTAAGTATGCATTATTTCCCCTTTATAATGACCTTTCACTTCCTTCTTATGGATAAGTGCCCATAAGAATGATATATTACTAAACTACCATTTCTCTTTCCTTAAGTTATTAACAAACCCTAAAAGGCTTTTGTTTCTTAGGCCAAAGCCCAACTAGTTTAATACACTCTCTCTTGGGCTAGGACTATCCCAACCTTGTGGGTTAGGCCTAGTCCCTTAGTCTCTTTATCCTAGAAGGGACTCTTAATAGGTTAAGGGGATCTCTATTTTAGGGTTAGTTATTTTCATGTATCAACATTAGTCCCCTGACTGTTTGACTGGTAAAAGACCATGTCAATAGTCACATGTTGATGTGACGCCTTGATGGTTATGGTTAGTGGATTTGAACGGTTTAACCCCACGACTCCTGAGATGCTGCGGTTACTAACTCATCTAGTAACCGCTTTTCCTTTTACCCTCCTATAAATAGAGAGGACCTCGCATTTCATTCCTTACCTTTCTTATTGCATATTTTCTCTGTCCTCTCTATTCCTCTTGATTTCCATGTCTGATAAATCGCCCAATCACGATGTACCCCTCAGATCAGAACCTTACACACTCGATGAGATAGGAGTAGTCCTCGACTCAGAGATCTCCTACGGCCACCCGCTGCGGGTGATGGTTTAACTCTATTTCCTACTGATGATAATTAGATTTAGTGCATGCTAAATCCTCACTCATTTCATTTATCTTCATCCGAGGGTTGGCTTATCCTCCCTCAAGCAGAGGTGCCTCTGATAGGCGACTCCGATCTTGGAAGACGTGGTGGCGCTTACTATCCTACCGGTTCATGGTGACACATGTTTTGACGATTGTTGTATTTTTAAAGCTTTAAATCCGAGTGAGAAGGTTCTTCGCGATCATTTGATTGCGGCCAAAGCGAACTCTATAACATTCCAGCTGCCGAAAGAGATCGAAACTGAGGTTCCGGATGAAGAAGACTCATGTAACACCTCATGTTTTAGCATGGCGCATGCTAAAAGATACTCCATGGTCTGAGATGAAGCTTCATCCAAAGCTTCCATTGATTGGTAAGAGGTAGATTGGCTTAAGGCCAATAATGAGACAAAATTGTGCATTGTGTTCAACATTTGGCCAAGGGCCAATGTTGCATCATCATGATGCATTAGTCCAGTTGGGTAGATGGTCTTGAGCTTGCAGTTTAATCATTGCGCATTATGAAGGCTATTGGCCTCGAGCCAATATCGCACAATCATTGTGCATCAGTACAAAGAGGGCTGGCCGAACTAATGTTGCGCAATCATTATACGTGATCATTGTACATAATCATTATGCGCGATCATTGTACGCAATCATTATGCGTGATTATTGTATGCAATCATTATGCGCAATCATAATACACAATTATTTCACATGAATAGTGAAATAAGCATATCAATTTGGTCCCTAATTCTAACTTGTAGAAATTTCAAGTTAACATATATATGGAGGAGTACTTGGTTGAAGGTGCATATGCGGACCATGCACCAAGTAAGCTTCATAGCTTAGCAAAAAGAGTATAAATGATGCGTTAGCCTCATTTATAGTTGCGTATCCTTGCCAACGGGGCATATGATGCGAAGGCATCACTATGCCATGTTCCGGACTCGATAATGCATAATAATTATGCATCTTGACGGAATGGCCTATACGGTCTAGGCCATTACCATAATTTCTAGGCCACAACCTTGCAAACGAGTTTGGTTAAGATTTTGTCCCTTCGAGGATGAACTACTGTCTGTGCTTGATCCCTTTAGAGTAGGAAAGGGTACGCAGGCAACCGCAATGAGTTGCAGCATTTCCAATCAGCACTTTGTGGCTCATATCATCTATTTGGGAGATGATTGCGGCACTTTGTCACTCATATCATCTGGTTCGGTAGTTCGACACATGAGATGATTGTGGCCAAACTTGATGAGAAAAGTTGATGCAGATGAGCAAGCTATAGCCTATATGGAGGCTAAAAACCCGATTGTCGTAATTTAGCTCAAGACGTTCCTAAATTGATTGAAATGGACCAACGATCAAGACGTGATCTATGTATCACGGTCTTGGAATTTTAGACAAATTCCATCGTTTAGGGCCTCAAAAGGTCGTTCTAAGAAAGTTTTTGTTTTCTTAATAAACCCTTTGTGGAACAAGGGTAAGTTGGAATGGCGTGCAAGCTAATTTAGATGTATCATGCTCCACGATCATGTTTGCAAGGCCAAATGATCGTGCATTTGCCTAGTGTTATGGCCTGGTTAGCAGCATATTAATGACGCAGCGCGCAGGCGTAATTTTCCGGTTCATCATAACTTAGGGGGTAGAAGGAAAGGAAAAACAGTTGCGCCCGCCGCACATAGTCCTTCATCTAATGTTTCATCTTCTCCAAAGCTTATGGTATCCGCTATTAAGGCTTGTTCAAAGTCAACTACGGCCGAGGAATCTGATGATGTAAAAGAAGTGGAAGCAACAAAGAGTATTCAGAAATCTAAGTCCGGGAAACGCCGCGCTTCTTTCTCCTGCTGGATCAAGTATTGGGCTCCTTTACTCTCTGGCGATCGGGCTGGTGTTTCTTCACTCGAAGGAGAATCTGATCGAGCGGAACTATCAGCCTTTATTCTCTTTTGGTTATGCCATGATATATTTGAGTACAGTCCTCGGGACATTTTCAAGAATGAACTCATACCTATGGCGGTATTGATGTCTCGCGGCGTATTATTTCCGCTTGCTTCCATGTTTTTGGGCGGTTTGTATCATCACTTGGATTTATTGGCGTGTGGATAGATATCATGAAGTGGAAATTTTCTTGCCCACCAACTTTATCCAAGCGTGGAGTTTGGAATGCTTTCCTTTATACATGCATCCCCAACTGAATCCCCTCACGCTCTCATGGCAAGAAGAAGTTATTCAGGAAGATGGTTCCAAATGGCTAGTGAAAGTACCCCAAACTCATCCTCGGATGGCTCTTTATCACAAGAAGGGTTTTCTGGCTAAAACCAAACTTAAGGATTTCATGGATAAGGGTGGCGAGATCAACCCCATTTTTTTTATCAAGATGGTCGCACTGGTTCTCTACATTATAGTTTTGTTATCAAAACTCAGCGAAGGATATCCTCTGCGGACGTGCCCTCATCTGAAGACTTCGATATTATAGTTGCAGGAAAACCTACACTACACCCTTGATAAGAATTTACAGTAATTAACACATATTTGAAGATTAAAAACAACACTTTCTTATTTGATTCTCAAAAATGTTTACAAGAAATGGAAGAAATCAAGAATACAACCGCTCTCTTGAATTTTCTCTCTCTTCAAGACTTTCTCAACACTCAAAAATACATCATCATCTCTCTGAATCTACTGGGTCTCTTTATATAGGGTAGTTACATAGTGGATGACATCTAAGATGTCCTATAATTTCGTATCTGACTAGCGATATTATCGCAGTAGTTATAATGTCAATTCTCATAAGCGTTGTAACCATCGCAGGACAATCATGCTCTTCTCGTGTTTCTTAATTCGTCAGTTATTTCGTCACTCTTTAAATTATCTTGTGATACTCGCAAAGTGTTGTTGAAGAACTCGCGGTGGTGTTCGCAGAAATGTTGTTAATCTCGCAAGAGTAATATCATGGCGATATTCTGGTCCTACAGATAATCATTACCGCGAACGACATTTGGTTACTCATTTCCAGTGTGTTGAGGAGGATCGTTCTGTGAGATATGTTGAAGCGTCTCTTGCTGAAGTCCACCTGGCGCTCCGCGCGCTATTATGATTTTTATTTTTGGTATATAGATGCCGCTTTGGGATTTTATCAGGGGAAATAATTTTCAATCATGGAGGAGTGAGTTGATGCATTATCTTTGTTCCTTAAAAATCAAAAGATGGAGTTGTTGCAAGCCACTATTGCTGGGAATGCTCGACTAATACACAATTGTGAGGATATGTTTGAGGCGAGTCAGACACAATATTTTCACGCAATGGATTTATATGTAGATCGGATGAGTACTTACCGGGTCGATCCTTCAGTGGATAAAGTGATGGCCTCTGCCGAGGCATCCAAAATATTTTCTAATGCTCGTGTCCAGATGGAGTATCAACAAAATGAGTTGGCTGTGGCTTGCGGATGGTTAAGACGCGCGCGTTCAATATTGGCTTCATTTCTTTGTTTTATATGCTCATGTATTATCCCAAGTGTATTCACCCATCTGATAATGAATATATCAATCTTATTTCCCTGGATTGACTCTTGGAACTTTACTGCATAATATCATTACCCAGGGTTTTACTCTATCTATACTCATACTTAATGCTTTATCTGTTCTGGCCATGCTTTGGGCCATCATGCATTTTCACTGCACAAGGTTTAATCATAGTCAAGACTGACGCTCATCTCATGGGCCGTGCTTTTAGCCCAACCGTACTCAAGGCTATTAGTGCATTTTAATGGTCATGCACGGAATCTAGACAGACTCAGGGCTATTGGTACACTTTATTGGTCGTGCACGAAACCTAGCCAGACTCGGGGCTATTGGTGCACTTCATTTGGTCGTGCATGGAACCTAGCCAGACTCGGGGCTATTGGTGCATTTCATTAGTCATGCACGAAACCTAGCCAGACTCGAGGCTATTGGCGCACTTCATTGGTCATGCACGGAACCTAGCCAAACTCGGGGCTATTGGTGCACTTCATTGGTCATGCACTGAACCTAGCCATACTCGGGGCTATTGGTGCACTTCATTGGTCATGCATGGAACCTAGCCAGACTCGGGTCTATTGGGGAAGAAGATGATAAAGAAAAATACATTTTAGACATTTACCATTGATAGGAGTGTTGATCCGGGATCCGTTCTTCCGCTTGAGATAGTCGTATCCGCTCTCCGCTTCTTCACTAATCATATAAGGGTCTTCCCAGTTTGCGACAAACTTTCCTGTTTTTTTATTTCGTTGAACATGCGGGGAAATTTTCATGACTATGTCGTTTACGAAGAAATTTCCTTATTTTACCTTCTAGTTATAGTATCTCACTGTCCTCTGCTTATACTTGTCCGCAAATCATTCGGCCTTAGCTCTTTGCTCCTCCAAAGTATCAAGATCGGAAAATCGACTAACCTCGTATGGAGTGTTGAGACTAGCCATGGCTACTCGTGCTGAAGGAATGTAGATTTCTGCTGGTAGTATTGTGTCCCCCCCATATACGAAGAAGTAAGGTGAGGCCCCGGTTGAACTTCTTTTGGAAATACGGTATGCCCAGAGTGCAAGCGGTAGCTGCTTATGCCAGCTTATGTGATGATCATGTACCCGTCGGCTTAATATTCTCAACAATATTTTATTGGTAGCTTCCGCCTGTCCATTCCCCTGAGGGTAATAGACAGTCGAAGTATGAAATTTAATACCGTACTGATCTAACAATTCTTTGACAATTTGATTGACAAAGGAGGTTCCGTTATCCGAGCGAATAATCATTAGTGCACCAAACTGAAATATAATATGCTCTTTGATGAATGCCGCAATGGTGGCTCCAGAATAATCACGAAGCGGGATATCTTATACCCATTTTGAAGAATACTCAGTCGCGGTGATGATATACTTATGACGTCCGGACGAAGTTGAACTTATCTCCCCAATAATGTCAAGTCCCCAGCTATGGAAAGGACAAGGAGTGACAATGTTGTGTAGAAATGTATGCGGGGACCGGATTAATGGTGCGTGGCTTGGGAATTATTGGCATTTCTTCACATGCTCGGCTGTGTCGAATTCCATCGTAGGCCAGTAGAATCCTCCATCGTACAGTTGTAAGAAGATCTTCCTCATACCCTGATGCTCTGTGTTATGAGATGTAGCCATTTCTATATCCATTTCTTCCTGTGATAAAAAGCGTAGTATCGTATCCCCGTAGCTCTTCCTGTAAAGAATTCCTTCATTCATAAAGAATCGCCGACCTTTCGCCGAATCTTGAGTGCATCCTGTCTATTTTGATGTAGGCGTTCATGTTGGATGAAGTCTATATATGGTTGCCTCCAGTCTTATATCTCCTCGTTACATACTTCCGTTTGATGCGGGCGCGCTTGGCAATCTGCGTACTTATCTTGTATTACTGCTGCTTGAACTGCCATATTTGGCCAGTATACACCCATCCTCTGTAAACGGCGGTATAATGGAATTCCTCCTATCTGTCCGTAAGATTCTGTGTGGACACGGATTAATATTTCTTGTGCCTCTATTTTTCCCACACAACGTGATAGAGCTCCGCCGGGTGTTCGGTGATACAACGCTCCCCGTACAATGACGAATTGGTTTAATACTTAGTGGGAAACAACTGTTCATCTGCCTCTTTAGTTAAATCCTCAATATAAGTAGTTCTCCAGTCGTCCCTTTTCTCGAACGCTGTGTCTTCTTTCCATGTACTCAGTAACGTCCTTTTCTGAACTACTACCGTCCCTTCATCTGCTTCATTCAATCACATTTTCACTGCCAGAGTGGATAACGCGTCGGCATGGCAATTAGTGGTTCTTCTTGTATGCTCGATAGCTGTACTCCTTCTTTTTGCTATCAATTCTTGGAATTCCGCCCGATAAGGAGCTAAGTGCGCTTCTTTTACGTGGAAGTCCCCCGACACTTGACTCGTAACCAGTTTTGAGTCTTCCTTTATGTCTATTGTGACCAAATTAAGTTCCTCTGCCATACGCAACCCCTGGATTAGTGCTTCATATTCTTCCACATTGTTACTGCACTCGAAGTCCAACTTGAATGCGAATGACAACAAATCATGCTTGGGTGTTTCAAACACTATACCGGTTCCTCCGTGAGAATTGTATGATGATCCATCGAAGAACATTGCCCATCGCCATTCTTCTTTTACTTCTGCAACTTCTCCGGGTATTTCTTCACTTATCTTCATCATATCAGTTCATGGGAATGCGGCTAGGAGATCCGAAAATGCCTGCCCGCACACTCCTTTAGATCATTGGTATTTCAGTTCGAACTCGGATAACTGTAGTAAAAATTGGGCTATCCTGCCGGATAGAACCGGCTTTGTGGCTAGATAAGCGATCGTATTAGCAGTTTCTCACACTATGGTCTCATGGGCGAGAAAATACGATCGCAATTTTTGTGCGGCATAAATAATTTCTAAGCATGCTTGTTCGGCCTTTGAGTATCTAAATTCCGCATCTCCGAAGCCTCTACTGATGTAATGAATCAAATATAGTTGATCGTTACCAAGATCCTGAGCTAAAAATGCTCCGACTTCCATGCTAGTGAAAGCTGTATACAGATAGGGGGGTTCGCCTTTGATTGGTGATCATAAGACTCATGCGCTATTTATACATTCTTTAAGTTTCTAAAAGGCTCGCTCTTGGTCATCTCCCCATTTATACGGCTTATTACTTTTCAGTAATGGTGAGAAGGCGGATAACAACTGTGCCAATCCTGGGATAAATCTCCTGACATTAGATATTCTCCCTATAAAAGTTTGAAATTCTTTCATATTTGTGGGCGGTGTCATAGTGGTTATTGCTTCCACTTTGCTTGGATCAATCTGTATTCCTCTATTTGTGACAGTGAATCCCAAAAACTTTCCGGAAGTAACACCAAAAGCGCATTTGAGAGGGTTCATTTTTAGGTGATACTTCCTGCATCTGTCAAAAACCCGCTTCAAGTTGTCTAAATGATCCTCTCGCGCCCTGGAATAACCATAATATCATCTATGTATACCTCCATTATCTGATACATCATATCGTGAAAAATTTCTACCATCGCCCGCTGATAGGTCGCGCCTGCGTTCTTCAGACCAAAAGGTATCACAACGTAATAGAAGTTTCCGTACGGCGTCTGGAAGGCTGTATTATGAGCATCCCCCGCTACCATTCTTACTTGGTTATATCCGCTGAACCCATCCATAAAAGAAAACATATCATGCCCGCATGTGTTATTTACCATTACATCTATGTTTGGTACCGGGAAATCATCTTTAGGACATGCTCGATTCAAATCTCGATAATCAACGCATCATCAGACTTTCCCATTATTCTTAGCCACTAGTACGATATTATCTAACCACACAGGGTGTCGGATTAGCTTGATAAATTTGGCCTTAAGTAGCTTCTCCACCTCTTCCTTGATGTCGAGTTCTATATTTTCCGGGAAATTGCGGCTCCGCTGTTTAAATGGCTTGTACTCGGGGTGAGAAACTAAGGTTATGCGCGAATAAATTGCTATCCAATCAAGGCATTTCGTTATACGTAAACGCGAACACATCCTGGCATTCACGGAACAACTTAATCATCCGCCCCTTTTCTTCTTCTTGCAGGTGTTTCCTAATGCATATACAACGGGGGTTGTCCTCCAAACCAAGGTTTATTTCTTCTAACCCATCAAGTGTTGGGCCGGATTTTATCTTCTCCTTGGGTAAATTTTCCATCACTCTTTTGAAGTCGAAACTTCCGCTTCTTCTTGTGATTCCTATGCTATTGGGGTCGTCTCCGCCATTTCTTTATCTACTGATGACATAGCACAATGATGTTGGCGCTGAGAGACTTCCGCGGCTGATTACGCTAAGCGGTTGATGTGTCCACCTTCCGACTGCGAAAATAGTTTGAAATGAATATTCTTAGTTTCGGTTATTGCTCTCTTACTTCCCGTGACAGGTCCCATCCGTGACGGGCTGAACACTGACTTAGCTTTTCCCTTCGCTTGCTCTTTTGGCTGGAATTCTTCCCATTTTGGGAGTGGTATTAGATGCTCCAGATATTCTTCTTGGTTTAGGACAGGCTGCGTGTAGAAGAAAACATCGCCATGTAGGCCTCTTCTTGTCCGAAATGGGTTGCTCATGGATGGGATCCGGAACTGCCTTCCTCCAATATTAGTTTTGACACACTGATGATATGTTGATGCTACCACTTTGTGGTTCATGAGCCATCCTCTTCCGAGCAGCACGTGGAATGTGGTGTCATCCTCAAGAACATAGAAAGGAGTGAGCGCTCTAATTGGTCCGATCTTCATCATCGAATATACTATTCCAATTGCGGTATGAGTCTGTCCTCCAAATCCTCTTACAGTTGTTGCGCGCATCTTAATCTTTGTTCGCAAAACTCTCAGAGACTCCAACGTGTGTAATGAAATTAGGTTAAGTGAGGCTTCGCCATCAATAAAAGCTCGCTTGAGAGGTTGTTTATTGATAAAGGATGTTAGGTATAAGGGGCGAAGGTTCTCTCTCGGATAACATATATCTTCGTCCGTAAAAGAAATGGCTTCCTTAGGTATCGAAACATATGCTTTCCCAGATGCGATTGAAGTTATAGCTTTGGATGCTTTGTGGACTTGGTTTTCACCAAAACCCAGAGAGTCGAATAACTGTTGAGCTAATATAGTTTGAGCAAACTTACTAGCAACTCCATTTGTATTCTGGAAAGTTGTTGCCTCAGAAGCTTCACATGCTTCTTCTTCTCCTGTGTCTTCTCAAGTGATAGTTGTCTAAAACACCTTAATATATATCTATTGTTTATGCTTTCTTTGCTAAGTTTTCTTGTAAAATATGTATCTTATATTTACTTTTGAGTGTTTAGGTACTTTGGAGTCGTTTGGAACAAAAGAGGAAGAAACGTCGTTTAAAAGGCAAAAGGTGCAAATGTTGTTGGAGGCGAAATTATTTCTCATTATTTGCTTTTATTTCTTCATCTATGTCTGAAAAATATGTCGGCTTTAGTGATGCAAATATTATGTCTGAAAAGCATGACAACTTTAGTGATGAAGAGACATTGAAGAGAAAAAGTGTACTTGAGAAGTAAAAGATGGTTGTTGTTGGTGAAAGAATTCAAAGAAGAAGAAAGCGTTCATTTGGAGCGAAAAGGAGCAAAAAGACCAATTCACAGGCGAGCGAAGTTAGTTACAGTTGAGCAAGCAAACATATAGGCTGTCAGTTATCTGAAACTGACAAACCAAATATCACTTTGGTGGCCTGCATCATTTTCTGGGTGCCTGTGGCACTTCTCATCATTACATCAACCTTGAAATTGAGAAGAAATGTATTCTCAATCATTTTGTTTTAAACTCAAAGGAAAGAGGAGAGATGAGTATGGAGGCTGTCATCACTCACAAAAATAAAAATTTGGAGAAACTGATTAATCCAGAGAAGGTCTTGGCGGTGTTTACAAAGGATTTGAATAAGAATAATAAGAAATTCAGGTTCTGTTTTAAGCTGGAGGAATTAGGGGAAGAACACGGATCTGGCGCTGCTGTTTTGTGTTGGATGGATAAGCTAGTCATGGATTAAGAATGAGCTTCAGTCGAATTTGAAATTGATAAAGCTTGAGAACAAGAAATCATCTGAGAAGGAAGTTGGGGCTTCTGATTGTTGAAATTAGGGTTTCTGATACTGATACAAGAATTAATGATGGGGATTTATGTTGAGATTCAAGGTCTGTGAAGAATGGGTTTAGTGAGATATGTTGCTGCTTTCGATTTGATACAAGACAGAAATACAGAAATTATGCTATTGATGGTGGAATTGAGATGAGTTTTGGTCGGATTTGAAGATGGAGATGTTGTTAATGGAAGAGAAGATTCCATGGGTGTTTATTTTCATGGGT
Source organism: Papaver bracteatum (assembly GCA_023529315.1). Taxonomy (NCBI): domain Eukaryota; kingdom Viridiplantae; phylum Streptophyta; class Magnoliopsida; order Ranunculales; family Papaveraceae; genus Papaver; species Papaver bracteatum. The sequence continues at coordinate 2,254,596 of JAJJWX010003739.1, read as the reverse complement.
CTTTGATAAATTGGGAGAACTGGGGTAAGATGCAGCTGAGCTGTTGAAGTGAAGAAGAAACCCAAGTCAGGGTTGATTTGAATCTGAATTAGCACAATGAATTAAAGGGTTTTGATGGAAGTAAAAGATGAAGCCGCTGTTGTTGTTGGTTCAAGAGACTTAAGGTGGATGCGAAAGTTACGAATGGATACTGAGATTGAAGCTTGAGATGATTCAGATGTGTATGGAGAGTATGTGGAGTCTTGAGTTGTAAATGAGGCAGTAGTTGGGTTTGTGCCGGAAATTATAGATGATAATGAAGGGGATGATGGTTGATGACTGAGATGGAGTCACAATTGTAGAAGGAGTGCAGCTACAGCTTTTGCAGATGATAGGTGGTGGATGTAGCTCGAGTTGCAGGTGAGGTTGCAATGAGTAGGCTCGAAATGAAGCAGTAATGTTGTAACTCTGGTGGTATTGATTCAGAAGGTTCATATGGTGTTTTTGGATGGGTTTTTGTGGGTGGTTGTTCCTGGTAATGGATGAGAAGTTGCAGGTGCGGCTGTTAATATTGTGTTGCTACAGAAATGGAGATATAAAAGAAATATGAGATGGGTTGGTCAGAGTTTGACTGAGAAGATGACACAAAGAGGAATGTCTGAAGTTAGATGTATGGATAGGTCAGTTGCAGGTTGAGGTGGTTATGATGTTGTCGAGTTTTAGCTGCAGGCTTAGAAGACGGTGGTTGTTGTTCAAGAATGATATTGGTAAGGGTCAGAACAACTAGGTGTTGGTATTTCACATGACTGAGTTATGAAGCTGCGGATGGTCGAGTTTGAGGTGGAATTTGATGGTGCTAAAACAGTAATGATTGAATCAAGGAAGAGAAGGAAATAGAGATGGTGGTGCTTTGTATGACAGGGAAGAAAAAGTGTTGGCTTGGGAAGATGCATTGCAGTTCTGGTGTGTGAAAGAGTAGCTGGAGTTGATGATGTTGTTGGTATTTGAGAAGACATTGCAGGTGATGGAAGGTTGCAAGAATGTGCAGAGTAGTTACAGTTATGTGCAGAATGTGCTGAGAATGGTAGTATTGAACTCATGGAGGTGCTGAGATGATTTGTAGCTGCAGTGGCAATGGAGCAGTACCTGAGAATAAGTTAGAAGAGGTGGTTGTGCTGATGTTGCTGTGATGCAAAGCTAGAGTAGTGGATATGTGGTTGATGCATAGAATTAGAAGAATATGGTCTAGTGCAGGTGCAAGACGATCTTATACGGCAATTACTGGAATAACGAAAGATGCAGCTACAATATGGAATGAATGTGTGAAAGAATACTGGGGTTTGAGAATGTGACAGAGAGATGTATGTAGTGTTAAATACATTGTGTTGTTGTTGGTGTCTCAAAGACAAGAATATTGCAGGGGAGAGGTTATGTTTGAGCTGAAATTGCAGGCATGATTTGCATTAGATGTTGCAGTTGAAGCTGAGTAGAACAAGGAATGATGTACAATGTTTGTGCAATGCACTGCTCTGGCCTGTGCAAGACTATGGCTTGGAAACTCAATCCAACTAATTCTGATTCGTCCATCTGAATCGGTCTGACTTTCCGAGTTAACACAGTTGACCGATTGAAATCGTTTGACCGGTGACCTGGTGGACTTTACCGATCACCTGAGATACTTTCTTCGGCCAAGTTCCGGTCACTTTACCAGTTTTACGGTGACCTCTTTTGGGACATATTTTTACTTGGGTACTCCCCACTCATGTGCTTGGTGGACATCTTGTTATTGGAATTTGGAAAGTGGACCTAATCTTTGAAGTTGGAGAAAAGTTACAAAAAGAAAAAGTTCTTCTTTTGGATATCACGTATTTTATACTGGGAGTTTTGGAGGAGAGCGGCGAACTAGGGTTTGCTTTCATTTTGTTTTTCATCTTCTTCACTTTATTATTGATTATGATTATGATGAACTCAAAAGCTATGAGTAGCTAACCACATAATATTGGTTATGAGATAAAGTTGATTTTTCAACATGTTATTTGATTCAATGCATTAGTTTTGTCTAAATAATTTATTGTTTATGATTCATTGTTTATATTGTTATATGATTTGATTGTTTGTTTGGTTGAGTCCGGAATCAATCCGATTTGCATTCATTTCTAAAGTTATATTAGGGTTTTCAATACGGAAAAGTTGTTTATCCCTGATTCTAAGTAGCATAATTATGGGTAGTGCTTGTAGTGATATATCCTACTAGTCACAAGTGAATCATAACTTTTGTTAAAATGGATTAGTGCTTTTACACATTCGTTTGCATTTATTAGTCTATTCCATAAAACTTAATTCTCTTGGGTAGTTAAATCTAATTGTGCTTTTACACTTTAGGTTGCTTTCCAAGTAGAATTCATTTATACATCTTTTAATGTGTTTGTGATGAAATCAGGGAATTAGCGGGATATTCTTACAATCAAGGTATCCTAGAACTTTTAGTAAATGAGAGATTAAAATCCCAATTCTAATCATTGATGAAAATACATGTTTGTGAATGATACTATCCCGTGACCAATATCTTCCTCTTATTGATTACTTTCATATTTTATTGCTTTGCTAAAACAAAAATCCCCCCTTGGTTACTAAGAAACTTAAATTTTTATAACAACAAAAGCCTCTCCGTGGATACGAACTCTTTCTTATCACATACTATATTTATATCTAGTTGAGTGAGAAAGTGAATTATTTTTGACACATACGACAACGATCACCAAGGCCTCCAAGTTTATCCATCAGTAGGGTCGTGTGAAATCATCATGACTTGATGTTGAGGAAGCGGATCGTTCTTGATGCTTTGGTCCCCTATATCCAGCTCGCCTCTGGCTCGCTTTTTTTCCCACAATATACCGAAGGGAATAACACTATACGGTCGGGTGATGTACTCTTATATGGTAATGACAATATCGTTCATGCATCTTATCTGCTGCAGTAGATTCTGCAGATACCGGCGGTAAAGTCTCTTCCTTGTTCGATACCCATTGTTCCAGGAGTCCTATTATATGTTCTTTACTGCATGGTAAAGGATGTAGCGGATTGGACCTTCCTCCATCCGTTCTTCCTCCTCTTCTTCCGGACTTCCCGCGGTAAGAACCAAAAGCATCTCCACTTTTTTCTCTTTTATTCGTTTGATCACTAAAAACAGGTGCTGATGCGGCGTTGACAGAGTGTTGCTTCCATGTATGTCCTCCTACTCCTGAGTGCATAGCGTCCGCACAATCTGATATTCAAGCTGCGACCTCTTCAGCCTCCACAAAGGTTTGAAATTTGAAATTCGTCAGATTTAGTCGGAAGACAACATCCATTCCTCTAATGCATATCTCTACTAGGTGCTCCTCCAGGATATCCTCATAGCATTCTAATGTGAAATCTCGGAAACGAGTAATGTATTGTTCGATTTCTTCTCTTACTCTTTGGGTACATCTTCCCAAATCTATCGATGTAACCCTTCTTTGAGAAGAATATAATTTCTTCAAGAAAAGTTGCACCATGGCGGACCATGAGCTAATACTTTCAGGCTTTAAGTTATCATACCAGATAAAGGCATTATCCGTCAGTGACTTCATAAATTCTCGCATACAAATGCTTTCATCCTGAGCATAGGAATTCATAACTAATATAAAGCGGCTCACATGTTCTCGCGCATTCCCTTTTCCTCTGTATGTTTTGAATTTTGGCGATGTATAATCCTACAAATATAAGTAGTCGGCAACCTCCACGGAGTATGGTGGATCTAGCAAATCATAGACGTCATGCTTTGTCACTCTATAATTGGTCTCCAGATACTTTGTGATCGCGTCTTCCGTCATTCCCGGAATAGTGTTCTTCGTGATAACCGCTCTGGAAGTTGTCATGTTTTTCTCCTTTGCTCACTTTAGGATTCCACGTAGTTCCTGCTTCCTCTTGATAGACGCGTCTAGCTCCTCTTGCATCTCGGACATCTCTTGCTCGTTTGTCTCAGCTATGGTCTTTCCTTTAAGAGTCTCTCCTTTCTTCTGGGATGTTCTTGCGCCTTGAGATGCTCATGCTCCTTGCACAATAGGTGTGGTAACCACTACTCAGAACCGTATCTCCTCATCTCTCTCTCCGTGTACGTATTTGATAAAAACGTTATCCAAGTTTGGGGGTGCTCTTCCCTCTAGCACTTCCTAGCTCGCACTTGGGAGTATCATGCTGGAAAAGAGGCTATGAACCTTCCACAGTGGTCGCAATGTTGATAGGGTAAAACGTGGGAAGGAGGAACTAGCCCTAATCACAGAAAGTACTCCTAAGGTGTAGAGAGGTTTATGATAGGTAATAGTGAATTAATGATGTCTCCTATGTATGCATTCTTTACCCTTTTATAATGACCTTTCACTTCCTTCTTATAGATAAGTGCCCATAAGATTAATATATTACTAAACTACCATTTCACTTTCCTTAAGTTATTTACAAACCCTAAGAGGCTTTTATTTCTTAGACCAAAGCCAAACTAGTTTAATACACCCTCTCATGGGCAAGGACTATCCCAACCTTGTGGGTTAGGCATAATCCCCTAGTCTCCCTATCCTAGAAGGGACTCTTAATAGGTTAAGGGGTTCTCTATTTAGGGTTAGTTATTTTCATGTATCAATAACTAGCTTTGTCTATTACAAACAGATTCCCAAGCCTTGATCTTTTATCTGTTAGAGGAAGATTGGTACAAAAAGTTGGTTTACTTACGTTTGTATTATGTTTTGTCTATACAGGTTTCTAGACGAAAACGTTGGTGGTGTACGTGGTACCCTCTCATTTTCAATTGGTATGAGAGCAGGCAAATACCTTTAGATCTAACAAATTTATATTTGTGGTGATCTGAATTATGGACAAGGGTGCAATCTCGATTAACGTACCACTAGTATTCGGTGGCACAAATTACTTATGGTAAAAAATAGGTATTTGATCTTTATTACAAGCTCATAATTTCAAAAAATGGGTTCTTGTCGTAGGTGTATACAATATTCCAATGGTTACAGAAGGGGCATCTGTTGTTATGAAAGACATAGCTACATATGGTGAATCCAAAATCAGTGATGCTAAACACAACTCTAGTGGGATTAATGCTACTATTCATGCCATAAATCAAGACCTTCAACATCATGTGTCTACACTCACTAGATCAAAGGATGCTTGGGATATCTTAGAAAATCGTATTTGTAGGGAATACCGCAGATAAAGAAGCAAGGCTTCAAAACCTAACTTCTGACTTGAAAAACCTTTTGTATGTCTGATGAAGATTCGGTTGAGGAATTTAATCACAAGTTGTTTGTAATAATGAATGCTTGATATGCAGTATGAAGGACTATTGTTGAAAAGGATATTTTGTGATGAAAATTCTGAGATCCTTGCCAGGTTGATATGAGTCTAAGAAACATGCCATCACATAAGAAAATGAACTTGATATACTGTCCAGAAGGACACTCGTTGGAAATTTAAAGATTTTTGATCATGAACAACAAACTAAAGTCGAAAAAGATATTTCTTTCAAAGTACTTAAAAATACTTGTGTTTAAAGGTAAAAAATGATTATGGTGAAAAAAGTAAAAATGGGGTAGGTTGGTGAGAAATGAGTTTTAAACCCTAAACAAATATGTTGCACGAGAGTACTTTATATTCGAGAGACCGGTATGTACAATTCTGTCCTAGACCAATAAATGACCGTTCTAGTCTTTCTTCAGTCATAGCAGAAGGAGAAGGGTTGGTCTTAGGGAGGGAAACATAGGAGGTGTTGAGATCAAAGTGATAGACTTTGTGAAGTATGGTTGCGTATGACTGTATCTCAAAAGATATATGGTTAACGAACTTTGTGTTTTGAATAATCATGTCCATGATCCTCCTTGAACAGATTAAAAATCTATTTATATGAAGTCATAACCGTACACCTTAATCTCGTAGAAAGTGGAAGCGTGAAGGAGTGAGAAGGTGGAGACCGTGGTAAAGTGGTGAAACCATGTCCCTATTGTTTAGGGAAGACAGAACAGTTGCGTATCCACTACTCCTCTATTCTTGTTAACTGTCTGCTCTTCTTGACACTTTTTTCGTAATGGGTATGTCTCCTATACTCTTATTTTGAATCCATATGTATTGAATAGTTTTGTTGAAATTTTTAGAGAAACGCTCGGTTGAACTCACAAGTTTTGCTATCTCAAGCTTGTTGTCAATATTAGTTGAACAAAACTATTTCTTGATTTCTAGTCTACTAAGTCAAGTCTCGGACAATTTGGTAGTTGAGTATCGACATATCATCCTCGAAGACTGAAGTTCGACGAAGATATTTAGAGAACTCCATCAACAAGGTTCGTGAAGACTGAACCATTCTATTTTACTCACTATCTTACCATTCTATCTTATGAGACTATATTATATGAATTCTAGTAGATTTATTACAAAGAAAATTTTTCGAGTCAAGCTTGTCTTGTTAAACATCTCGAAATATGACTCAAGTATTGGATGTTCAAATGTCCTTAACAATATTAGTCCGAAATAATTTATTGTTCAAGAATTAATTTGTGGATCAATTTGAAAATAACACAAGCAATGATTTATCATTTGGGAATGTTTCCAAATATCAAAAGAGAGAAATTAAAAAATTCTAATATATCGCTCAGGGTAGGTTGGCGAACCAGTTCACAAACCATATATATCTGATTTTATGAAATATAGGAAGGTTGGTGAACCTGTTCGCAAACCCTAAGTTCAGAAGGGGACAATTCACAATCCCGGTTCATGAACCATGGTGATATGAGTTTTTAATGTTGGTATAAAAGGATAAGCAGGTTGCAAACCCGATTTATGAACCGTGTCCATCTGAGTTCACGAGTCGAGCAGGTTTTCCGAACTCGGTTCAAGAACCGTTTCACCCTGAATCGTGAGCTGCTAATACGGTTCATGAACCGTTTCAGTAAAATTTTAGCAGATGCTTAAATACTTAATTTTTTAAATATGTTTAGCTTTACTATGATACTCATAAACACCTATAAAATACCATTGATCATTAAAACACTTGTGTATGTGTATCATGATTAAATTCTTAAGTGTTTAAATGAACATCAAATTGCTTATAGTTCAAAAGGCATATTTTCCAATGAACAGTCACTGTACACGGTTCACATTCCCGGACTACTATGTATATTCTTCTATGTGGTTTCAAGACTTATTCTCACATGCTTACTTGAAACCTTAATTAAATTTTTATCTAAACAGAGAAAGTGTTTACTTGAATCTTAAGTTATCTTAGCTTAAATCTTAAGCAACCCTTGGTCTTGAACATCTATAAAGCGAGATGATTTTTCAACCGAAAAATTCAATCCTTGACACTTTTTGTCCTAGTTGATAGCTAGAGGCTTCCTCTATTGACCTTAGTTTCCTCTGTGAAAAGTTATTAGGTTCACGATTAAAAGATTTCTTTTTGGGGATTCGTGAAGCCAGGTCCGACTATCTTTTGCCTGGATAGTTTATGTATCTTGATCTTGCTTTTATGTTATCGAGGTTCTCGTAATCTCTTTCAGGCAAGATATATAGTAATCGTGAAGTTCTCTTCGTCTCAGACTTTGTGATTCCTCAAAATAGACATCTGAAAACCATTTTTAATTGATAAGTTGAGGATTTTTCTTGAGAGGTGGTAAAGAATCCAGGCTTCTCATCTAAGTGAGTGTAAGTGTTCCGGATTTGTGAGGTTTGTAGCTTTGTTTATTGCAAACAGATTCCCAGGAATTGATCTTTTATTTGTTAGAGGAAGATTGGTACCAAAAGTCTTCACTTAGGTTGAAGCAAATCTTAGGATGTAAAATATGTGAGCTAGGGAAATCAATTGCGTAAAGCTTTGCGAGGTTCAAGAGATATAAGAAGTGCGACTGTAACTGAATCCTTCAAATCGGTTGAGTTGAACAAAGTTTCCCAAATTTACTGAAAGCGGTGTAATTAACGATCTTGAATTGGGCTCGATAGACCTGAAATGTGTTGCAGAAGGTCGATTTTCCTCCAACCAAAAACCCCAAGACACTTGGGAGTGATGTAACGAACCTTAAAATGATGAAACGATCAAGAACCGAGCTCGATGAATCTGAAAAATGATGTAGATGATCAATGTGGGAACTAGTAAAGAGTAGATAAGTAAATTACTGTTTTTTTTTTTCTTCTTTTTTCGAAAGAATAACCGAAGGAAATTGCATTAAGCTCAGAGCAAACCAAAGTTAAGCTCAGAGTAAATTGCTGATTGACTTAACCAAAATGGATAAAAAATTTAATAGTGTGGGTAGTTTTTATATCTTGAAGAAAAAAAAAGGGGTACTTTCTAGATTACTAATCAAATTGGGAACATTTTGAACTAATCTCCATCAAAAAAGAAGAATATGTCAAAACGTTAAAAAAAGATAAGTCTTGTTTTAACCCGTATTTGAACCTTTAACACTACAACAACCGCAAATACAAATTAATTATTGTTCTCCAGAGTTAGACCATTTATAAATCTAACCCACTTTATATGCCATTTTTTCCAGTCTGGTTGGCGATGATGGAAAAAACCGTCACTGACTTACCACTATGCAGACAGACCCCTAAAGTGGAATATCGGATTGAGCAAGTGCAAGATAAGCTATCCATGTGTCTTTCATTCTTGAGCAAGTGAGGGCCTGAGCCCCAGCCCCTGAAGGGCAGAGGGAACGTACGGGCCTAGGGGTATAAACAAAAAAGAGAGATTGTTGTAAATTTGACCAAAAATGTGGTCACCCCAACTTAAATTCAACTTCAACGCCATTTTCCTGTTTTTTGCTCTCTCTCTATCTCAATCGAAGAAGCAGCCATTAAAGAGAGAGGGTGAGAGAGAGAGAAGAGTTGATCTGCACCTCAGTTAGTCTTTCAGCAGATCCATCTCTGTTATTATCTCTCTCTAACACAGAATTCAACTCAACCTTCACTTCTTCTTCTTATCCGACCTAAATTGCCCAGCAACAAAGAACTTACTCAAAGGTTAGGTTTAACCCTTTTGTTTTTCTCTTCGAAAATTTTACATTCTCAGAATTCGTATTTCTATGACAATGTGACCAATTGAAAATACATTAGAGTTGGCATTCTGGGTCGTTTCTACATTGTTGAATTGCTGTAATCTGACCTTTTTTTTTTCTTTCTTTCGATGTTGAAATTCAGGGTTTTTGAAGATAGCGATTTCCGAGTCTTCATTTTTGGGTTTTTATATTCGCATATGGGAAGGTAATTTCAGAGATTTTTGTCTTCAATTGTATAATTGAGAGGTACACTAACTTTATTCTGTTGAATATATTATTAGTCTGCACTTTATTAAGTATGTTATTGTGCTTTAGGTTGAAGCTATAAGGGGAAACTATTTAGATACTACCGGGTGTTTGATTGACGGGTTAATTCTTATTATTCTTTCATCATTTCTTTGTGTTATATTATACGAGGGGCCAAAAATAGCACCTAACAGTCCAAATAAGAAATCAAATACTTCAACTTACCAATTTTGAATATATTTTTATGTGGTTAAGTTTGTTGACGGCATCTAATGACTTCAATCAACTAGAACCTGCTTGATCAAGAAGCAAATGTAAAAACAAAGAAATTTCACTCTCCCGAAACAAAATTGCATCTCTTTAAAGTATAATTACTTATCTACCTATCCAGATTGCAGTCCGAGTAAGTGAAGTTGTCTCAGTCATGTAAAAGAAATAAATTATGTTGTCATAATTTATGGGTGAGTCCTGAGTTGGGGATAGTTTTGTTGCTCATAGAAGTAAGATATTCTCATTTATTCTTGTTGGTAAACCTGAGTAAGTATGATTATTTTTATGCTACATGGTTGACCTTCTTTTTTAGTTTTGTCAATATGCTAATGTTGAATGGATACTAGTATGAAATAATCTTACTAGATAATACGTGAATTAGTGTTTCAGACAAGCCTTCACTCTATGAAAATGTATCTGTATTAGAAATTTCAGCAGGGTGCAGGGTACTACAGGAACTCCAAATTGTATCTTCAGTAGTGTGCTCTTTGTGTGGTTTATGCATGTGCATTGGTTCAAAGTATATGTATGATCTTTTAGTTTGTACATGCATTTGGGTCCTGGGACTAATGGAATTTCTTAATCTCTTCGTGAAGCTCTGAAGGGTCTATGATTGTTCTTCTAAAATGAAACAATTAGCTCTTTTCTTGCCTTAATGTGTTTATCTTTATACTATGTTTTGTTTTCCAAGCAGGTTTCTTAAATATCTGGAAATTCGAAAAGGCTGGGCGTTTTCACAATTAGACCAGAAATCACTTTTTATTAGACTGGGTTTAGGAAAGTAGCTCCTTAAAGATGGGATGAAGAATGTGAAGAAAGAAGGGTTTTGTTGAAGCTATTTGCGACTTATCGATTTACTAGTACTAGAAAATGAAGAAGAGAACAAGTTTTCCAACGCGGTATCTGATTGTCCTTTTAACATTCATTTGTACGTGTGTCTGCTATATAGAACGCGTGGGCTTCTCAATTGCTTACACAGTAGCTGCTGATGCTGCTGGGGTTGACCAATCAACTAAGGGTATCATTCTCTCCACCTTTTATTATGGATACGCCTGTTCACAGGTGCCTGGAGGATGGGCAGCCCAAAGGATAGGAGGAAGGCGTGTTCTCCTCCTTTCATTTATCTTATGGTCTTTAACTTGCGCTTTAGTTTCTCTGGATCCAAACCGGGTTACCATTTTAGTGTTAGCCCGCTTGCTTGTTGGGGTTGCACAAGGTTTCATCTTTCCCTCCATTCACACCGTGCTAGCCCAGTGGGTTCCACCTCATGAAAGATCTCGATCTGTTTCACTCACTACTTCTGGCATGTATCTAGGCGCAGCAGCTGGCATGCTTGTACTTCCTAGCTTGGTAAAGTTTCAGGGACCACAGGCTGTGTTTTTTGCTGAGGCTACATTGGGAGGTTTCTGGTCAATCCTCTGGCTTAAGTATTCTAGTGATCCACCTCGATCGGAACATCCAAAGGCCACAGCTTCTGGTTTTGGAGAAACACTGTTGCCTCTCAGGTCAGCCCAGAAGATGAAAGTGGAGAATGGAGGAAGTTCAACTCATGTTACCAAAATCCCATGGAAGAAAATTATGCTGTCTCTGCCAGTTTGGGCGATAGTGGTAAACAACTTCACTTTTCACTACGCCTTGTACGTTTTAATGAACTGGCTGCCGACATATTTCGAACTTGGCCTCAAGCTTAGCCTACAGGACATGGGCTCTTCTAAGATGTTGCCGTACCTCAACATGTTCATATTTTCAAATATAGGTGGGGTTGTGGCAGACCACCTGATCACGTCAAAGATCATGTCAGTGACTAAGACCCGCAAATTCTTGAATACTTTAGGGTTTGTAGTTGCCTCCCTTGCATTAATGGCTCTCCCTAGGTTTAGAACTTCTGATGGAGCAGTATTTTGTTCTTCGGTAGCACTTGGTTTCTTGGCTCTAGGCAGAGCGGGCTTTGCAGTTAACCACATGGATGTGGCACCTCGATATGCAGGAATCGTAATGGGAATTTCTAATACTGCTGGTACTTTGGCGGGCATTGTCGGAGTTGGTCTGACAGGGAAACTTTTAGAAGCTGCTAAGTCTACTAATTCAGATCTTTCAAGTCCTGAAAGCTGGACATCGGTATTTTTCATTCCTGGATACCTGTGCATATTCAGTTCAATTGTGTTTCTAATTTTTTCAACTGGGGAAAGGATATTCGACTAAAGAATCAGCATTAATGGACTCCTTCAGCCTGTATTCTGCCTGATGATTGTATCCAGAAAGAGAGAAGGTAAACTGTTTTTGGTTCACTTCTGTAACCTAGTAGGTAGAGCATTATTAATATTATAAAACAACTGGGGAATACATTTGAACCCTTGAGGTACACATTTTATCCTTGAATATATAATTTTTTTCTATGGCCTACAAAAGATGATTATTGAGTATAAAAAAATTTAATCAGAAAACGGAGTTGAAATGTAGAAAAGGGATTGTTGATAGAAGCTATCGATTATTCATATCCACAATCCTCAATGGAAGCTATTAGTCATTCCAAATATCCACATGTTATATGGTAATGTTTTTGCATACCTTGTAGGGATTTTTGTTCGACAAAATAGCTAGAAACTAGCGGAACCAAACTCTGAACATTAGGTTATTTAGATGTCAACAATAATGATTTCAGATGAGGAATCAACGACCTCTAAGATTTGAAATCAAGGCTAAAATAAAGATACAACTATAGCCGATGTCTCTCTAGTAGTGATATCCAACCATTGGTTGCTGATGCTTCAGACCTGAGTGCAAAACTGATCGGCCTTATAATAATATGCAGTGATGGTTGCTGCCAAATCCCAACACATTGTGAGTGCAATTAGGAGTAACGTGAGGTAGTAACCCTTGAGCCGAACCACTTCAACTTCCAAGCAGAAAACCACTACTGTTTGAAACCAGATCCAGTGAGGTGGGTAGGCCCTTTCCCTCGTTTATATGTTCAAAAGCTTACATAGCCTTCGAGCCTAGCCCACAATATAAAGCACGCAGAAGAAGCAAGAATATGGCGAATAGAAACACTACTTAAGACACAAAGAAACAGAACTTACCAAGATGCCTTACATTCATCGCCTCCAGTGTCCATTTTCCATTGCCAGGGGTTTTTGATTTCCCGTTATCTAGAAATTTTTCCAAACACAGAGACTTCTCCTGGACTATATCTTCCGTCATCTCAGGATCCAAATGATTCATGTATAAATTAGAACAGTTAAATCAGTGTCAGTTAAGCCCTAAAAAATAAGTAAAAAGTAAATCCAGAACAATGCGACACTGGCAAGGACCCAACATAAACTGAAATAGAGTAGTAAGTTTTGAAGTGGCGGAGATAACTTATTTCCATGTTCCATGAGTTGTGAGACAACAAGAAATACGAATTCAAACTTCAAATATGGAAACCTACAGTTTGACACTTTTTTCTTTCTAACTTCAACTAGGTCATATACTTTCAGAACATTACAGGATAAAAGATATTCGTAATATTAATGCCTGGTAACTAAGAACTGATCTGCAAGCAGACCAGTTCGACAATCAACAAAATTCGTGAGAAGCGAAATAAACGGTAGTAGCAGAAGTATAGAATATCTTTGATCTTTCTTCTGAAAAACAAGCAGAATTTTAATGAAGCATATATAGTAAGCTTTAAAAGTACACGAACTTACAAGGAACTCTAGTTTTTGCCACTGTAATTAAACAGCGACTGCTTTCTTTAAAATGGCTTCTACAGGCAGGTGGGAATTTTCTACAGCTTTAGATATTTCCTGCCATCTCTCACCATGCTTCGGCTCTGCAGCTACGCATCTTTTCAAGACATCCCTCTGGGCCTCGTCAGTTCCATGCTGGAGTTCAAACTTGTAATACATAGCCCAGAAGTCACCAGTACCTGGGGCAAGATTCACCGCTCTGTTCATCCAGCTTCTAGCTTTATCCAACTTCCTGTCATGCCAAAACATTTTCGCCACCACTGCAATGACATGGGGATCATTATTGCATGGTTTGAGAGCATCTGCACTTTTATTTTTTCGTTGGGGACGCGGGACCATTTCAATTGATGTTGCCCACAGTATCCCGCTTTCTGGGCACTCCTGCAATGCCTTGGCTATTAGAATCTCAGATTCCTTCTTGTTGCCATTTCGTGATTCAGCCCTAACAGCAGCAAGCCAAAGTTCAGGGTTTCTTGGATTTCTCTTCCTGCCCATTGTGAGAACAGCTCGAGCTTTGCTCAGTCCGTGCATTTTCTCCTCCAAACTAGCAAGTGAAAGCCAAAGAGGAATGCAGCTTGGGCAATGTTTAACTCCAGTTTCGTAAGCCTCTTTAGCTTGTTCCAAGTGACCAACCCTGTCGTTCAACTGTCCCAGCATCAACCACAGTTTGAAAAATGAAGGGAACAATTTTAGGCCTACCTCGAGTAATTTTCTCTCCTCAGAAGAGTTCCCCAATTCTCTCTCAACAATGGCCGATTTCATCCAAACTCTCTCTGTACCCCCTCTTTCTCTTGCTTTAGCAAGAAGCAGTCTTGCTCTTTCTGGTTCTTGATTCTCAAATTCTAACTTGACTGCAGCAAGCCAAATATCCTCAGAGTTGGGTATGGCAGCATAAGCCTCTTGAAGGATTGCTCTAGCAGCAGGAACCTCTCCAGCAAGCCACTTTTCTTTGGCACCCATCAGCCATAAAACCTCAACTTGAGGTCTGTAGGTTACAGCTTTACGTAGTATAGAATCTAGTGATTCCCTAGTTCCATGGCTCTTCTCTAGTTGAGCTGCCTTAAGCCAAATACTCTTCTTAGTTAGAAACACTGTTAGCGCGTGAGCATATATAGCTCTAGCAGTTTCAATTGAACCCCTCTTTTTGCATTCCTCTGCATCAGCAACCCAAGTCCTTTTCCTGTCTTCTTCTTCAACCCCAACCCCAATAGTGTTCCGAATAATAGCCTGGCAAGTAAGAACAGACCCTGCTCGTTCCGCCGCCTCAGATTCCTTCATCCAAACATCTCTACCAATATCCAATCCCTCTTTTTGTAAAGAACGAATTCCCCTCTCGATGACCTTACCAACCATTCCAGTATTCCCATTTGCTTCTTCAAGTTTCGCAGCAGTAATCCAAATAGCCGGTTCCTTGCTCAGTTTCTCCCTTGCTTTGTTCAAAACTTTCTTTGCATTATCATACGTCTCCAACCTCGCAAGAGCAATCCAAAGTTCAATATGCCATGGGCAACATTCAACAGCTCTCTGAAGCAATAGCCTTGCATCTTCTTCATCAGACAATTCCACAACTGCTTTCCAAAGCCTAACAGAATTTGGGATATGTTCTAGTCCTTTCCTGAATACCTTACATTTATTTTCAACATTTTGCTCTAGTTTTGCAGCTAGCATCCACAACTTTACAGAACTCGGAATCATCTTAACACCCCTAGCAACTACACCTTTAGCTTCATCTGGATTCGAGAGCCTACATGCTTCCGACCAAACATCTTCACTCTTAGGACACTCTTCGCAACCTTTCCTTATCAATTTCCTAGCATCTTGTACTTTCCCTGCAACTTCTTCGAGCCTAGCAGCAGCAATCCACCCCGGTGGATGTTTCGGATTCGTCTGTATAACAGATTTAAGCAACAACCTAGCCTTCTTTATATCAGAAATCTCAGCATCACTTGAAATTTTCATGCTCTGTAAGTCAGTTAAATAACCTTTTGGATCAATCCCAGACACAGAATCAGACAATCTATCTAATTTCAATGACAAAACAGTAAATCTACCTTCGGCATTTAACTCCGTCCCCGCCCAAGGAGTCTCCGTCCCACCAGCTGCCCTACTTTTGGGATCCAAAGCAGTAACACGTTTTTGCTCCTGTATAGCTCTCTCCAACAATGTATCAGGAACAGGTACAAAAGGCTCAAACCTCCTTTTCTTAATCCTCCTCGTTAATTCTCCAGCCTCTGGTATACTATCCCATTCTTCAGCCGAAACCGTCTCCAATTTCCTCTTCAAATCAGAGAATTGTTCCGTAATCTTAAGATTGGAAGCATTAAATTCCTTAATTTCTTGTTTCAATTTAGCTTCTTTCTTATCTTTCTTTCTTGATTCCATTCTCTCATCAATAGCTTTCCAAATCTTATCCGCTTCTATATCATCGTCATCTTCAGCCGACGTACCAAGCAATCCAAGATCATTACCTTCAAACTCATCGAATGCTTGATTCTCATCATAACCCTTTTCCTCATCAGCTTCATCATATTCTGGTCCTCCTTCATCTTCCCCACCTTTCCCTCTTCCCCGACCAACACCGCCTGGAAGAACTGTTGCAATTCTAACTGCTGTACCAATATCAGACCTAGTTGTAAACCCAGTAGCACCACGACCTAAACCTGCAACATAATTAGGCGGTGGCTTTGAACTGAGAAAATCCAGTCTAGGTTTTGGTGCGACTGGTGCTTGCATTCTTCCGAAAAGTGAAATTTCAGCGAGAGAGATGAGTTTTGATTGGATTGCTAAATTTTGTTAGGGTCTTACGCAGCAGAATAACTTGTTTGAAAAGCAATAGCAAAACTAGGCCTAAACTGGCTATATATAGGCTTCGATAATTCCTAAAGTTTTATCAGGACTAGAAAAGGAAATATTACCCAACTATGAATGCCCGGCTGCCGACCTATTTTGAACTAGGCGTCAAGCTAAGCCAACACATCATGGTCTTCTAAGATGCTTCATGCGTACTCAACTGCTCAACATATTCGCATTTTCAGACCACTTGATAGTGATCAGCAAGGATCATGTCAGTGACCAAGGCCCGGCACTTATTGGATACTGTGGTTTTTTTTCTTTCTTTTTGTAGCCTCCATTGTGGTGATGGCCGTATTTTGTTATTTGGTAGTACTTGGTTTCTTGGCTAAGGCAGAGAGGACATGCGCAGTTAACCACATGGATGTGGCTCCCCGATATGCAGGATTTGGAATGGGAACTTATTAGTGGTAATTGAATTTTTGTCCCTATTTTTGTTGGTTTATACAAATATCCTTATCACATAATAATTTTATCCCTCTTTATCTATAAGCCCATCAACAATTTATGGACTTCCAAATATACCCCTTAATCTTTATACCTTATTGACTTCTGCTTCTTCTTATCTCCTTCATTTCTCATCCGTAGAAAAACGATCGAGCTCACCATCTGCATCTCCGTCGTCGCTGCACCACCAGAACTATTTTCGCCGCCGCCACCGCCACCTCTACACAGTAAATCAAATCAAGCGTTTTTGTTCTTTTCGGTTTAGATCGAAATTCTCTATTCTTCTCTCTCTCCATTGACAGACACCACCGCCTCCTCCGCCACTGCAAATACATTCAGGAACACCTCCTCCGTCATTACCACACCTCCTCCGACATCACCAATCGCAATAGAAACTACAATCGTTGGGTAGATTCATCAAAATCGTTGGAGTCGATTCCATACGATCTCAAGAAATCTCTTACCTTTCTTGAATATCTGAGAGTTGATTTCATTCAAAGAGAAAACAAAAGTCTAACACATCCCATTTATGAGTTTGATTTGATAAATTTGATGGATCTGGAGTTAACTAGTTGAACGGAGTAATACATAGTAGGAGGAGTATGTTCATTTTGCTGCAATGCATCATCTCTTACAACGACATCTAAACACAGGTCCGTTCTCTTTCTTTGTTTCACTGTTTTTTCCATTAATTGTCTTGATTTTATATAAATTTCATTCTGGTTTATCATCAAAAGTAACAAACAATTAGCAAACACCACAATGGATGCCCTGAGAAAATTAGAGCATATATATTATATCACCTGCACTTGAATCTTCAACTCCTCTAGCTGCATCACTACAGTAACAATTGGTGCTACTGTGACCATATACACTTCAATTCTTCTCATTTCTCCTCACTCTAATTCGCCATCCCTACGTGCTGGTGAATTCACAACTCTCAATTTCGGTAAAACACAAAACAAAATTACTTTCTAGCAAATCAGTTCTAGTAACATCAAGTGTTGATCTACTGGGAAGAAACTACTGGGAAGAAACTACTTAATGCTAAGGCACCAGAATTTTTTCCTAGAACTAATTCTAGTAATGGTCGGAGTACCTATTTGTTAACTCAGCAACCATCTAGAATCGTGATTCAAAAAATTCCGACTACGATTCATTTGTTTCCTTATCCTAATTCTATTTTGCATCATCAGTTTCAGAATTATGGATTTGGTGGTGGTGGTGGTACTGGTGGTGGCGGTGGTGGGAATAGTAGTGGTACTGGTGTTGGTGGTGGGGAGCATCATGATGTTGTTGGGATTATTCAAGTACAAGATACAAATCCTTTTCCTAGAACTAGTAATGGTTAATTTAATTTTGTTGCTGTACAGGTTAGGGAGCTCGAAAATAGGCTGAAAAAATAGCGCAAAAGAAGGCTGAGTCTGTGATTCTTCAACAAAAGGTTTGTTGCAACTAAACTTTGTTTTCGTTGAAACCGAAACTCTAGATTCTAAATGCGCTGCTATGTTACATAGGTGAAGGATCTCGAAAACAAGCTTAAAGATCGAGAACAGAATGCTGGTTCAACACTTCTTCATCAAAAGGTGTTGTTACTGAAAACCACTTTTTTATACTCTGCTAATTGTATGTTTGATTATTCCGCTTCTATAAACAATTATTCGGCTTACACAAATGCTGTGAGCAGTATATGAAGGAAAACATTTACCTTCTAGTTCATTTGCAGATGTTTCTTTGTTGGTTCCAACTCCATACTACCCAGGGTAAGTTATTTGACTACTTAATTAATCTCATTATTTTGCTATGAATATCTATTATTATATTTTTGTTTAAAAAGTATTAATTAAATTTTATTTTTATTTTTTTGATTGACAGATTTGATAGAGATTTTAAGATGGAGAACTGGTGTAAAAATTGTTCCAGTTCATTGCAACAACCATTGTTGAAGAAGGCAGTGATATTGGATCAACAATGGTTGTTGATCCAACTGCAATGGATAAACATCCAACTGAAATGGATAAACATCCATTGTTGATTCAACTGAGATTGGTTTTGAAGCTGGTCTTGGAGCTGTTGGTGTTTATGAAGCTACAGGTAATGAAATATGATGGTTATATGGGTTGAAGCAGGCAGTGATATTGGATCAACTATGGTTGTTGATTTATCTATATGGGATCAACTATTGTTGTTGATCCTTTGAACTCATGTTTTTTAGTTTAAATCATGTAAATTTGTTATAATGTTGAACTTGTGGTGCAATGGTAGCATGACTGACTCCATGTCAGATGATGCGTGTTCGACTCACGCCAAGTTCACTCCATTTTACATGGATAAACTATCATTATTGATCCAATTTTACATGGATCAACTTCCATTGTTGATCCACTAAAATTGGATCAACTTCTACTGATTGATCCTTTTTCTTGGATAAACTAGATAAACTTCTACTTGTTGATGATTTTGTTGGTGGATCTGAACTGCGGTGATGAACTGGTAGCATTTTTCCATCAGCATGGATAAACATCCATTGTTGATCCAAATGCAATGGATAAATTTCTACTGTTGATCCAACTGCAATGGATAAACATCCATTGTTTGATCCAACTGAAATGGATCAACTACTTTTTGTTGATACAAAAAAATTTGAACCAGTGATGGTGGTGGCGGCGGCGGTGGTGACGGTGGTGGTGGCGGCGGCGACGAATTTGTGGTGGAGGAGGACTAATGGTGGCGTAATGGTGGTGGTGAAGGAGTGGTGGTAGAATATTGGTGGTGGTGGCGGTTGGTAGGTGGTGGTTGTTGAACGGTGGTGGTGGTGGTGGAATGGTAGTTGAATGTTGGTGGTGGTGGTGAAGTGGTAGTGGAAGAAATTTGTTGTATTTTGAAATAAAGAAAAATATTATATGAGTGAGGGTATTAAGGTAATCTAATATTAAATGGATAAGGTTATAAAAAAGGAGGGACATAATTATTGTTGCATAAGGATATATTTATAGGGAGTTAAAAGTAGGGACATATAATTAATATACCCAACTTATTAACATTGCTGGCACTTTGGTGGGCGCATAGTTGAAGCCGGTCTGACAGGGAAACTGTTAGAAGCTGCTAAGTCTACTAGTTCAGATAGTCCTAAAAGCTGAACATCGGTCACTTTCATTCCCGTATATAGTTGCAATTCAGTTCAATCATGTTTCCAAACTTGAAAAGGAAAAAAAAAAGGGTAAACTGTTCTTGGTTGTGTAACATAGTAGGTAGACTCGGGACGTTCAAATTTAAAAAACCATGCTTGTATGTCTTCAAGCCAGGTAATTGGCTTGGAGCCCATCGAATGGCTTGTTTCCATGCATATGCTGGCCACACCAATATTAGACAGGATGAAAATGATTCCAAAGCACTTCAGTTCAACGAAAAACTTAAATTGTAAAACTAAATCTTGGCATCTCGTATGAACATAGTTGAAAGTTTGAAATTCTTTGTTAATAATTCTAAAATATGATTTCCAACACAGTCAACTAACGTGTTATTAACAACATAATCAATTTCTAACATACAAGTGTAATTGGTGAAGAAAATTTGGGGAATTTTGCCTTTTGCAATCTGATGGACGATTTGGAAGGAGCGAAACTGAAGGTTATATAATAACAAGAAGACAAGCATTGCCCAACTTATTTTCTCTGTCAGATATAAAGTATTTGATTGGTCTATGCATTCTAAGCCTTTTGGGGGTATCCAAAGTCTAAGCTTATTGTCCCTGGATACATTAATTTATAATTGGATGTTGTTGGTGTACACAACTAGTTTTCTTTTTTTCTTTTCTGTACTCTCAGCATTCATCATTTCGATGATTGTTATTTCTTAATTCAAGTTTGCCCTTTTCCTCTCAAAAATAAAAATAAAAAAAGGGCAACGCAGAATTACTCGATGGCTAGGAACCGTATTTGGTTACTGGATACCATATGATACTTTTACCGTATAGTAAACTAGAAGCCATAGAAACTTTGGGTCTCACGTTATTATACTTTTATATTTGGCTGAATTTTTAACTTAAACTTGACTCATGCTTCACATTTTTTATGAACATTAACATCGATGGGAACATAATTATTAAAGAATCAATAACACATATCTGAATCTACTGATCAAACAAATAATCAAAATGCAGATAGAGTGTTGCTCATGTATTATTTTCAGGCTAATATCGACATATAATGAAAACGCGGTGGTACCAAAATATACCACAAACTTTTTCTTAGGAAACCTGTATGGACTAAACTCGAATACAGTTATGAAAGTTCAACTTAATGAATCTCAATCAAGGATTTATACGAAGAACATATATCTCTTTCTCTCACAATCAGAATGTTTACTGAAGCAAATCTGTGAACTTGAGTATGTGTGAGAGTACTTGGACAATTTCAAAGATCAATATCCAAGAATCAATCAAGTCGTATCGAACAAACAAGGATGGGTGTATGATGAGTGTATCTACTTTGATAGATTAACGTACAATCTGTGATATTTCAATTATAAAGATAAACAATATAATGCAGGAAAAAAAAAACACATACACCAAAATTTTGTTAACGAGGAAACCGCAAATGCAGAAGAACCCCGAGACCTAGTCTAGACTTGAACACCAAATTATATTAAACCGCTACAGACACTAGCCTACTTAAGACTGGAATGTAGTTGAGACCGAATTAAACCGTCACAACAATTAAGTTACAGTTGCACTCCTTACGCCACCTGAATCCCAGAAGGACTCCACGCTAATAATTCCCTTAGCTAACGTTATTTATAGCCTAAGAGTTGCTTCAACACAATTAAAGATTTTAAACCAATATGCCTCCCTACAGATAAGCCTATTTGTGATTTCTGTTATGATCAAAGATCAAGGTGAGGTAGGAAATCGATTATGATAGACAAAGTCCAGCAAACATCAAAATACGGTCTTATGACTCCTGAAGATCAGCCTAGATTATTATCCCCCTCACAAGTCGAAACTTGTGGAATCACAAAGTCTGAGATGAAGATACTTTGTGATTTATATCTATCTTGTTTGAGTGAGCAAATCAACAATCAAAACAAGATCAGGATACTCGAACAATCAAGATAAAGATAATTGGACATGGCTTCACGAATCCCTAGGTGAAGTCTTTTTAGTCGCTAAACCCTAGAAGGGTTTGAAGGAGATGATGAATTTAGTTTACAACTATGACACATAAGAATGGTATCAAGAATTCAAAGATCCCAACTGGTAGTGGTTCACCTTTTATAGACTTTCAAGATCAAATTTGTTTTATCTTTAAGCCAAGATAACTTTTAAACCAAGCAATCAATAATCACAGTTAGATGAAAAACTTGACTTGAGATTAACATAACAATATGCACTCTGGTTAGGATGGACCGTAACTGAACCGTGTATAATAACCTGTTCATGTAGGTTAGCCGAAACTATCCAATTGAACTATATACTTAACCTTTTTCATATAACACTTTAAGACTTTTCATGAATCACACATATGATCAAAAATGTCTAGATAGTATTTTTAAAGAGTTGATCAAATGTCGGTTATCTCATAGAAATAATTTTGATGCATCTAAAAATATTCGACAAGGTAAGTACGTGTTCTGTACCTGTTCGTGAATATCTTTGTCACTGTACGTGTACCGGGTATGGATACCTTAAGACAAAACGAGGTCAGGAACTCACAGATATGTTATGGTTTGCATACCAGTATGCGTACCGTTTTCGATATTAAAACCAACAGATCTTTTCTGGTTTGCGTACTAGGTATGCGCACCGTTCCTGGTTCACGAGTCACATAATTTTCGTGGTATGGATACCGGATATGCGTACCACAAAGTATATGCCGAACTATAGCTACGCCGGTACGTGTACTGGGTACATTTACTTCGACTATGTACTTATAACATTTCTCCCAGTATGTGAATTGGTATGCATACTTTCTTGTATCCAGATTAACAATATTAGTTCTATATCTCTCTAATAATCAATTCGAAACATTCCCGAATAACATCAATGACACATATTATTGTTCCAGGCTATTTTCAAATGACTAAATCTTGAATTATAATTTAAGTCATGAACAATAAATTATTCTTAACCAAATTCAGCAAGTATGAACAAATGTTATTAAGCATAAATAGTCATATTTCCAGAACAATATTTTAGATAAATTTAACTCGAAATTTTTGTTATGCATGTACTGTCTAACTTAGTCATGCGACAATGTCACATAGATAGAAAGGTGAAAACTTTGAGAAATAGGTGGTTTAGTCTTCACTTATCTTTTGATGTTGAAGTTCTCCAAAGCTCATGTTGATCTTCGCCTTCAAACGGTGAATGCAGCGATATCCGATTCTCAACTACACACTTATATCCTAATACGAGACCTGACTAAATGTAGACTAAAAATCAAGATATAGTTTTGAAAACTAAATTTGGCAACAAGATTGAGATAGCTACACTTGTGAGTTCGACCGATCAGTGCTATAAGAATCTCCCCCTTTGTCAATTTTAGTGACAAAACTATCAATACACATGGATTAAAAAATAAAGCTTCAAAACTCCATAATCCATCATGTTTGATTTCCTTGGTTCTTCAAGTCCTTGAATTCTTCGTTACTTCAAGTTGCAACGATTCTGAACGTGTTCAACTCAGCATCGTTATTGTTGAAGATCCGCAGCGATAAAAACTTTGAAAACATATATTCCCAATCATCGTTATACATAAACATAGTATTATTATCTTCTCCAAAGTTTAATTGTATCACAACTTTGAAGTAATATTACGGTGATATGTTTCTCCCTCTAAATTTATGCTTACATATTTTGCATAATAGGTGAAACCTATAGATATTGATTCACTCCCCTTACATAATGATCCATAAACCATATGTATGTAGTGCGAAACTACTAATTAATTCTCCCTCTTTTTGTCAATAAAAATTGGCAAAGGTACGAAAATTATGGGATCATAATTAATTCAATCAAAAGATATTGCAAGACCCAAAAGGATTCATATGATCAACCTTATTTTAGATAATATCATAGAATAAAAAAATACTTAGCGCTCATCAAGGAGATTTAAGATACAATCATTCCCTGTAAATTCCACATTCACTCTCTCCACAAAGATATAGCAATTAAGCACAAGTTTATTTGAGAACTCTCCCCCATTTGATGTCATTCCCAAGAGAACAACATGAGTGACCTTACTTTGATGAAAAAGAAGGATTTAGGCGGACACTAACAAATCACGTAGACTTATATCATGAACACCGACATAAATTAATATCAACGCCAGTTACGAATAAATAGATAATTTTAATCGGTATGACTCAACATTAGAAAATCTTACGGAGTATACAGTGCAGTAACAACACAAAAGTGTGATCACAAGTAGATCAATACTGCGAAAAATTCTCAGAAATTTTGTTCTATTTTTTAGTTTGCCTAAAATCATTCCAAGCGCTGCTAATGTGGCTACTAAGCTATTTATTTGGAAAGCTCCTACTAAGATGGGAAATTCCCCGATAAAGCTGCTAGTACCTGGTGAACTCATATTGGCCAAAGTGGAAGAGAAGAAAATGGTAGAGGAAAACATAATAGATTTAACTTTTGAGCATATATGAGATGTCAGTTCAATTCACATAAAGTAAAGGACACATATATCTCATAAGACTTTGCATTACATTAAACCAATAATGATTAAATACTGCAAGTTCATCTTCCAAAAACTCTAGAATTTAAATAAATAAATCTAAAAATATGCAAGATGAAAATCGTTGGAAATAGCTTGCATGTAATCACAATATTTTCTATACCAAACCCTAGTTATCCTTTTCCAAGAGTAAATTCTCACAAGAAGTTTCCTAGTATTTAAAATCTTTGGAAAATTCTTTGTCATCTTCGAACTCTTTATCAACGACGGGCATGGGAATATACGGTTCATGAATGAAAGATTTATTTTCTGCAAACCTATTAGGTTGTTGTTTGATAAGAGCTTCTTGTAGTTCAAGAGATTTTTGCAGAATCACTTTCAGTCCATGCACCTCCTTCTTGCTTTTCTTAAATTCTTCAAGAAGAGTTGTAAACATTTTCTGATTGGAGCGGTCCGCTCTCGGTTTCTTCATATTCTTCCTTTTGCTTTTAAGAGACGAGTCAAGAGGACATGACATCTCATGTTCCTTTTTAGATGGATGAATACAATAACCATTGGAGCATAGATTTCACGAGAAGGTGTTGTGCTTGGAGTTTCCATGATTCTTAAGAATAAAATGGATTTGTGAAAACATAAATATATTGCTCAACAAGACAAATTTTTGTGAAAGATATATGAGTCTTAATGAAGAGGATATTTGTCAGATAGGGTTTCGAAACAACAACAGTCACTTTTATCCTTCCTAAAGTTTCGACAGGGATCAAATTTTTCAATGCCGTTACTTGAGACATATATTAAGATGAACAAATAAAAGATGGACATCCAAGTAATACTATTCAAATTTGATACATAGCCCTAATGTGCATAGTTCTTGTCTCTTTTAAGGGCACATAAGACAAGATGCACATTTCAACACAATTAAATTGTGATTAGGTGAGAATTAGAGTGCTCATCACTAGGTTCCTGCACGGATTTAATAATACACTTCTTTACGGAATGTTTATCCCGGACTCTTATCTTCGTTTGATATTTTACCTCATCCTTTGAATCAATCAATCTTTTAGGAAAAGAAGAGTTAACTTTGTGTACCTCAGGATTGGACTTTTGAACAAGTTTAAGCATATTTTCCAAATGACTAGCCCTCCTTTAAAGTTTGTTGACATACCTTAGTTTATTTTTGTACTTGAAACATTGTGTGAGTCCGTGACCATTAATGATACAATAAGGACATATCGGTTTGGAGATTGATTCAGAAACAACATTAGCAGCTAGACAAAAAGTACCTGAAACATGAACATAGTTTTCATTAGTATACGAAAAATCCATCACATCCTCCAATGATTTTGAGGAAATATCATCAACCACATTCACAAAAATTGATAATTTCTCCCAAGAGTGCTACACTTGACCCATCATCTTCTTCGGAATCATACTGAGCATACGTTTCATCAAGTATTGCAGCCAAACTCTTGTTGCCAGTGTATTTCCTTTGATTTGGGAACTCATTGGCAAAGTGACCCAACCCTTTACACTTGAAGCATTTTGGCATATCCTCATCGTCAATATCGTTAGAATCCTTATTTTTCACATAAATATGATTATGTGGTTTAGCTGACGTATGAGATTTTTCTCTATAGTGAACCATTTATTTCTCTCCTATGAAGTTCTCTAAAATGTCTTGTGATCAATGAACTTGAGTTATCAAGATCTTCATCTGAAAAATCAGGATCAATAAGATTGTTCATAGAGTTGTCAACACTTTCACTTTTAAGAATTCCACTGTTTTTTAGTGCCTTGAACGCAATATCCTTTCCGGGTTTGGATTGCATTTCATGATCAAAGATCTTTAACTTTCCAACTAAAGTATTTCTAGAAATTGTTTCAAGGTTATTTCCTTCCATGATGGCATGTTTCTTAGACACGTATCTTGCTGGTAAAGATTTGAGAATTTTAATCACAGTGTCCTTTCGGGGAATGGTCTTCCCTAATGCATAACATCCAATAACAATTCCAGACACTTTTTGATTAAACTCATCAAACAATTCTTCATCAAACATACGAAGATTTTCCCAGTCAGAATTTAGGTTTTGAAGCCTAACTTCTTTTTCTCAGGTATATCCTTCGAATACGGTTTCTTAGATATCCCAAGCGTCTTTAGACTTAGTGCACGAGGTCACATGGTGATGAATATCTTGGCTTATGGCATGGATAATATCATTTAACCCGTCATAATTATGATTTGCGGCACTTATCTCGGTTTCACTATATTCTGCTAAATTCTGTGCAACATTATTTACGTCTTTAACAACTGTCGGAGGATTGTATCTCATTACTACAAGTTTCCATGTCTGAAAGTCACGGGCTTGTAAAATATAATTCATGTCATCAAGGGATGGCAGTACGTTTATCAAGATTGCATCCATGTCCATATAGTCATATTTCCTGCTCTAATACCAATTGAAAACGTGGAGGTACCAAAATACACCACTGACATTATCTTAGGCAACCTCTATGGAATAAACTCGGATATAATTCCAAGAGTTCAACTTAATGAATCACAAGCAAGGAATTGTACGAAAATCTTATATCCCTTTCTCTCACAATCAGAATGTTTACAAAATCAATTCCGTGAACCTGATTATGTGTGAGAATACTTGGACGATTCCAAAGATATCTAAGAATAAATCAAGTTGTATCCAACTAACAATGATGGATGTACCTACTTTGAATGATTAACGTACAACCTGTGATATTCAATTATAAAGATGAACTGTATATTGTGGAAAAGGAAATAACACACACACACACAAAAATTTTGTTAATGAGGAAACGGAAAATGCAAATGCAAAAAAAATATCGGGACCTAGTCCAGACTTGAACACCAAACCGTATTAAACCGGTACAGACACTAGCCTACTGTTAGAACTTCAGACTGGAATGTAGTTGAAACCAAATTAAACCGTCATGGAAATTCAGTTACAGTCGCACTCCTTACGCCTCTTGAATCCCAGCAGGACTCCGCCCAAATGATTCCCTTAATTAACTTCCTTTATATCCTAAGATTTGCTTCAACTCAATTGAAGACTTTAAACCAATCTTCCTCCCACAGATAAGCCTATTTGTGATTTCTGTTATGATCAAAGATCAAGGTGGGGTAGGAAATTTATTGCAATGGACAAAGTTTTAGCAAACCTCAAAATCGGGTCTTATGACTCCCGAAGAGCATCCTAGATTATCATTCACCTCACAAGTTGAAACTTGTGGAATCACAAAGTCTGAGACGAAGATACTTTGTGATTTATATCTATCTTGTTTGAATGAGCAACTCAGCAATCAAAACAAGATCAGGATACTCGAACTATCAAGATAAAGATAGTTGTACCTAGCTTCATGAATCCCTAGGTGAAGTGTTTTTAGTCGCTAAACCTTATAAGGGTTTGAAGGAGAGGACGACTCTAGTTTACAACTAGGACACACAAGAATAGTGTCAGGGATTCAAAGATCCCTTGTTAGAGGTTCTCCTTTTATAGAATTTCAAGACCAAGGTTGCTTTAGGTTTAAGTTATGATATTTTTGGAACCAAGCAATCAATAATCACCATTAGATGAAACACTTGACTTGAGATTAACATAGAAAAATATGCACCCTGGTTAGGATAGACCGTAACTGAACCATGTATAGTGAACTATTCATGTAGGTTAGTCGAAACTATCCAAATGAACTATATACTTTAACCATTTTCATATAACACTTTTAAGCTTTTTCATATATCACACATATGATCAAAAATATCTAGATAATGTTTTAAAGAGTTGTTCAAATGTCGGTTATCACATAGAAATAAGTTTGATGCATCTAAAAATATTCAACAGGGTAAGTACATGTGCTATACCTGTTCGTGAATATCCTTGTCATAGTACGTGTACCATGTATGGATACCCTTAAGACAAAAACGAGGGTAGGAACTCACAGATACGTTATGGTTTGCATACCGATTTGCGTACCATTTTCAGTATTAAAATCAATATATCTATTTAGGTTTGCATACTGGGTATGTGCACCGTTCCTGGTTCATGAGTCACAGACTTTTTGTGGTATGGATACCGGGTATACGTACCACAAAGTCTATGCCGAACTATAGCTACGCAGGTACCTATCCAGGTTACATGTTCTTCGGCTCCGTACTTATAACATTTCTCCCAGTATGTGAACTGGTATGCATACTTTCATGTATCCATATTAATATTAGTTATATATCTCTCTAATAATCAATTTTAAACATTCCCGAATAACATCAATGACACATATCACTGTTCCAGGCTATTTTCAAATGATTAAATCTTGAATCATAATTTAAGTCATGAACAATAAATTGTTCTTAACCAAATTCATCAAGTATGAACAAATGTTCATAAGCATAAATAGTCATATTCCGAGAAAAATATTTAAGATAAAGTTGACTCAAAATTTCCGTTATGCATGTATTATCTAATTTAGTCATGCGAAAATGTCTCATAAATAGAAGGTGAAAACTTTGAAAAATAGGTGGTTTAGAATTCACTTACCTTTTGATGTTGAAGTTCTCTAAAGCTCATATTGGTCTTCGCCTTCAAACGGTAGAACGCAGTGATATCCGATTCTCAACTACACAGTTCTATCCTAGTCTGATACCTGACTAAATGTAGACTAGAAGTCCTGATATAATTTTGACATCTAAATTTGACAATAAGATTGAGATAGCAACACTTGTGAGTTCCATTGAGAAACACTTAAGACCTTCATACTTATCATTTTTGGTACCACGATCATCATAGTGTACTTTTCCGCGAGGGGTGGGAATTCTCAAATCTTCGGGTAAAGGTTTCTTAGCTTTTTACCTCCTTTGCACCAAATAAAAAACAAATAATAGAATATTAGCTTAACCGATAAATGTTCATAGGATTAGTCAGAGTAAGTTTCAGTTAGTATTAAAAATTCTCGAATAAACCGAACTCTAATATTTGGTTACAGAAAAGCGTTCGGTTAGGAATATTTTTTTGCGAACTAATCGAACTCCGGATATTTGTTCTCAGAGAAGAGTTTGGTTCGCAAAAATTTTTTGTGAACAAACTGAACCACACATAATTGAAATAAGGGCAAAGTTCAGGTACCCAGATGTATCAAAAATTTTGAGAATCAACAAAACTGCAATAATGGTAAAGTTCGATTACCTTATAAAAAAAAATGTGCCAACCGACCGAACTCCACCTTATTGCAAAAATACTAAAGTTCGGATACAAAAACAAAATGGCAAACCAATCGAACTCAAAGTCCGGTTGCAAGAATTTTTTTTCCTTTCCAACCGAACTGTTATTCGTCTCTGATAGAACTTGATTCAGGCTTCACCTTGAGGCTACACTTTTTTTCCAATTTGATTTGAGAAATTATCTAGATGTACTAGATTCGGACCTACACCCTCGATTCTAGGGGTTTTCTAACGAAGAGACATTTTTATACCCGATTATTTAATCGACGATAATTTTTTTATGAATCGACGATTAGTAGACGACGAACAATGATTGAAATAAGGAAGAAGATGGAAAAAAAAAATTCTCCTATGAGCTAGGTTAGAGGAAAAGTTTTTATTTTTTCGGTAATTGATTAGATATATATTTGGGTGGTTATTAGGTTAGTTATAATTTAAATTAAGGAAAAGGGTTGTTGATGGTGGATTTTCAACAAAGGGCAAAACCGTAAAATCATGAGGCATGTTTCGACACGGATTTCAGGCATGCAACAATTCATATTTTACGAAGCCATGATGAATATGTTTTCGAAAAGCCCCACTAGCTAAGCGATTCGATACCAGACATTTCATCATGACCTCTATGCAAAATAACATAATTGGGCGGTTCTCCGTAGATTGAGAGCTTAATGCCTTCAGGACGTCGGTGACACTCACTCTTTCCTGACTACAGGAGCGAAACCCACCACTACATAGAAGAATAGTTGGGCGGCGGACGCCTTCAGGACGTCGGTGACACTCACCGTTACCTGACTATGTAGAGAGACCGTGCATAGATTCAGGCGGTTCTCCGCAGATTGAGAGCAGTAATGCCTTCAGGTCGTAAGCAACCAATGACTCCCTGACTATGCACCATTCAGAATGGATGTGACGCTTTAATTGGATAATATATTTTTTCTAATAGATTAATTCTCCCTTGACATTCACCACTGAATTCCCAGAATGATCTATTATTGCTCCTATTCCATGGTCGAATCCACGGCCTAATCCCATGGAATGGAAATAACAATTTCTCTTATTCCATGGTCGAATCCACGACCTGATCCCATGGAATGGAAATAACAATTGCTCCGATTCCATGATCGAATCTACGACTAGATCTCATGGAATGGCAATAAACTACTATATTATCTCATTATTCCAATTTCATGATCGAATTCACTGCTAATCTCACGAAATGGTAATAGATAATTTTATTACTCCGATTCTATGGTCGAATCCACAATCCCATGGTGAAAATGTGGGGGTCTAAAAACCTCAACCAATATTTCGATTAGCAATCTGTATGGACAACTCCGAGTTGTTTTCTAGAGAATCAACTAGACAGTTATACTCAATCAATATAAAATACTCAAGCAGTTATTATCTCAATCTCTCGATTTGATTTACTCAAGCAAATATGATTCGCGAGTCCAATCAAAGAGAGATAACTTGGATAGTACCAAAGACAAATATCCAAGTGTCAATCGATTTAAGTCAACAACCAATAAGGTCGGATATTCTAATCGATTGAACAACGCACAACCTGAATTATTTCAATTATATAAAAATATAATGCGGAAAAGAAATAAAACAGATACCAGAATTTTGTTAACGAGGAAACCTCAAATGCAGAAAAACCCCTGGACCTAGTCCAGATTAAACATACACTGTATCAAGCTGCTACAGACACTAGCCTACTCCAAATTAACTTCGGTCTGGACTGTAGTTGAACCCCAACCAATCTCACTCTAATCCAAGGTACAGTTATGCTCCTACGCCTATGATCGCAGCAGGATACTGCACACTTGATTCCCTTAGCTGATCTCACTCATAACCAAGAGTTTCTATGACCCAAAGTCGAAGACTTTAGCAAACAAATCTCTCTCACATAGAAAAGTCTACAGGTAATAGATAAATTCGTCTCCCACGAATAAACCTATGAATTTTGTTCCGTCTTTTGATAAATCAAGGTGAACATGAACCAATTGATAAAACCAAACTTATATTTTCGAAGAACAGCTCACTTTCATTAATCACCTCACAATAAACTTAATTGACGCATCGAAGAAGATTATTGAGGAATCACAAACAATGAGACGAAGATGTTTGTGACTACTTTTATATTGCCTATCGGAGATATAAATCTCAAGCCAATTATTACAATTTTACTTGTACGATATAAATAGCAAGATTAGATCACATAACTAAAAGAAAAGTAGTATCGGTCTGGCTTCACAATCCCAATGAAGTCTTTAAGTCGTTAACCCGAATTTAGAGAGAAAACTCAAGGGTTAATGGAGATCGACTCTAGCTTAGAGAAAACTAGTATCACACAAGAAAATTGTTTGGGGATTAGTTTTTCTAATGGATAGAGTTCTCCCTTATATAGTCTTTCAAATCAGGGTTTGCAATCAATGTTAGCTTGCTAACAAAGCATTCAATATTCACCGTTAGATGAAAACCTGATTAGATACAAGCTAATATCTCTCAACCGTTAGATCGAAAACTTAGCTTGTTATACACACATGTACTTGACGTTTTGAGTTAGTGTAATCGTACCCAAACATGTACAATGGTTGGTTCAATATTAGTCAACCAAATGGTTAGCCAAATGATAACTTTCATATCAACCATATTCTTCTTCACCGTAACTAGTCCAAATGACTCAAATGAACTAGTTAGAAAGTTGTTCAATTGCTATGAGATCTCAAGTACTAGAAGAGACACAATTGAATCAAAAACGATGTGATTCACTCGAATAATTAATCATGAACTATAAAGCCACGGTTTGCAAAAGCATTCCTTAGTAATTTAAGATAAGTTCACGAACAACGTTTTCAGACATAACCTCTTGAGTTCGCTGACTCAAGCTAACCGGTTGAAGTTAATAAACTCTAGCAGAATTTCTCGGGATGAGAACTTCTGTCAGTTCGCGGACTGGGTTCGCGGACTGAGTTGCTGCTCACGTTCCGATTCCACTTGATCAACAAAGTTCGCAAACTTCAGTTCAAGTGTTAATGACTTATACATATGTGTTGCCACAACAATGTTTAAGTCCCACAATGGTTATATAGTTTAAACTCTCATTTCAATCATTGAAACATTCTCAGAGTACGTCATATAGTTGTTATTCACGAACTAGTTTTCGTCAGAGCAATTTCCAAAGTGATTGAAACATAACATGACTTTCGTCACTAGGCAAAGATGAACTTTGCTAAAGCGAAAGCTTTACCAACACCCATTTCGAGAAATAGATAAGCGAGATATACTCAGCTTGAAATGTCACATGTGCATATTCTTAGTCTATATAGTAAACCGACTTTTGTCTCAAGATAGGAGATAGAGTAGATAGACTTTTGAGTGATAGATAAGTTCAAGTCTCCACATACCTTTTAGTTGATGAAGATCCACTGGTTCCTTGAGTAGTCCTTCGTCTTGTATGATGATCGCCATGAAGTTCTTGAGCTAAACTATACTTTCTATCCTAGTCCGAGACCTTATCTATAGTAGACTAGAAATCAAGACTATATAGTTTTGATCACTAAGATTGACAAACATGCTTGAGATAGCAACGCATGCGAGTTTGACCGAGCAGTGCTCTAACAATCTCCCTCTTTGTCAATTTTAGTGGCAAAACTATTAATACATATGGAATACAAAAATTATATAAATAAACTTTGTAGCTCCTATTCCACATGTCTAATCTTCAACAATACTCGAAATCTTCGTCACTTCCAAGTAGTCCAATAATCCCAAAGGTTGTAAGTTTAGTATCATCGTTGTTGAAAATCCGTAGCTATAACAATGATAAAAGCATTGGTTCTCAATCATTGTTATATAGTGTCATAGTATTATTACACAGCGTCAAAGTCCAATTGCATCACAACTTCAACAACAATACTATGGTGATACTTCACTCCCCCTTAGTCAATACTCCATCTCACATAGAAACCACCCCCCTACATAATGATCCGAAAACCATATGTATTTGTAGTGTGAACTACAATTATTTCTCCCCCTTTTTGTCAACAAAATTGGCAAAGGTACAAGAACGGGATCCTAATGAAATATCCGTAAGAGACATTTCATGACCAAAGGTAAATGTTCTATCATCTTGTTTAGATGCAATCATAAAGCCGAGGCTAAATGCATTCATCAAGGAGTTTATAAAGATACAAGATAACCCTTAAAAATTCCACAGCCGCACTCCCCACAAAGATTTGGAAATTAAGCGCAAGTTCAAAAGAACTCTCCCCCATAAGATGTCATTCCCAAAGGAACAACAAGAGCGACCTTAATTTCAAGAGAAAAGAAGGATTTATTTAGACTCAACAAATTGCATACAAGTATGAATTTGGAATCTAAAATTTTCAATCATATTAACCAAAGCGAACCAAGATTAATTTGACTAAATATGCTCAACACGAGTAAACTTATGGAGACTTAATTCATCGATTAGATTATTCACAAGAGAACTCATAAATATTCTAACTGGATTACACAATTAAACTAATCACAAAGTAATCAATTCAATTGTCCACACTCGACATGAGAAAAATCTATGGAGTGCTAACTAAATAATCACACACGATGATTGATTTAGTTTATTTGGGCTCAACATAAGAGATTATGGAACCCCGACTAAGATTATCATAGGAAATGACAACCTTAACCGTACATGTACTCAACATGATAGAACTCATGGAATACAAACTAAATAACCACACAAGTTGATTAAATTAGTTCTTAATGCTCAACATATAGCATCTCATGGAACAACCAACCATGCCAATAAGAAATCGACTTAGTTGTATCGTGCTCAACATGAGATACACAATGGAACCTTCATGGTAATACATAATAATATGGAACAATTAAGCTCTATACCGTGGATAACAAAAAGAAGGACCTATTCTATTTTTCCATCGCAAAGTGACATAATAGACTTTATCCTTGAATCACAAAAGATTTTAACCTATCTTACATCAATAATTAACAATATAGGCTTAACTTTTGTGTTTTGCCAAAAGTCCATTCATTCCTTTATCAATATTTGCATACCAATTCGTGAACGACTTTACTTTTGACAAAATATGGGACAATCAAGTTCACGGACGTAAACATACAAATCCCATCAAAAAATTGCAATATATAAAACCATAAAGATTAATACTAAAATCATCATCTTCCAAACAAGTTTAGAATTCAAACCAATAAATCTAAAAACAAGAAGATGAAAATCATTGGATATAGCTATGTGTAATCACAATCATTGCTATTCCAAAACACTAGTTATTCTTCTAAATAAAACAGAAAACATAGAAGATTTACTAGGCATCAACACACTACTCATCATCTTCATCGGAGATACACCAAGAAGCTTGAATTGTGTTCAACTCATTTTTGAGCTTGGGAAACTTAGTTGCAACAATTGACAATTGTTCTTGAACGCATTTGACCCTTGAATTGACTTTACACACTCCCTTGTGAATTTTTTGAAGTAAACTCAAGGTGGTAGTGTCACACTCATTCAACGAAGCATCTCTTTGTCTTTTTCATACATTCTCCCTTATGCGTCTGAAGGTACAGGGACGAACCGGTTTGGGTACCCCAAGAGAGTTGCCAATAGAGTCAACACCACAATCATGGAAGATTTGACTAATCAAACAAGTATAGTCTAGCATCTTGACAGGAGAAGTCATTGAAACCATTTGATGTACAATGAATCCACAAACATCAAGACTCTGAACTCCGGATTCAAGAAAGTAGACTAATTCAGCAAACTCATGACTCCACCAAGAGTTCTCAATTGTGGAGGGACAAAGATTGGGAATACCGAGTTTTCCGAATGACATTAATGCAATACTAAGATCATTAGTAGGAAACTTTCCTTGATTCCAAGATACCTTCTTACCATAAAGCCCCATAGAGATATCATCACATGATGGACGTTCTTCACATGGTCTAGGGAGACGCACGTTCCCCAACGGAATGTTGGTAATTTTTGAAATTATTTCTCTATCAACAAGAAACCTTTTTCTATTCATAATGGATTTGAATTCCATCTTATCAAGATCAACATCATGAATGTTGGCATTGAAAATTCTTGTGAGAGAATCAAACCCTTGACCAAGACCATCAAAGATATTTCCAAGATTGAATTATTTGAAGCAAGTTAAATCTTCATCATGTACACTTGAAATATCCAATTTCTTTTCAACAATAAAACCTTTAGATGAAATCTTCTCAAAAATTCTAGCACAAGAATCATTCATAAACCTAATCCTAAGGGAATTTTGATCACAAGGAGGATCCATACTAGAGCTATTTGACACCTTGGGAATCCTTTTTGAGCCCTTAGAGTTCATCATGAGATATAAGAAATTGAAAGGAACAAGAGGATTTTACTTACTTGGATTGAATCTTCAACACCCTTTCTCTTAGTTTCTCCAAAGAGTCTTTAATGGGGATGACACACAAAACCTAGCAGTTCACGTACGCGGACGGTGAGAGGAAGAAGAGAGTATGTGAACTTCCCTTTAATAAGACCAAAAATGGGATTGGACCCGTTCGCGAACTTCAACCCATAAGGAACAAGGCAAGGTTTTGTTAAACGTTTGCACATCAAGGATTATGTATTCGCAACATAAAGGATGCACATAGAAACTTAATTTAAAGCATGTACATGATTCAACCATTTCTTGCCCCACATCAAGATATATACATATGGGGTAGTTCCAGTCTTGTTATACAAAGGCATAATGTGCAGAGAAATTCTCATGCAATATTTTCGGTTGATCAGTGTAAATAGTCCATGTAAGGTAATCACCATAATGATGATATTCAGGGGAATCTGTGCTTCCGTTCCTTCGCTTGATATTCCTAGAAGGAGGACTCATCCGTTTTCTGGGTTGTACACTATTATTCAAGGGTTTAATATGTACAGAGTCCTTTTTGGAGTGATTCTTAGACTTAACAGAATTAAGTTTTTCTAAGGATCTAAAAACATCTTCGAACGTTTTGAAATGATCTTTATCAGCTGATCCATCATGATAGTACTTATCATAGGGATCAGTAGTTGTTCTCGTGAGAATCCATATCATTGAGCGCCATGAACGTTTTTTTAATCTCCCTTTCTTTTTATTTTTTTTCTTTAGATTGACACATATCATATAAACCTTCCTTCCCATATGAAATAAAATTATCATGAGAGATCAGAGGTTTTGACCGTAAAAGATATTGATCAATCTTTAAGAATTTCTGGTGTGCGTTACAGATGGCAAGAGGAAATTATCCAAAGAAATTTCCCATGAGACAAATTTCAAGGACCGAACAAACACAAACTTATCAGGTTTAATGTGCTTTCTTGCTTTGATACCAATTGAAAATGCGGGAGTCTAACAACCTCACCTAATATTTCGATTAACAATCTGTATGGACAACTCCGAGTTGTTTTCTAGAGAATCAACTAGACAGTTAGACTCAATCAATAGAAAATAATCAAGGAGTTATTATCTCAATCTCTCGATTTGATTTACTCAAGCAAATATGATTCACGAGTCTAATAAAAGATAGATAACTTGGATGGTACCAAAGACCAATAAACAAGTGTCAATCGATTTAAATCAACAACTAATAAGGTCGGATATTCAAATCGATTGAACAACGCACAACCTGTATTATTTCAATTATATAAAAAATAATGCGGAAAAGAAATAACATAGATACCAGAATTTTGTTAACGAGGAAACTGCAAATGCAGAAAAACCCCGGGACCTAGTCCAGATTAAACATACACTGTATTAAGCCGCTACAGACACTAGCCTACTCCAAATTAACTTCGGTATGGACTGTAGTTGAACCCCAACCAATCTCACACTGATCCAAGGTATAATTATGCTCCTATGCCTCTGATCCCAGCAGGATACTGCACACTTGATTCCCTTAGCTGATCTCACCCACAACCAAGAGTTGTTACGACCCAAAGTCGAAGACTTTAGCAAACAAATATGTCTCACACAGAAAAGTCTACATGAAATAGATAAATTCGTCTCCCACGAATAAACCTATAAGATTTGTTCCGTCTTTTGATAAATCAAGGTGAACAAGAACTAATCGATAAAACCAGATTTATATTCCCGAAGAACAGATCGGTTTCATCAATCACCTCACAATAAACTTAATCGACGCAGCGAAGAAGATTATTGATGAATCACAAATAATGAGACGAAGATGTTTGTGACTACTTTTATCTTGCCTATCGGAGATAGAAATCTCAAGCCAATTATTACAATTGTACTCGTACGATAGAAATAGAAAGATCAGATCACACAACTACAAGAAAAGTAGTATCGGTCTGGCTTCACAATCCCAATGAAGTATTTAAGTCGTTAACCCGAATTTAGAGAGAAAACTCAAGGGTTAATGGAGATCGGTTCTAGCTTAGAGAAAACTAGTATCACACAAGAAAAGTGTGCGGGGATTAGTTTTTCCAATGGCTAGAGTTCTCCCTTATATAGTCTTTCAAATCAGGGTTTGCAATCAATGTTAGCTTGCTAACAAAGCATTCAATATTCACCGTTAGATGAAAACCTGATTAGATACAAGCTAATATCTCTCAACCGTTAGATCGAAAATTTAGCTTGTCATACACACATGTACTTGACGCTTTGAGTTCATGTAATCGTACCCAAACGTGTACAATGGTTGGTTCAATATTAGTCAACCAAATGGTTATCCAAATGATAACTTTCATATCAACCATATTCTTCTTCACCATAACTAGTCCAAATGACTCAAATGAACTAGTTAGAGAGTTGTTCAATTGCTATGAGATCCAAAGTACTACAAGAGACACAATTGAATCAAAAACGATGTGATTCACTCGAATCATTAATCATGAACTATAAAGCCACCGTTTGCAAAAGCATTCCTGAGTAATTTAAGATAAGTTCACGAACAACGTTTTCAGACATAACCTCTTGAGTTCGCGGATTGGGCTCGCGGATTGGAACTGAGCTTCAACTTCAACAGATATTCTCGGGTCCGAGAACTTATGCCATTTCGCGGACTGGGTTTGTGGATTGAGTTGCTGCTCACGTTTCAGTTCTACTTGATCAACAAAGTTCGCAAACTTTGGTTCAAGTGTTAAGGACTTATACATATATGTGTTTCCAAAACAATGTTTATATCCCACAATGGTTATATAGTTTAAACTATCATTTCAATCATTGAAGCATTCTCATAGGATGTCATATAGTTGTTATTCATGAACTAGTTTTCGTCAGAGCAATTTCCAAAGTTATTGAAACATAACATGACTTTCGTCACTAGGCAAAGATAAACTTGGCTAAAGCGAAAGCTTTACCAACACCCATTTCGAGAAATAGATAAGCGAGATATACTCAGTTCGAAATATCACATGTGCATATTCTTAGTCTATATAGTAAACCGACTTTTGTGTCAAGATAGGAGATAGAGTAGATAGACTTTTGAGTGATAGATAAGTTCAAGTCTCCACATACCTTTTAGTCGATGAAGATCCACTAGTTCCTTGAGTAGTCCTTCATCTTGTATGATGATAGCCATGGAGTTCTTGAGTTAAAGGAGTTATCAAAGTAGTGGGTGCACAATCTGTCAAGTCTCCACACGATATGGAACTGACTTTACCACGATCTTCCAC
Source organism: Papaver bracteatum (assembly GCA_023529315.1). Lineage (NCBI taxonomy): Eukaryota > Viridiplantae > Streptophyta > Magnoliopsida > Ranunculales > Papaveraceae > Papaver > Papaver bracteatum. Next base: position 2,215,372 of record JAJJWX010003739.1, on the reverse strand, counting down.
TCATGAAACCGTCACTCTTACAGGGATCAAGGTGTTCACAACTCTGACAATATAAATAAGTCTTTGAATCCATGATTGAGGACAACGAATGATCACTAGCTATCAGCAATCGTCCACACAGAATTTCTCGAGTAACTACTCTCAAGAATTCATCAATCTACCAGAACTTATTTGAACTCATTAGATCATTAATTTGAAGAAACCTTCAACACATCCACAATCCTTAATCATCATTGATCCCACACAATTCTCAGCTTCCCTCCTACAGATCAACCCATCTCCCTCTTTGCGACCGAATTGACTATGTAACGTCCATTGACTTGATTTAGGCCGGAGTCCTACAGATTGATATCTCGAATCTAAGCATTTCCTTTACAGTGAATCTGTGTGAGGTTAAGCAGTTTTCTCGGTGGAGGAGTCTCGACGACACGCTCGATTCTTCACTTTCCAAAAAAACAAGCGAACCGTTTTTCCCCATATATAGATTAGAGACCACAGTGGGAGATTAATCTCTCGGTTGCAATATCTCACTTTCACAGAATGGTTGGTCTTAGGTCTAACTCAACAACTTCAAATTCCGAAAGCGCTCCACTCAATGGAACGGTCAATGCAGAAATCCCGACTTTGATCGAGTTGGCACGAGTACAGGAGGTTCATACAAGGAACATTGACCTGATAAAAGAGACGATGAATAGTATATTGAACTTCCTCATCAGATTAACAACTGACTTGGGAGGTGCTCATGCTCAGGAAGTTCCAACACTGGTAGTTGACCCCTCAACCAATGATCATCCTCGAATCAACATCTTCACCACTTATGAAAAGCCGGTGGATCAGGAGGTCACACATTTGATTGAGAATCTATGTGAACTCCTACACTTCTCCAGGGATCAGCGTACGAACACGTTTTCCGCACTCAACAAAATATCGTATGATATTATGTCGTCCCAGGTGGTTGAACAAGTATCCATGGTATCTGAACTTTCAATCAACAACATCACCTTTACTGAGGAAGACCGAATGGCGGATGAAGGACATAATAGATCCATGTTCGTAACTTCTTTTATTAAGGATTCTGAATTCAGGATAGTTCTTATCGATACAGACGCTTCTACCAATTTGGTCACTGTGAAGACTCTCAAAGAGGCCAAAGTTCCACAAAGCAATATCATTCATCATCCCATATTGATGACGGGTTTTGAAGGGAGCCTGAGTCACACATACGGATATGTCTATGTGGATCTGAAAGTAGGACCGATTCAATCTACTGTCATGTTTAATGTGATTGAGAAAGACCCGTACTATCACATGATATTTGGGAGACCATGGCTTCATGACAATAAGGTTGTTCCTTCAACGTACCATCAATGCATGCAAACTTTGTTCAACAACAAAATTGTCTGTATCCCGGCTTCAGTGTCTCCTTATGCTCCGGTTTATGGCGCTGAGTTCCTGGAACCTCCAAAAAGCATCCCCGAACCTACAAGCAAGATCTGTAGTGTTCCACTCCAGAATCGGAAATCAATTGAGAACACTGACACATCGTTATCAGCGGGTGTTAAATCCGTCAAATCACCCACCACGCCACTCAAACGTCTTCAAGGTCAAGGTACGGCTCACAAAAAGTCCAATTTTATTACTGATTATGATGCTGAAGGGAAAGTTATTTATCTCCGTCGGAAAGATTAGCAATTAACAGGGGAGGTCGATGAAAAGTCTCGCTGTCTCGAAAAATTATGCCAGAATGAGGAATCACCCGATGAAGAAATTCGAGATGCACCACGGCAGTTGCAAGATAGTACAAATTCCACAACTGACGATCTTGAGACTATCAACATCGGAACGGATGAAAACCCAAGGTCGATTTTAATCAGTTCTACTCTTTCATCCGAGGAACGAGAAGGATTGATCATCCTGTTGAAAGAGTATCAAGATATCTTTTCCTGGACGTATGAAGAGATGCCCGACCTAGATGATAAATTGGTCACTCATCATCTCCACATCACTCATGGTTCTAAACCTATCAAGCAACCGCCCAGGAAATTCAGACATGAAGTTGAAGATCAAATCAAGGTGGAGATCCAGAAACTACTAACAACAGGATTCATCAAACCCATTCAACATCCAACATGGCTGGCGAACGTTGTTCCAGTAAAGAAGAAGAATGGTCAAATCCGATGGTGTGTAGATTTCAGGAACCTGAATAAATGTTTCCCGATTGATGATTTTCCTTTACCCAACATTGATATGCTCGTTGATGCAACCAGTGGTCATGACATGTTTTCGTTCATGGACGGTTAAAGCGGATACAACCAAATCAAGATGTATGAACATGACGCTAACAAAACTGTGTTTTGAACTCCCATTGGAAACTTCCACTACACAGTAATGCCTTTCGGCTTGAAGAATGCAGGAGTCACGTATCAGCGAGCAATGACTGCAATATTCCATGACATGATGCACAAGCAAGTCGAAGAATACGTTGATGAGGTGGTGGTGAAATCAAAGGAGCAGTGCTATCCCACATGACTCTGAGGGAGAGCTTAATAAGGAAGCAACATATGAGTCGTTGGATCACTTTGCCAACGGTTGGATTGATTTTACTTTTACTTTTTCTGTTATGTACATACGGCTGGCCTAATTTGAAAATTATAGTAAGCTCCCTTCTTTTATAAACTAAAAAGAAATCCATCCTCCATACATAGTACTTTCTCTTAATACATCATAATTTAATTATCTGAGAAGAGCAAACGCTTTATAAGCCAAAAATTCACCTCTTTTTAGGTTAATTCTCCCGATCTCTTATGTTTATGACTTTGTGGCAACGAGTCCTCGATCAAAAAAATATGACAAACGAGTTTAATCTGAGTTTTTTAAATGACTTTGATTATATAGCGTATGTAATTCCCGTAATTATTTGGAAGAATCATATGCAAAGAACGGTATTGCTTAGAGAAACTTCATACTTCTTGTGGTTTTTTATGATTGATTTGAATGCTTTCTATTGGTACCATCAAGAAGGTCCCATCACAGAAGGAGCAAAATGGTGTTGTAGGAGTTTTCTTTAGTTTAGACTTTTTAATCATGAATGTAATGCAATTCAAGTATTAGATACTTTTTGGTAGTGATGGTGGTGCTGCTTTGTGGTCAGGTAAGCTGCAGTTGGTGCTAACTCTGGTTGTCAATGATGTTGGTGGGTTGCGACTTTTCCGGTGGTATTAATTAGTAGAGAGTTCTGGTGGCTTTTCGTATCAAGACTTTAGGGATCTTCGTCTAAGGGTCCTTGGCAACGGATTTTTGTTTGTCATTTGAAAGTATATCTGTATATTTTTATGGAGGGGTAACTCGTATTACTTTCCATCATGTTGATGTTGCTCTTCGTTTGTCAATTGTCAATGTTGCTCTTCATTTGTCAATGTTTCTAGTTGACCTGTTGTTCGCATAGAGCTGTCTCGGACCTTGTTCAATGAATATCAATCCTAAAAGTCGTAAAAACAATTTGCGAGAAGTCTACTAAAAAATGTTAATTCCAAAACTTTAATTCTACTAGATTTGTAAAACCATGAAATGTTACACAGTCTTCTTTTAATTCTGTTTCTATTTGGCGTTTGTGCCCAAGGTGCCTACCAAAAAAATTCCTACCTAGTTTGAGTATTCATTTTCTCTTCGTCGGAAACCTCGATTTCAAAGTTTGGATTCCCTTGGTTTCTTTAGACTTCTCATGAGCTCATTTATTGATCAAACATGGCGTCTAGTTATGTAGTTGATTTATTTGTGCCGAAAACTCATAAAGATAAAAGAACAAGGCCTGATACGAAATGATAAAAATAAAAGACCTAATTCTAATTTGCTAACTATGCCAACTCTATATAGTAAGGGGCCTAACTCTAATTTTCAAAATGTGCCAGATATATATAACAGGAAAATATAAAGTAAAATCAATCCAACCATTGGAAAAATGATCCAACGATTCATATGCTGCTTCCTTATAAAGCTCTCCCGCAGAGTCGTGCGAGATAGCACTGCTCAAATCAAAGACTCGAACATCCCACCTGGACATTCTGAGACAAGTCTTCGAGAGGTGCAGAGAATACAAACTAAAGATGAATCCCCTGAAGTGCGCTTTCGGCTTTTCTTCTGGAAAGTTTCTTGGATTCTTAGTCACCGCAGAAGGAATCAAGGTTGATCCGGACAAAACGAAAGCTATCACTACCATGCCTCCTCCACAAACTGTGAAGGACTCCAGAGTTTCATGGGCAAGGTAAACTACATTCAGCGTTTCGTCCCTGTACTGGCTTAACTCATTGCCTCATTCACTCCTTTACTGAAGAAGGGAGCAAGTTTTACGTGGACGGCCGTTCAACAAGAAGCGTTCCAGAAAATACAATAGATATTACTATCACTTGCTGTCATGAAATCTCCTGTGCAAGGACGACCATTAATACTTTACACATCCTCTAGTGATGTTTCTATTGGAGCCCTACTCACTCAGGAAGATAAAGAAGGCATCAAAATCCCGATCTATTACTTCTTTCATACAATGAGGGGTGCCCAAATCCGGTACCCAAAGGCTGAGAGAGCATGCCTAGCATTAGTCCACGCAATTCAGAGATTCAGGCATTATCTTCTATCAAACAGAGTTGTGTTGGTGGCCAAAGCTGATCCTATAAAGTTCTTACTGTCGAAGCCTGCTTTGATTGGAAGACCAGCAAAATGGCCACTTCAAATGTCAGAGTTCGACATAGCGTGTGTTCCTCCAAAAGCAATCAAAGTACAAGAAGTTGCATACTTACTTGCTGCTTTCCCTGGAGAAGATATCACGATGTTGCATGAATAAGTACCCAGTGAGTTTCCAAAAATCTCAATCATTCAAGAAGAAACATGGCTATTATATTTTGATGGATCCGCTACTTCGAGCAATGATACTGGTGGAGCGGCCATTGTGCTAGTATCTCCATCCGGGGAAGTATTCTCACATTCATTTAACCTGGATTTCCACTGCACCAAAAATTTAGCGGAATATGAAGCCTTTCTCTTAGGGCTGTCTTTGGCCAAGAACGCAGGAGCGAAACACCTGGAAATCAGAGAAGACTCAAAGTTGTTGGTCAATCAAATGAATGGTGTGTACTCTCTCAAAGAAGTAACACTCGCCCCATTCAGAGCTGAGGCACAACGGTTATTAGCTCATTTTTCTGATGCAACTATCATCCGTACTGGACGCACCAATAATAGACATGCTGATTGTCTAGCGACTCTAACATCTAAACTACAGTTTGAAGGGTCAGATAAATCCATCATGGTACAGAGAAGTTCTGTATCATCTACTTGGCTTACTCAACTTGAAGATGCCCAAACGAACGACTGGCGAGCACCCATCATCCACGAGTTGAGCATTTCTCACACAGACGGGAAAATCAGTCTCAAGGAATTGAAGAACTTTTTTATACTGCATGGAGCATTATATTATCGCAATCCAGATGGATACTTATCAAAATTCCTTGGATATGAAGAAGCAAACGAGCAACCCAAACGCATACATGAGGAAGTATGTGGGAAAACCCTGGTGATCACACTTTACAGAAGACTTCAAAGACTCGGGTACTATTGGCCCTCCATGGAGACTCAGTCGAGAAAGTTGCAAGGGTCATGTCCCAATTGTTAGACACCACTTTATCACTTAGAGGTTCTAACAATTCACCACACTAGGGACTGGAGAGAACCTTACATAAAATATCTTCGTGACAACGATCTTCCGTCAGAGAATAAAGATACGGTCAAACTCATCCAGAGAGCCAAACGTTTTGTCTACTTGGAGGGGATTTTGTATCGCAAAATCTTCGGTGGGAATCTACTGAGGTGCTTGGATGAACATGAAATTCGTACAATCTTAAAAGAAATGCATGAAGGTGAACATCAGGGGAAAAAAAAAATTGTTTCTCCAAATCCATGAGAAATATTATTGGCCAACCATGGAAGATGACGTGGCTGCCTATGTTCGAAGATGTCATCAATGGCAAGTTCATGGTAACCTTATTCACACTCATTGTCTCCCATTACATTCTGTGAGAAGTCCATGGCCCTTCTACAGATGGGGACTGGATATCATCGTAAAGATCAATCCAACATCTTCGAAGCAACATGAATACATCATCACAGCAGCGGAGTACTTCACCAAATGAGTTGAGTATATTCCTCTTCTAAGCACCACCGGAGTCACGATTGAATCTTTCATCAAAGAGTACATCATACGCAGATTCAGCGTTCCTAACATATCATCACGTATAATGGAACTCCTTTTTTCAACAAACATGTTGCAGAATTGCTCGTAGAATACGGAATCAAACAAATTTTCTCCACACCATACTATCCCCAAGAAAACGGACAAGCGGAGAGTACCAACAAAACCCTGATCCGGATTCTCAGCCAAACAATTCATGACAATCCACGAACCTGGCATGAGGAATTTCCCATGGCTTTGTGGGCCTACCGAACCTCACCAAGAAGCTCAATTGGGACTTCACCATACTCTCTCGTTTATGGCGCTGATGCCATTCTCCCGGCCGAAATCAAGGTTCCCTCTGCAAGAATCGCAGCGTCCAGTGGAGTACAATGGGATGAAGCCGAAATTTTCAACTCAATAATTGATGAATTGGATATGCTCGACTTAATAAGATCCAAGGTGGAAAAATACATGGAAACCTACAAACAAAGGATTTCCAAGGCCTATAACAAACTGGTAAGACCTCGAACATTTCAAGTAGGGGATTTGTTTTTGAAAACAGCAAAACATATTCAACAAGACATGTCCGCTCCCAAGTTCTCTCCGAAATGGGAAGGACCTTATGTGATCATCAAGGCAGTGTCCAGCGGATATTACAAAATCTTAGTTGTTAATGGAGGAGTGGAGGGAAACATCATCAATGGCAAGTGGCTCAAGGTGTACTACGCCTAAATGATCAACAAACAATCACGTGTTAATTTTCAAGATGTAATTTTATTCCTTCAAAGAGTATGCATCATGCTCATTTAGCCAAAATTTAAAATTTTCATGAATCTCCCAAAAAAGTCTCGATCTTACAAAAAAAAAAAAAAATCTCTCTCAAATGTTCACTCAGAGCAAACCATCTAACAAAGGATAATCTCTATAGAAAACTCTGTCAGGCTTCTTCTGGAAATTTTTGGTTTTCATTATCAAGTCCTGGACCGCCTTCTCAACTCTTGTTGACTCCTAGGAAAGTATTTTCCCCTCCTCCAATATGGCAGTGGTCGCAGAAATCGCGCCAGCAGCAGCAGCCGCCTTGTGAACTTTGATTATCTCGAGCCGATTATGAAGCCATCCTATGTTGAACTGCAGAGTTTCATAATTGGAAATCATCTCATCCCATTTGTGCAGTTCATGATTCTTGACATCTCCCAGATGCATCTGGTTCATCTCTTCAATGATCAGTAATAAACCATGCAACTATAGTCAGAAAGGTTAGTAGAAAACCTTTCCATACTTCGGTCGTAGTAATGTGCCCGTACCTTCTAAAAAATTTGGTGTACAGGGGTGTGTGACATTTGGGAATGACGAATCCACCAACCACTTCATTATTCGGGCAATTGTTAATCATGGGAGCCTCAAATGGGAGTCCAGCTCTTGGATACTTCGGATTATGAACTCTAACCCGTCTCCACGGAATCAGTAGAGTTCTCGTCAACACGGTTGCTGTTATCATCGACCACAATCACGGACTTCCCGTTCTTCCTATATCTGGCATCGACAACAACACGAACATCAACCTGCGGAGGAGTATTTAATTTTATTGACCTTTGAGTATGTTAAACTTCAGTCGAGAAGTTATGAAATTACTTATAGATGTTCCGGCATCAGCATGAGACGACCTGTACCGGGCAGGAGCTTTGACAGTTTTTTTGGGTCTCAAGCTATATGAGGAATACTGATTCTTCTGATTATCCTGCAACAAAAATTTTCTTCTGATCAATCACCCTGATCGAGCAAAGATAAGAAAGATATGTGACTCGCCGAGACGGATACTGCCACAGCATTTTCTGCGCGAGATTCATTTTTGGAAGAAATACTGCTTTGGACATGGTGACGAGAGGTGGGATTGTGATCAAAATTTCTTATGATAATACACAAAGGCAGCAGATGGTTGACTGTTTAAATAAAACCCTAAAAGCACTGCGGATAAACAAGTCTGTTGCGATTTCTACTGAAACCCTAAATCTCGAATCAGATGCATGACGGATGGGAGAAGCATAACAATACTGGGGACTGACAGTTCGGGAGTAGTCAACATTATGACTACAGACTGATCGTCTGGCAGGCCACGTGTTTCCTAGACAGTTCATATGATTGCATTTCGTGGTAATTATTGTCTACGTGGACATTGGTCCATCGACTGCACATATGAGGAAGATTTAGAAAAGAGATACTACAAGGAATTACGGTTCAAAATATAATAATCTCTAAAAAAACATCTTTACATCCAAGCTATTCAAATAACCAGAAAGTATCTACTTCAACGGAAAATAAATAATCTCAGAGAGATTCATGAGCAAAATTAATCGTCAGATTCGGAATCATCATATTTGTCAGAGTTATCATATTCGTCATCGTCGTCTTTTTGCAGAGTCCTCTTCAAATTCTTCATGAGAATTACTATCAGTGCCATTGACGAAGTCTGGATGAATATCAAGATCGCTGGAATCCCAATACTCCTCCTTTTCACGCTCATCTTCAAGGTCAGCTTTGACAGCTTTCTCAATCTTACTGGTACGTCGATCCGGCTTAATCTTGAGATCTCGTGGTACCCACATGGGTTCATCTTCCGAAACATCAGAATCAGAGGGTACACCGTCAACTCGAGATCGAAGTTTCTTCTCAGCTGCTAGTATTATGCGCCGAATCTGGTCCCTTCTTCGTCGATGATCATACATCCTGTCATCCTCGGCTTTTATCTTCATGAGCTTAGCATAAGTAACTCTACGATTATTGAGAGGCGCGCAAGGCTTTGTTTTCTCAGTATGATTCATCTTAGCTCGCGATTTGGCTGCGGAAACTTTGGAATCCTCTTCAGAAGAGCTGGAAGAATAGCCATAATCATAATCATTTCTACTGCTACTGGAAGTCATGATTGTCTGGAACTAGAAGCATGTGATTACAGATATGCTAACACCGAATTCACGGTAAAATGGTAATCCTTAACTCTTACCTATTTACGATTTCACAAACTTAATGATAACAGCGTAAAACCTCAAAAACTCGTTCGTTCTTTCAAACGTGAAAAGCCGAGCAAAAATTTATTATTATTTAAAGTCAACATTTGCTTTTCACGAAACTATGAATAATTCACATAACCTTCCATGTGAATATTCGCTGATTTTTAAGTGTACCTACACTATAAAATCGCCAAACTCACACATATACTACGAATTCATCAACTCGTAGAAATATTGTTTGTTATCAAAAATTTTCATAAAATCAAAGTTTGATTTATCTTTATAAAAAACGTGAATAAGCCACGTATTTTTAATTATTATTTTTTAGTTGATAACTGACGTAAATATATTAAAAAAAAACTTCTGCTCAGTTGAGCTTACGTCTATAGAACGAGGGTATTTTCTATTTTGCAAAGGTCTACATATTCTAAATAAAATTTTGAAAGTTCATAAACAAATTGTTATCATGAACAACAGGCTTCTTCAAAATCCCTTTAACCCTAAGGATCATTATTTACTACTCTTTACGAACAAACCTACGTTCTTAAAAGTATTTGCAAAGTCCATGCTTTGAAAACAAACTTGGGTTTTCATGAAACCTAATAAACAAAACTTTTACAACTGCAACTATATATACTATGTCTATGCAAAATTTTATGTATCTCTTCCATATTAGGGATTTTTGTTCGTTTCCTAAACTAACGGAAACGGGCATTCATACGTTTTCTAAAAACAAATTCTTCATAAATCCTACGCATGCTTGCAACTATAGGGTTTTTTGTTTTGTGATAAACTCATTAAATCATGAAACATACAACAAAAGAAAAATAATAATTGCACGGATTTACCTGTCGGCGCCGGCCGGAACTTGGCCGGACGTTGAGCGGCGGCGGACGGCGGTATTGGATCCAGTGGGAATTTCCTTCCTGATCTACTCGTGAAGAAAATAAAGAGATGAAGGTGCTCAATCGATCAAAAAAAAAGGGTTACTTACCTTTTATACCAATTTTATTTCCAAAACTTAAAATACTTGGGTTTCCTCTTTTGGGTTTGGGCCCACGAGCGCTAAACTGACCAAAACTGGGATTTTAACTGACCAAATCAGCAGCACCTCAACTCTATGTGTCTACAAATTATCGCTCTATCATGCTATTAGGATCCTCACTCAAATATTTGCCCGTATGCGACACTATTACAGCAAACCGAGGATTCTGAGCATACCTTTGTAGATTGAGTTCAACCACCAATCTCATCGACTGAAAATCACCATTTAATGCATTACTACGGAACATGACTGTTCCCTACTAAGCAAGGGACTTAATGTTGATGGTAGATTTTCAACAAAGGGAAAAATCGTAAAATCATGAGGCATGTTTCGACACGGCTTTCAGGCATGGAACGATTCATATTTTACGAAGCCATGATGAATATGTTTTCGAAAATCCCCACTAGCTGAGCGATTCGATCCATGGCATTTCATCATGGCCTCTATGCAGAATAACATAATTGAGCGGTTCTTTGTAGATTGAGAGCTTAACGCCTTCAGGATGTCGATGACACTCACTGTTCCTTGACTGCAGGAGAGAGACCCACCTCCACATAGAACAATATTTGGGCGGCGGACGCCTTCAGGACGTCAGTAACACTCACCGTTCCCTGACTATGTGGAGAGACCGTGCATAGATTCAGGAGGTTCTCCCAAGATTGAGAGAAGCAACGCCTTCATGTCATAAACAACCCGTGAATCCCTGACTATGCATCATTCAGAATGGATGTGACGCTTTAACTGGCTAATATCTTTTCTGTAATAGATTAATTATTCCATGACATTCACCACTGATGTAATGACCCTCAAGCTCGTCAACGCTGTTAGACTGATCAAAAGATGATTTAGCCGTTAATAACTCGATTAATTTAACACGAACGTTAATTAATAGGAATTAATATAACAACGATTTAGATACGAAACTAGTATCGTTAGATAGATCTCGAAAAGTTACGTAGAATAGACTACTCGAACGTGTCATTCGGATATCAGACGAAGAAGATATTATCAGAATTATTCGAAGAGAAACGTTAACCGACTTGTTTTCCCCTTATCAAATTCTTGGGTGCCTTTAACAATCCGGGCCGACCTTATCAACTCAACCGAGAGGATAACTCTCGTTTCTATTCTTCCTTCTTCTTCTTTATTCTTCTTCATCGTTCTCTTTCTTCATTTTTTTCCTTCTTCATCTGTTCTTCTTACTCGCGTTTCTGAGAGAGATTTGTGAGGTGTTAGTGAGATTTATTTGATAAGAATCAACTGATGGAGACATATAGATGATGAAAGAGTCTAGGTTGTTGTGGATGAAGAAGAAAAGATTATTCAGAGAACCAAATTGGGGTTTTCTGTATTATGAATTGGGGTTTCGAATTTGGAGATTGTTAAGATGAAATTGAAGATGGGTTCGTTCCTAATTGAGTTTAATTAGAAGCTATGGAGTTGTTCTTGAAGAATTTGAGAAATTAGGGTTTATGTTCTATTCTTCCCCAAATCTGAAGTTAGGGTTTCGGTAAATTGAAGTGAAATTCGATTCAAGTGATGAATTAAGAAGACTCAGATAGAATCGTTAGATGGGTTTTATGTGTTGTTTGCAGAGAAGAAGTTTAATTGAGGTTCTAAGGTTGTTTGGAGATGAATTGAGGAATTCGACCACAAACTGCTTGGGTTGAATATGATTTGAGGTAATTTCATCTTAATAACTTAAAGCTATTGATTTCATTTAGTGGATTTATTAGTCTGTGGATGATGATGAATTTATGATGAACTAAAGTTTATAGTTTAGAGTTTGTTGAATGTGTAAGTAAGTTAATAGAACTGGTGGTTTGTGAAGTACAAGGACTGTTGTTGGGTTCTACTGAATGTGGAGATGGGGTTGAGAAATGAACTGACGTAGGTGGAATTGAGTTACCTAGTAGTGACTCTGCGGCTATTGCTTAGTTGCAGGAATTGTTGAATGTTGGCTGATGAGTTGTGTGGGTTGTAGTGAACTGGGATGGGAAGTTGTGTAAGTGAAATAATTACAAGTAGTTGCAGGAGGTTGTTGGTTTTATGAAATGAGTTACGCTTACTGCCTAAGTTGATGTTGAATGTTTCATAGAGTTACAATTGCAAGTGGTAGTAATCTAAATTACAGGAGTCGTTGATAATTGGCGGAGGGATGGAAGTGTATATTCATAGGGTAACAGTGGATAGTAGTGTTGTGAATGAAACTGATGTGGAGTTAGAGTATGTATTGAATGAGACATGAATGTGATTGTTTAACAGGAGGTATGAATGGTGATAGTGTTGCAGTACATGGACTTTACAGTGTCACTGAAATGAGTGTATTGTTAGAGGTTGCAATGGAGGTTAAGTCAGGGTGTTGTGGAATTGGAAATGTGAATGGTGGTAGAAATGAAAGTGTGGACAGTGTATAGATTGCTGAATGTTATGAGTTGAACTTAGTGTTAATGAACTGATGTTGATAGTGTTTGTTGTGAAAGCTAGGTAAAGCTGCAATTACAGGTAAACATAGCTTGTGTTTGTAATTAGGTTATGAAGCTGTTTTGATAGAATGTAATGTATGGTGATTATATGAACTTCTGTATTTGAGAATTAGGCATGTTAATCATCCCAGTCAGTTTAGCTGACTCGGTTTTCTTAGCTGACTCAGTTCTTCTGACTGAGTCGAGTTAATCTTGTAACCTGAGTTGAATCGGTTTGACTCAGACTGGACCAGTTGACCTTACCTTGACCGATTTCTATTTGACTTTGACCTTAACCTTGACCGTTGACCTGCCTTTATACGTTGACCGTCAGTTGACCCAATGGACTATTAGTGACCGTTTGTTGACCATATGGACTGGGCCTTAGTTATTGGGCTGTTTTAGGAGACTTGGGCTTAGGACAGTTTCTTAATTAGACATTTTGGACCTCTTGTGGTCCGAATTAACATCCGGTTCCTTCTACAAAGTTGTAGATATTCACAAGACTTAGCTACGGACTATATAACCAATCTAATTGGATTAGTAAACTCTTAGTTATACTAGAGATAGAGATTAAGATACCATAATGGACTTAGAACCATTAGATAGACTTGTATGATTCTTCTGTGAGCCTTTGGCTAAACTCTTAGAGTGCTTGTGTGATTATCAGTTAGATTCTATTAACACCGATCGTTCAAAGAATGAACCAGGGGATTTTGAATCTCGAGATAAGCGTGGCTGGTCATCAAAAAGGTGTGGGAATGCATTTAACAGTTTTGTAATCATTGTTATTTCTTTTACGAAAGTCCTTGTTTTATAAACTCATGCATTGTCTATTTCTTAATTGCATTGTCTATTCGCATATTTCATGCTTTGTTTATCTTTATGATTGTCTATGGGAAATGAGAATTTCCATCTGTGGTATATTGGATACTGCTCCTTCAGAATTATGGCTAGGGCGATACACCACAATATTAATAATAGGTGTGGAAATGGGCATCAATATTACGGGTGTGTATACTAAACACCACAGACTAACTTGTCTTTATTTTCAGGTGTGTAAATGTCACGCAGAAATTATAAGGTGTGTAAATGTCACCGCAGAAATCTAAAGGAGGAGTTTAGGTCCATATACATGTTTGTTTAGTTCAGTGGCTTTGTTATCTTTTAATGTTTGGGAAAACATGTAATGTTTTCCAACTCTGTTTTTCAAATCTACATATGATTACTTAGAAGTTAAATGTTAATTATTCCCCATTTCAGTTTTCATTGACAGAGCAGAGTTGCACAGCGAAAGCTTCGAGAAGTTATCTTCGTTATTTGTTTATATTGTGATATGTTTATTTGGTTGTAAATTCTATTTGTAAACCAAATGATTATTTTATATGTATCATTGGAGAGGAATTCTTGTATATATATTTCTGAGCGGGGTTAGCTTTGGGTTAAGTTTTTGTAGTAGATTTCTTAATTGAATGCTTAAGTATTTGATTTAGATTTTAGTGCCTCTTTGTTTAGTTAATCTTTTGGGATTATTCAGCTGCTAGCTTAGGGGGCGCTACAACTGAATTCCCAGAATGATATATTATTGCTCATATTCCATGGTCGAATCCACGGCTTGATCCCATGGAATGGCAATAAAAATTGCTCTTATTCCATAGTCTAATCCACGGCTTGATCCCATGGAATGACAATAACAATTGCTCCCACTCCATGGTCAAATCCACGGCCTGATCCCATGGAATGGCAATAACAATTTCTCTGATTCCATGATCGAATCTACGACTTGATCTCACGGAATAGCAATAAACTACTATATTATCTCATTATTCCAATGTCATGATCGAATTCACTGCTAATCTCACGGAATGGTAATAGATAATTTTATTACTCCGATTATATGGTCGAATCCACGATCCCATGGAATGGTAATGCTTGTTTTATTATTCCAAGTTCATGGTAGAATCCACAGCTGTTCCTATGAATTGATAATAAATAACTACTCATTTTATTGTTCCGTTTCGTGAATTATTCTACACTGAATTTCATGAATTAGCAATAATACTCAATCACTGGGAATCTGGATCATCACTGAGTAAGCCCCACAAAAATGTTGCAAGTGTACTCGACAATAATGCACGACTGAGCACCCGGATGCACAAACGAGCATCCAAAAATATGGACAGATGAGGAATCCTACGCAAAATAGGAGAAAACAACAAATAATAATAAAATAATAAGAGGCGCCCAGGTGTCGGGCCCACCGGCCGGCCGGCCATGCCCTAGCCGTGTCCGGTCCCATGCCCTAGCCGTGGCCGGTTCTATGCCTCTTCCATAATTTTTCCCTATTTTATTATTTTCATGAACTCATGAAAAACTCCTTTAATTTAGCAACTTTCCTTGTTTGTGCAAAACTCATGAATTCCTCATAACTTCACGGATTCATAAAAAATAATATTATAAAATTGGGAAAGGTGTGCAGGACCGGGAAACCTAGCCGGTCGGCCATGCCCTAGCCGTGGCCGGTCCCACACCTCACAATCCCTAGCTTTTTATAATTATTATTATTACATAAACTCATGAAATTCCTTCGTTTCAATAAAACTCATGGATTCTCCATAACTTCACAGATTCATGAAAGATAATATTATAAAATAGGGAAAGGTATGCGGGACCGGGTAACCTAGCTAGCCGGCCATGCCTAGCCGTGGACGGTCCCACACCCTGCAATCCCTAGCCTTTTATAATTATTATTTTCCTCAGTTCATGAAACTCCTTGGTTTGAGCAAAAATCATGATTTCGTCATAACTTCTCAAATTTTGCTCAAATCACGAAAAACCAAAAGCCAACAGGGTCACACGACCGGCTAGCCTCTCACGGAAATTTTAAATGTTAAAATATTCTTATTTTAATTTTTACAAAATATTGATCAATTGAGCATACATGCTCATTCCATCTAAATCAAGAATTTCAGTTAAGATGAAACTCTTCTGAAAGTTCACAAAGTTGCTCAAACGCACATCAGAAAATACTGAAACTCTAAGTACGGAAACACGAACATCATAGTAACATGTGCATGCCTTCATGACCGACCAGGGTCATCCCTAGGGCTTACACAAAGACGTTCCCACATATTTTCATAATTCTGGCCTAATTTGCTCAATTGCTCGTATAAGGCCCAAACTCTCTTCAACCAACCTGGGGATTGCTCAAATGACCAACAGATGGTCTCGTGACCACCAAGATCCGGTTCCATGCTCTCTTGGTCGGTCCCCCATCTTTCATACTTAGGTTTTACCTAATGCTGAACCCAGCAAAATTTTAATAAATGATGAAACCGACACTTAATCATCATTCTTTCATCAACTCTCCAATTGAGAACCCTGGTGTATGCTTGCTCGATCACTGGGAACCACATGGACGCCCACCATCCCATGAGGTCGATACCTCTATCACTCATGACCTATTTTCAGCGATTCATCAACTATGATCTGAAATTAGGGTTTCGAATAAATGTTCTAAGAATCATCATTCTGAGCAAGATTCAAACACTAATGAATTTATATTGATTCAATAACCAGCATCTGAATTAATCATATAATATTTGGTAATCTAACAATATTATAATATTTTATTGGGTCGCGTCACCAATAAATATTTCTTCGAATTGAGCAACACTTGCTCAATTGCACGTCAAATTATCAATATTCAGTATTTTGTCAGATTGAGCAACATTTGCTCAGTTGCTCAAATATTGATCCAGCTATCCATATTTAGTAATTTATCAGTAATTCGTAGAATTGAGTAATACTTGCTCAATTGCACGTCAAATTATCAATATTCAGTATTTCGTCGAATTGAGCAACATTTGCTCAGTTGCTCAAATATTGATCCAGCTATCCATATTTAGTAATTTATCAGTAATTCGTCGAATTGAGCAATACTTGCTCAATTGCACGTCAAATTGTCAACATTCGTTAATTTGAAGAATTGAGCAATACTTGCTTAGTTGCTCGTCAAATTCTTAGTATTCAGTAATTTGTCGAATTGAGCAATACTTGCTCAGTTGCTCGAATATTGACCCAACTATCAATATTCAGTAATTCGTCAAAATAATCCACATATATTAAGTAACTCATCAATATTCAACAACTTGTCGAATTTATAATATTTGCTTAGACGAGCAATATTAACATTCATGAATCGCTGAGTATTTGTCAAACATGCTTGATTAAAAAAACCTAGGCTCATTGTCTAATCAATCAACAACTGACAAACTAAATACAAGTCTGTCATGCAGACTCCACGATTCATGAGACATCAATCACGTCAAATTGGGGGATAACAACTAGGGTTTTGGTCTGGCCGCCTACAACACGTGGATTCATCCACGATAAGAAATGTGCGTAAGTTGTGTAAACGGTTGAAGGAGTTAGCAAAGTAGTGGGTGCACGATCTGTCAAGTCTCCACACGACATGGAACTGACTTTACCACGATCTTCCACTTGCCCACTCTTCCACTCATGAAATCGTCACACTTACAGGGATCAAGGTGTTCACAACTCTGACAATATAAATAAGTCTCTGAATCCATGATTGATGACAACGAATGATCACTAGCTATCAACAATCGTCCACATAGAATTTATCGAGTAAATACTCTCAAGAATTCATCAATGTACCAGAACTTATTCGATCTCAATAGTTCATCAATTTGTTGAAACCTTCAACACATCCACAATCCTTGATCATCATTGATCCCACACAATTCTCAGCTTCCCTCCTACAGATCAACCCATCTCCCACTTTGCGACCGAATTGACTCTGGAACGGCCATTGACTTGGTTTAGGCGGTAGTCCTACAAATTGATCTCTAGAATCTAAGCACTCCTTTTGTAGTGCATATGTGTGAGGTTAAGCAGTTTGCTCGGTTGTGGAGTCTCAACGACACGCTCGACTCTTCACTTTCCTAAAAAACCAGCGAACCGTTTTCCCCCATATACAAGGGTAAATTAGTAATCCCCACTCTTTAAGACCCCCTTGTAACTGTAGGGCAAGTGGCATGATAAACCAATAGTCACCCAAAAAATAAATAAAAATAATAATAAGAACGGGCCTTAGCTCAGCTGGTCATCCCCGTTCCCCAAAGTTTCATGCGTTCCAGGAGGTCCCAGGTTCAAGCCCCCAATGGTGTAATATTGCAGGAATTAACATGGAAGGTAGTGTTGGTTTGCCCCCCTTATGACACAATCTCACCCCCCATCCGCTTCGGCTCCCTTGGTTAGGTTACCCATGCGTCTCACTGGTAGGTTAGCACAACAACCTGTTTAATTATCAGCCCCCATCCGCTTCGGCTAGGTTACCCATGAGGCTCGCTGGTAGGTTTTAATTAATGTAGTAGTATGTTGTTGGAACTTAGCTTGTTAGGCTTCCAACTAATTAATGTAATACTATTTATCCAATAATAATGCGTTCCAGGAGGTCCCAGGTTCAATCCCCCAATGGCGTAATTTGCAGGTATTAACATGGAAGGTAGTGTTAGTTTGCCCCCCTTGTGACACAATCTCAACCCCCATCCGCTTCGGCTCCCTTGGCTAGGTTACCCATGAGGCTCGCTGGTAGATTAGCACATCAACCTGTTCAATTAATGTAGTAGTATGTTGTTGGATCTTAGATTGTTAGGCTTCCAACTAGTTAATGTAATACTCTTTATCGAATGATAAAAAATATTAAAAAAATAATTAATAGATGGTCCCCGAAAAATCACACTTCTTTTAGGTTTCAACTCGGTCATAAATTTTATGAACAACCAACACTAAAAGCATATGTTATAGATATGGGATGAGAAAAGTGTTTATGGGTGAAAACTATTCCTGCTAATTTTGGGTGTGGATGAGGAATGAATCTAAACCTAAAACAAATGCACTGCGCGGTGAGTGCTTGTAGATTCGAGAGATCAATCTATGCAAGTCCGGCCTAAACCAAGAAATGGCCGTTCCAGACTTGTTTCGGTCACAAAGTGAAGGAGATGGGGTTGATATTTGGGAGGGAAACGAAGAAGGTGTTGAGAATGTGAAGGTGGTGGCTATGCGGCACTTGTATCAGAAAGATGAACTGGCTTGCAGGATGTAAGATATCAGTTCCGGTGTTTGAATGCGATTGTATCAACACTTGCTACTGTTGTCTGGACTTGCGTTGTTATTGAAAATAGGGCGGAGAACCTATTTATACAAGTCCTTTAGCCTAACCTTCGTATCTCGTGGGAAGTGGAGTAGTGGAGTAGTGTGTTGGTGTCACACGACCAGTCTTGCCCACTTCTCCCATCATCACTAACCGTCCATGACTTCCTGACACGTTCTTGTGATGGCGCGTTGTGCGCTTCATGCTGTAAACCGCCAGACCAATACCCCAATATGTATCCCCCAGTTTGTGACATGATTGATGTCTCGAGTGTTTTGGAAAACATGTAGCATGTTGTTGTAGCTTGGCAAGTCAGGCTCAGGAAGCTTGCTAGCTTGGTGACCTTCGACGGTTGAGATTTTGCATCTTGAGAGGAGGGGAAACCGTTGATCGTTGCACCAGAAACCCTAATTAGCGATCCTTACTAGAATCATTGTAGAATTCTAGTACGGACTCGGATTTTGATGATCCTCCCCTCCATTCCATACGGAAAAGAATTTCCTATCTTCCAACGCGGGAATATTTAGGTTTTAAGCTCGTTCGGGAGGAGAAAACATCCCGAAAGCAAAACCCATGAAGGAAATTGATACTTGTGAAGTATCGTGTGTATACTATGCAGGTACTGCATTGAGTATATCCAGCATGGTTTGGAAGTTGCGCATGAAAACCCTTCCTTTACCGACCACATGGTGTGATAGAGTGGTGAATGGTGATCACCATGACTCCGTACTGACTAATTAACTCCTGACCAGGGCTATATAACCGAGCTAGTGAAGTTGGACGGATGAGATGATCTTTAAGACACTCATCTGCGACACTTGGTGGAATTAGGGTTTCGAAGGAGGTGCGCAAGCACTTCTCTTCACCCTGACCGAAACCAGACTTAGGGAACTATCCTGGATTGGCCGATCATACCTGCGTGTAGATGGCGTGACGGTTTAGGCGTTTATACCTACTGTCCCGACAAAAACGTGATCTGTGCCACTCAATTCATCCGGCGAAGTTGAGTGGTCGAGATCGAATTGAAATAGAAGATTAGTGACGCAAAAGCCGTATCCCATACCAACTTCGGGCGGGCGTTCCAAAACGACCAAGCTTGGTCGGTCTTGGTCGACTGCTCCAACGTGTAGGTGGTAGGCTGGTGTTCACACCTATGTCTTACCGTCCCATGAAAATGCGATCTAAGCCACCCAATTCATCTGGAGAAATCGAGTGGTTGAGATTAATTTGCAGCTTGGGAGGTGCGACCACGCTTGTTGGAGCGGACGATTTGGGGATAGCCAGGCATGGTATGCCTTGGCCGATTAAGTGAGGGGATAGACGGGTCCACGATGGTCATGTTGACATGACCAGACCTGCTTTGATCTAATCTCGGACCCTCCATTCGTGCCGGATAAGATTGACGCTCGTGATTCAAAACCCTAATTTTTGGGTTTCAGAGTCGTGCGTCATGCTCCATTCAGGCGCACGATTTGGAATGACCAACCGTGGTTGGTCCTGACCGATTAGTCAGGTATGTAGGCGGGCCTGCGATGATTGTATTGACATACTCCGTGCCCTTTGAATCTACATCTGCACCCTCCATCTATACCTGCGAAGATGGATGGTTGAGGCTGTTTTGCGACACATGTAATGTGCCGCAAACCCTAATTTAGGGTTTTCCATCCATACTGCTATGGTTTGGATGTTTTGGAACGCTAGGCCAAGGGAGGCCGACCATGCGGGTTCCGCGTTGGTTCGGCAGGTACCAAGGGAGTGCAACTACCAGAACAACCTTCAAAACCTCTCCCTATCAACTCAAAATTTGGATAATAAACCCCTTCCTCGGCCTCTCATCTGCAAGAAAATTAAAGTCAAATTCAAATACCTCCATCCTCAATACGTATTACACTTCATCCCTGTTTCCTTCCTTACCTTTTTCTCCCGCTCCTTGGTTGTTTTAGAAGGAAGTCTTGTCTCTCCTTCCGCTACCCCCTTGCCTTCTGGGTTCCCTTTAGTTTCTTATCCCTCTGCATCCAAGTCGTTATCTTCCTGTATTCCCCATTTTGTAGTTTTAAAAGTTGGTTATGGTATTAATTTTGTTAAGCATTCAGGTCGAGATATAATATCAATCTCCTAATGGTACCCAAGTCTTGAAGATAGGAACCACCTTTCGGTGCTTGTTTCAAAACCAGTATCTCTGCATCTTTTTTTTTAAAAAAAATCTTTTTTCCTTCAGAATTTCTTAAAGCTCATAATCCCTGTATAGATTTCCAAAATATCAATGTGTCCAATGATTACTGTATTCCTGACATAGTTAATGCTGTCCTAATGGAAATTGAATATAAAATGGTTTATCTTCTTGAATTCTTTGAATTGTGGTCTAATTTTTTTTTTACTTTTCCCCATAATCTGACTTTTGATGTTCTATTGATTTCAGGCTATGATCCTCCACCAGATGCTATCTTTCTCAGTGCTCCTTGCTACCCATCTCACCGGAACCCTCTGTTTATTGTCCTTGGGATATGGACTTGCTACTGTCACTCTCAGTCCTCTCAAAAGCCTACCCCACCTCTCAACAACCAAATTATCAGTAGGAAAACACTAAAACCTCAATTATTTGGAATTTTAGTTTTTTCCAAACCTGTATCCTACATCAGTTTGACCCAACAACCTCAATGGAAAACAACAACTATCATTAATAGGTCATTGAATTGGAGCAGTGTCATCTTTTGCTCATCCCATGCTCCTCCCTGTCCGAAAAGACAAATTGGAAACAAAAGTTACTCTACATGCAATGGGTTCTCAGAGAATATTTGTCCTTCCTTCTGTTATAGGCACATGTCAAGAGAGCATTTATCCCACACTTCCATTTCTACTTCCTTTGCTAACTTAAAAAACCCTTTTCTCTGGAGATATTTTGATCTTATAAAGCTTTCTTTAAACAAGTTTACACCCTCTCTCCATCTTTTTCCTTTCTATAAACACTACTTAAATATCTACATCTTTTCTACTGGGGATCATATAACTATGTCCCTCTTATATGATACTTCATCTGTGGATGAAATCACTGAAGCAATGCAAGCAAGCCAACTTATCTATGATCCTCTACGACCAGTGGCGTTTCTTAGCAGTGATTCTCTAAAGCCTAAACCGGTTCAAGATGACAAGTTGTGTGCAGTAGGTAAGCTTCATAGTAATATCCTGGTGAATCATCAAGAAGCTCAAACGTATGCTAGGAAATAGTGGAATCTCAGAAAGGATGTTATAATCTCTCCATATCTAAAGATAAGAAATTTCTTCCACTTTCGGTTTCACCATCCAACTGATATTCTGTCAGTCAATTTCCCAAAACCTTGGATGATACATGAATCGATGTTGTCTATTATACAAGTTCCTTTTGAAGGTGTTCAGAAAATAAGAGAAGAAGAATATGATAGAGTTGTGATCAACATAACTATGAAAAGAGTTCCAAATGATTATATAACATACAGTATGCTGGAAGGTATGACTAAACCTGCTGGAAAGATGTTGTTGTTCAAAGACCCGTATGGTCGTGATTACTATGAAAAAAATATTGAAGTTATGGCAGAAATTAAAATAGATCAAATTCTTTCTTATGGAACCTACTGCATGGTTGAAGGGGTCAAGACTTGGATTGAATTTGCGTATTCTCTCCATCCTTTCAAGCTTTGTCAATCTTGCAGAACCCTGGATCACTCAAGAAATAGTTGCACTCCTAAAAGAAGAGAGCTTCTTACTGCCAAAATTGCTTTAAGCACAAGCAAGTTTGTAAACTCTGATTTTAACCTTTAAAAAAATAGCTCGGATGTAACCCCTACACCTGCTCAAATGCCTGTTTCGTCTCATCACCAAATGTGGATGCCTCTTCAAACCCCTTTGATGTCCTTGCCTCTAACAATGAGGTAACAGAAATCTCTGCATAAAGTAGTACTCAAATGCAAAATATGGGGGTTGTCCATGCTTCTGTTAATTGTCATGTTGTAGAATATCTTGGGAAAATGGAGATACCCAATAAACCAGTTTCAAATCAGTTTTGTGCTACAACAAACAATAAAACTATCATATTACCTTCTCAGAGTATTGACAACTTCTCGTACAATCCTTTTCAAGCCCGAATAATCAAAAGAAACACCCATGGAGTGGAGTCCATCACGAACCCTTCTTACCCTCCGGGCTTTGGCCCACTCCCAAATCACCCTATCGTTATTTCTCCCCAAAATACTCCTTATCCTTCTATTCCTACTACCAGAAAATGGGTTAGAAATAAAACTCAGAAACAAATTAATCCCTCTCAATCCAACCCTGATAAGTGTTCTTCCATCCCCAAGGAAACCAAGAAACGAAAAGATAACAAAAACCCTTACTCTCCTCAAAGGAATGTCAAAAAACCTATGATTCAAGCTCAGAAATCTAATCAAAGTCAAAACCCTAGTCAGATTCAAATCCCCAATATTTGGACCCCTCTTCTCTACAAAGATAATGAACCAAATGTTCTCAACTTTCAATTAGGATCTTCAAAAAAATCCTCCCCTTCTGATAGTAGCAGAAAGTCCATCAAGTCTCAAAAGGCGATCAAAGCAAGTAAGGTGAAAGTACATGTCTGTGAGCAAGGTGAAAAGATAGTAAACGGGGAAAGATCTTTGTCTGAATATCAATTGGAAACCAAAAATAATCAGGTTAGTTCTTCTGATCCATTTACATTTAATTTTAGAAAAAATCATCCTGTTATCAAAAACAATTTCCATGACCCCATAATAGTCACAAGTAGTAAAACCCCAAATTTTTTGTGTTTGTTTTATCATGTTGTTTCTTATTTTTGGAAATTTGTTAAAATTTTGTCTTGGAATTGCCAAGGGCTAGGACCCAAAAATACTAGACAACAACTAGAAAATTTGATTTCCTTCCAAAACCCTAATATATTGTTCCTTTCTGAAACAAAGTAGTTAAAACCTTTTGTGCAAAAAACTCTTCATAAATCTTTGTTTTATAATTATGTGTGCCATGATTCTGTGGGTAGTGCTGGGGGGTTGGCTGTTTCTTGGAACAAGACCATAAAACTTAGAATTCTTCATGTAGATGACAATAAAATCAATTGTAGTATCTAGGATGAAAAGTCTAAATCTGAGTGGATCCTAACTTGTATGTATGGTAGTCCTTATAAAGACAATAGAAAAGATAACTCTTGGAAACTGGTTAACCAAATGGGTGAAAACATGAATAAACCTTGGCTTATTTTAGGTGATCTGAATTTTTTTCTTCATCAAAAATAAAAAAGAGGTGGAAATATACGGCAGGGGCCAATAGTGCTGACCTAAGGAAATATACTGCCTTGTTTAATAATCTAGGCCTAAAGGATATAGGATTTCTTGGTTTTCCGTTCACTTGGTCTAATCACCAGGATGGTGCTTACCATATTGAAGAAAGACTGGATAGAGGGTTGGCTAATGGGCATTGGATCACTCAATTCCCAAATGCCACCCTTAGACACCTTATCCACTCTGGGTCTGACCATTCGGCTATTTTTCTAAACACTTCCATTCCCTGCCAGAATGGTTTTAAACCCTTAAAATTCTTTGGTCTATACCAAAAAGAGCAGAAATGCAGGGATATCATAAAATCCTCCTGGGAGACTAATTTCCATGGATCAAAAGCTTTTGTTTTAGTCAACCGTATAGCTACTGTTAAAAGAGAAGTTAGTTTATGGAACAAACTTGAGTTTGGTAAAATTAAACATAACTTAGTTACTATGAACAAAAAGTTAGATGACAATATGAAAAATCCTCTAGTTAGACTAAATGATAAAAATCTTCTTAATAATAAGGCAGAAATTCAGAAACTACATGACTATGAAGAAGAACTTTGGAAAATAAAGGGCAAGGATAATACTATTAAATTAGGGGATATGAATACCCATTACTTTCACCAAAATGCTATTATTAGACAAAGGAGATAATATCCAGGGTTTATATGACAACAACAACATCTGGATAGAGGGGAGGGATAACATAGCTAATTGCTTAAATGTCCACTTTGAATCTCTTCTTACCACTTCCTGTCCAGTTATCAATATGGATATTGTAAACCTTATACCCTCCTCTATTACTGACACTGAAAATGTGAAGCTCATGGAACCTCCTACTGAAGTTGAGATACATGACGCTCTGTTTGGTATGTTACCAAACTCCAGCCATGGTCCTGATGGATTCCCGGCTTGTTTTTCCCAAAAAAAACTGGAACATTGTTAAAAATGACATTATTGATATTGTGAATGCTTTTTTAATAGTGGTCATATGTTAACTAAGTTGAGCCAGAATTACATATCTTTAATCCCTAAGGTCCTTCATCCTGCAGGTCCTGGTGATTATAGACCTATAAGCATGTGCAACATTTTCTAAAAAACTATTACTAGGTCATAGCTAATCGTATAAAACCTCTCCTGGATAGGCTGATTTCTCCATATCAATCTGAGTTTGTTAAGCAACGTCTTATCTCAGACAATATTCTTGTTGCCCATGAGATAATACATGCTATGAGGAAAAACAAAAAAAAGTGAAACCGGTTTTATGGGTCTAAAAATTGACATGTCTAAAGATTTTGACCGTGTAGAGTGGAATTTTATTATGGCCATCCTGCGTAAAATGGGATTTTGGGACGCCTGGTGCAACCTCATTTATCAATGTATTAGCACCAGTCAAACTTCTATTCTTGTTAATGGTGCACCTTGTAAAACTTTCAAGCCCTCTCGTGGCCTCAGGCAAGGAGACCCTCTGTCTCCTTATCTATTCATCCTTTGTATGGAGTCCTTCTCTAAGACTCTTTCTAACGCTGAGCTTAAGGGTATTATCACTGGGTTCAAAATAAATAAAAATTGTCCTACTATAAGTCATCTTCTCTTTGCAGATGACTGTCTAATTTTTACCAAAGCTAATACTACTCAGAGTCGCAATCTTTTAACTATTCTCGAGGACTATGGAAGTTCCTCGGGTCAGATGATCAATTTCTTCAAGTCTGGCATTTTCTTCACTCCCCATATCCCTAACAGTCAGGGAAAAGACATCATAAATATCCTTCAGGTTAAGAAGATTAGATTAGATGATAAATACTTAGGTGGCCCCTTATTCATTAACAAATTCAAAGTGGCCTATTTTGAAAATCTTTATAATAAAATGGAAGGTAGACTTAAAGGATGGAAAAGTGAGGCTATGTCTCCACCGGGAAGAGGAATCATGGCCAAAGCTGTGCTTGAAACTGTCCCGGTGTACACCATGTCTACTTTTATTTTACCCAAAACTACTCTTAAGAGAGTTGATAGTATTATTAGGGATTTTTGGTGGGGTAAACTGGGACCAAAAAAGGGTGTGTATATGATTGGTTGGAGGGGTTTATGTAAAACTAAAGAAAAATAGGGAAATGGTTTGAAAAAACTTGACCTGATGAACCTATCTTTAATAGATAAAAATGGGTGGAGACTTTTTCACCAACCTAATTCTGTGTTTACTAAAACTATGAAAGGGAAATACTTCCCTACTACTAATCCTTTCCATGCCACTAGCAATGAAGATTCTTCTTGGGCTTGGAAAGGGGTTTATAAAGGTCTTATGCTTATCAAAGAGTATAGTATTTGGCAAATAGGAAATGGTTGTCAGGTGAACATTTGGAAAGATAACTGGGTAACTGATGAAGAAGGAAAAATTATAAAACTTGAAAATCTAGAAAATAACAGTAATGTTTGTCTTGTAAAATATCTTATGAATGATAATTGTTGGAATATAGAGGTGCTTAGCCGTCTGTTTGAGTGGGAGATAGTGGCCAGAATTTTGACCATCACTCCTAATAAGGAATCGGAGGATATTTTAAGATGGAATGACAACCCACGTGGAAATTTCACTAGTAAATCTCTTTATAATATTTTTGACAGGAAGAATACGCAACCTAATGATATTTTAGCTAAGAATATATGGGATTTGAATGTCATACCAAGAATAAAATTCTTCATTTGGAAAATGAAGAACAATTTGTTAACTTTTAATGGTTATCTAGCCAGGTACACTAACCATGTTAATCCTACTTGTACTTTATGCAGCAATCACACTTAAACTGGTGAGCACTCTTTAATGCATTGTAGCTTTGCCAAGGCTGTCTGGTCTCACTTCTCTATAAACCTAGAAACTTCTATTCTAGGTTCTAACAACTTAGGTGATTGGTGTAGTAGTTGGTTTTCTAGAGGGATTCCTCCGACTCAGTGGGGATCTTGGGCTAGTATGTGCGCCACCATATGTTGGTTCATATGGAAGGCAAGATGCAACTCTGTTTTCAAGAATACCAAACGTGCCCAAGTTTCACAGGAAAAGAGATTGTAAATCAACTGAATTTATCTATGATGCAGCAGTCTAATGTGCCTATTGCTTCTGCTAACAGGAGGGCAGAGGATTCAGATCAGATAATATCCCAAAATATCTCCTTTGCTTGTATGTATGCTCATGATATTGTTACAGGGCTAATAGGAATTGTTGTTTGTATAATAGGTCCTTCAGGAGATGTCATTGGCAGGAAAATCAGGGGCGTCAGAACTCATGGGAGAGAAGAGGGAGAATGCATAACTGCTCAGGATGCTCTAGACTGGGCGTTACAACTCAATATTAAAGCTTTCAACCTGCTGGAGTCAACACCAAAATCACTAAAGCTATGGAAGGAGGTACCAAAAGCACTAGCCGGAGAAATAATGATAAAGTAGACAAATTACTACTGAACTTAAACTCTTTTGAAAAAGTTATATTTAAAACTCTTAACCATGGTAACTTCCCTGACCTCCAAAGACTAGCTAAAATTGGAGGAAGGTCTCTAAGTCCTCAATTGTGAGAGGCAACTTCTCTTTCCATCTTTTGTCAGTAACCTCCTTAAAATATATATATATATATATATTATGGACAACCAACACTAAAAGCATGGGTTGATTTAAGATACTGTCAGTTTCAGCTCCCTTATAAATGGCCTCATGAGCAACTGCTACCCCAGCTGAGTACATTATGGTCCCATCCATTCCAGAGGTTTCAACTTTCAAGTGGTGGTAGGTTGGACAGTTGGAGCAGTTGTTCATGTGGGAGCATCGCATTTAACTTCATGCCATTGCCTGGTCATACACTGCCTTCACCGATTACTGATCAAACGGTTATATTATGGCATACGCTCAAGATGTGGACACTTAAGGACCATCTCACAATATTGGGTTGGCCTACTTCTCATCAACAACCTAAAAATTTCACGCCATCTCTCACCCCATGTGGAGAGTTGCGGTAACCCCTTCCCATTAGCTGGTGAACGAAACCATCGCTCCTGATTGGCTGAAAAATAACTTATACCCTTTACATTTCATGACCGTTAATTTTTAATTGGATTTGTACGACCTAAGGCTCCATATTGGACGGTAGGGTTGGGTTTTCTTACACTGCGTTTACATAATTTTAATAAAATCAAGACCGTCGGATTTGTAATTATGAGCTACTAAAATTAGTTTTTTTTTAAGCCGAAATTTGTAAAATAAAAAAAAAACGGAAATATTTTTCTAGATTTTCTTTCAAATTTTTCTTATGTGAATATTTTTTCCTTAATTATAATTTTAACCTTTTCTTATTTTATTCTTTCTTAACAAACACGCCATCTCTCACTCTACGTCGAGAGTTGCGGTAACCTCCCCTCCCATTGGTCGGTGAACGAAACCCTCGCTCCTGATTGGCTGAAAAGCAACTTATACCCTTTACACGTGGCCGTTAATTTTTAATTGGATTTGTACGATCTCAGGCTCCATATTGGACGGTAGGGTTGGGTTTTCTTACACTGCGTTTACATAATTTTAATAAAATCAAGACCGTCGGATTTGTAATTATGAGCTACTAAAATTAGTTTTTTTTAAGCCGAAATTTGTAAAATAAAATAAATACTAAAATATTTTTCTAGATTTTCTTTCAAATTTTTCTTATGTGAATATTTTTTCCTTAATTATAATTTTAACCTTTTCTTATTTTATTCTTTCTTAACAAATACGGGAATAAATCTACAGCTCTAAACTCAAATTAGATTTATTAGGGATTTTAGGGAAAAAAATCCAAGTATGTTAGGATTTTTTTTGGTACGAGATTAGATTTTTATTTTATTGCTGGTGGACAATATTTAATTTAGTTTCTGTATTTTAAAAAAGTTAAGAACAATATGTACATTCTTATCTAAATTCCTTATTTTTTTTCGCAATGTTATCCAATACCATGATATTCACATATTTCCTTATGCATAGGATTCTTAGATTTATTTCTGAAAATAGAAATCTTAAATTCCTTTTTTTTTTTGTCCAAACTTGGCTATACAGTAGTTGTAGATTAATGGGAAACTTATCTACATACCCCTACTATGAGACTCTTGCAAAAATATCCTTATGAACTTTACAAATACCCCTAATCCTAATACATTACTAAAATACCCTCCTTTATATAGTGTATATACAAAACCACTAACCACTATTTAAAAACAAAGAAAAAAAAGACTACATCTACTGTCCACTACCAACCACCACCACCACAGTCCATCGCCAACCACCACCGCCGCCACCAACCACCACCGCCGCCAACCACCACCACCGCCGACCACCACCGCCGTCACCAACAACTGACACCCACCGCCGCCGTCAACCACCATCGTCGCCGCCAACCACCACCACCATGTGGAGTCAACTTGCTGAAATTGTGTCCATAACGAAGGCAACTAGCTCAAGTTGTCTTCAACAATAAAGGCAACTGGCACAAAGTTGTCTTCAAAAAGTGAAAGCAACTAGCCTAAGTTGTCTCCATATATGGAGGCAACTAGCACAAGTTGTCTCCAAAAAAAAAAAAATTATACACAAATAAGTGAACCTAGTGTGAATCGAACACACATCTTCTGACATATAGTCAGTTGTGCTACCATTGCACCACAGGTTCGCCACACCATCAGTGCTCAACCAACAATTCAAACAACCACCATACAACACCACAACCACCATCTCTGCTACTGCAACTCTACCTGTAACAGCTTCATGACCACAACCGTCTATGCACACTTGCAACATGAGCCAATAGCTGCAGTCATTTCCATGCCCCTACTCAAACACCATTAGCAACACACAAGCAGTAACAAGTTGCCTCGGAAGTGGAATCAACTAGCTCAAGTTGCCTCCAATCTGGAATCAACTAGCTGAAGTTGCATCCAAAAGTGAAAGCAACTTTCTCAAGTTGTCTCCAGAAAAAGGAAGCAACTAGCTCAAGTTGCCTCTGACCCTTGCTATAGCTTCCCTGTAACCTCCAAGCTTGGCACCACCAATGCATTCCATCTTCCATGTAGCTTCATCTCTGCTTCATAGCAGCTCAAACACCAACACAGTGCCATAGCTAGCTAGCCATTTCTTCCATATGAATCTCTTCATCAGCTCAATACCCCCATCGCTTCACCACTGCAGCCAACCAACACAGCCTCAACTCCAGCTGTAGCTATCACTTCCCAACAATGTACAACTTTATGTAGCTCAGACCACCTGCAATAGCTTGGGAACTATCATTCATCTGAGATCTACACTTCCATTTATGTTCTATTTCCTCCTTGTTCACAACTCAACCATGAACACAATTCTTTCACGGGAACAGGACCTCAAGATACCCTTAACAGCAACACACAGCTACAAACTGCACCTTCTTGACCACTTGAACTTAGGCAACCCGCAAAGCAATTTCATGCATTATATTAGCTCAAAACCACAACCATTTCCTTCTAATATCAATTACTTCATCTTCAATATGCCTGCAATTTCAGTTCCTTGCACATCATCAACACAAATCCATTTGCATCTTCTCTGGTAACAGTCACCACTTTCTTGAACCCACAACAACAAACAAATCAACATATCGATCTCAGATCATCTTCAACTCTAATCTCTCCCTGGAACTCATATCATCTCAACAACCCATAATCACACTCAGATTCAGGAATTTAACAGCAACACCCATCATCTTTTCTTCCTTTACGAACCTTAACATCCACACAAATTACCACCAAAACCAATCAACGGAAACATCCAACTCAAACCCCTTTTGTAAACACCCATTGTAAATTAGATTCATCACCTTCAATCACAACATCTTATGAGTCTCAGCTTCAAACACGTAACCAGAACCCTTTTCAAAATCCTGATTTCTGTAATTCAATCACCAACAGAAAACCCCCAAATTTCTGTTTTACAAACCCTAAATTCATACAAAACCCATTTATAATCTTCTTGGAGGTAGAAAATTCATCATTGAACTTCAATTGACAGAACCAAATCTATCTCCTCTTCATTCTCTGACCTATAATCGAACAACACCATCTCTCAATTTCATCCTCTCTGAATTTCAGTAACTTCAATTTCTTCAAAGTTACAGAAGCAAACCCATGAATCTCTACAACTACCATCAATAACCTCTCTCAATCTATGTTATTCTCTCATACAGCAGCCGCAATTATTTTTCTCTCTTTGACTTGATTTTGAGAAGGGAATAATAAAGAGAATGAATGTGCTGGTGGTGATGGGTGAAAGTGGAGGAGAAACGGAGATTAAATCTCAATTTGATTAAAATTGAAAACCTAAATCTCGATCTCGACCACCACTTTAGAACCGAATGGAGATTAAATCTCAATTTGTATCATGATGGATCGAAATTACCGGAAAATGAAACCTAAAATCATATCTCCCGATCTCCTGAAACTGAATCTCATATTGTAAATCAGTGACAAACCGAGAACAAGAAGAAGAAGATGATGATGATGATGCTAAAACTATTGATAATGATTATAGACGGTGGCGATGGTGACTGTGGCATCATAAAAGATGGTGGTGTTGGTGGCGTTGGTTGTGGTGGCGACAGAGATGGTGGTGGTGACGGAGATGGAGAGAGTTAGGTGGTTTTTATCGAGTTAAAAAATGAAGAAGAAACCAAAGTATAAGATGTAAAGGTAAAGGCTAAAAATGGGATTTTGTTAATTATTTTCTTGTTTATAATTTGGATTCTGCCATCGGGGGTATTATTAAAGACTCATAAGGGTATTTGTGCATGACCCATGGATAGTAGGGGCATAAATAACATTCCCACTATAGATTAATTTGTTTATGGAATTATCTAACAGGATCGGTAAATAAAATAGGTATGTTTTCGTATATTAGGTGTATACACGGTTTCGCTTGGCTCTGGATCGCATGTCCCTTCCTTCGGTATCCCTCCATGTCCCACCAATAATAATACAACACCTGTCAAGATTATGACTACCTATTCAACTCCGTTACCTCTCGATAGCAGCGGCGTTAAGTATTTCTTATTCATCGTCTTCCTGATTTTGGGTTTCTTTTAATAATTAGATTGATCTTTGTGAAAATACCAAAGAGATTCGAAGAATTTTTTTTTCTTTTATTTGATTATCAGGAAGTTGTAGCTATTCTCCAAGTTTAAAAAAAAAAAAATCAGTAATTACACGGAGTTTAGCCTTTAATCAGACTCGTCCACTATTTCCTGATCGTAAAATAAATATTTCAAAGATAAAAGAACACCGGAGTGACCGGACCATGAAAGAAGTCAGATAAGTGGTACCGAATTCCAAATAACTAATCCAAAACAAAATCCAACTAAATGATATTCCTATTATTTGCTTCATAAATGGTGAGTTCCACTAATTTGATCATCAATTTTACAGTGTGGAAACTTTGATTTAATCTATGTCTTTACTTTATAGTTTTGTCTATATTAGGGATATACATCAGTTGGAAAAGGGTTTGTGTTTTCCTATCGAATACCGACTCAACTCGATACACAACTCAGGATTATACTTTAAATAAAAATCAATAGGAATTGAGAGATTGAATGTGTATTACCGATAAACTCAAGGAAGACGATAAACATAAGACGGTACATAACCCCAATATTTCCGTAAAGTAACGAACTCACGGTGTTAGCTTAAGTTTTTAATTTATTGACACGTGTTTTCTTATGGTTGGCGGGACAGGGAGGGATAGGGTAAATGGGGACAGGTGATCCGAAGCCGTTTCGCTTGACATATTTTAGATTTATTGCAAGTATTTTGTTAACTTTTGAAATTCTGGATTTGTTTTTTTATTATAGGTTCCTCTTACACGTATGCCACCTTTGTTGGTTTTGATGAAAAAAATTCAGTGTCCATATCTGTTTCTCACAGTTTTTATGTCCGGACAGAGCAATTGCGGGTAATTTTCATCATCTTCGTCTTTATTTCTTTCACCTTTTTATTGCTTCAGAATCGTTGATCAGTAATAATATTTTGATGTTGATTTTATTTTTATTTGAAGTATTTATTTTTAGCCCAACCATAATCCCTGCTTCCTCCATTCTTCTTGTTTCTCTTTATTTTCTATAAAAAAATCCATAATCGAAAGTGTAATATTTTTGTTTACAAATTCGGATTGATTATATATTTTCTTAATATTAATAGTTATGTTTTATGTCTATTGACTTCTGTTGTTATTATTTCTCATTTTCCAGCAACCCAAGGAGATGAACTTAAGGTAAAGTTTTATTGAATAACGGTGACACCAAGCTCACATAGTGTGTTGAAGGTTTTTTAAATCATCTATTTGCATATTCTGATGAAGAAGGTAAGATTTTGTATGCCCAAAAAGATGATTAAATGCCACGTACAACTGTACAAGGGTATGGTTGATTTTTTTTTCTCATCCATACGAGTGAGTTTTAATAATGTGATACTTATTAATTTCAACTACACGTGTTTGCTTTCAGGATACTGATTAGACCGCTCGCTCTTATCTGCATGTCTCCTAGATCATTCTAAAAGGGAAATAATGATCAACTTTTTTGAGTTTTCTTCCGCAACTGTCACTTTTATGTTAAGTCTTCATAGCTTGGGGTACAGTTACCCTGACTTCAAAGGATAAGCTCAATTTTGTAGTTTAGCTTAGCTCTAAGATAATTTTTGTATTTCAATAACAATAATAACTTTCCATTCTTACCTTGATTCAAAGGTGACATGTATAATGCCCCAAAGGCTTCGAAGTATAATGAACTACTCGGGTTTTGTTGTGCATATCGTGATTTTTCATGCTAAGAATATAAAAAATATGTGACACATTAAGCTCATTGTTTACTTGGAAGGTAACATAAGCATTTCCCTAATCTTCTATTTGTTTGCTGGCCAAAATAATCTTTTGTTGGTGTTGGTTTTTAGATTTTCGCTGCCTGGTGTTTCTTTTGATGCTCAAACCACCAATTTGTACTGTAGTGCTTATTACTTTTTTGTTCCATGATACTTTTTTTTTTCTTGAATATATAGCAGATCAGAACAGCAAGGAGCCAAGGTATTTCACCAAAAAAAAAAGGGTGAATAGAACTTGAAAATAAGAATCGGTAATAACTCTTGTTGTTGTTGTTTTGCAGGGTGCAAATAGATGAAAACTTACCTTTAAACTGGTGCCTTTGAGTGTGATAGATGGTATGATTTGGTGTACGTACTGGTGGTGTGGAAGCGAGCAGATTGTGCTAAAGGCTACGAAGATCTATTTTTTTATTTTTTTTGTGGATTTCAGGTCGTGTTTAGTGAAAAAATTTGGTGGTTCTTATTTTTTAAGGTTTTCTCATTGTATTTTCATTGCAGAACTCACACTGTGAAGCTTTTGTTTTTCGGATTGATTTTGGTTTAGTAAAGGGGATATTTGATTCATTATTTCGACGAAAATGGTTTGGTTAATGCTTGCCATTTGTTTTGTAGAGATTAGTAACTATTTGGATTAAGGTATCTAAAGGAACTCCATCTCACTTTTTTCTTACGCAATTCCATGGAATTTCCTTGGAACACTCAGCTGCATTCCTTGGAACACGAGCCACTTATGCAGAATTCAGATTCATGTATGGGTTACTATTAGACATGGTTATACTTTGTAAGTACAGAAGATTGCATATTCATCTGCTAATAATTTTATAGGTATTTGGGAGTCTATTGAGATAGTACATTAGTTGAAGAGAGAATATATAAAGGTCGAATAATTTAAGAGGAGGGAAATGAAAATTAAAGAAAATTAAAGATAGAATCATGTAGTGTTTGCCAGCTGAGTTAGGGAAAAAAATGGAATTTTCCAGCTGATTCGTATGTATGATTTGTGCACCCTTTGATGGAAAGAACGTGGTGAAGTCAGAAGAGAATAATAGATTGTTAATGGAGACCATGCTTAAGAGAGGGCATTACAATGCTTTGAACAGAGTTTTACGTGGTTATTTACGTGCCACAATAGATTGTAGGTCGATGTAGATGAATTGAAGTGGTTATCACGTTGTATGCAGTGCATATATCGCTAGCTCTTAGCTCAGTCATTGGTTGATCAGTATGAGAGGGATTTGGGGTATATTAGTTTTATAAATTCATATTATGGTGTTAAAGTGATCACGGAACAACTAGGGCAGTGCAAAGTGAGTATCATATTTCACTACAACTAGCATTTGTCACGTTGCTTTCGAACCGACACTATCTATAAAAGTATTCAAAACGACTGAACACGTTACCTGTAATTATACGGCTTTCAAGAGAAATATTAGACAGTTCTTTTTGCTACATTAACCATTGTAGACCAGATTGTTAGCATCTGAAAATGATACTTTCGTTGCAGAACTCACACCGGGAATATTTTGTTTTTCGGATTTCTCCAAAATGAAAAATATGGATTTCTCCGGAATGAAAACTACTTAGAGAGGCCTCCAGATAATATGTATCTAATACTTTTTGGAAAGAATCAAGATGGGTTAGTTCGTGGAGTCATAATCTATTTTCTGGTGATGCATGGGTGGTTTACTCTTTTTTCTTTTTGTTTTGTGTTGGTTGTTTAGGTTAAGTTACTATTCAGGTGGAAATTCCAGTTCTAATTTTCTAGCTTTAAGATTATTGTGCTAGCTAGCTTCTAGGGAAGATTAGAATTTTCTCAAGAACGTGGATGCTAAAATTTTATTTGTAGGTGTTGCTCCCGATACTACTTCCTAAACCTCTTTAGAACGCTAATTTGTTGATATGTACATATCAAAAAATTATTTTGTTGCTTCGCAGTGAGAATTGCTGATTCCAGTTTACTTTTGAGGAGTCTCTAAAAAGTAAGTTAGGTTATTGTTTTACATTGCAGTATTATTCATTATTACATATAACTTGGTTTAGTTCATGAATATTAAAGTAATGAACGGAAGAATGATAGTTGAGTTGGATTTTTATCAACACGCACTGATTTCTTCATTTTTGTTGAAGATACCTTACATTTAGTTGAGTTTGACTTTTAACTTAAACATCTTCTTCTCTGCTAAATTTTTCTTATATTCCACAATCTTGATTTTTGTGCTATGGTTGATCAAGCTAGCAGTGTTGTCGCTTGCAAAATATATGTACCTGACATGATAAACTTGGTTCTTCTTTTTACTGCATTATTATCCTACTTACAAGATTCCCTTTTGTCATTATTTGTTAGATAGCTTAAAAAAATACGTTTCAGTTTTTCCAGACCTCTTATTATTATTATTATTATTATTATTAGAGAAAATGAAGATTCAATATATGATTGATAAATGAGTCTTCTACTCTTCTTTGTGATCAGCAAATTTACCAATGTTGATGGGATGAGGTAGGAATTCGCTACAAATCAGGGTGTGTGTACATATGAACATTTTGGAGTAACATTTTTTTCATTCTTTGGTTGTAACAGACCTTGAATGATACGAACTAAAGAAAATATTGGTTGATATTTGTTTTGTAAGATTTATGCATGTATGGTTCTAAAAATGGTTCTTAAAAGAGTGATGTCAATATGAAAACGTAGTGAAGTTTTTGTATAGAAATATGAAAACATATAAAAGTTTTTGTCATGTTTTACATTTTAAGAACCCTTGACTGAATTATTTTTTCTCTCATGAGTTTAATAAAAATGAAGTTATCAATTGTATGTTGTTTGATTTTTGAGTGTTATATCATTCAACTATGGGTTCAAAATGAGGTTTGGTTGCGCATGTGCCTTACAAGCATATCAATAGTTTGAATCATCATTTTTCTTTGACTTTTTTTTTGTTCTTTTGAACATGGTTATGTTGGGTTTATGTTGATTGTTATTATATTAATACATATAGCATAACCTGTAAACAAGGAGAGTATATGCACTCACAATATCTCACTAACCCTTTATGTAGATTTGGCACAAGAAGGAATGTGCAAACTTTCTTCTCATGAAGTAGGAGTATCCAAATTTACTTCTCAATAATTTTTGATTACCAATTCTACTGCTTTTTGACCGTATACTTGCAATGTCTTCCAGTGGAAAGAATTATCTTTCAAGCATATTTTGGTTGAGACTTGAGGTGATCCTTATTGAATTTTAGGCTCTCTACTACTTCAGTTAGTTTACCAAATGCGAATTTTGGGCTTGCTGTGCGAATTTTTGGCTTGTTGTAGTCACATACTTCTCTTTTGGATCTTTGTTTTGTTTGGTTACTTTATCGTGATTTTTTTTGTCTAATTAATACTTACATGCTAAAATGCTAAAATGAGTGTTTCTTTGGCAGGAAGAAGATGTTATTGTCCAGAAATGCAGTTCTAACGTGCATAGTCTTGTATTTGGCTATTTTTTGAGACTTCATAGTTCCCTTGTCATCTTCGTTATAGTGTAGCTGTTCTTAGCATAACTCCCATACACGAAAGACAAGAAAAGATTAAAAATATGGGTCACTGATGCACTAAGTTTTAGTATTAATGATGGCTTATTAGTAATGGCATTTTATTTGGTTGGTGCCTTTTAGGGTCAAAAACAAGGTAATCATAAAATGCTTCTAATGGCTATGATGGATCCTGCCTCAATGAGTGACTGGATTACTTGACTGATGCCAACAACAAGGTAATCATAAAATCCTTATAATGGATCTTTCCTCAATGAGTGACCGGAGACGAGGAAAAACATTCAAGTTCTTGAGAAGCGGAAATAATTTGTTGACCTAGAGAAATTCTGTGGATTCTCCCGGGCTCTAATAAAGGTGGGCCCTTGCTAATTTATGAAAGCAGTGGGTCCCATGACCATTACATCCCCGAAAGAATCCACGTGATTTCTCCTGATCATCTTAGCACTACATCTACCATAAATTAATTTCTCCTGATCATCCTAGCACTACATCTACCACAAATTAATTTGAGACAGTGTTTTGTTGTACTTATATCTGTTTTTAATATTTTTGGGCCCATACTTCACTTTTACTTTTGAAATGATAATTATCTAATTGTTTTCTTCTTCTGTTTGTGCATGCATCCTTATATTTTATTCTGGGTTCATACGTTTCTTTTAAGTTAATCTCTACCCAAGTTGTGCATGCAAGCTTGAAGTTTGCGAATATATTTTAATCGATGGACTTTACTTGATGACAATAATGTGGTACATTGATGGATAACAATGTGGTGTCTTAAGGTTCAATTATAGATGATCAGATTCGAGATTGATGACATTATGTTGAAGGAATGGAAACACCCGGTAGTCAATTGAGTTTGAATATGTCAAGTACGTAGTAATAATGGAACACCATCTTCATAGACTTCAAGTCCCTCTTTTTGAAAAATCGAGTAGGTGATAAACCAATTAAGGACATTATAATAAGTACGTGTGTAGTTAATTTTGAGTTTCCATTCCTGATATTACACCCTTGCTTATTACCTTTTCATCAATAACAATAACAAATACTGTAAAAGATGTGAATAGTTATAATTTCAAAGATATCATCAACCCGGTTGTTTCAATAGTTAGGAAGAAAAATTCTAACAGTGATCTTATTGATCTCTTTTTTGGTTAGGATCCTACTTAGTTGCCTTTTTTATATTTTATATTTGAATAAACATCTAAAGAAAAAGAAATTTAATAAATAGTTGACGGTTTTATTAGAACAACCAATAAGAACGATTTGTTTTGTGCACACTCTTTAAAGGAGTGTGCACAAATTTGGACTCCTAGAAGCATACTACATTCAATTTTTTTTTTAATTAAATGTTATTTGTTTCTTATATAATTTTCCCCCTTTTGTTGTCCATGTAATTAATCACATATATCTGTCAGATTAATTAGTGTTCAATCGCACTATCTTGATGAGAAATAAAACCATGTGGGATTTATGGGCCAAGGTACTCGAACACCAATACGAATTATACTTTGGCGTAAAATTTATATGTAGGTTTAATTCTTTGGTGGCTTTAGTGTCTAGAAATCTTACGGTAGTATCCAGATCATTGGTTGATGCTTGGGGATATATATGTTACTGCCCATTTGCACTAGGTGCCCGGGGTATAAATTTCGGAACTACGTATGTAATTTATGCTTATAACATCTTTCGATCTTTTTTCCTTTACTTCTGGATATATAGTTGTGAACAAGTAAGTTGATTATTTTTCAATAGAGAATAAAATAGTTGATAGAAGGTTGTATATGACAATTACAAACTACTACTTCTCTGCACCAAAGAGAAAACTCATCATACTGATTGACATTAGTTTCACTCGGGTAAAGGTGGTTTTTTTGAAGCATGGAAAGGAGATGTTTGTTGACTCAATGCATCATTCTATCAACAACAAAAAAAAAAAATTGCACCTAAATGGGTACAAAATGATTACTATCCAACCTATAATTGTGAAATCCATCTTTTATACCCATGTAAGCTTTATCTATTAATATGGTAACTTATGCTAGCAACACACCATCTTATTATTTAGTGATACATGAATCAGTATTTGATGCGTTTTTTTTTTGGTAAGTCCAAGAATAAGTATTTGATGCTGTTTTTTTTTTTTGGTAAGTCCAAAATTGTATTAATAGATAACAAAATTTACAAGAAAAGAGGTCTGTAAACCCAAAAAACTTACAAACTATTTAAATCTATAATAAGCAACATTGGGGTATTCAATTGAACCTAAAAAATAAGTAATTGATGCTCAAGATAAACTACATGCAATAATTTTCATGTGACTATAATCTAAAACTCATGTTTTATGATAAGATTGGCATCTTTTTAGTTTATTTTTAGTTATGAATCAGAAGACTTATTATTTATTACCATACAAATGTATTTAAAAAGAATTACATTGAGAAGATTTATTTTATAATTTTGTTTTCATAAATTAGATATCCCTAAAAATACATTGATTGTAAATGGATATTCAACTTTCCTATCAATCCAAAAATAATCTTCTAACCAAAAAAAAAATTGTTCCGATTCATCTGGAAAACAGGTGCGGGGCGAAGCCCCGCCACACCAAATCATCAGTTCCCAACATCCCCGGTGCATAGACTTATTATTTGTTAAGATGATTTTGTGACGAACAACTCATAGCCATTGTGAAAGTATTAACTTTTGTCAAAAAATGGTTGAAGTTTCTTGATGAGCCTCCAGTTAGATGTTATTTGCGAGATACTTTAGGTGCTCATGAAATCTAATAAAAACTGATTTATTTTGTGTGGACGATTTGAATTTTATTAAAAATATCTCCCAGACTGATTGATTTTGTTTAACCATTCTTCTAGGATACTATTTTGTGGCAGGTTTTCCGTATAAGCATATGAGAGTCGGTGTATTTTGAAGGTTGGATGCCTCAACATCTATGTAACAACAACGTCAAATCCTAGGTGAGCATTTGGAAAGCTAAATTATATACCCTTTTGATGATTTGTACTTCCTTTATTTTTCCGGGTAGAAGGACTTGGACTGGTCATCCTCTATTACCTAATGAAGTTTTCCATCTTCTTCTTATTGTCTCCCTCAGAGGTGTGGAGTTTGCAACCAGCGGCAAGGAGGAGCCAGGAATGAAGGCTAACTTTGTATTTGTAGCTAAAGGTTAGTTGCTTTGTTAAGCACCACTGGAAGGAACAAATTTGTAAAAATTATTAATTGGAGGTGTGCTGCAAGTATTATTTTTTTTCTTCAGGTTAACGTGGTCTTAAAATTATAATTTATCTTACTACATATTAATTTAGGTCTTTTTATACATGGTATATCATTTCATTTTTTAGCAAAAGCAAATAAAAAAAATCATATAGGACTCGAAGTGAAAATACATTTAATTTTGTTTTTAGTGACTGATGTTAACATTGTAGCAAGATTTCGTGCTCAACTCCCTATGTTACAAAGGGAGAAATTATCGCTCCCGGCTAAACTAGGTTAGCATTTTTACACCTAAAGTTCGCTGCATTGAAAAGCACATCATGTTAGATGTATTAATGCAAACTCAACTCAGGCTAGGAAAGCGGTTACTGCAAATTTTGCTAGGTGTTCTTAAGTTTCAAGTTAAGGTAAATATTCATGTTTTTTATTTATATGTAGCATGGAGGAAACTGAATATGATGTTTGGATCAAATGAGTCGATGCTTGACTTCATTGAGATTTTACTATTGGGTCAGTTGATCCGAACTTTGGCTGCGTGTATATCTTGGGAAACGAAGTATAGGCAGGCAAGTTCAGAGCCAGACCGATTACCCCGAGTCAGAATACTTGATATTTTGTAGTCCGTGTGGTTACATGCTTATGTTTTGATGGTCAAACTCCAATCTCCAAGTCAAACATTAATTAGTATTACCATTGATAATTGGTGCTTCCTAAAGTTAAATTTAACATCACCTAAACGAACCCCGTCACAATTGTAGCTCTGTGGCGGTATTAGAACCCAGCCAAACTTTGTACCCACCTCCACCAATCTCCACCAAACTCTAGATTTATTGAACTATTTTGTGAGAAATGAAGTAAGAAAAATCACGCAAGTAACAATGCAGTATGATCATATGGCTGAGAGTTATTAAATTTAGTTCGGTGTTCATGCAAATGAACTTGATACAGGACGTTTGCCACTGAATTGTTGTATTTGAAATCGATAACATTTATAGTTTCATAATATACTTAGTAGTTGTGTTTTCTTCCTCTTGGTTTAGTAGTTTTAAAATCGATAAATGTCAATGCATTGGTGATTCTGCTGCGTATAGCAAAAAAAAAAAAAAAAAAAACTTTTATCCACCCTTGTCTTATCGTCTTGGCCACAACCAGGCACTAACTATACTATTCCATCTTTACAGGTATTTCAGATGCAAGCAACATGAAACATTCCAAAACCCTTTGTTTTAAAAAAATTGATAACTTTTTATATATGACAATGCAGAGGTTTCTATGATTGCGGGTATCTAAGTCTTTAAGATTCAATGGTAAAGTTTGAGTTCCAAAGTAGAAGATGCAACCACTGTTTATGGTGTGGTTATAGATATGTTTGAACTCTTCACCTAGAATTTGAACTCTCCATCTAGAGAGATGTTGAAGTTATTTTGCTTGCACAAGAGGAAGCCACATGCCCTGGGAATAATTATTGGCACATAAAAAGTATTATCTAGTGTTATTGATGAAGGCACTGAATTTCTGCAAAAAAATTCAGGTCCATGAAATTAAAACAGAGTATACTTTCCTTAAAGTGAAGGAGGTAATCAGTAGCGAAAGTATGTTTGTCGTTGTGGAGATACCCCATGTTAAGCGTATATTAGAATTGTCTTGGTTGGTTTTAGATTTGTATTTTATTTGAAATTAATGATATAACATGGATGGTTCATCTTCTATTGAAAAGTGAAGGAGATAATTAAAAGCGAAAGTAGGTTTGATATTGTGGAGATACCCCTTGCTAGCGTGCATTGATACTGTCTTGGTTAGTTTTGGATTTGTATATTATTTGGATATAACCTGGGTAGTTTGGTTTATATTTTGGAATTTATCTTCCATTAAAAAGTGAATGAGATAATTGATATAAAAAGTAGGTATGTTGCAATGCAGATACCCCATGCTAAGCGTGTATTGGGTCTATCTTTGTTAGTTTTGGATTTGTATTCCTGGGTGGTTTGGTCCATCTTTTGGCATTTATCTTCAGTTAAAAATTAAGTTTACTTTCTATTTACAAATTATATATTTGCAGTTTTGAACAACAATTTGGAATCTTAAATCAGCGGTTGGAAGAGACATCCAAAAATTCCAAAAGAGACACTTTCGACTTTTCGTTATGGTTTTATACTGATCTTACCCTCACGATGAGTCAAGTTAACTTTTTATGCATTTTTTCGCAATGGTTTTATGGATTTTTTGTAATGACTTTGCTAAATTGGGTCCAATCAACTTGGTATGACCAATCAAGGAATGAGGTGCACTCCTACTAGACACTCTAATATATTGTTGTTGACATGTCAATATGAATCCAATTGACGTGTTAATATTTGGGACGCACTATTAGTTTACTCTAACTGTTGTGCTTACTGCATTGATCATGCAGTCATATAGTCCTCATTTTAGGGACATAATGGTACTTTTTAAGTCATATTTTTCCCTTTTGGTCATACTTTTTCCTGATTTGGAATTTACGAGGACTCTGGAGGGACACGAAATATCACCTTTTTTTAAGTCCTTGTGCGCCAATAATCTATATCGAACGCAACATTAAGAAACATGACTATATCTTACTTGATAGCATGAGATAGGATCTTATTCGTTGACATGGTGATGTTGAATTTTAAATTCAA
Source organism: Papaver bracteatum (assembly GCA_023529315.1). NCBI lineage: Eukaryota > Viridiplantae > Streptophyta > Magnoliopsida > Ranunculales > Papaveraceae > Papaver > Papaver bracteatum. The sequence goes on along the minus strand of JAJJWX010003739.1, from coordinate 2,171,834 downwards.
GGACACAACATATTCGCCCTTGCAATATTTCTTCTTAATGGTCATACAAAGAGTGAAATGTGTTGTCCAACGTTAATATTAGGTGAAGATGGGGTTTTGAATAATCAAAGAAAAAGACCACATGAGGATATGTGAACGGTTCTTTTCGAATAATGTAATGTAGTATGCATATCATTTAGAACTCTAGGTTTAACAAAAAAATGAAGATGAAGATCAAAATATTTTAAAAAGCGTGCAACAATCTATGGACAAGATTCATAAATTTTACGTTTGGGTATTTCTAATGCCAAAATGTATTTTCAATTTATAGGCGTTCTAATGCATCTGGTCCACGGGTACGGGGCGGAGCCCCGCCACACCAATCAGCAGTTTCCACCGGACCCGGTGCGTAGCACGGGTTACACACTAGTTCAATATGAAAAGTCATTTACAAGTGGAGGACCACATAGATTTGGTTGACGTTGTAATAGTTCCCTCGGTTATTTTGTTTGATAGGAGTAGCTTTAGCTTTGATGTATGTCCGGTCAGTATCATAATGGGTTTGATCCCGATCATGTAAGTTTAGTGTATAAATGAACAACTAAAAAGTAACAGAAACCTAAATGAACCAAATTACATAAAATCTCTACTTACTGAAAGCCAAATTATATATTAGTAGTAAAATTATAAACATAATTATTTTTTTATCGAATTTTGTCCTTGGATTTGAATTTCTAGACGAGTAAAATAATATACTCCCCAGGTATCGAAGGTCTTGTAAATACCTTTCTAATATCAATATCAAAATTGAATAATCTATCAAAGTGCAGTAGCAGGATAAATTTGTGACATTAGAATAGCTCTAGGAAGAAATCTAGAGACTAAACCGGATACTCTCAGACTACGTCTGGAAACTTTGTTGTCAAGTCTATGTATAACAAGCTAAATGAAAGAACTATTAATAACTTTAACTAAGGACTGCCAGACTCCTTCTGGAAAGAGTTACGGGCTTTAGATTTATCACAGAGAATTAAGATATTTACATGGAAGTGCCTTCAGAGTGTTGTTTCTACAAACCTTAAACTGTCTAGATTAATGAAGCATATCTCGCCTAATTGTTCTTTTGGCTGTGTGGATCACGAATCTATAAAAACATCTATTTTTTCATTATCCATATGCTAAATATGTTTGGGCTATATGACCCTTTCCAGTAGAATTAAATTTTAATAGGTCCATCACTTTTTTTAGATATCTGTAAGGATTGGCTAGGAAAAGTTAATTTAGTTATTCTCTTAGAAATAATTATGACAAAAATTTGGTATATATGGAAGGGAAAATGTAACAGAACTTTTGAAAAGAAGCAACAATTTCATATGCAGCTAGCTCTAGAAATACAAAGGCATTTGGCCTTCTGGCACAAAAAAAAATACCAAGTTACAAATGACTCAGACAACCTCTTTGGTAAATCTAAAGCTATATGAAAGGCCCCTAGGACTTCACAAAACAAAATCAATTTAGATGCTGCTTGGATTTCAATAAATGCACCAATAGGTTTTTCCTTAATCTTCATAAATAATGCAGGGAGATTTGAACAGGGAAGAGCAGGACCAATCTCAGCTTCAACCCCAGAAGAAGCAGAAGCTTTATGGCTTCTACAAGCACCTCAATGGGAAAAGAAGAAGGCCTTTTAAACTTCAGTGTGAAGGGAGACTGCAAGAACCTTTTTGACTATTTGAATGATACTCCTTCTCAGATTACCTGGCAGAATCAAACTATTATGGAGGAACTACAACGAGATTTTAATCTCTGTCAATTTTTTTGGGGATTTTCTATGTACCAAGACAAGATCAGCAAACAATATGGCTGACATCCTAGCTAAGGAAGTTAAATCCTTTAAAACTGTTATTAATTGGAAGAATGAACCTCCAACTTATATTATGCATGCTCTAGAAATAGATAAATCTAATGTTCGGGGCGAACCTATCATTCCAACATTCGATGGCTCTACTCATTCTGATGTAAGGCTAAGTTAGTTTCTTTTTAAATACATTTTACCTTACAAAAAAAATCTACCAATTTTTTTTTTTGATGAAACCAATCTACCAAAATTAATCCTTTTGTGATCTGACAAACGTACCCTTCTTACATTTTAAGTACATCCAACGACATTGCTGGTAAAGAGTTCGGCACACTTTGAATAAGAGTGAGACACACGATAAATATTACTTGTGCCCACTGCCCATATGCTGGCACAATTATCCCATATATAAGGACGTCCCAATCCAATATCATGGTGTCCCTAAGACGCTAACATGTACCAACACTGGATTGTCAAGCAATGCCTAATGTTTGGCGTGTGGTTCAGCGGATTTCCTACTCCGGTAATACTAGTTCTTTCTTTTCATTTTAGATGGATAAGAGTATTTTCATTTTAGGAATGATAGTGAAAGCCAAAGAGAGATAAAATTTATAAGTTCCCGACGGATTTTGTTGTCTCACGTCCCTAGATAAGAGTAGTCTTTTGTTCTTCTCTCTCTAAGAGCATCCACAGCCATACGAGTAAAACCAAAGAGTATAAACTAAAAAAATTGGTTTTTTTTAGTTTATGGTAGGTTTTAAACGCAATGGGTACGACCAAATTATAGTCAAACGCAGTTATTACGTTCGCCCGAAATGGAACGATTGTATAATCTTCGCCTCATGCACAGGCGAAGATTACTGAATCTGCTGAACGGGACGCACATTATAACTTCGCCCCACAATGGACGAGTTTTATACCTTCGTTTCAAATGAAACGCACTTTATAAATACGCCTGGTCTTCAAACCAAGATTAAAACTTCGTTCCATCAGGCGAAGATTTAAAATCCGCTCCATCCAGTGCGGTCTATATCCGCGTCTGATGATTATGAAGCGTGTTTTTAAAGTTCGCCCCACCAAACGAGTTTTTAAAGTTGGTTTCATCACCAAACGTGTTTTTAAAGTTGGTTTCATCAAACCAACTTTATAAGTTGGTTTGGATTTTTGTTGTACATGTGCCATTCATATGGCGTGAATAAAAATAAAATTAAAAATTCATTGAAATCAACGGTCGGAAATCATCAGACGTTCGTAATTTTTTTTTATCAACGGTCGGAAATCACCAGACGTTCGTAATTTTTTGTCAACGGTCGGAAATCACCAGACGAAGGTATAAACTCCGCCCGAACGAATAACCAAGCGAAGGTATAAAAATGGTTCGATGTCAGGCGAACATATAGAATACGCCTGATGGGGCGTTCATTTAAACCTCGCCCCATACAAACCAACTTATAAAGTTGGTTTGTCACCAAACCAACATTTAAACCTCGCCTGATGAAACCAACATTTAAACCTCGCCCCATTCAAACCAACTTTATATCTTCGTCTGTGTGTGGGGCGAAGTTTATATTTACGCCTCACTCCAAACCAACTCTTAATCTTCGCCCGCGGTGAAACGCGTTTTTAACCTTCGCTCGACCAAATATAGTTTTGGTCGAGCTTTCAGACCAAATATACTCGAGAATTTGGTTTTGGTCGAGTTTTTTAGTTTTACTCAGTCCCGTTGTGATTGATTTCTTGACCAAATTTATAGTTTTGGTCGTCGGCTGTGGATGCTCTAAGCGTACATGCATACATGCCTTGTCTTTTTGTAAAGAATTCCGCGGTGTAAACATAAACGAAAATGATAGATCCACACCGCTAGACATAAAGGAAAAAAAATAGGGCCCACAAAAAGTAAAAAACTAAAAATCAATCTTTTTTTTTTTTTTTTCAGTGGATCTCAAAATTTCTCCCTGTCAGTGATATCACCGAAAAAATTTCACAGTGTGTCTAGCATAGCCGAAACATAAAAGGCCTAAAACAATGTAAACATGATTGTAAGCCATAAGCCATACGACTATAACAGTCGGTATTGCATAACCGTCGAATATAATATGGAAATGACTTTTTAAATGCAGGGGTGATGATAATTAATAAACTCTTCAAATGAATGAGGTGGTTAATAATAATAATAACCTACCGCTGATCGCATCTCAAACACTTTTGAGTTGTACATTCATTTTCCCTTCTTTTTGTCTGTTTGTTGATTTGTTATTATTATTTTGCAAAAAAAAAACTTTTTCTTTTTCTTTTTTAATTTAGAAGGCATAATTAGGGTATACCAAATTAAAAATACCCTCTTAGCTAAAATCCAGCCCCATATAAACGTGAGTATCCCCCAATTGTGTCACCTTCTAAAATATGCATGATTTTGATTCCCAAAATCTGTTTCGCTGTAGTTGATGTTCTAGGTTTTCAATTGTTTCAAAAAAGATGAGGGTTTAAGTATTTTTCCCAAATACTTCACTAATTTAGCCGTGCTTTGGAATCACACCATAACATTAATTATTTTTTATTGTAATCAGCAAATAAATAATCATTTCAATTTTTAAATCTACTCCATGAAGGATATATACTATATCTTGGTTAATTCTTAACTTAAAAAGCAGGTGTTCTAAACTTTTAAGGAGGTATTAATATGGGTGAATTTAGAAAAAAAAATAACTTTCTTTGTTATTTCCTAATCTGCATGAAAAATTCTAAAATATCAACTAAAACGATACATATGGAGTACATGATTTTTATTTTTTTATTCAAGATAAACTCGTACCATAGCTGCTACAACAATTAGATATAGGAATTAAACAAGCATATTTTGCAAGCAAACTAAGGTTAGGAAACCTTGGTCGAATCTATTACGGTGCTGCAAGTGACGCATAATGATGACGCGTTACAGAGCTGTAGGCCATGTCAGAGTTCCGCCGTAATGGCGCATTGCGAAGCCATAATAGAGGTATACTGTATAGACCGTTAAGTGTCGAGAATGACATGACCCTGCAGGGCCAATGAAGCGCAAGAGTGGCGCTACATTGTAAAGATATTTGGCTAAGGAATGAAGCTTATTGGCCGACACAATGAAGCTTCATTAAGGAGAAGGCAAGACGAAGCCAAAATGACAGATGCAACATGTGATGTTGGCATTAAGGCATATCCGTGGAATTGAGTTGGCCCAAACTCAAGGATGATGCAAGAGTGTAGAATAGATCAAGAGTTGGTATATGGCATTAGTTTAAGGTTGGCCAAAGCTTGAACAATGCAAAAAAGTTGGCAATGCAAGAGTTGCATTGCTATTGTCAAGCTAATTGGCGAAGTGAAGCATATGTGACGCATGAGTAACTAGAGTGAGCTTAAGGAGTTGGCCTCGACAAGTAAAGCCTAAAGAGTGTCCGTGCATTAGCTTAGAGTAATAAAAATGCAGGTCCAAGAGGGTTGTACGTTGGCGCAAGGCCGAATCCGATGAGGCCAAGACAAGTGGCGCAATAAGGCTCAAGTGACGGTTACAAGTTGGTTACGAGCTTCACAAGCATGCCAATGACGCGTTATGAAGAGGAGCGGTTATAAAGGAGTTTATAATCGTGGGAGAAGAGTTTTAACTTCCAAGAGAACATGTGTTTCACGATTGGCGCAAGTTAAAGGAAAACTGGCCAGTTGGCATAGTAGTTGGCGGTTATGAAACTGCTCCCCGAGACAGATGGCTGTCTCTAGTGTGTGTAACGGTTATGCACGGTTTGGCCAAGAAAAGCTTTTGTATAAATAGTCCTAAGGCATGGGAAATTCGGTAGCTAGCCTGTGTGAGAGTTAGCCTAACATATGTGAGAGTGAAGTTTGCATATGTGAGTGAATAAGAGAGTTTTTGTAAGACTTAGACTTGGTTCAGGGAGTGAACAAATATGTGTAAGTCCCCAAGTGGGCAAGTTTTGTATTTTTTCCCTTTGATGCAATAAAAAGAGTTGATTGTGTCATGTTCTAAGTGTTCTTGGTTGGCTGATTGTTGTTGGTAAAGTATGGCATGAATTGAGTGCATTATGGGGTGCATTTGATGAGCTTAGAGAAGAGAAAGAAGGCTATAAAAGACTTCCGCTGATTGACCTGATGTGTTGGCTGTTTGCACAGGTGCAAACTTATAATGCTGAAGTGCAAGTGGGTGAAGTTCTATTCACAAGAGCATTGTGCTGCCGGGTTACACTTTCGCAGAAAATTCTTGGTGAGTTTGAAGGTGTGACAGTTCGGGTATCAGAGCTGTGTTAGGTACACAGTTCGAGTGTATTTGTTGGATAATACACTAGTGATTCTTTCCCTCTAAAGATATTTTCCTGTGAGCAAGTAAGTGGCGCATTATTTTCAGAATATTGCATTAGAAATGAGTTCTAATGGTATGATGATCGACGAAGAACTACCGGGTACGTTTGATCAGCTTGAGGAGTATGGCAATAATCTTGATGATTTTGTCATAGACATGGGCTGTGATAGCCTTGTAAATCCTATTGTTTCCGAAGATAAGGGAAGGCTAGACCTACTTGAAGGAAGAACATCAGATTGGTTTAAAGAATTTGACGAAAGGGTTGGTGTAGTCGAGGACAAGGTGTCCGATGCAACCTTGTTGAATTGCGAAACCAATGCAGAAGTGACTGAATTGAAGGTGAAATTCAGTGACATAAAGACCATACTAACAATGCATGCGAAGCAAATGTCATAGGAAGTGGCAAGCATTCGCGGGTTAATCAGTAACGGCATGTTTTTAGGGGAAAACGTGCATGGAGAAAGCTCAAATCGAGTCTCCGAGCCAAGAATTTACGCAGGTTCCAGAAATGCTAGAGAAATTGAGAATTTCTTGTATGACGTTGAGGCATACTTTGAGGCGAATGAAACTAGGGAAGAACAAAAAGTAACTCTCGCAGGCAATTACCTTGGTGGTGATGCAAAGGTTTGGTGGAGTACTATGCTGCAAGAAGATGAAGCGGATGGTTATACCAATCTTATGTCATGGGATGACATGAAAGAGGGACTGAGATGTCAGTTCTGGCCGATCAATGGTGATTGGTATGCAAGAGAAAGTTTACGTAGGCTAAAAATGACGAGTACACCACATGCCTATGCTGAAAACTTCCTTGCATTGGTGCAAGAAGTACGTGGCATGAGTGAAGAAGATCAAATGTTCCAATTTCTGGCTGGCGCAAGTTCGAGTGTAATTGCTGAACTTAAGAGGCGCAAAATCCAGAGTATCCAGATGGCTATTCCAGCGGTAAGAGGGCTTACTAGTTGCACAACGACTGAAGATGTGCAAAGCTGTGAAGGTGAAGCCAAAAGGAAGGAAAAATATGTAGGCAGTAAGCGCAAGCATGAACCAAAGGAAGATGAATTATTCCCTTTATCCCGGAAGTATAGGGGATGTTTCATTTGCAAAGGTTTACACTTCGCTAGAAGCTGTCCACTCAAAGTACAACTTAATGTATCAGTTGGGAATGACTATGGGGGTCATTCCAGCAAGACTCGTGAAGGCCGAAGTGAAGGTTCAAGGAAGAGACCACGCAGCGAAGTTGTCGCTCACTTCGACAAAGAAAGAAACTAAGCTAAAAACAAGAATATGTGTTGATGTCTCCATTGGCGACACTTTGATGCCAAAACGAGAGTGTTTTTGGCCTTGTTTTATGTAGCTTGAGTTGTTGGTTGTTGCAAACTCTGTGTGTAGAGTTTGGTTGTACAGACTTTTATTTGAGTTTTCAAGTGTGTACATACTTTGCTTTGGTGTAAGCAAGTTGCTTTGTTAATGAAGTTTTAGATTTCCAGAAGAGATCAGTTGATGATCAATCATGTAATGGTACATGGTCTTGTTGTGTAAGAGCAGTAATGAACGAGGATGTTTTCGTTTATAAAGCCTTGCCTCTTTATTTATGATGTAAAACTAGTTCATGGGGAGATGCTGCAAGTAGCATGCTTAGCCTAACGTATGCAATAGCAAGACAAGTTGAAATCTAATAAGCAAAGCATAGGACAAGGGTCCTAGTTGGTATAGAAGTGATGTTGTTGTTTGGGAATTGCAGAATAGCACGACGGCAGATGGGCAGCGACGGTGCAAGCAATGCAGCAAGTAAGAAATCACATCATCAGCAAGAATGAGTTGGGTAGAACTCATGGCCTTAGAGAAAGACGCACACACTTTCCAGGAAATTAGCAATGCAGTTCAAAGAAGTATTTGGAGACATATTGGCTTTGAAGGCATAGCATATGGACAGCTAAAGGGTTAGCTAATGATATGTCCAAAGAGATAGTTAGTCACAGTTTTAAATGGGCTGTGCAACTCAATAGTTTTGTTGCATGGAAGTTAAGCAAAGAAAACTCACCATTTCAGTTCGGGTATGCAAAATGGCATAAGTATAGAGTTTATACTTGGTGGCCACATTCATAGAAATGAGTTCTTGAATGTTGTTTGCATAATCAGATTTTGGTGAGGATGAAGTGTTGAATTCAGGTGTCTAATGCAAAGAGAACCCCTATTCACTTTATGACGTGCTTAATGAAGAGCACGGAGAACAACAGTTCAACGGAAAGTTCCTAACAAAATTGATTAAAAATGAAGCCAAGTCGTTTATAAGTCCTTATCACGTTGAGTGAGATGCAAGAGTCGAAGTCGGAAAGCGATGGAAATGATCATGATGATCAAATTAAGAAGAATCACTCAGTGCGTACACTTAGGCGCAAATGATTCATGCGAGATTCAAGTACAATTCAGGGAATTGGAAAAAAGAATTTCCAAGTAGCATTTGGGTGTTGATATACGGTTGTAGTGGGAGTTGGAACGTATGCGCAACGTGAAAACAACAGTACAAGTCAGTAGGATCAATAGCAAAGCAGTAAAGCTAAGTGGTGGCATGTGGTACTAGGCATAAAATTTTTGGCAAGAAGGAATGCTAAATAAGTTTGCTGAATTCTGAGTGGCTCAGAAGTGTACAAGGCCGAAGAACAAGTATGTTGAGTATACTTGGTTGCGTTCAACGAGGGCGTTGAACATATTAGGTGGGGGAGGTCTATTACGGTGCTGCAAGTGACGCATAATGATGACGCGTTACAGAGTTGCAGGCCATGTCAGAGTTCCGCCGTAATGGCGCATTGCGAAGCCATAATAGCGGTATACTGTATAGACCGTTAAGTGTCGAGAATGACATGACTCTATAGGGCCAATGAAGTGCAAGAGTGGCGCTACATTGTAAAGATATTTAGATAAGGAATGAAGCTTATTGGCCGACACAATGAAGCTTCATTAAGGAGAAGGAAAGACGAAGCCAAAATGACAGATGCAACATGTGATGTTGGCATTAAGGCATATCCGTGGAATTGAGTTGGCCCAAACTCAAGGATGATGCAAGAGTGTAGAATAGATCAAGAGTTGGTCTATGGCATTAGTTTAAGGTTGGCCAAATCTTGAACAATGCAAACAAGTTGGCAATGCAATAGTTGCATTGCTATTGGCGAAGTGAAGCATATGTGATGCATGAGTAACTAGAGTGAGCTTAAGGAGTTGGCCTCGACAAGTAAATCCTAAAGAGTGTCCGTGCATTAGCTTAGAGTAATAAAAATGTAGGGCCAAGAGGTTTGTACGTTGGCGCAAGGCAGAATCCAGTAGTCCAAGACAAGTGGCGCAATATGGCTCAAGTGACGGTTACAAGTTGGTTACGAGCTTCACAAGCATTCCAATGACGCGTGATGAAGAGGAGCGGTTATAAAGGAGTTTATAATCGTGGGAGAAGAGTTTTAACTGCCAAGAGAACATTTTTTGGACGATTGGCGCAAGTTAAAGGAAAACTGGCCAGTTGGCATAGTAGTTGGCGGTTATGAAACTGCTCCCCGAGACAGATGGTTGTCTCTAGCGTGTGTAACGGTTATGCACGGTTTTTCCAAGAAAAGCTGCTGTATAAATAGTCATAAGGCATGGGAAATTCGGTAGCTAGCCTGTGTGAGAGTTAGCCTAACATATGTGAGAGTGAAGTTTGCATATGTGAGTGAATATGAGAGTTTTTGTAAGACTTAGACTTGGTTCAGGGAGTGAACAAGTCTGTGTAAGTCCCCAAGTGGGCAAGTTTTGTATTTCTTCCCTTTGATGCAATAAAAATAGTTGATTGGGTCATGTTCTAAGTGTTCTTGGTTGGCTGATTGTTGTTGGTAAAGTATGGCATGAATTGAGTGCATTATGGGGTGCATTTGATGAGCTTAGAGAAGAGAAAGAAGGCTATAAAAGACTTCCGCTGATTGACCTGATGTGTTGGTTGTTTGCATAGGTGCAAACTTATAAGGCTGAAGTGCAAGTGGGTGAAGTTCGATTCACAAGACCACTGTGCTGCCGGGTTACACTTTCGCAGAAAATTCTTGGTGAGTTTGAAGGTGTGACCAGCGGAAGTCTTTTATAGACCTCCCCCACCTAATATGTTCAACGCCCTCGTTGAACGCAACCAACTATACTCAACATACTTTTTCTTCAGCCTTGTACACTTCTGAGACACTCAGAATTCAGCAAACTTATTTAGCATTCCTTCTTGCCAAAACTTTTATGCCTAGTACCACATGCCACCACTTAGCTTTACTGTTTTGCTATTGATCCTACTGACTTGTACTGTTGTTTTCACGTTGCGCATACGTTCCAACTCCCACTACAACCGTATATCAATACCCAAATGCTACTTGGAAATTCTTTTTTCCAATTCCCTGAATTGTACTTGAATTTCGCATGAATCATTTGCGCCTAAGTGTACGCACTGAGTGATTCTTCTCAATTTGATCATCATGATCATTGCCATCGCTTTCCGACTTCGCCTCTTGCATCTCACTCAACGTGATAAGGACTTATAAATGACTTGGCTTCATTTTCAATCAATTTTGTTAGGAAATTTCCGTTGAACTGTTGTTCTCCGCGCTCTTCATTAAGCACGTCATAAAGTGAATAGGGGTTCCCTTTGCATTAGACACCCGAATTCAACACTTCATGCCTCGCCAAACTCTGATTATGCAAACAACATTCAAAAACTCATTTCTATGAATGTGGCCACCAAGTATAAACTCTATACTTATGCCATTTTCCATACCCGAACTAGAATGGTGAGTTTTCTTTGCTTAACTTCCATGCAACAAAACTATTGAGTTGCACAGCCCATTTAAAACTGTGACTAACTATCTCTTTGGACATATCATTAGCTAACCATTTAGCTGTCCATATGCTATTCCTTCAAAGCCAATATGTCTCCAAATACTTCTTTGAACTACATTGCTAATTGCCTGAAAAGTGTGTGTGTCTTTCTCTAAGGCCATGAGTTCTACCCAACTCATGCTTGCTGATGATGTGATTTCTTACTTGCTGCATTGCTTGCACCGTCGCTTCCCATCTTCCGTCGTGCTATTCTGCAATTCCCAAACAGCAACATCACTTCTACACCAACTAGGACCCTTGTCCTATGCTTTGCTTATTAGCTTTCAACTTGTCTTGCTATTGCATACGTTAGGCTAAGTATGCTACTTGCAGCATCTCCCCATGAACTAGTTTTACATCGTAAATAAAGAGGCAAGGCTTTATAAACGAAAACACCCTCGTTCATTACTGCTCTTACACAACAAGACCATATACCATTACATGATTGATCATCAACTGATCTCTTCTGGAAAGCTAAAACTTCATTAACAAAGCAACTTGCTTACACCAAAGCAAAGTATGTAAAAACTTGAAGACTCAAATAAAAGTCTGTACAACCAAACTCTACACACAGAGTTTGCATCAATCAACAACTAAAGCTACAAAGAACAAGGCCAGGAACACTCTTTGTTCTGGCATCAAAGTGTCGCCAATGGAGACAACAACACTTACTCTTGTTCTTAGCTTAGTTTCTTTCTTTGTCGAAGTGAGCGACAACTTCGCTGCGTGGTCTCTTCCTTGAACCATCACTTCGGCCTCCATGAGTCTTTCTAGAATGACCCCCATAGTCATTCCCAACTGATACATTAAGTTGTGCTTTGAGTGGACATCTTCTAGAGAAATGCAAACCTTTGCGAATGAAACATCCCCTATACTTCCGGGATAAAGGGAATAATTCATCTTCCTTTGGTTCATGCTTGCGCTTACTGCCTACAGATTTTTCCTTCCTTTTGGCTTTACCTTCACAGCTTTGCACATCTTCAGTCGTTGTGCAACTAGTAAGCCCTCTTACCGCTGGAATATCCATCTGGATACTCTGGATTTTGCGCCTCTTAAGTTCAGCAATTACAATCGAACTTGCGCCAGCCAGAAATTGGAACATCTGATCTTCTTCACTCATGCCACGTACTTCTTACACCAATGCAAGGAAGTTTTCAGCATAGGCATGTGGTGTACTCGTCATTTTCAGCCTACGTAAACTTTCTCTTGCATACAAAGCACCATTGCTCGGCCAGAACTGACATCTCAGTCCATCTTTCATGTCATCCCATGACATAGGATTGGCATAACCATCCGCTTCATCTTCTTGCAGCATAGTTCTCCACCAAACCTTTGCATCACCACCAAGGTAATTGCCCGCGAGATTTACTTTTTGTTCTTCCCTAGTTCTATTCGCTTCAAAGTATGTCTCAACGTCATACAAGAAATTATCAATTTCTCTAGCATTTCTGGAACCTACGTAAATTCTTGGCTCGGAGACTCGATTTGAGCTTTCTCCATGCACGTTTGCTCCTACAAACATGCCGTTACTGATTAACCCGCGAATGCCTGCCAATTCCTCTGACATTTGCTTCGCATGGATTGTTAGTATGGTCTTTATGTCACTGAATTGCACCTTCAATTCAGTCACTTCAGCATTGGTTTCGCAATTCAACAAGGTTGCATCGGACACCTTGTCCTCGACTACACAAACCCTTTCGTCAAATTCTTTAAACCAATCTGATGTTCTTCCTTCAAGTAGGTCTAGCCTGCCCTTATCTTCAGAAACAAGAGGATTTACAAGGCTATCACACCCCATGTCTATGACAAAATCATCAAGATTACTGCCATACTCCTCAAGCTGATCAAACGTACCCGATAGTTCTTCGTCGATCATCATGCCATTAGAACTCATTTCTAATGCAATATTCTGAAAATAATGCACCACTTACTTGCTCACAGGAAAATAGCTTTAGAGGGAAAGAATCACTAGTGTATTATCCAACAAATACACTCGAATCGTGTACCAAACACAGCTACGATACCGAACCGTCACACCTTCAAACTCACCAAGAATTTTCTCGAAAGTGTAACCCGGCAAGACAATGGTCTTGTGAATCGAACTTCACCCACTTGCACTTCAGACTTATAAGTTTGCACCTATGCAAACATCCAACCCATCAGGTCAATCAGCGGAAGTCTTTTATAGCCTTCTTTCTCTTCTCTAAGCTCATCAAATGCACCCCATAATGCACTCAATTCATTCCATACTTTACCAACAACAATCATCCAACCAAGAACACTTAGAACATGACACAATCAACTCTTTTTATTGCATCAAAGGGAAGAAATACAAAACTTGCCCACTTGGGGACTTACACAGACTTGTTCACTCCTTGAACCAAGTCTAAGTCTTACAAAAACTCTCCTATTCACTCACATATGCAATCTACACTCTCACATATGTTAGTTTTCACTCACACCGGCTAGGCTACCGAATTTCCCATGCCTTAGGACTATTCATACAGCATCTTTTCTTAGCCAAACCATGCATAACCGTTACACACGATAGAGACATCCATCTGTCTCGGGGAGAAGTTTCATAACCGCCAACTACTATGCCAACTGGCCAATTTTCCTTTAACTTGCGCCAATCGTGAAACACATGTTCTCTTGGCAGTTAAAACTCTTCTCCCACAATTATAAACTCCTTTATAACCGCTCCTCTTCATCACGCGTCATTGGCATGCTTGTGAAGCTCGTAACCAACTTGTAACCGTCACTTGAGCCTTATTGCGCCACTTGTCTTGGCCTACTGGATTCTGCCTTGTGCCAACGTACAGCCCTCTTAGCACTGCATTTTTATTACTCTAAGTTAATGCATGGACACTCTTTAGGCTTTACTTGTCGAGGCCAACTCCTTAAGCTCACTCTAGTTACTCATGCGTCACATATGCTTTACTTCGCCAATTAGCTTGACAATAGCAATGCAACTCTTGCATTGCCAACTTGTTTGCATTGTTCAAGCTTTGGCCAACCTTAAACTAATGCCATAGACCAACTCTTGATCTATTCTACACTCTTGCATCATCCTTGAGTTTGGGCCAACTCAATTCCACGGATATGCCTTAATGCCAACATCACATGTTGCATCTGTCATTTTGGCTTCATCTTGCCTTCTCCTTAATGAAGCTTCATTGTGTCGGCAAATAAGCTTCATTCCTTAGCCAAATATCTTTACAATGTAGCGCCACTCTTGTGCTTCATTGGCCCTGTAGGGTCATGTCATTCTCGACACTTAACGGTCTATACAGTATACCGCTATTATGGCTTCGCAATGCGCCATTACGGCGGAACTCTGACATGGCCTGCAACTCTGTAATGTGTCATCATTATGCATCACTTGCAGCACCGTAATAGACCTCCCCCACCTAATTTGTTCAACGCCCTCGTTGAACGCAACCAAGTATACTCAACATACTTTTTCTTCGGCCTTGTACACTTCTAAGCCACTCAGAATTCAGCAAACTTATTTAGCATTCCTTCTTGCCAAAACTTTTATGCCTAGTACCACATGCCACCACTTATATTTACTGCTTTGCTATTGATCCTACTGACTTGTACTGTTGTTTTCACGTTGCACATACTTTCCAACTCCCACTACAACCGTATATCAATACCCAAATGCTACTTGGAAATTCTTTTTGCCAATTCCCTGAATTGTACTTGAATTTTGCATGAATCATTTGCGCCTAAGTGTACGCATTGAGTGATTCTTCTCAATTTGATCATCATGATCATTGCCATCGCTTTCCGACTTCGCCTCTTGCATCTCACTCAACGTGATAAGGACTTATAAACGACTTGGCTTCATTTTCAATCAATTTTGTTAGGAAATTTCCGTTGAACTGTTGTTCTCCGCGCTCTTCATTAAGCACGTCATAAAGTGAATATGGGTTCCCTTTGCATTAGACACCCGAATTCAACACTTCATACCTCGCCAAACTCTGATTATGCAAACAACATTCAAAAACTCATTTCTATGAATGTGGATACCAAGTATAAACTCTATACTTATGCCATTTTGCATACCCGAACTAGAATGGTGAGTTTTCTTTGCTTAACTTCCATGCAACAAAACTATTGAGTTGCACAGCCCATTTAAAACTGTGACTAACTATCTCTTTGGACATATCATTAGCTAACCCTTTAGATGTCCATATGCTATGCCTTCAAAGCCAATATGTCTCCAAATACTTCTTTGAACTGCATTTATAATTGCCTGGAAAGTGTGTTTGTCTTTCTCTAAGGCCATGAGTTCTACCCAACTCATGCTTGCTGATGATGTGATTTCTTACTTGTTGCATTGCTTGCACCATCGCTGCCCATCTTCCGTCGTGTTATTCTGAAATTCCCAAACAGCAACATCACTTCTATACCAACTAGGACCCTTGTCCTATGCTTTTCTTATTAGCTTTAAACTTGTCTTGCTATTGCATACGTTAGGCTAAGTATGCTACTTGCAGCATCTCCCCATGAACTAGTTTTACATCGTAAATAAAGAGGCAAGGCTTTATAAACGAAAACACCCTCGTTCATTACTGCTCTTACACAACAAGACCATGTACCATTACATGATTGATCATCAACTGATCTCTTCTGGAAAGCTAAAACTTCATTAACAAAGCAACTTGCTTATACCAAAGCAAAGTATGTACAAACTTGAAGACTCAAATAAAAGTATGTA
Source organism: Papaver bracteatum (assembly GCA_023529315.1). Lineage (NCBI taxonomy): Eukaryota > Viridiplantae > Streptophyta > Magnoliopsida > Ranunculales > Papaveraceae > Papaver > Papaver bracteatum. The sequence goes on along the minus strand of JAJJWX010003739.1, from coordinate 2,156,054 downwards.
CAACCAAACTCTACACACAGAGTTTGCATCAATCAATAACTAAAGCTACATAGAACAAGGCCAGGAACACTCTTTGTTCTGGCATCAAAGTGTCGCCAATGGAGACAGCAACACTTACTCTTGTTCTTAGCTTAGTTTCTTTCTTTGTCGAAGTGAGCGACAACTTCGCTGCGTGGTCTCTTCCTTGAACCATCACTTCGGCCTCCATGAGTCTTGCTAGAATGACCCCCATAGTCATTCCCAACTGATACATTAAGTTGTGCTTTGAGTGGACAGCTTCTAGCGAAATGCAAACCTTTGCGAATGAAACATCCCCTATACTTCCGGGCTAAAGGGAATAATTCATCTTCCTTCGGTTCATGCTTGCGCTTACTACCTACAGATTTTTCCTTCCTTTTGGCTTTACCTTCACAGCTTTGCACATCTTTAGTCGTTGTGCAACTAGTAAGCCCTCTTACCGATGGAATAGCCATCTGGATACTCTGGATTTTGTGCCTCTTAAGTTCAGCAATTACAATCGAACTTGCGCCATCCAGAAATTGGAACATCTGATCTTCTTCACTCATGCCACGTACTTCTTGCACCAATGCAAGGAATTTTTCAGCATAGGCCTGTGGTGTACTCGTCATTTTCAGCCTACGTAAACTTTCTCTTGCATACCAAGCACCATTGCTCGGCCAGAACTGACATCTCAGTCCATCTTTCATGTCATCCCATGACATAGGATTGGCATAACCATCCGCTTCATCTTCTTGCAGCATAGTTCTCCACCAAACCTTTGCATCACCACCAAGGTAATTGCCCGCGAGAGTTACTTTTTGTTCTTCCCTAGTTCCATTCGCTTCAAAGTATGTCTCAACGTCATACAAGAAATTCTCAATTTCTCTAGCATTTCTGGAACCTGCATAAATTATTGGCTCGGAGACTCGATTTGAGCTTTCTCCATGCACGTTTGCTCCTACAAACATGCCGTTACTGATTAACCCGCGAATGCCTGCCACTTCCTCTGATATTTGCTTCACATGGCTTGTTGGTATGGTCTTTATGTCACTGAATTGCACCTTCAATTCAGTCACTTCAGCATTGGTTTCGCAATTCAACAAGGTTGCATCGGACACCTTGTCCTCGACTACACAAACCCTTTCGTCAAATTATTTAAACCAATCTGATGTTCTTCCTTAAAGTAGGTCTAGCCTGCCCTTATCTTCAGAAACAATAGGATTTACAAGGCTATCACAGCCCATGTCTATGACAAAATCATCAAGATTACTGCCATACTCCTCAAGCTGATCAAACGTACCCGGTAGTTCTTCGTCGATCATCATGCCATTAGAACTCATTTCTAATGCAATATTCTGAAAATAATGCACCACTTACTTGCTCACAGGAAAATAGCTTTATAGGGAAAGAATCACTAGTGTATTATCCAACAAATACACTCGAACTGTGTACCAAACACAGCTCTGATACCCGAACTGTCACACCTTCAAACTCACCAAGAATTTTCTGCGAAAGTGTAACCCGGCAGCACAATGGTCTTGTGAATCGAACTTCACCCACTTGCACTTCAGACTTATAAGTTTGCACCTATGCAAACATCCAACCCATCAGGTCAATCAGCGGAAGTCTTTTATAGCCTTCTTTCTCTTCTCTAAGCTCATCAAATGCACCCCATAATGCACTCAATTCATGCCATACTTTACCAACAACAATCATCCAACCAAGAACACTTAGAACATGACACAATCAACTCTTTTTATTGCATCAAAGGGAAGAAATACAAAACTTGCCCACTTGGGGACTTACACAGACTTGTTCACTCCTTGAACCAAGTCTAAGTCTTACAAAAACTCTCATATTCACTCACATATGCAATCTACACTCTCACATATGTTAGTTTTCACTCACACATGATAGGCTACAGAATTTCCCATGCCTTAGGACTATTTATACAGCAGATTTGCTTGGCCAAACCGTGCATAACCGTTACACATGCTAGAGACATCCATCTGTCTCGGGGAGCAGTTTCATAACCGCCAACTGGCCAGTTTTCCTTTAACTTGCGCTAATCGTGCAACACCTGTTCTCTTGGTAGTTAAAACTCTTCTCCCACGATTATAAACTCCTTTATAACCGCTCCTCTTCATCACGCGTCATTGGCATGCTTGTGAAGCTCGTAACCAACTTGTAACCGTCACTTGAGCCTTATTGCGCCACTTGTCTTGGCCTATTGGATTCTGCCTTGTGCCAACGTACATCCCTCTTGGCCCTGCATTTTTATTACTCTAAGCTAATGCACGGACACTCTTTAGGCTTTACTTGTCGAGGCCAACTCCTTAAGCTCACTCTAGTTACTCATGCGTCACATATGCTTCACTTCGCCAATTAGCTTGACAATAGCAATGCAACTCTTGCATTGCCAACTTGTTTGCATTGTTCAAGCTTTGGCCAGCCTTAAACTAATGCCATAGACAAACTATTGATCTATTCTACACTCTTGCATCATCCTTGAGTTTGGGCCAACTCAATTCCACGGATATGCCTTAATGCCAACATCACATGTTGCATCTGTCACTTTGGCTTTGTCTTGCCTTCTCCTTAATGAAGCTTCATTGTGTCGGCCAATAAGCTTCATTCCTTCGCCAAATATCTTTACAATGTAGCGCCACTCTTGCGCTTCATTGGCCCTGTAGGGTCATGTCATTCTCGACACTTAACGGTCTATACAGTATACCGCTATTATGGCTTCGCAATGCGCCATTACGGCGGAACTCTGACATGGCCTGCAACTCTGTAACGCGTCATGGGTAGTTCCCCTAACCGCCAGCTTTAGTGTTGGCTTGCTTAATGACACCACACCTGTCTTCAACGGTTAGGGTAATGCCAAACTCGGTTATAAAGCAATTTATAACCATCTCTAACTTGCTCGCACGCTTCAGCACGCTTGAACTTAAGTCCCGCAACAACGCCACTTGTAACTCAGCTTGCACTTTCACCAATTACTGCTATTATGGCCTCGGATGCGCTATTATAGCTTTCATTGTACACTTCTCATTTGAATGCCATCATTCAAGTATTATGCCAACTGAGTCTTGACTTGATTAGTTCCATCTCCATGCTTCATATGCATCACTTGCATCTCTTTTATCGAGCAACTATCACCAATGGTGTGTTTGGCCTCACCATTGATGCATATGCATAGTCTAAGTCTTGGCCACAACTTAGAACCATGCCAAAGTCCTTCCATGACTTTGCATCTCATCCTTTATTCCTTCCTTGAGCTGGACTAACTCTGAATAAGGATACACAACACTATCGTATAATGTTGTCAATGCTAAGTAACCTTTCTTGTCTCAGCCATTCTGGCACTATATCGTCGGACATGCAGCTCCATCTGCTAGGTTACCATTTCCGTGACGCGCCATGATTATGCGTCACTATGCGGACCGGTCATAGACCTCCCCCACCAAATATGTTCAACGTCCTCGTTGAACGCAACATCAATTCAGTCTCTACTGAACTTTCCTTGGCCTTGTACGCATCTGAGCCACTCTCAGCATCAACAACTTTGTTTGGCCTTTAACTTTGCCAAACCTTTTATGCCTAGTACTTTACGCCACCACTTAGTTTGTTTGCCTTGCCATTGAGCCTGTAAATTCCATCTTCTTTGTTGCATCGTCGACTATGCTTCAATCTCTACTTCATTCACATCTCAACACCCAAATGCCACTTGCAATCTGTTGCTATGCCCCTTGCATCAACACACAAATTTTCTTCCAAGCCATTCTTTGCCTAAGTGTACACTTCATATAGCCAACATATCTGGGTGATATGTATAACTTAGCTTACTTGCCTTCAATTCCGACTTACATTGCACTCTTGCAATTCAACAGGCCTTACTGTAGACTAAGAGTTCTTCAATCATGTTGCAACACTCCTTTGCAAACTCGACTGAAATGCATGACATTAGCCATGACTTAGGATACCCCTAACATTAGACCGACTCTCCCACCGATCCAAGGTTCCTCTTCACATGCCTTTGGAACTAACAAGGCCTCACTTGTTCCTTCAAACTGCTACGCTTTAATGTAGCGGAAAAACAACATCATGTCCTTCCTAACTATGAGTTACTCTTAACTCATATGCTTGATGGACTTACATCTTCATTCTTGCTGCGTTACTCCATGCTCTCGCTGCCAAATACCGTCGCACTTCTACGTAACTCTCCCAACAGCAAACTCGCCTATGCCACCAACTCTACTTCTTTGCTTGGTTTTTCTTTCAGCGTTCCTTATTGTATACTTTGGCTAAGTATACTTGTAGTGCTTCCCCAATGAACTAGTTTTACATTAAGCAAAAAGAGACAAGGTTTTTGCTTAAACACCACCTTCATTCATTACACTAGCCTTACATAAGAAACTTAGGGACTCCTTCCCTTTTACACCACTGGCCAACACTCGGCCTTACCGAAAGCAAATTGCATTACCAAAGCAAATACACCAGCTAAAGTTTGCTGTCTTTTTAAGACCATAAGATCAGCCACACCCAACTTAACTTGAAAACAGAAACATCAAACAGACAATATGCCAAAGTCTCCATACTCCAACAACCTTGCAGGTTCAGGCACTTGCAAACAGCAATGCAATTGCCCCTGCAACATACATGTGCTAATCACGGCGAACAAAGGATGCTAAGCTCCATAGGATATCCAAATTCCATATGAATTTCAGCTAAGCTTTCTTCGAACGAGCGAACTGGTGCAAACTCACTTGCCTTCCATTTGTCGCATTTCATGTCAACCGGACTAATTCTCCCTACACCCTTCACGAAACAAGGTGCACTAGGACTTTGTATGAAAATCCCGCCAAGGTGAGGAATCACCGTTGCCTCTGCTTCTTTGAAAAAGTTGTTACCAAGGATCATCTCGAAATCATTGAGATGCATCACCATTATGATAATCTGGCCACGCCATGCTCCAACTTCAACATTCGCCACTGCCATCCCCTTGATTGGATTAGCTATATCATTCACTGTCTTCATGCAGTGATCAGCTTGATATACTTCCAAACCCAAGTACTCTGCCATCGACAAACTCATCACAGTATGTGACGCACCCGTGTCTGCCATGCCCCAGAGACGATGGTTGTGTATGCCAACTTTCACATAAACCAGGCCAGCACCCATCAGCCCATGCTGTACTGCTGCCGTTTGTGCTACTATGTTGCATAGTTGAATAGGATTAACATGCTCCACTTGATCAGCTTCTTCTTTGTCACCACTACACTCAGTGATGATTGCGGACACTTTTTCTTTCTTTGGAAAATCACGCGCAAGGTGAGGACCCTTGCATAATAAACATCCACCTGCCTTGTTGTTCCTTGAAGCCAAACTATCATCCCTTTGATAGCTTCTTTCCTTGGCCTCAGAACTTTTCTTATCCTTGTCCTTACACTTTTGATTTTTCTTATCCTTGCCCTTCCTACTAGCATCAGTTGAGGTATTGACTGACCTATAATCAGCAAGGCTATCCACGATTGCAATGGCTGAAGGTAGGTCTTTGGCACCCTGCCTTCTCACTTCGGCCTGAGCCCACGGCTGCTAACCAGATATGAAATTAAACAACTTGTCTTCCTCCGACATGTTGCGGATGTCTAGCATCAAAGACGAGAACTCTTTCACGTATTCCCGTGGTGTACCGGTATGATTCAACTTACGCAAGCTCTCTCTGGCTAGCCAAGCAGCATTTCTTGGTAATAATTGACTCTTCAATTCTTCTTTCATGACATTCCATGTCACGATGCTTGGACGACCAGCAGTAAGGTCATCATCAGTTCTAGTTCTCCACCATAATTTCGCATCACCCTCCAGGTACATGCTAACGAGAGTAACTTTTTGTTCTTCTGGGGTTCTGGTGGCCTTGAAGTATTGGTCCATGTCCCACATGAAATTCTCCAATGCCTTCGCATCTCTTGCGCCAGAAAACGTCTTAGGTTCTGGGACTTTAATCTTCGTAAAGTCACTACTATTACCACCTGCAGTAGCTTGATCTGTTCCAATTATACCCACCATTCGCCTCAAGACACTGATCTCATCAGTTAGTTCTTTCAAGGCTCCTGTGAACATGGTCTTAACAGCATTGATTTGGCCTTCCAAATCACCATGCTTCATAGTTGCATTCTGGCTTGCCACAAGCATATCAGCAACATATGTGTCTAATGCTTGAATGCGATCCATCACCGTAGCATCATAATTAGCATCACAGTTGACGCATAATGCACTCAATTTTGTGGCAATTATGATGCCATAAAAGAAGAATTGGATGGCCAATTCTTATCTAGCATAAAGCTTATTGAAAGGCTGAAGACAGAAGTGCAAGTTAGGGGAAAAATGATACACCACGGTCTTGCGTTTGCAAAGAGTTCTTCGTTGATGCTAGATGAGCACAAGGAGTGTGCTTGCACCTGGTTTATTAGTGGGATCAATATGCCTGGACAAGGGTGTCCAAAGACCTGCAATTTATCATAACCACAAGCGGATATTCTTGTCGACTGCAAATCAATAATTGTTGCTACTAAAGTTGATTTTGGTGGAGGGGAAAGACAAGAGTTGCCAGATGTGCGTGGGCAGTAAAAATGAGTTCCAAGTTTGAAGAAGAATGCGGCATTCTTGCTTCATGGAACGTAGGCAGTGGCTCCTCATTTGCAAGGATTGTGCCTTGTTAATATTGTCCAAGATAATTGTCCGCGGAAGTCATTGAGTGATATGACTTTCCTGAGCTCTATGGTGATGCTCAGAAATCACCAAGTTAAGTCCGTTCCAGTTGTGCAAGGGTGCACAAGTTTGTGTCAAGATTTGGGTGCTAATTGGCATAGCATGTATGCAATAGTAGAATGCGCCAAATGAGATTTGGGCATAGCCAAGATGCATGATGCGGTTGGAAATGCGAAATTAGGCGACTCATAGACGCATGGAAAAGAAGGACAAAGTAGTGGTGATGCATAAAGATGGCATGTGTCCACTTTTAAAGAAATCTTCATGAAAGCTAAAGCAAAATGATGGCATCAGTCTAAAAGGAATATTCAACTAAGTGTCAATTATATTATGCTTCGTTATGGGAGTCGCATAAGAACGTTGATAGTTGGAAGAATACATGTGGCAAAGTGAATTGCTACATTGGGGACAGTAGTTGTTGTCTCGCTTCCTTTGTTTCTTAGAATCGAAGTTGAAGTCAGTATTTCAAGGCTTGTTAGGTCTTAAAAGTTGCAATCAGTTGGCGTGAGTATTTGCTCAAGTTTGAGTATACTTTCAGTTTGGGTCGAGTGGACCTTGGTGTTGGAATGAAGTCTATATATGTAAGGTAGTAGTGAATGAGGGTATTTGAAGTGAAAGATCTTGCCTCTTTCGTTCAAAGTAAAGCTAATTCGCGTGGAAGATGCTACACAGTATATTAAGCCAAAATATACAATAGAAGACGCTGAAAGTGAAAGAAGCAAATAGAGGAGTTGGTGGCATAGTCGAGTTTGCTGTTGAGAGTTATGTGGAAGTTCAACGGCATATGGCAGCGATAGCATGGAGTAACGCAGCAAGAATGAAGATGTAAGTCCATCAAGTAAATGAGTTAAGAGTAACTCATTGTTAGGAAGAACATGATGTTGTTTTTCCGCTACATTAAAGCGTAGCAGTTTGAAAGAGCAAGTGATGCTTAAAGTGTTGGTTTCAAAGGCACGTGAAGAGGAACCTAGGCTACATAGGAGAGAGTTAGTCTCATGTTTGGGAGATTTAGGCATTCACCAAGAGGGTGAATGGCCTGTTTTTGGTCCATGTGATGGACGAGTTTTGTAATCTTCCTTTGATATAATAAAATGGGTTAATTGTGTTATATCTTTGTGTTCATTGTGTTGCTGGTTTGTGTGAGAATTGTTGAACTGCATGGCAGAACCTCTTATGCTTATGGGGGAATGAAGAGTTAGAGAGAAAGAAGAAAAGACTTTCGTTGCGTATTGCCTTATGAGTGAAGGCAGATGCACACTTTGATGCAAGTGTGCAAGGCTGAGTACTTGTGGGTGAAGTTGATTCATTGAACCACATAGTACCCGAACTGTCACACCTTCAAACTCACCAAGAATTTTCTGCGAAAGTGTAACCCGGCAGCACAATGGTCTTGTGAATCGAACTTCACCCACTTGCACTTCAGCCTTATAATTTTGCACCTATGCAAACAGCCAACACATCAGGTCAATCAGCGGAAGTCTTTTATAGCCTTCTTTCTCTTCTCTAAGATCATCAAATGCACCCCATAATGCACTCAATTCATGCCATACTTTACCAACAACAATCATCCAACCAAGAACACTTAGAACATGACACAATCAACTCTTTTTATTGCATCAAAGGTAAGAAATACAAAACTTGCCCACTAGGGGACTTAAGAAGACTTGTTCACTCCTTGAACCAAGTCTAAATCTTACAAAAACTCTCTTACTCACTCACATATGCAATCTACACTCTCACATATGTTAGTTTTCACTCACACAGGCTAGCTACCGAATATCCCATGCCTTAGGACTATTTATACAGCATATTTGCTTGGCCAAACCGTGCATAACCGTTACACACGCTAGATACAGCCATCTGTCTCGGGGAGCAGTTTCATAACCGCCAACTACTATGCCAACTGGACAGTTTTCCTTAAAATTGCGCCAATCGTGCAACACATGTTCTCTTGGCAGTTAAAACTCTTCTCCCACGATTATAAACTCCTTTATAACCGCTCCTATTCATCACGCGTCATTGGCATGCTTGTGAAGCTCGTAACCAACTTGTAACCGTCACTTGAGCCTTATTGCGCCACTTGTCTTGGCCTACTGGATTCTGCCTTGTGCCAACGTACAGCCCTCTTGGACCTGCATTTTTATTACTCTAAGTTAATGCACAGACACTCTTTAGGCTTTACTTGTCGAGGCCAACTCCTTAAGCTCACTCTAGTTACTCATGCGTCACATATGCTTCACTTCGCCAATTAGCTTGACAATAGCAATGCAACTCTTGCATTGCCAACTTGTTTGCATTGTTCAAGCTTTGGCCAGCCTTAAACTAATGCCATAGACCAACTCTTGATCTATTCTACACTCTTGCATCATCCTTGAGTTTGGGCCAACTCAATTCCACGGATATACCTTAATGCCAACATCACATGTTGCATCTGTCACTTTGGCTTTGTCTTGCCTTCTCCTTAATAAAGCTTCATTATGTCGGCCAATAATCTTCATTCCTTAGCCAAATATATTTACAATGTAGCGCCACTCTTGCGCTTCATTGGCCCTGTAGGGTCATGTCATTCTCAACACTTAACGGAACTCTGACATGGCCTGCAACTCTGTAACGCGTCATCATTATGCGTTACTTGCAGCACCGTATGCGCCATTACAGACCTCCGTCTATTACGGTGCTGAAAGTGACGCATAATGATGATGCGTTACAGAGTTGCAGGCCAAGTCAGAGTTCCGCCGTAATGGCGCATTGCGAAGCCATAATAGCGGTATACTGTATAGACCGTTAAGTGTCGAGAATGACATGACCCTGCAGGGCCAATGAAGCACAGGAGTGGCGCTACATTGTAAACATATTTGGCTAAGGAATGAAACTTATTGGCCGACACAATGAAGCTTCATTAAGGAGAAGGCATGACGAAGCCAAAATGACAGATGCAACATGTGATGTTGGCAGTAAGGCATATCCGTGGAATTGAGTTGGCCCAAACTCAAGGATGATGCAAGAGTGTAGAATAGATCAAGATTTGGTCTATGGCATTAGTTTAAGGCTGGCCAAAGCTTGAACAATGCAAACAAGTTGGCAATGCAAGAGTTGCATTGCTATTGTCAAGCTAATTGGCGAAGTGAAGCATATGTGACGCATGAGTAACTAGAGTGAGCTTAAGGAGTTGGCCTCGACAAGTAAAGCCTAAAGAGTGTCTGTGCATTAGCTTAGAGTAATAAAAATGTAGGGCCAAGAGGGTTGTACGTTGGCGCAAGGCAGAATCCAGTAGGCCAAGACAAGTGGCGCAATAAGGCTCAAGTGACGGTTATGAGTTAGTTACGAGCTTCATAAGCATGCCAATGAAGTGAGACAAGAGAGGAGCGGTTATAAAGGAGTTTATAACCATGTGGAAGGTTCATAACCACCTAGAACAGATGTGGCATCTGTTGGCTTGACAACACAAAAGGTGGCGGTTGAAAAGCAAGATGGCGGTTATAGAAACTACCTGATGGGACAAATGGCTGTCCCATGCGTGTGTAACGGTTATGCACGGTTTGGCCAAGCAAAGCTACTGTATAAATAGTCCTAAGGCATGGGAAATTCGGTAGCTAGCCTGTGTGAGTGAAAACTAACATATGTGAGAGTGTAGATTGCATATGTGAGTGAGTAGGAGAGTTTTTGTAAGACTTAGACTTGGTTCAAGGAGTGAAAAAGTCTGCTTAAGTCCCCTAGTGGGCAAGTTTTGTATTTCTTCCCTTTGATGCAATAAAAAGAGTTGATTGTGTCATGTTCTAAGTGTTCTTGGTTGGCTGATTGTTGTTGGTAAAGTATGGCATGAATTGAGTGCATTATGGGGTGCATTTGATGAGCTTAGAGAAGAGAAATAAGGCTATAAAAGACTTCCGCTGATTGACTTGATGTGTTGGCTGTTTTCATAGGTGCAAACTTATAAGGCTGAAGTGCAAGTGGGTGAAGTTCGATTTACAAGACCATTGTGCTGCCGGGTTACACTTTCGCAGAAAATTCTTGGTGAGTTTGAAGGTGTGACAGTTCGGGTATCAGAGCCAGGTTTGGTACACAGTTCGAGTGTATTTGTTGGATAATACACTAGTGATTCTTTCCTTCTAAAGCTATTTTCCTGTGAGCAAGTAAGTGGCGCATTAGTTTCAGAATATTACATTAGAAATGAGTTCTAATGGTATGATGATCGACGAAGAACTACCGGGTACGTTTGATCAGTTTGAGGAGTATGGCAATAATCTTGATGATTTTGTCATAGACATGGGCTGTGATAGCCTTGTAAATCCTCTTGTTTCCGAAGATAAGGGCAGGCTAGACCTACTTGAAGGAAGAACATCATATTGGTTTAAAGAATTTGACGAAAGGGTTGGTGTAGTCGAGGACAAGGTGTCCGATGCAACCTTGTTGAATTGCGAAACCAATGCTGAGGTGACTGAATTGAAGGTGCAATGCAGTGACATAAAGACCATACTAACAAGCCATGCGAATCAAATGTCAGAGGAAGTGGCAAGCATTCGTGGGTTAATCAGTAACGGCATGTTTGTAGGGGAAAACGTGCATGGAGAAAGCTCAAATCGAGTCTCCGAGCCAAGAATTTACGCAGGTTCCAGAAATGCTACAGAAATTGATAATTTCTTGTATGACGTTGAGGCATACTTTGAGGCGAATGGAAATAGGGAAGAACAATAAGTAACTCTCGCAGGCAATTACCTTGGTGGTGATGCAAAGGTTTGGTGGAGAACTATGCTGCAAGAAGATGAAGCGGATGGTTATACCAATCATATGTCATGGGATGACATGAAAGAGGGACTGAGATGTCAGTTCTGGCCGAGCAATGGTGCTTGGTATGCAAGAGAAAGTTTACGTAGGCTAAAAATGACGAGTACACCACAGGCCTATACTGAAAACTTCCTTGCATTGGTGCAAGAAGTACGTGGCATGAGTGAAGAAGATCGATGTTCCAATTTACTGGTGGCGCAAGTTCGAGTGTAATTCTTGAACTTAAGAGGCGCAAAATCCAGTATCCCAGATGGCTATTCCAGCGGTAAGAGGGCTTACTAGTTGCACAACGACTGAAGATGTGCAAAGCTGTGAAGGTGAAGCCAAAAGGAAGGAAAAATATGTAGGCAGTAAGCGCAAGCATGAACTGAAGGAAGATGAATTATTCCCTTTAGCCCGGAAGTATATGGGATGTTTCATTTGCAAATGTTTACACTTCGCTAGAAGATGTCCACTCAAAGAACAACTTAATGTATCAGTTGGGAATGACTATGGGGGTCATTCCAGAAAGACTCGTGAAGGCCGAAGTGAAGGTTCAAGGAATAGACCACGCAGCGAAGTTGTCGCTCACTTCGACAAAGAAAGAAACTAAGCTAAAAACAAGAATAAGTGTTGCTGTCTCCATTGGCGACACTTTGATGCCAAAACGAGAGTGTTTTTGGCCTTGTTTTATGTAGCTTGAGTTGTTGGTTGTTGCAAACTCTGTGTGTAGAGTTTGGTTGAACAGACTTTTATTTGAGTCTTCAAGTTTGTACATACTTTGCTTTGGTGTAAGCAAGTTGCTTTGTTAATGAATTTTTAGCTTTCCAGAAGAGATCAGTTGATGATCAATCATGTAATGGTACATGGTCTTGTTGTGTAAGAGCAGTAATGAACGAGGATGTTTTCGTTTATAAAGCCTTGCCTCTTTATTTACGATGTAAAACTAGTTCATGGGGAGATGCTGCAAGTAGCATACTTATCCTAACTTATGCAATAGAAAGACAAGTTGAAAGCTAATAAGCAAAGCATAGGACAAGGGTCCTAGTTGGTGTAGAAGTGATGTTGCTGTTTGGGAATTGCATAATAGCACGACGGCAGATGGGCAGCGACTGTGTAAGCAATGCAGCAAGTAAGAAATCACATCATCAGCAAGCATGAGTTGGGTAGAACTCATGGCCTTAGAGAAAGACGCACACACTTTCCAGGCAATTATCAATGCATTTCAAAGAAGTATTTGGAGACATATTGGCTTTGAAGGCATAGCATATGGAAAGTTAAAGGGTTAGCTAATGATATGTCCAAAGAGATAGTTAGTCACAGTTTTAAATAGGCTGTGCAACTCAATAGTTTTGTTGCATGGAAGTTAAGCAAAGAAAACTCACCATTTCAGTTCGGGTATGCAAAATGGCATAAGTATAGAGTTTATACTTGGTGGCCACATTCATAGAAATGAGTTCTTGAATGTTATTTGCATAATCAGAGTTTGGTGAGGCATGAAGTGTTGAATTCGTGTGTCTAATGCAAAGAGAACCCCTATTCACTTTATGACGTGCTTAATGAAGAGCGCGGAGAACAACAGTTCAACGGAAAGTTCCTAACAAAATTGATTGAAAATGAAGCCAAGTCGTTTATAAGACCTTGTCACGTTGAGTGGAGGCGAAGTCGGAAAGCGATAGCAATGATCATGATGATCAAATTGAGAAGAATCACTCAGTGCATACACTTAGGCGCAAATGATTCATGCGAAATTCAAGTACAATTCAGGGAATTGGCAAAAAGAATTTCCAAGTAGCATTTGGGTGTTGATATACGGTTGTAATGGGAGTTGGAACGTATGCGCAACGTGAAAACAACAGTACAAGTCAGTAGGATCAATAGCAAAGCAGTAAATCTAAGTGGTGGCATGTGGTACTAGGCATAAAAGTTTTTGCAAGAAGGAATGCTAAATAAGTTTGCTGAATTCTGAGTGGCTCAGAAGTGTACAAGGCCGAAGAACAAGTATGTTGAGTATACTTGGTTGCGTTCAACGAGGGTGTTGAATAGATTAGGTGGGGGATGTCTATTACGGTGCTGCAAGTGACGCATAATGATGATGCGTTACAGAGTTGCAGGCCAAGTCAGAGTTCCGCCGTAATGGCGCATTGCGAAGCCATAATAGCGGTATACTGTATAGACCGTTAAGTGTCGAGAATGACATGACCCTACAGGGCCAATGAAGCGCAAGAGTGGCGCTACATTGTAAACATATTTGGATAAGGAATGAAGCTTATTGGCCGACACAATGAAGCTTCATTAAGGAGAAGGCAAGACGAATCCAAAATGACAGATGCAACATGTGATGTTGGCAGTAAGGCATATCCGTGGAATTGAGTTGTCCCAAACTCAAGGATGATGCAAGAGTGTAGAATAGATCAAGAGTTGGTCTATGGCATTAGTTTAAGGCTGGCCAAAGCTTGAACAATGCAAACAAGTTGGCAATGCAAGAGTTGCATTGCTATTGTCAAGCTAATTGGCGAAGTGAAGCATATGTGACGCATGAGTAACTAGAGTGAGCTTAAGGAGTTGGCCTCGACAAGTAAAGCCTAAAGAGTGTCCGTGCATTAGCTTAGAGTAATAAAAATTCAGGGCCAAGAGGGTTGTACGTTGGCGCAAGGTAGAATCCAGTAGGCCAAGAAAAGTGGCGCAATAAGGCTCAAGTGACGGTTACGAGTTGGTTACGAGATTCATAAGCATGCCAATGAAGTGAGACAAGAGAGGAGCGGTTATAAAGGAGTTTATAACCATGTGGAAGGTTTATAACCACCTAGAACAGATGTGGCATATGTTGGCTTGACAACACAAAAGGTGGCGGTTGAAAAGCAAGCTGGCGGTTATAGAAACTACCTGATGGGACAAATGGCTGTCCCATGCGTGTGTAACGGTTATGCACGGTTTGGCCTTATAAGTTTGCACTTATCTATCGTGTAGTGCGTATGCATTACCAATTAGTTTGTACCAATGTTAGTTAAGTTATTTTTCCTTTCATTTTAAATCAAAATATATCTAAGTACATCCCAGATATTTAAATTTTCTATCTTAATTTAAGTTAGGATGTATTCAAGTATATCCAAACTATTTTCAAATAATATTGTTTATCTTATTTTATTTTTTGAAGCATGAAATTTATTAGATTACTAAAAAGTTGTTACACTAGGGTAAGTGATACCCGCATAGTCGAAAATTACAATTGGATGGGAAATAACATGGTAGAGGAGCACAGGGTGAGCTGCATACTCCTGATTAGAATTTCATTGGGGGTAAAATATGGAACTGGTGAGGTTGCCGAGGGACCTTTGGCCTTCGACGAATGCTTTCCACAAGAAAAGTTGTAGTTTTGGTGGACACGAGTGTGCCCAAAGGAACTTGGTTGTTGGCGAAGGATTCCGATGCAATTGATCCGAGTTAAATTCATGCCTTTGTACTCCGGTGCTGAGGTGAAATGTTCGTACATTATGTGCCCATCTACCATTTTCTTCTTCTTTATCCATAGTGAAGCTATCAACTTGTGTCCGCAGCTGGAATACTACTAATATAAATAATTTCCTTATTTATATTAGTTTAAGTCATGTATTCATGCACATCCTTATTTTTTAAAAATAATTTCCTCTACTTTAGTATAACATGAAATGTATTGGGGTATGTCCAACATATTTTCAAAATTACCTTTACTTTTCTAATAATGTTCCTACCTTAATTTAATTTGGGATGTATCTGAGTACATCCTACCCAATTTCAAAAAAAATAATCATACCTTGGTTAATGTCAGGATATATCCGGCACATCTTATCTAGTTTTCAAATGATTTCCCTACCTTAGTTTTAGCCCGGGATGTTCCTTATACATCCTAGCTAATTTTTTTAAGAAAAAAGAATTTAACTATAATAATATCGAGACTTGGTCTTGTTTTGCAGGTCATCTCAAACACATTAGGTATTGTTTCACCAAATCAGACTTATATATAGGAACTTATGAGATTCAAAATTCGAAAAAAAAAAAAAAGGGATAAAATAAATAAAATACGTTAAAAGTGATGGGTATAGATGTCTATGATTTTTAATTTCCATTTCACCTAACCCATGGGTTTCCCTGTCTACCGGAATTTGTAAACTTCTCTCTTATCTCTCTCTTCCCTCTCTAACCTAGAGAAAACCCAAGCCGCCATCCCCCTTCCTGCTGATCCAGCTCTATTGGAGCTGGATCTAAGCGGTTTTTTCTTAATTTTTTGCTTTCAAGTACATTAGCATAGTAGGATTAAGATTTAGTTTTATCAATGTTCTTTAATGTTTTTTTGTTGTCTCGGCTTTAACCTTCCTTTCATAGAAATGTTATACGTGTTCGTGTAACTTTTCATTTTGGTCTTCATGACTTTTTTAATGTTGGTTATGTTATGGTGAAGAGCTTCTTCGAATCTCACCGGCAAAAATTGAATCTCGTTTTCAACAAAAGAGCTTTAAGAATTCCATTGGTTTTAAAAGTTGTCAAGATTTATATGAGCATCACACTCTCTTATTTTGGGAATCATCTATTTATTAAGAAGAATACTTATCAAATGGTGGGATTTTATTCCAATCACCATCCACTTTCCGATTTAATTGGATCTCTACATGTATTTGAATTTTTTTTCAGTATTCCAACTCTTTTCTCAAAGAAATATTTGAATATAGTTTTTATTATTTGTAATGTTGTTCTTGATGTTTTTTATAATAATATAATTGATTCGGAGCCATGATTGAAAATGAAGAAACTTTTTTTTTTCAAAAAAAAAAAAACTAAAATCTTAGTTTTTGGTATCCTGGGCAATAATCCCATTTCCTCATTACATAATTTAACCTATTATTACTTTTTCATATGCATAATCAAGAATGATTAATTGGGGGATATGTGCCGGCATAGTTTTTCAATGAAACCGGCATGGTCGATGGACAACCGGCATTGAAAAACCATGCCGGCAACTACAGTAAAATATTCCCCAATTAGTTGTAGTATCCCCCAATTAATCATTCATAATCAAGCAAATCATGTCGGCCATCCTTAGCTCTAAGGTTTATCAATCAAACGAAAAAAAAGAAAGAAAAAATAAGATGATTATGAGAGTTTATGAATAAAACACCTGAAAACGCTTTAAAATCAGGAAAAAAAAAAAAGACACCAGAAAAAAATTTAAGTCCAAAGTCTGTTCAAAGTTCAAACTCAAAAGAACTAATTTTAATCGTGATAATATATATATATATATAGGGCAATGATTTATTGACATGGCCACTGTTGTATTATCTCGGATTCTCCACACCATTTGTTTTATAAAATCTTAGGAAGATTGAATTTAAAGGTGATGTTTTTGCAATGTGTTCTTCTTATACTGCTCTGTATTCCTACTAAAGATAAGTATAGTCTAAGATGTATTGTATAATCCCATATCTATCACTTTGAAAATATGTCACAGAAAATTAAAGATTGAATTTAATTGGTAGGTGGTGAAGTTTGATATTAGCTCTGAACACCCCAATTTTTAGTATAAAAAGAGAAATATATCACTATAAAAATATGACTTCAGATTCATTGTCGTTTGGGTTTTATCAAAAACTTAATATCGAAATTGTACGATGGTGCGAGGATAACCATGTCAAACCTCGCATATTTCTCATTTCTTCTCTGGCAGTTAGGAATAAACTAGCTAGGTACATTCCTAATGGCTCTAGCATTTGTCCTTTGTGTGAAACTTGTGCTGAAACTTCTAACCATTTGTTGTTTGAATGCCAAGTATCTAAGAACTTGTGGTATGCTATTGATTCTAACATTGCAGGGTTAGTGGATGGTAAACAAGTAAAAGAATTGTTCAATGGTTGGTTAAGCCATAATAACAGTGGCAGTTCAAACATTGCAAGATGTATCAGGTCTGTTAGTTTCACTCTATGGCACATCTGGAAACTCCGTTGTGCTGTGGTCTTTGATAAGACTACTGTTAATGTTACTAGTTTTGTGAGAATTGTTAATCGAGACATTACCGATTGGGTAAATAACCTCCAACAACAAGGAACTAGAACTGTTAATATAGCCACAGTTAGGAATATAATTCCTTGGCAGCTTCCAGAGCAAGGGTTTGAAAAAGTTAACTTTGATGGCTCTTATGTCAAGGAAAGTAAGCATATGGGTATTGGACTAACTATGTTCTCTGCAACAGGAATATGTGGAGGTGCAGTATCAAAAGCTGGGATAGCCCAAGATGAGGAGCAGGTAGAAGCACTTGCAGCGCTGGAAGGAATAAAGATGGCGCGGAGAGCTAATATTCAATGCATGCATCTGGAGGGTGATTGTTTAAACATTGTGAAAGAGATTAACGGAGCTGATGGTACAGTGCGATGGACAAATAATAATATTATTAGTGATTGTAGGATTTTATTAGGAGAATTTCAAAAGTGGAAGTGCACTTTCATGCGTAGAGAGTCAAATGAGGTTGCTAATTGCCTGGCTAAAAAGGCCAGATCAACTAGAGCAAATCAGAGTTGGTCCTTTCCCTTTCCTAGTTGGTTTAAAACTCTTGTTAGAGATGAACTAAATGTCATGATTTAATTATCAATAAAATTCATTTTTCTTATTAAAAAAAAAAAAAACAGTCGGCCAAAAAGAGGAATATATCACAATAAAAACATGACTTCAAATTCAGTGTTGTTTGGACTATAAAAAACTTAATACGGAAATTGTAAGATAGTGGAGGGTAACCATGTCTATATATACAGGTTGTTCCTCCTCACTTCTAAAATCACTACTACTAACAAGAATCTAATTAAGTCTTAAAAATAGTTTTGAAAATTCACTCTGTCAACTCTCTTACTCCTTCCCCCATTTATATTCATCTTTGTTTCTCAGCTTTCATCAAACTCTAACCAAGCGACAATATATCTTATTTCAAACGTCCATTGGTTTGTAACTATTTTAGCTGCTTATCCTTTCTATTTATATTTGAATCATCAGTAAATGGATAGATTACCTAAATGTGCTGCAAATTATACCCCTCTTACTCCTCTGACATTCTTGCAAAGAGCTGCATCAGTTTATCCTGATCGGATCTCTGTCATCTATGGTCGTACCCGTTTCACTTGGAGACAAACTCATGAACGATGCCTCCGCCTTGCTTCATCTCTCCGGTCACTAAATATTGGCAAGAATGATGTGGTAAGCAGTGTTTATGATCAAGATTATAATTTATATATATATGAGATAGAGATGTAATTATATTACGGTTAATTTTGCTAAACACTAATTAACTTGGGTTGTTGTTGGTTAACAATTTCAGGTATCAGTACTAGCACCAAATGTTCCAGCTCTTTATGAGATGCATTTTGGTGTTCCCATGGCTGGAGCTGTATTGAATACAATAAATACAAGGCTTGATGCGAACAATATTGCAACAATTCTCAAGCACTCAGAAGCCAAAATATTTTTTGTCGATTATCAGTATGTTCCGGTGGCAAATGAAGCAATGAGACAACTTTGTGACTCACTTGGAAGTACAATCTCTCAATCGTCGATACCACTTGTTATCGTGATTGATGATGTTGATTCCCCAAACGGAATACGATTAGGTGAGCCTGAATATGAAAACTTGTTGAGAAATGGAAACCCTGATTATGTACCATTTAATGATCAGATATTGGATGAATGGGATCCAATTACACTGAGTTACACATCGGGTACCACATCTGCACCAAAAGGAGTCGTGTATAGTCATCGAGGTTCTTATCTGAGTACGCAAAGTCTGATATTACAATGGGAGATGACAAGTGAGCCAGTTTATCTTTGGTCGCTTCCTATGTTTCATTGCAACGGGTGGACATTCACTTGGGGAGTTGCAGCACGAGGAGGAACTAATGTTTGCATTCGTACCACATGCGCTGAAGACGTGTACCGTGCCATCGCAGAACATAAAGTTACACATATGTGTTGTGCTCCAGTAGTATTCAATATTCTCTTAGAAGGGAAATATAATCAACAATCACTCCTAAGCCATCCTGTTGAAGTTCTCACAGGAGGTGCAGCACCACCACCAGCCTTATTAGAGAAGATTGAAAAACTGGGCTTTCATGTAACTCATGCTTATGGTTTAACCGAAGCAACAGGACCAGCATTAGTTTGTGAATGGCAAAGAAAATGGAACCTGCTACCAGTTCATGAGCAGTCAAAACTGAAAGCAAGACAGGGTATTAGTGTTCTTTCTCTTGCAGAGATTGATGTGAAAGATTTGGAAACAATGGCGAGTGTAGCGAGAGACGGGAAATCGGTAGGGGAAGTCGTTTTACGGGGAAGTAGTGTTATGAAGGGTTATTTCAAAGATGAAGAAGCAACACGGAAGGCTTTCAAAAATGGTTGGCTTCTCACCGGCGATGTTGGTGTTATACATCCAGACGGGAATTTCGAAATTAAAGATAGATCAAAAGATGTGATCATTTCAGGGGGAGAAAATATTAGCAGTGTCGAAGTTGAGTCGGTATTATATCGACACCCTGATGTTTTAGAAGCTGCCGTTGTTGCAATGCCTCATCCATTCTTCGGCGAAACTCCTTGTGCTTTTATTACAGCAAGATCAAAACATGTTACCAAGAATGAAGAAACTAGGAAAGAAAGAGAGATGATTGAATTTTGTAGAAAATCTCTTCCTCATTTTATGGCTCCTAAAAAGGTTGTGTTTCTGGAGGAGCTTCCGAAGACTGCCACAGGAAAAATTCAGAAATTTGTATTGAGGGCTTCCGCGGAAACATACAACCTGAACCCGCCTAGATCCTCATCAACACCACAGATTAAGAGTATTGATCAGCAAACAACAACTCAGCGCAGTTATGTACCCAATGATCATCAACATCTTAAGCTCGAGCGAGTTCTTGCTTCGTCTCGTCTCTAATCACCTATTGTTTAAGTTGAGGATGCTAAAAATAAGAGGATGTTCTTGTGAGTAGTAGTGTCTTGTCGAATTGTCCAAATGCGAACAATGAGTTAACTTAGAAACAACACATTTTTTTTACAAAGCTTGTATTAAAATCTTGATTTCTACACATGATACGATCATACATAAAATCCCCCAACGCAACAACTCCTTTGAAACACACTCCATCCGTTTCAGGAAAAGTGTTACTTTCACTTTTTCAATTTGGCCTATTTTTAGGCTCTTATATCTTGTAGTAAGAGAGACAAAAAAGAGTTGGGACACGGAGTAACATGGTGGGAAACCAAGACAGCAACACAACAATATAGCACGATCTAATCTGTTCAGTGGAGAAAGAAAGACTTGAGCTTCTCAACTTGAGAAAGAAGAGCAGAATTTCCTTCACAGGCTCCTGTTAAAATCTTGAATCTTTTCTCAATTTCACTTGTTTCCAGCTCTTGAGATGTTCCAGTCTTAGCATACCGTATCAAGTCTAACATCATGGCCTGTATATTCGTTTTAGTGTAAAGTTAGTTATACAAACTGTAACATAGTCTTTTACCTAAAACGATGAGGAAAGCAGTGAGCAGAACTGAAAATGATATGTAACCTCCCTGCAGGTCCAGTGTACAGAATTGAAAGACAAAAAAGTAAGTTCTGTTGATCCCTACTCTGTGACTAAAGCTAGGTCCTACTGAAGATGTCGATTTGGTTTGATGCATCATGTGTCTTAGATGCTTAACTTTCTACTTATTCTGTCCACATAAATTATGTTGACAATTACATGCAAAGATCACATTTCAAACATCAGGCTCTTATATCTTGTGGTTGTTAGCATTATTATTATTATTATTATTATTTATTTTATTTTATTTTATCTGTAAACTCGTTAGCAAGTTTATGCAGCATGACTTATGAGCAAACGTCCACGGTAATCTTTTAATCTAGCATCACTACACAAAAACTGGGTTCACTTCTATATTCACTATTTGACCAAATCTATCTACATTAGTTTTCGAAAAAAAAAGTATACCTCATGTTGCTTTTTGCGCGAGGAGTCACGCAAAAGGGACCTTGCAATTTTATTCCTTAGAGTTAACTTGTTATCCGCAGTATACTGAAAAACGAAAGATGAGAGATGGTGCAGTGCGATAGTAAATGCCATGGATCCTCTAACTGCAGCTTTATCAAGAGTCCCAGACACCCACGATTTCAAGTACGCCTCTAGAATCCCTTCATTATCCTGTACAATAAATTCAAATAGTAATGTTAATCATCATTTAAGAACCAACATCGCATAATCAAACACACCCTCATCTACCCCCCCTTTATGTGGAGGATAATCCAAGGGATGATTCTGATGAACAATTGTGAAAACTCTCACTTCAAAAAAATAAAACCAGCTCGTTAAATTGGTCTAAAATCAGTAACAGAGTTGATTTTTAACTGAGGATGACATTCCTAGACTTCGCACTCTCAATTTTATTCTATTTTGATTCCACAGAAATTCAATTTCAGCTCAAACATATGGGAAACTTGGCTCCCAATTGGGAAACAAAGTACCATCTTTCATCTATTTCACCTCATTTTTACTTTGTCAAGTTCATATATGTGGACCAGCATTTCAGGTATTCCCTTTTTGGATGTTCACGGACATTTATTTTGATTTTCAACTTGGTCCCAAGCATTAGTAAGAAATAGTCATGTCAGAAGTTGCACAATATGATGTAAATAACAAAATTCACATAGAACTTGTCCACTCTTGCAGAGTGATATCTTATTAGGATTCCTCTAATTTTTCTAGGGGGGGAGGCTTAACTCTCTATGATGGCAATTGGTACCACATAACTATATTTTAGAAATTGCATATCAAAAGACAAAGTAGCAAGTTTAATATTACCTCAGATTCTAAATATCCTTCAGCCTTAGCAATGCATTTTTCTAGCGGTGGCAACAGTTCAAGAAGATGGGCACCAGATAGCGCGTTCCATGCAGCAACCCGGACAGGGGCCTCAACAGAGTGATGCAGATATACTGCAACTTGCCGAGCATAGATCAAATCCCCATAAGATATAGCACCAAATTGCTCGACAAGAGTCTCAATAAATGTGGAATAACTCTCATGGACATCTGTCTGAAACTTAAGAACTGCATCTTTAATTCTGGTTTCTAGCAATGAATTTTCCGCCAAAGGTTTGATGCTTCTTTGGCATCTTGATTCGTCAAGAAGTAGTCCATACAGATCTTGCAAAGTTTCATGTGTGTTCCTGCTATTCTCGTCATACAGCAGACTCATTCCAACCAGTAAAACCACAGATAAAGAATGTATTTTCCACACTAACGGCACGCGACTAACCGGAGATGCTTGCAGGCCAGAGCACGGGAGAGTGGATAGAGATTCGAGACCCAAAAGAAGGAAAAGTCCACTTTGGGCTAGATCAAAAGCCTCTCCGGGGCTAGGTGGACACATGCTATTTGGCACATCGGAGCCATTTGGAAGCTCAATAGCACCTCCAATGCCAGCAACAGTTGAGATTGGACTGAGAAACCAATGCAAAGGGAGGGGAAGTCTCTGGTGAGCCCACTCTATCACCAAAGAAGTGCAATGAGGGTTACCAGCAACAGTATCTGATTTGTCCTCAGAATCCTCGTAAATCGTGTCCAGAGCATTGCCGCCTTTCTCAGATGTATCCTGGCTGAGATCAACACCACCTTCTACAACTTTGGTTTTCTTCTTTTCACATAGCCATCTATTTCTGAAGTGGGAATTTAATATCTTACTGAAGCACAGGTAGTCCTCCTCGTTATGTGCGCATATACATGGATTAATGGACCTCTTAAGGTGTAGAAATTGGCGAACAACAAGATTAAGGTACTTCAGAACTGAAGGTTGGAGTAAGAAATCCAACACATTCTCCATGATATAGGTATCCCTGGGTCCTAGAGTTAAGGTTGTTCCAAGCACTGAAATGATCCTTTGAGCAACAAATGTAAAGTTCACATCGTCAACTGTAGAAATATGTCTTCCGTAGTCTATCTGAAATATATCAAGCAAGTTCATGAGCAACCGTGCATCTGTTTGTTCAAGTAAAACCCACCCTGACCAAAATCCTCCACCGGAAGCACCCCAACCTAGTCCAACACCCGGAGCAGGACCTCCACGGCCAAATGTCTCAATGGCATGCACCTTCTCCCACCCAGAGGAAACCAATGCCATGATGGTTTCTAGTACACTCCGCAATTGATCTTGGGTCCAAATAACTATTCCACTCTCTAGTATATCTCCCTCACCTGAATAGTTACTTTCTGAGGAGGAGAGATTTGGAATTTCTCTCTTAGCTAGCTGTATCAATTTGTCCAGAGAAACTATAAGCTGGACTAGCCTATGAAGGCAACAAACAGACGCTAACGATAATTCAATATTACTGTGAAGTCTCAAGTCACATAGGTCCTTAATTAACGAGCCTCCTTCCGAAAGTACAGTATCACCAATATTCAGATATCTGTTTTTCAAGATTGCAAGACCAATTTCAGGGACGAATTCTGGCAACCATGGCACACAACCTCCACTTTCATGCAAACTATTAGAACCTTCTGGTGCCACTTTTACAAGTATACCTCTAAGCAGGTACATAACAGATGAAATAACCCACAAACAGCTACTCAAAGAAGGATCTTGGGAGTTATTACTAGTTATTTTGTTGCAACCAAAAATTTCACTGAGACAAGGGTCACTCTCAAAGGATATCCACTTTAGTGCAAACTTAACCATCGGACTGACAAAGCTCCAACTCCAAGATTCTGCATTACAATTTGGATTTTCTAGTGGTTGCACTTTTAACTGTTCCCTGTAATGAAGGTTTGGGAGTCTTCTAACAAGAGCACCCAGAAGAATGTATGCTTCCCTTGCGATGGAAGCAAATTCACCGAGGAGATTGTTCTCTATGAGTTTGTTGGAAGGAGGACCCAACCACATGCACAGGTAAGGGAAAATATCAGTGAAGTAAGATACGCAATACCCATACTCAACGCAGACTCTCCATAAGCGTAGTTGTTCAATCATCATAGCAGACATGAGTTTGCAGTATTCTTTCCCTGATTTCATCCAGAGGTCAAGGGACACTGGATCTTTGAACAAATGCCACATTACAGCCAAGATTATCCTCTTTTCGATAAAGTTAACGCAGTTTTTCTTGTCTGACTGAGCCAGTATCTGTTGATGAAACAGAACAGCATATATGAGTCCATCTTAATGCCAGAAAAAACAGAGAAGATTAGAACAATGGAAGGAATTATTAGCCCATAATTAAGGCAACCAAACAGAGAACAGCATGTTTACCTTTACAAGGGTGATGATCTTTATCTTAGAAGGAGAAGGATGGGTGTCTTTCGCAGTGAACCTGCTAACAACCGCTTGAACAAGCCTAGGGCATTTAATAATAGCATCTGCACAGGTTGGGGAGTGCCTGGCTATTCCAATAAGTATAGAAACGAGGTATTCTTCCAAACCCGCAGCAGGATCTGTCTGCAGGACAAAAACCAGTATCTCTGAAGGTTATTACGTGTAGCTGAAGAAGCACTGTGACTCGAGCATATTAAGCACACATCTCAAATTCTCAATCATATCTGTATCTAATAAAGATAAGTACTCCTAATCAGCTTTTTAACTACTTTGAAAATAGCAACATCTATCAAGCCTCCCCTAAGAACCGACGCCATCTGACACATGATTCTGAGCCATAAATACATGTACGAAATTTTCAGTCACAAATATATGCATATTAGCAGCTATATGGTCAAAATACCTCCAAAAGATAGCAAATTCTGGGAAGAAGTCCCATCCTAACCAGCCCCGACGCAATATCTTGACCAGCAATAACAGTATCATCTTGAATAGTACGCTCGTTCTCAGTTTCAGCATCAACTGCCTCATCGCCTGAAGGGATAATGCTTGAAGGTTTTGCATTGTACTTCCAAAAGCCTCCTTGGAGAAAACCAACATCAATCTTTGGTCGACTTCTAAATACAGGGGAAGTATACATATCTTTATCATAAGTGGCCAGTTTCTGTGAAACAGGAAGAAAAAAAAATGAAACATAGCCTCCTAGTAACAAGTCCCTTTAGTAGACATAGTCCAGCACATGAAAAAGTGAAGAAACCAGAATCAACTAAACAGATATAAAACAAAATCAGAGAAGTTTACCTGTGACAAATCGAAGAAGCGTTCATTCATGTCACAGCTCAACAAACAATATATAACTTTTACACTGGCCAAAACTACAGAAATGTGGTTATCGTCCAAAGCCATCCTGTGAGTATATTTAGCATATCAAACACCAAAGTTTATGGAAGAAGAACAATAACGAAACAAGATTAGAAAGAAATAATATGATGGATTCGATTTAATTTTTGTGGCTTCCAGTTAAATGGGACAAATTTCATTCTTACACAATTACATGTTTACGGAGTAGCATATCGTTGAGCTTCTCTAATCATAAACCAGTGGATACCAATTGCAAAAACCTGCCAGTAAGTAATCTATGATAATGTAGCAAATAGTTCTAGAAGTAAGGTTTTTAATAGAGTACATGTATTTTGTGGATACGGGATACCAATTGTAAAAACCTGCCAGTAAGTAATCTATGATAATGTAGCAAATAGTTCTAGAAGTAAGGTTTTTAATAGAGTACATGTATTTTGTTCTCACTAGTAAATGATGTTTTGTCTATTAAGGATGCTATATCTAAGTACAAAAAAGGACCAGTGTCGGATTCTATTTCTTTAGATATATCACATGTATTAATTTCAAATTCAAGAGCAGTATCAAAATCATTACAGGTGGAAACTATGGGAAAAGGAAGGTTTAAATCCACCTCAGAGACAAAGCAAGGTCAGGTTCTGGTCCAAGAGCAAAAGCCCAGACAGCCTGCCAGTCAACGGACTTGTCATTGGTACAAGGTTTTTTCATATCACAGCCAACTTCACTTTGTTGCAGGTTAAATAAAGCCTTTTCAAAGACAGATGCAAGGAGCTGCAGTCCAAGGGATCGTTGTCCTGCTACCTGAAATACACATTTTGGTCAAGAAAACTGTGATATCAGAAAAGTTAACAGTTAAATGAACCAGAAGAAACCATATCAAATTAATATTCAGATATTAATATGCCAAATGAAAAGAAAATAGACATGTTGCAGTGTGCACGAAACATAAGGACGTCCAACTAATATAAAAAAAAATCTGGAACGACTAAGGAGGAATAGTAAACAAACTACGAAGGAATTTTATGGTGTTACACAATCTTAAAAAGGAGGTATAAGTTAGAACTATTCCAAACAGGTGTGTGCTTTTCAATATAAACAATGGAACAGTATATAGTATATACATCTTTCTATTCCTTAGGAAAGTGTTTATTCTTGCATTGTTTCATATTAAGTAAGCCATGGCACGCTGCATACAGTTACTCGTGTGTGTGTTTCTTTTATAAGGAATAAACTTACAATGGAGAAAGGGAAGTTGTCATGGGATGATAGAAAGTGTCATAGTGTCGACTAAACAGATAGTACGGTTCCCTGAGAAGGGAGTGGTTAACTGGCTTCGACCAACCACAGCGCCGCTCAGTTCTCACTCTACCATTATTATAGGGATCTGGGCTTCGAGACAAAGAAAGATCAAGGCAGCACATCACTAATTCAACATCTCGACATGAAAAGGTCAGGATATATCACACTTCATTAAAGGATGGATCTTTAAATAGATACACCAGGGTTATCGCAGCAATGACTAAAGAAACAGCAAACTGGCTGCGCAGCTTGCTGATCCATTTCAAAAATAATCCACAAATTCCTAGTATTCTACGTTGATTCGATTAAGATACCTACTGGTATATAAAGTTTCAATTATATTAAATGATCTAAAACTAAGCAGTTGTCTGCACAAAGGTTGGTACAAAGAATCCATTTAGGTGGAAACAAATGGAGACCATGAAAGTACGCAACTAATCATTAACAGAAAGCGGTAAGCACACTTTCACAGCAACCATGTCAATATATCTTTTTTTTTTCCAATATATAACAATATAAACAAGAAAATCCAGTGCATGCAAATACCAATGTAAAATATAATGCAACTACCCAAGAAAGACCAATATTTTTATACTTTCTCATCATATAATAGTACCGGCATAAAAGCTCATAGCAAGATTTGCAGGTAATGTGTATTGATTAGTATAATGTAATTCTCAAATTCTACAAGGAAACGAAAACCAACCATGCTTCTACCAAGGGCTATCGCCTCTTTAATTGTATATCCTAGAGCACCAGGATCCCCCTCAGTGCTTAAGAAGTCGCGTTCAGCAATATTATCAGCATTGTATTGACTGTGCTCGGGAACAATACCTAGACAATGGAAGGAGCAAAAATCCATCATTCTCATATGGAAAACTGCACAATAACATGAATAATAAGCACGTACACATCAAGAAAACATTCCCTATTATAAGCACATGCAGTGGCTATGTCTTCATATTAATCCGGTTTTAATGTAGAAATATATTTCTTCCACACCATAAGAAATATAATGCGCAGATAATAAATACATTATCTAGGGTCGTATCAGTATTTCAGATGTAAATAAAATAATATTAAACAGCATAAACTACAGCAGAACCCTTCACAAGTTACAATCAGCTCAAAATAGTAATACCCCACTAGTCAGCATAATTTTTTTTTGGAATTCTCTGCATCATATTTTTCTTTGTTTTTTTTTCATTTTGTTTCGTTTTTAGCATGTGGGCATTTGGTGCACGAATAAACTTTAGAAACAAAATAACAAAAAGACTATTAAAATAAAACGACCGGAGTTGGACAGAATGAGTACCAGAAACATGACCATCCAAAGAAAACCTTAACATCCTTGCTGCCTCGACTCTCTCACTCCAAGCATTCCAAATCTCACTACTCGGTTTGTTTGATATTTTCATACCACCAATTTGAACATCATTGGGAATCGTTGCTGGAGAACATTTAGCCTCTGCGGAGGGTGAACACTCTTTGCTCTTTAAATCCTCACTAATTGGTTTCGCATCCAGACGACTACCTGTCTCACATCCAGTATCTCTATTTGATTGCAAATTTTTAGCCTTCTCAACTTTGTTTTCTCCTCGTTTCTTCAGTTTCTCTAATAACCCCGGATTCATTTTCTCCAGTATCTCAGCTCTAGCTTCTGCAATCTCATCGTGTGACATTTGTTGTAAGCGGGAACGATTTTCCTCATCAATTTGCACCTCAAGAGGCGTAGAAATTTGCTCCCTCTCCACATTTTTAGGAAAAGAATCCTGCATTGCTTGGTCCACATTCCTAACACGAATTTCTGAACTCATTACTGTCTCTGAACTTGTACTTGGTACTCTCTCAACTTCCATAGACCTGGACGAAAATGGCTCACAGGTACTGTTCTTGGCAATGTTACCAGATTCTTCTCTTTCTCGCTTTCCTTTCACAGAATGCCGTACTGTAGACTTAGCAACTTCAGTTCCTTTGCTTAAAGAATCCCGTTGAAGAACTTCCTTCCAATTATTAAAGCTTAACCCCTTTTTTTCTTTCTTTTGTATAGGAACAGCAAAGGTAGATGGTATAGTGTTAAAATTCTTATCATCCTCATCCTCATTGCCATCATCAACATCCATTTCACTTCCCAAAGGTGCCCAATGCTGTCAAATACACAATACAATCAATAAATAAATAAATTAGAACTTTCAAAATTAGGGCAAACAAGGGTTTTAGCTGGGATTATATGATGTTTAATTTGTGCCCTAATTCTGAAATTTTAAGATGAGTAAAGTGTAACTTACAGGTCCATGGGAGCGATGACGGGCAACAGGGAAAGGAAGAACGGTGGGTTGAGGGAAAGAAATAGGATTCCTCTTGTTGTTGGATTGTGATGATGAATCTGAAGAAAACCCCTTCTCTACTATGCTTCCGACAAGTTCAAACAAGTTCGAATCTTCTTTGATTTCCACTACCTTTTTTTTAGTTGACATGTTTTTTTCTCTTCAGTAAATGGAAGCAGGAAAAATATTGTTGCAAAAGAAAGAGGAGAGACTTGAGAATGCGACTATGTGACGGTGAGTCGTCTTTGTAAAAAAAATTCTACTCTTTTTCGGAAATTATTTTGCTCTAGCAGCGCTAGAGCATTTTTTTGAACTAGCAGCGTTTGCGGCCATTGGATGGAAGAAATGTGATGTCAACAGAAGACAAAAAACATGCAATGACGTCACATTCACAGGATCTAATGGTTAGAATCGGTGCTAGAGCAAATGCTGCTAGAGCAAACTCGTTCCCTCTTTTTCTGCGAGTGCCCAGTTTTATACGGTATATCAGGCGCAGAAAGCCCAGGGGTAATTTTGTCATTTCGAATCTAATCTTCTTCTGTCGAACACTTATTACTCTCTCCGTCATTTAGGCGGAAAATCGATGATCGAGGAAATTCAATAGCATCTCGACGCACTGCTTGCATTCAAAATGACAAAATTACTAAATATGAGTATGATCCAAAATACCAAACCTCACCACCTACCAATGTTAATTTCAACCGTTAACTTTTAACGGCTGTTATGTAAAGGGGCATATGATGGTGTTATACGTCACGAATTTTGCTCATTTTTTATAGGAATGTAGAGAATTATAAGAAGAACGTATCATCAAAATATTAGATTTTAAATTCATTGTCTTTTGAGTTTTGGGGAGAAAATGACGCAAATCATGTATGATAGTGTGCATCCTCCCTCAAATCCAGATATCTTAAAAGTTCTTAGTTTTATAAGAATTCATCTCTATTCTTGTTAGAAAACCACCAAGAAATTGGAGTTTCACCTATCTCGTTAAACAAGCGAAAATCTATTCTCTGCTATATAATTTGGACGGAGATAGTTGCAAAATAAGTTAGAAATTAATATGATATACACAACTTAAGTACAAATTCAATAAAATAGATTAAGACAAAGAGACCAAGTCGAGTAATAGATATTTTGTTTTCAAGATAAAATTTGTTTTATTCTGGTGCTTAACGGATTTGTAAATATGATTAGGATAAAGTGGTAAGTCAGTAACATATATTTTTTTATTAAGAGGAAATTTGCTTTGTCCCGATGTTTAACGGAATTGTAAATATAAATATTATATACTATGTTCATAAAAATATTCATGAACATTTTCGGTGTGAAAAAGGATTTTGGTTGTGCAAAGGTTAATGCCGACACTAGATTCCAATTATCGTAATTCAGTTGAAGGTATTAAACAAGTCGATGGACGCAAGAAACATATGGATAATTGGAATGATTAACTTTTATAGGAAAACAAAATCTCAATAGGAGTTCAAATACTTGAATACTAGTTTCTACTTATTGCTCGAATGAGAATTCCTGCAACGACGGATGACCAAAGCAGAACCTTATAATGTGTATGCACAAGGTTGTGAATCAAAAAGGCTAATCCTTAAAGTTAGTAATGATGTGGTGACCATGTAGAGAAATGAGTAGTCAATAGCTTCGATCGGCTATCTATTTTCTATATCCATACTCCATTATCGTATTATATATGTTTGAGCATTGAATTGGTTGAACCCTCAGGCGTTGATATTTTAAGTATGCTCTCAGGTTTAGGTTCCAAAACTTACGCTTCAACTATTTTCTAAAGTCATACTTCGAAATATATTAACCTTAGGTTGTAGAGGTGTAGGATGAATACTTTAAGTTATCCCTGAAGAATTGAAGATAAAGATTTAAGATTACACGAAGACATCATCAGTCGTAAAGGTAAGTATTTGAATATTTGATTTCTTTCCTATGATTATCATCATCTCTAAAGTATCAAAGTAGAGTTGTGAATTTTATATGAGAGACTTGATCATTGCACCTATTCAAAGTATCGAAAGAATGAAATACAAGATTAGTGTTCTACTTTCAAATTACCCATGGCTGAACAACAAATGATGTTTACTCCTTATTGTCGAGCTTGCGAAAATTAAGAGATGTAACTTTTGAAAATTGCATAACCTCCAAAATATGATACTCTTAACTTTCGAAAGTAGACAAACAAATTAAAGACATAACTCGCTGTCATACTATTAGCTTCTGAAAACTGGACAGTGGGCGTGTTTAAAGTTGGTTGTCATACTTTTGAAAACTAATCCTATTAGCTTTCAGAAGTTATCTAATGACCATGTTTACTCGCTACCAAGGTTCCAAAAATTGCATTACCTAACTTTCAGAAGTTGATTACTTTAAGATAACTTCCAAATTTATAAAGGAAGCACTTCCGGAACCTCTCATGATAGAAATTGTGACTTACATCATTAAGTTCCTGATTTGATGAAACCTTCTCACTTAAGGTTATAAGTTCTAAACAACTTGTACTCAGTCATATTGGCTATGTTAGTATCTTTCCAACTGAATCCCATTTCTACCTAAGAGTAATCATCTTGATTATCTCTGTTAGAGCATTGCTCGGTCTAACTCACAAGTGTTTCTACCAAGCTTGTTGACAAATTTAGTTGTCAAAACTATATCTTATTATATTTTCGTAGTTGCATTCATTTTGTAGTTGCAGCCAAAGCTCTTGAACGTGTTTCCGGTCGTTTATATATATAATTCACAAATATAAGTGTGGAAAAATCGAAGATAATTCAAGAATTATCTACCTCAAAACCTAAATAATCCAGTTACTGGCCACATACAAAGATATCATGCATTCAAATAGTACCATGATTGATTGTGCTGCAAGGATAATCGAAGTGCCATCTTTCTCTTTTACCACCTAATTCTTCAACTTTCATTGTTTGGAAAAACAATCTTTTTATGATTTCCATTTAAGACTTTCCCAGTAGGTAGAAACAATTTTATTTACGAAATATCTTTTCTTTTCAAAATCCAAAATATCTATTAGGCACTATGAAGAGGGCTTGTTGCATGGATCGGTATTCAGCTTATATTATTTATAGACTTGAAGAGGAGTCATGTTTGTAAATCCTAAATGCCTGTAGGGAAGAACAACTTTTGGAAAAATCTGGAAAAAAAGTTGTTTAGGTAACGTCTTTTGGCTAAAAGACGTCAGCCCCAAAAACTTAATGTTGAATATGCTTCTGAATCTTCAGGAACATTGATCAAATAATAAGTTGCAACTCATTCCGAAAAAAGCACATCGCAACTCATGACCAAAAGACACATCCATTAGCAAACATAAACATGCCTCTCTTGAAGTTTTTTCTTGAAATTTCGGATGCCACATGGCTCTCTAGTTTTGTTGAAAATGTGAGAATCCATATGCTGTCAGCCTCAACATCCTCCTTTATATTAAGAAGTATTTATTTCTTATTTAGTTAGATTTGTTCTTTGCACTATCTTATTTTGGTGTTTAGAACATATATCTCATATTTTTTTATAGGTTAAACTCTTAACTCTTGCAAAAGAGAAATAAACTATTTTGAGAATTACAGTATTGATCTCTCCATGATTACACTTTTGTGAAGATGCTGCTACTGGATTCTGTAAGATGTTCTCTAGGAATTTGCTTAACCTCAAGGGATAAGTGGTGAACTTTAATCTATGCTTTCGTACATGGATAGAGAATATATACTTATTATGTTGAGTAATATCGCTCTAACTATTTGTAACTGGCATAGAGAATATTTATTGTCGATGATTATTTTTCTCATGGAAATCTTATATATTAAGGCCTCTAACATTAAGATCGTTACTGTTAACTTTTTTATTCGTAACTGGCGAGAAGAGATAAAAATATTGGGACATAAATATATTTTGTTCGTAACTGGCGAGTAAGTTTGTTAATGCCCAAGAAAATACTTCTCTTATGATTAGTGTAAAGGTCATTCATGTTTTTCTTTCGGGAATGACACCAAATACGGAAGAGTTCTTTTGAACTTGTGCTTAAATGTAATATATGTTTGGGGAAATAGGATGTGGAATTGTAGGAGGTACTTGTACCTATACGTCTTCTTGACACAAAAACCAAGTTTTCTTGGTGAAATTGTCCAAAATAAAAGATGGTATGTGTTATCTAGTCTTGAAACTCTTTTGTTTAATTCATTGTGATCTCTGTTTTTTTCGTGTACCAATTTTGTTGACAAAAAAAGGGAAGAATGATTAAGTAGTATCTTACTACAACATATGGCTTTTCGGATTATGTAAGGGGAGTGG
Organism: Papaver bracteatum; assembly: GCA_023529315.1. Taxonomy (NCBI): domain Eukaryota; kingdom Viridiplantae; phylum Streptophyta; class Magnoliopsida; order Ranunculales; family Papaveraceae; genus Papaver; species Papaver bracteatum. Next base: position 2,122,354 of record JAJJWX010003739.1, on the reverse strand, counting down.
ATTATTATCTATATATTTTACCTATTTTTCAAAAGATGTACCTATTGACAAAGGGGAGACATATCACCATAAATTGGTTCAAAGTTGTAGTACAATTGAAATTTGAGGAAGGTATCAATACTATGTTTCTATAAAACCACCAATGAGTATAGTGGTTTTTAATTCTAACAAGGCTCTTTTGAATATTTCATAAGTTGTTATCGCTACGGATCTTCAACAATAAAGGTGCTGAACAAACACATGCAGAACCATAGATGAACTTGAAGTACTAAAAATTTAATATGTTTGTTGAAGAACCAATGAAATCAAGCATAATGGATTTTGAGCTGAAAAGTTTATTTACTTTGAATCCAAATGTATTGAATAATTTTGTCACTAAAATTGACAAAGGGGAAGATTGTTATAAAAATGCTCGTTGAAACAACAAAATTTTCTATCTCAATCTTGTTGTCAATGATAGATGATCAAAATTGTATCTTGAATTCTAGTCTACTAAGTCAAGTCTCGAACTAGGCTAGAATTCGGTAGTTGAGTATCAGACATCATCCTCGAAGACTAAAGATTAACGAAGACATTTGGAGAACTTATGTGAATTAGGTATGTGAAGGCTGGACCATTCTATTTTACTCACTATCTTACCATTCTATCATTTGAGACTATGTTGTATGACTTTTATTAGATTTACAAAGAAGAAATTTCGAGTCAAGTTTGTCTTGTTATATATCTTGAAATATCATTCAAGCATAGATGTTCAAAGGCCCTTAACAATATTAGTTATGAAAATATGGGGGTACCTAAATACACACCGACTTTTTCTTAAGCAACCAGTATGGACTAAACTCAAATATAATCCCGAGAGTTCAAGTTAATGAATCTCAATCAGGAAATATATGAAGAGCTTATATCTCTTTCTCTCACAATCAGAATGTAAAATGAGACAAGACCGTGAAACTGTTTATTTCGTGAGAGTACTTGGACGATTCCAAAGATCAATATCCATGATTAATCAAGTCGTATCCAATAAACATGCATCGATACAATACTATGACTGTTTTACATACAACCTGTGATATTTCAATTATAAAGATAAACAATATAATGGGGAAAAAGAAATAACAAATACACCAGGAATTTTGTTAACGAGGAAACAACAAATGCAGAAAAACTATGGGACCTTGTCCAAATTTGAACACCAAATTGTATTAAGCCACTACATACACTATCCTACTATCAAAACTTCGGACAGGAATGTAGTTGAGACCGAATCTACCATCACAGCGATTCAGTTATAGTCGCGCTTCTTATGCCTCTTGAATCCCAGCAGCACTTCGCATAATTGATTTCCTTAGCTGACGTCATATACATCCTAAGAGTTGCTTCAACTTAATTGAATACTTTAAACCAATATTCCTCCCACATATAAGCCTATTTGTGATTTATGTTCTGATCAAATACCAAGGTGAGGTAGGAAATCGATTGCAATAGACAAAGTCTAGAAAACCTCAAAATCTGGTCTTATGACTCCGAAGATAAGCCTAGAATATTATTCACCTCACAAGTAGAAACTTGTGGAATCATAAAGTCTGAGACGAAGAAAATTTATAATTTATTTCTATCTTGTTTATTGGAGGAATGCTCAACAATCAAAGAAAGATCAGGATACACGAAATATCAAGATAAAGCTGGTTGAACCTGGCTTCACGAATCCTTAGGTGAAGTGTTTTTATTCGCTAAATCTAAAAAGATTTAAAGGAAAGAACTACTCTAGTTTACAACTAGGACACACAAGAATAGTGTCAGGAATTCAAAGATCCCAGTTGTTTGAGGTTCTCCTTATATGGAATTTAAAGATCAATGGTATTTTATATTTAATCTAAGGTAGCTTTGGAATCAAGAACTCAATAATCACCGTTAGATGAAACTTGACTCGAGATTAACATAACATAATATACACTCTGGTTAGGATGAACCGTAACCGAACCGTGTACAATGTCTTGTTCAATAAAGGTTAGCCAAGACTATCCAGTTGAACGATAAGCTTAACTATTTCATATAATACTTTAATCTTGAGTCACACACGTGATCAATCATGTCTAGATAGTGTTTTTGGAGAGTTGTTCAAATATCGATTATCTCATAGAAATAATTCGGATACATATGAAAATATTCGACAGGGTAAGTATGTGTACTGTATACATGTTCGTGACTATTTTTGTCATGGTACGTGTACCGGGTTTGTATATCCTTAAGACAAAAATGGGTTCAGGAATTCACGGATCATTACGGTTTGCATACTGGGTATGCGTACCTTAATTCGGTTTTGAAACCAACATATCTTTTTCGGTTTGCATACTAGGTATGCGTACCTTTCCTGGTTCACATGTCAACAAAATTTTTATGGTATGGATACCGAGTATGCGTACCAAAAAGTTACTGCTGAACTACAGCTATATCGGTACGTGTACTGGGTACATGTACTGCGGCTCTGGACTTATAACATTTCTCCTAGTATGTGAACTGGTATGCATACTGTCATGTATCCATATTTACAGTAGTTTTATATCTCTTTAATTATCAGTTCGAAACATTCCCGAATAACATCAACGACACATATCATTGTTCCAAGCTATCTTCAAATGATTAAATCTTGAATCATAATTTAGGTTATAAATAATAAATTGTTTTAAACCAAATTCATCGAGTATGAACAAATGTTCTTAAGCACAACATATTTCGAGAACATAATCAAGATATACTTGACTCGAATTCTGTTATGTATAAACTGTCTAATTTAGTCATGCGACATTGTCTCATAGATACACTTGAGTTTAAATAACCTTGGTCTATAAATACTTGAGTTTCCATTTCTTGCAAACTATCCTAAGAGCCAGGCAAACTTCATTTCTTGTTGTTTCTGGTGGAGCCGTATATTCGGAGAGGAAAGTATCCTAATTAGGTGAAATCTCTTACGACCGCTCGTTTGAAGACTTCTGTGGAATCAACAAGCTTTACGAGTACCGTTGGTGGGAAACTAGATAGTTGCAGTGTTATTAGTTTTCGATTTGATTTGATTGACTAACGGTTGTTGAAACTTTGATTGCACATAGTTTGTTTATTATTTAGAATCTTATTTTCTGATATAAGATTCACTTAGACTAAATCAAAGTATCGACGAGATCTTTAGAACCATCTTCGGATATAAAGACATCTTGTGATAATCCATTATGAACAAACTTCGTTTTTTGCATCAATGATCACAATAGGATTCAAGTGTTTTTGTGAAGGTTTTGAAGGCAATAAAAGATTTGAAGACGAAAAAGATTTCTTATTAGTTTTTGTATCTTGTGGATTTAGTGCACAAACCTTGATCGGCTGGGATCCAACTAGAATCAGTGTATCTTTGATAGATCTGATTGATTAGTTGATTGAGATCGACATCACTTTATAGTTTCCCTTTGATATCTATATTGATTTAGTGCGAATCTAAACTTGTTTATTTCGGCAGTCATTGTATAAAGTGATCTAACTAGACAATGGAGTTTATTAGATTGAATATAAGAGCCTTTGTCATTGACTCATCAAATATCTTTAGCAATATTGATTAGAGTGGTTACCAAACAGATTCTTCCCTCCAAAGGACTTGCTATTCACGTGCGTAACTCTAAAAGTCAAAGGAACATGGATACTGGGGGAACTAAGTAGCTAGGAGTACTCTGCTTGGTCCCAACTATATGAAGTTGGTATTATATTTTTCTATATCAGCTTAATTCTTAGAGTATTCAAAACTGGACTACGTCCCGTGGTTTTTCTGCATTTGCGGTTTCCTCGTTAACAAAATCTTGATGTGTTTTTTATTTGTTTTCCGTATTATAATTGTTATTATAATTAAGTAAAATACACAAGTACGTTAACTATGTAATACTTGATATTGATCCTATAGAGTTTCGGTTATTACCGAACCTATTATCAAGTAAACACTTAGTTGTCATATCGTCTCGATCTTGTATCCATAGTCAATTACACAAGTGATCTGGTTGTTGTATTGTCTCAATCTCGTATCCATAAACGATCACACGAAGTGCGAACCAAAACTGTTATATTGTCTCGACTTGTCCATATACGATCACATTCGGTAGAGGACTTATAGGTTGATAAATAAAAGATTGTGGTGTACTTGGGTACCCTCGTCTTTTCAAGAAGCGTTTTCCCTGTCATTAAAACTTGTTTGCTGGGAGTTAATCCTTTCTTCAGTTGCTGCAAGTTTGTCTTCCAACTTATAGAAATCTCTACGTAGATTATCAGATTCAAGTGATTTTTTACTCAAGTCATTCTTGCGATCTTTGATGATCGAATCATTAAGGGAAGTCCAACCATAAAGACCTGAGTAAATTATTCTTCATTTCTTGTTTTCTCGACAGAGATGGGTCAAAAAGGAGTGACATTAGCAGTCGTCAACTTTTCACCCGGGTTTCAACAACTTAACACACTATGAGATTTCCTTATCTACATCTCTATCAATATCTGAGTCACCTTCATCAGAAAGTTCATCCAGCTGTTCTTCTAGGCGTGTTTCCCAGTTATCAACAGTTTCTACATACAAAGGATATTTAGATATTAATCTAGATGTGATAGTTTCCTCAGGTGTCGGATCCAAACTTTAATCAAAATCATTTGGTTGATTCTGAACTGGTGAGACGTTATTCGAGATAATACATTGGTCCATAGAGTCAGATTGCATCAAACACTGACTTATTAGGTCTTTCGCTTGTTTTCCTGTTGTGATACCAATTGAAAACACCGGGGGTACAAAAATACACCATTTTTTTTTTCTTAGGAAATTTGTATGGACAAACTTAAATACAATTCCGAGAGTTCAACTTAATGAATTTCAATCAAGGAATAATATCTAGAGTTATATCTCTTTCTCTCACAATTAGAAAGTTTGCAGAGACAAGTTTGTGAACCTAATTTGCGTGTGAGAGTGCTTGGGTGATTCTAAATATCAATTTCCAAGTAATCAATCAAGTCGTATCCAACAAACAAGGATGGATGTATCTACTTTGATTGATTTACGTACAACCTGTGATATTTCAATTATAAAGATAAATGATATAATGCGGAAAAGAAATAACACAAACACCAAAATTTTTGTTAATGGGGAAATCGCAAATGCGGAAAACCCCGGGACCTAGTCAAGATTGAACACCAAACTGTATTAATCCGCTACATACACTAGCCTAATATCAAATAACTTCGGACTAGAATGTAGTTGAGACCGAACTAAACCCTCACAATAATTCAATTACAATATCCTTCCTTACGTCTCTTGAATCCCAGTATGACTCTGCGCAAATGATTCCCATAGCTAACGTCCTTTACATCCTAAGAGTTGCTTCAACTCAATTGAGACTTTAAACCAATCTTCCTCCCACAAATAAGCCTATATGTGTGATTTCATTTTTGATCGTAGATCAGGGTGAGACTGGAAATCGATAGCAATAGATAAATTCTAGCTAACCTCAAAATCTCGGACTTATGCTACCCGAAGTGCAGCTAAGATTATTATTCACCTCATAAGTATTAAACTTGTGAAATCGACAAATTCTAAGACGAAGAGAACTTTGATGATTTCTATCTATCTTGTTCAAGTGAGAAGCTCAATAATCGAACAAGCTCGGGATACTCGAGCTATCAGATAAACAATAGCTGGACCTGGCTTCACGAATCCATATGAAGTCTTTTTAGTCGCTAAACCCTAGAAGGGTTTTAGGAAGACGACGACTCTAATTTTACAACTAGGACACACAAAGAAGTAGTGACGGGATTCATAAATACCAGTTATTTGAGGTCCCCTTTTATAGACATTCAAAACATAGGTTGCTTTAGGTTTAAGCTAAGATAGCTTTGGAACCAAGCAAACAATATCCATCGTTAGATGAATCTTTGAGTTTATTTAACATAACAAGATATACACTCTGGTTAGGATGAACTGTAACCGAACAGTGTACAAAGACCACACTCATGAATGGTTAGTCGAAACTAGCCAACTGAACAATAAACTTGAGCATTATCATATTACACTTAAGACTTAACTCGAGTCACAATCATGTGATCAGATATGTCTATAGTGTTTTTAGATATTATTCAAATGCTAATTATCTCGGAGAAATAACTTATGTGCATATGAATTTAATCGACATGGTAAGTAGGCATACTAGGTACATATACTTAACTTGTTCATGAATAGTTCTGTCATGGTACGTGTACTGGTATGTATACCTTAAGACATGACCGAGTTCCGGGTTCAATTTCCGTTGCTAATTTCGCGAACTTTTTAATTTATAATTGGTACATGTCTTGGAATTTTGGTGGTCGCTTATCTTTCCTTATCCCATTTTTTCTATCTCATTTCATTTCTCACCACAAAAGTTTTTTCACTTTCTTAACTTCTCCCGAAATAGAACTTGTTCTTTGTTCTTTGTATATCTATCTTGGTTTTTAGGTTTAGGTTTGCTAACCCATTTCGGTTTTAATTTATACTGGAAAGCTAAGCATGAATGGATTTTGAATGGTTCTCACCGAATGGAACTGAAATCAAGATAAGCTTTTGTTCTTATCATCTTGTTTTATACTAGTAACGTAATTTTCTTGCTTTACTATTTATCATTGTGCATTGTTTTTGTGTTTGTTAATAGATTTCACTTATTATACTCGTTTGTGATTGTTCTCGGATGATGAACTTAAGACCTAGAGTATTGAATTTGTAAAACATTCTCGCTCTGGATGCACTTTTTGTTCATCCTAACCTATAAAGATGTCTAATTTTCATATATGTTAGTAATTTTTGGGTTTTGTGCATACATTTTTAATATGCGTTGATTTTTGAAGTTAAAGATCCATTTAATTTTGCGTGGAATTTCATGTACCTTATGGATTTTATGGATGTACGAATGTGTTGAGTCTTTAGACCTATATTCTTTCACCGTGTTACAGTTCTTAATAGATGTGATCTCTTAATCAGAAGATTGGCATGATATATAGAACTGACAAAAGTAGAGGGAGAAAAGAAGATAATGGAGGTTATACATGGTATTATGCTAGTGATTCTTTTTCTTTGTTCTTATTGTTGTTGTTTTGACTTGAATGGTTGCCTATCCAACTCACACTTAGTGTTTACTTGTTACGTAAAAACATATTTATTGTTTGGTTAAAAAACGGGAAATGCAAGCTGATAGAATTAAACAACCATGCTATCTTTCATATCATTTATAATTTATGAACAAACCAAGTGAGACCGGAGAAAACATTTCAACTAATCTAGGGGAAAATAAGAGGCATGTAATTGATGTGTTCTCTGGATTTTATGCATTTTCTAAGTTATATTTACTAATTTGAAAAGTGTGTTATAATGTTCTGGATTCATCTTACTCATTATGATGCGGTTGGGTTCTTACATAAGAAAATGGAAAGAGACGTCATTAGAATTTTAAATATAAGCTCGTAAGACAATAACATGTACATCAAGAACAACAACAACCACCTATTAGTCCAATCAACTTAAGACAATAACCATTAGACTTCCACAGTTTTTTTAAATCGAGAAAGATGAATTCATAGAACTTTTCTCAAGCATTTATATATTCTTTTCTAATAATTACCGAAAGCTTCACTGGTAGTCGGTTTTGGCATCGAGATAACAATCCATCCAGATTGATAATAATATACTCAAGGAAGAGTTTTCCCAAGATACACATCCAAGTAGGAGATGACATATTGATTCAGATAATATTAGCTCTGTTGATAGCTCACCAAGTATGGATACCAAACTAGTTTAGTTTTTGACTAGGGACAAAGTGGTGTGTGGTTTCCGCCTCATGGTTGCGCCCATATGTCAAAATTATATTAGGGTCCATGATTCTTTTCTATCGTTTTTGGGTGAGAAACGCTCGGAAGTATGATATATTTATGTTTTATATTTAAGTCGCGTCTTGGTTTGCGTGTTGCATTCAAGCTTTGGTTAGAGTTGAACGATTCTCACGTAAATGAAATAGAGGTAAGACTTTGTCAGGTTCAAAGAACTTCACATTCTAATACCTGTGGTTATTCGTCGGCTTTGTTTGTTTTCGGGACGAATTTTTTCCGCTAAATACTTCAAAAATATATGCACTTTTTTTATAATATTATCTAAAGGTGTGCATACTAATATGCGTACCAAAAATTTGTTTGTCGACATATAGCTACTATGATATGTGTATCGAGTACATATATTACGGCTTTAGACCTATAACAGTTCTCTCAGTTTGTAAGATTGGCATATATATAGAACCAGTAGATCATTACGAGATCGAACCAACTCACACTTCCGATGAGACTGCTGCAGTTTATTATCAAGGAAATAGTGTTGTAAAATACCGAAAATGATAGAATTAAACAACCATGCTATGAACGACGGGGGAAAATAAGAGGCATGTAGATGTGTGGATGCTCAGAGGTATGATGCTTTGTTGCTAACACACTCTAATGTATTTTTGTGGAACCATTGGTTTCTTTATAAATCCGTAATACGTTATTAGTGGCTTGTATCTTCATCTTCATGCTCTATAAGGAAAAATTCCATCGGTATTCAGATGGGATTTTCATTATAATAAGGAAAACTCAAATTTTATATCTGTCATGAATCTCAGTATTCCTTTGTGTGAATTTATAATAAATGATTTGGATGGATGTGATCCTTCTCTTACGAAGGTATTATATGACTCTAATACCATTTAAAAAAATTGAACGCTGATAATTAAATGCAAGAGAAAAAATACAGTATGAAAGATACGAGTTTGTTTTTTCTGAGTAGTGCAATTTTTTCATGGTTACGGTTTTGGTTCATTTTCGGAAGGATAACAAATTTCAATAATTAAAGGGAAGAACACGAAAATTGAGGAATAAAGACCACATGGGAATGTAATCCAAAACCCCGTCGCTTTTTCTAGGAGATCTTCAAATGCATTTCTTTGTAACAACTTTTTATTCCTATGTAGTTTTCCATGTGAAATGCAAGAAAATCGAAGAGATAACCAAGAAGTTCAAGAAATAAGGAATGAAAAAGATCTAAAAACTCAAATCTCACAAATGCTTTACCCAAGAACTCAAAAAGAGAAACAACAATTGTCAAGAGGTAGTCGGAATCAGATCAAGAAACAATGAATCTGAAAAACCGGATCTGAAGACTCGGATCAAAGCAGCAATCAAGAACCAGATGAAAAACAAATTACATAACCAAAGTTGCAGAAAAACAAAAGTTGATTGTCTGAACAATCACGCGAAGGAAAATTGAACCACAAACGAGTAGAAACTAGATCCGAATATGTGAAAGAACAACTGTAGGAAAATTTTGGAAAGCAACAGTAAACGAGAATCGATGATGAAAGTAACAAATCAAATGAGAGTTGATCAAACGCAGAGAAATTGTACAGAAAACGAAAGATTGGAATTAAAAGATCAGAAAATGGGAAAGATCAAAAGCTGAGCTGATCCACAAACTAATGTGATGAATAACGATCAAATTGAAAACGAAAATAAAAGGTAAAATCAATGATGAGCTGATCCTCAGTCTTACATGATGAAGAAATTTAAAAGAGAAATTGAAAGAGCAATAAAATCGAAATTGAAAGCAAGAACGAAAAAATAAAAATCGACAATATTTGGTGTTGTTGTTGTAGCAGAGGTACCAAATCGAACCAAAAAACCCTAATTTCTTGCAGAAAACACCATTAATGAGATTGAGATGAAAGTATTACTAGTGGTAGATGTTGATGATGGTGGTGGTGGTAGTGGTGAAGAAAATCAGGTCCTAGAATCGATCACCCCTGAGAATTGAAAATTTTCAGGTCTGATACCATGGAGAAAGTCTGATATCCACATTGTGAAGAGATGGATTGAACTCATGAAAAAGTCAAGATTACAGACACAGGACGAGTTTATATACTCACTCATTCCTCTCTCGATACAACTCACTCATAAGACACCGACACTCTCACGTGCGATAGGCACAGTTACAGACATGACCCTACTCTCACACATACACTCTATTATTACTCTCACACCGGCAATAGACCTTGTATGTTTTGGCAATGACAAGCACTAGGAGCTCCATATGGTGTGTAAGAGCTCACTATCAGTAATAAGTAGACGGTATGCTAACAGTGCATAACAACCATACAGCCAGGGAGGACTACCGTGAATTTATAATGAACCAGCAGAAAGCAAAATGAGTCGCAAAAAGCTTCCTTCAAATCTGTCTCATATGAAGCATCATTCCTTCATAAAACAGGCTCCAACACAAACAAAAGCTGACCATTGAAAACCATATGAACATAATCTCTTGTACTGCAAGTACCATGACCATCTCAAATTTGATACGCACAGTTACAGACATGACCCAACTCTCACACATGCACTCTATTACTCCCCCTCAATCTTAAGGTGTCTTGAAAAGTCACCTTGAGAGTGTACAGACATGACCCAACTCTCTCACAGTTACAGACATGACCTAACTCTGATAAATAGAATTCTTACCAAATATTGTAGCTGCAACTTTAGTTTGCAGCATCCTTGAAAGATGGCAAGCCCCAGTCACTTGGGTTGAAGTCCAACAAGGAACTTAGAACTTGATCTGCAGCAGCTTGATAAGAACCATCCAATCTCGAATCTGGAACCATTACTACATACCTGCACATGACAGTAGGAAAATGATAACATTAGAAAGTTGAAAACCCAATGAATCAGATTACTTGATCTAATACTTCATTTTATTTCAAAACGTCGTAAGTTGTGAATTAAGAACATTTCCTTTCCCCAAACTGTGCACACCTCGGAAATCTCTTTTTTTGCGTTATAAAAGTTCCTACAAAGAACGGGTTCATTTAGGGGTATTCCAAGCTTACCCTATATGCCGTCTGTCTAACATAAGAATCATATCCTAGCACTACATGATTAGTGCTGCTACTCAAAAAATCAGGCAGTTGGCGAACAAATCCTGACATTATAATTAGTTGTTCTCGGAACAGAAACGGAAATGAAGCAACTTCAACCAAATTCCTGGTTTTGGGTTTAAAGTTTAAACCATGTTTTGAAAGTTTGAAAAGATTCAGACACCCAAACGACTTCGACTGATATCCACCCAATTAACAAACAAGGAAATATTTTACTAGTAATTAGGAATTGGCTTTGGAGTTTGTGCTCTCTGATAGTTTACATCAACTGTCAAAGAATCTCTTGAATACATTCAATTTTTCATACTTGTTCAGTTGTCTGATTCATACTTAGTTTACATGTTCACTGCTACATAGATTATGATATATTAGACCTCAAAGTGCTTCCATCAACATAATTCAGCACAAGCCAATAATACGTTCTCTAAATCTGACGAAACTGTAAGCATGAAAATTCAGTATTTGTCACACAATTTTGAAGAACTCTGTAAAGCCTTTCCAGCTATTATGTACTATGCAATCTCATTAGTAACATAAGATAGGCTACAAAGTATGAGTTTCACAGCTTTCGAATTTCGCATCAGGCTCCCACTAAAATCAAATTTGGAAAAACGTTCAATAAGAACGGGATAATAAAGTTGTAGCTACTTACATTCCAGCATTTTTTGCCGCAGCAACTCCTGAAGGCGCATCTTCAAAGACTAGGATCTTTGTCAGATCTACTGGGCTCTCCTGGATCATGGAAAAAATTGTTATGGACAATTTAACAAATTGAAAAAATGCCATCAGAAAATATTCAGCAGAATATCAGTTGCTAACATATGTAACCTGAGAGACAATTATAATCTAAATTTTTAGTATTTCAGATTAGGACCTTGAATCTTCTGGCAGCTGCTAAAAATACATCCGGGGATGGCTTGCCTTGTTTAACTTCTGGATCATCACCCATAACTATATGATGCATCTTCGAAAATATTTCACCATGTTTTTGTGTTTTCAGTTCGAAATATCTTTTATGAGAACTGCCAAAAGAAGACAGGAAAATTGGGTCAAATATATTCATGATTTCTGAAACATTCTTTCTATCAGTTGTTTAGTTGATAAACCAGTTTCTAAAAAAACAAAAGTTTCATTTACTGAGTATCATGCGACTCTTATCAAATAAGGCGTGAATTCAGTTTTGGTACAAAGGCAGGACACCATGCGTACGCAAATAAAGGAGAAAATAATGAAAACAAGGGCAAACAAACATTACCCTGTAGCAACAGCAATTGGTACCCCATGTTCTTCAAGATGATTAATTAGACGACTAGCCCCTGTAAAAATGAAATAGAAATTGGTTAATAAGAGCAAACATGCGCCAAATCTGACCCAAAAAAAACACTTAACAATAAAAATATAATCAAGTCTGCTAGATATCCCTTGAATGAACACTTAACGGAAAAAATATACCTGGCATTAATTCTGAAGTAGGAAACAGATTCAACAACATATCTTCTCTATTAAGAAGAAATTGTTCAGCAGTTAATAAATCACTAATTCCATTCTCTTCAACAAACATTTTAGCTGCTTCAAGAGCTTTCTTACCCATCATTTTAGCTTTCAGTGACCAATCGAATGTTTTCCCATAACCAGCTAAGGTAATTTCTTGAACTTCCTCATAAAATTTCTCTGTATCAAGTAATAGACCATCCATGTCAAAAATAACGTGAGTAATGTTAGGCTTAGTTGAGATCTCATTTGAGAGATTAGCCATTGTTGATTGGGACAGAAAAGACATTGTGATGGTTGACTTCGGAGACAGAAAAGGATGGTGTTTTAAAGGGAGGGAATGGGTGGGATACGAAGAAGATGAGTTTGCTGGAGTTTTATTGCTGGACAAGTTGTGCATCTTCTTTTTGATGGTGGGAGAGCATAATGACTAGTACAAATTCTCCACACGCGTTCAACGAGACCCTTATTTTATTCTCCACACACGTTCAACGAGACCCTTATTTTATTTTCAGTGTTTATTTTTTATTTTTTCGATTTTGATAAAGCGAGGTTAAAGATATGCCAACCAAACAAAAGAAACCTACTCGTTTGTCCCTAATATATAGGGGGATTTAAATTTTGGCGGTGCTATTAGATTATTTTTTTTTAAGTATTAAATTAAATAAAACTAATTAAACAGTTATTATATGTGGGAATCTTATTCCTATCCAATCTATAATCTTATTCACCAAACATGGAAATGGAATATCCAGGAAACTGATTTTATTCCTACCAACCAAACACGCCAATCTCTAATCTTATTTACAAAATATGGGAATAGAATTCCCAGGAAACTGATTTTATTCCTCCCAACCAAACATGCCATTACGGTTAGGTGATGATGAACTCCTAACCGTAACTAGGTGAAATTAGGTTTAGAGTTGGGTTTTTTGGTTAAACGGTTAGGTTTATCTTGGACGAACCCAGCTGTAACTGGGTAAAACCCAATTATAAATCAGTTACGTTTGGGTTTTTTTTTTGCCGAATCCAACTGTAAAACAGTTACGGCTGGGTTTTTTTTTGTCGAACCCAATTGTAAACAATTACGGTTGTTTTTTCTTTGGGAAAACCCAACCGTAACTGGTTCTGAAACCTAAATTTTTTGACTGATTTCAATAAATCTAACCATTTTAAACGTAATTGGTTTGTTGATTACCATTACTTCTATCAATATGCTTCTTCCGCACCTTTAATAGAGAATTCAATCGACAATTAAAAGTTTTTCAGATTTCCGACTGATCGAAGAAGATGCAATAATTTCAATTAAAAAAAAAAGGAAGGGTTTACGATTGATGAAGGGAGGAAGTTAAAAACAAGAAGAACAAGAGCAAATTTTAGAATTTGAATTAGGTTTTGATTTTAGTTTTAGGTTTTTACTTTAGATGGAGGGTGACTTAGACATTCTCTATTAAATCAAGACATCCCATAACCAACTTCTTAGTTACTAGGAATCCATGTGAAGCCCTTTTATTGGAATGTGAATCCCCTATATTAGGTCTCAAACATAAAGAACTAGAACTGAACAAAAAACAAAGATTAAAAAACAAACCAAACTAGTGTCTGACAAACACCTTTGCCCCCTTATCATCATCCAAAATTTCTCTAAAAGTCTGGAGTAAAATCCCCCTCTCTAATCTTCACAAAAGTAGAATTAGGATGAATCCTAGTTGGGTAATCATCAACTTTGCTGCTTTCCTTATAACAATAAGATATCTTCAAAGAGTAAAACTCCCTTAATAAGATGTGTATCATTCTCCATATTTGAATGATATTTTATGGAGGCTTGGGATCTTGACTTTAACCATAATATCATAACCAATAGGGGATATCCAAGAGCATAACATTGGCTGATTAGTGTAAACTGACAAGATATCCTCCATCTTTCCATAATTGCACCATTGGCATTATTATCCTCAGTAGACAAGGAATGAGCACTCAACTTCAACCAAACCTCTTGCACAATGAAAAAACTGAATGTCTCCAAAGAATTATACTAAGAAGCAAATATCCTAGGATTCCTATCTCTCCAAATATTACACGCAAAGCTATTCAATAATATTTTCTTAATCGGATCAGCTGTGGAGTCACCCTTAAATTGAACAATGCACCATTGTAACTCCTTCAACCAAGTATTACACACCACTCTGTCATTACCTATTTTAAGAAGTAAACCCTTCCAAATTTGAGCTGCAAACTCACACTCATGAAATAAGTTTTTTTCTTCCCTAGCACAACAAAACATACATCTAAAAGAAGAAATAAGTCTCCAACAAAGCAATTTATCCCTAGTTTTTAATCAACCATGCAGAGAAACCCGCGTAACAAAATAATGTCTTGGAATGTGTAATTTAAACCAAACAAGAGAGCGTCAATTCACATGGGAAGTAGAATAAGTTGAAGCTTCATATCTCCCTTTGCAGAAAAAAAATACATGTCTAATATTACTAACAACCTAATCCAGTTTATCATGCTCCAAATAATTATACTCCGCCTAGGATAGAGAAGAGAATACAGCTGAAGCTACATCATCATCAGTGGGAGGAACAAGCCAACCATTTAAACCTAAAAATTCATAAACAATACTCTCCTTGGTAGGAAAATACTCCATAATAATTGATGGATCAACCCAATCAATAATAATGCTTCTAGAGTGCCAATTGTCAACTAAAACAAAGTATCATTACGATCTCCAAGAACATTGAACACCATATTTCTAGCCAAACTCCTCATTTCCAACGCCCTCCTCCATCACCAAGAAGCATCTTGGAGAATGGGTAAAGACCAAAATAATTTGCCTTTGATGAGGTTTTTCTTGACCCAATCAGTCCAGATAGGCACTTTTCTAGAGACAAGATGCCAGAGATACCTTAAAGTAGCTAAAATATTGGTGGATTATACATCCCTAACATCCAGACCACCTTCTTTATAAGGTAAACAAACAGTTTTTCATCTCATAGGACAATGTTTCTTTCCCAATTCACAAGCATCCCATAAAAACCACTCAAAAATTCTTTTCTTTAACTACTCTTTTAAGAAGTATGAAACAAGATAACAAATAAAAAACCATATATTCCAGCTAACAAATGTTTGACCAATTCGAGCCTACTAACATAAGTCAAAGAGTTAGACTTCCAAGATTTAACTCTAGATAGAATCCTATCAATAAGAGTCTGGCCATCACAGTAAGAAAGTCTAGAGGAAAGTAAGGGCACACCCAAATACCTCACATGCAGAAAGTCTTGTTGAGAATCCAAAATAAAAAGAATGGAATGCAAAGTTAGAGCATCCACGGCTCAAAGATTATAATGATGTTTTCAATTTGTTCATCTGAAGTCCGGTGCAATCTCCAAAATCTTTAATATCGTTCTTAAGAGTGGCAACATCTTGAGTGGTACCCTTAAAAACACAAGAACATCATTTGCAAAACTAAGATGTGTCAATCTAGTAATTTTAAACCTAAGATGGAGACCGAATTGACCCTTAGTGACTTTTGTTGAAAAATAATGTTGAGAAGCTCCATCGCCATAACAAACAAGTAAAGAAGACACCCTTAAAGAATCCCTATCCTAGCTCTAAAATAACCATAAGGAGAACCATTAATGAGAACTAAAAATGTAGGAGAAGAAAGGCATAAATTAATCCAGCTGAAAACGCAGGGGGTACCAAGATACACCACCAACTTTTTCTTAGGAAATATGTATGAAAAAACTCAGCACAACTCCGAGAGTAAAAAAATCAATCAAGAAAAGTGCCTAGAGTTATCTCTCTCTTGTTGTTAGAACATTTATAGAATTGAATTTGTGAACCTAACTTACAAAGAAAGTTCTTGGACGGTACCAAAGACCAATGTTCAAGGATCAATCAAATATTTTCCAACTAATAAGGTTGGACCTAAGTACTATGATTGATCAACGCACAGCCTGTGATATTTCAATTATAAAGATAAAAAAAATAATGCAGAAAAAGAAATAACACAGACACCAGAAGTTTTTTTAACGAGGAAACCGCAAATGCCCGGGACCTAGTCCAGATCAAACACCACACTGTATTAAACCGCTACATACACTAGCCTACTACCAATTAACTTCGGTCTGGTCTGTAGTTGAACCCCAATCAATCTCACACTGATTCAAGGTACAATTGAGCTTCTTACAGGTCTGATCCCAGCAGGTTACTGCGCACTTGATTACATTAGTTGATCTCACCCATAACTAAGAGTTGCTACGACCCAAAGTCGAAGACTTGATAAACAAATCTGTATCACACAGAAAAGTATATATGAATAGATAAATCTGTCCCACGTAGAAATACCTATGGGTTTTGTTCCGTCTTTTGATAAATCAAGGTGAACATGAACCAATTTATATACCAGACTTATATTCCCGATGAACAACCTAGAAATATTAATCACCTCACAATAATCTTAATTGACTAGCGAAACTAGAAATTATGGAATCACAAACGATGAGACGAAGGTGTTTTTGACTACTTTTCTATCTTCCCTATCTGAGATATAAATCTCAAGCCAATCTTATGATTGTACTCAATCATGATAGAAATTGCAAGATCAGGTCACACAACTACAGAGAAAATAGTTGGGTCTGGATTCACAATTCCAATGAAGTCTTTAAGTCGTTAACCAACAGGGTTTCGTGAAAAACCTAAGGTTAAAGGAGAAACGACTCTAGCTTATACAACTAGTATCACACAAGAGGTTTGGGGATTAGGTTTCTCAGTTGCTAAAGTTCTCTTTTATATAGTCTCCAAATCAGGGTTTGGAATCTAAGTTACCTTGGTAACAAAGCATTCAATATTCACCGTTAGATGAAAACCTGATTAGATTCAAGCTAATATCTTTCAACCGTTAGATCGAACTTAGCTTGTTATACACAAATGAAATGTAACTTCATTTAGGTTTGAGTAACCGTACCTAAACGTGTACACTTATTTGGTTCAACAATAGTTAACCAATGGTTAGCCATATGAGCACTTTCATATCAACCTTATTCATCTTCACCATAACTAGTTCAAATGACTCAAATGAACAAGTTAGAGAGTTGTTCAATTGCTTAGATCTTATATAAGTATACAAGACACAATCGAAGTAAAATCGGTTTTGATTCACTCGAATCGATTCATGAACATTATAGCCACGGTTTGCAAAGATTGTGTTCCTTAATATATAAATATTTTAGTTCATGAACAAACCGATTTTAGAAAGTAACTTACTTAAGTATGCATACGGGTACGCATACTTAAGTAACCAGATTGAGTTTTTTTTTTCACTTCCAAACTCCAGCAGAAATTCACGGACGTGAACTTTCCACCAGTATGTATACGGGTACGCATACTTACCCGGATTTCCAACAACCGCCAGTACGCGTACATGTACACATTTGGGTTCCCGATTTTGGGCTTTTACATAAATGTGAAAACACATCATGTTTATATCCAAAGATGGTTACATGTTCTAAACTCTCATTTCAATCATTGAAACTTTCTTAGAGGATGTTATATAGTTGTTATTCACAAACTATTTTTCATCAAAGCGATTTTCAAGTTATTGAAATAATCAACATGACTTTCGTCACGAATAAAGATAAACTTGGCCAAAGCAAAATATTACCAACACATATTTCGATAAATAGATAAGTGAGATAAACTCGGCTCGAAATAGAAAATATGTATAATCGAAGTATATATAGCAATACGACTTTGTCTCAAGATGGAAGATAAAATAGATAGACTTTTGAGTGATAGATAAGTTCAAGTCTCCACATACATTTTTTTCGATGAAGTTCCACAAGTTCCTTGAGTAGTTCTTCGTCTTTGCATGATGAATGTCGTGGAGTCTAGAGCTCAACTACACTTATTATCCTAGTCCGAGACTTAGATATAAGTAGACTAGAAATAAAGACTTATAGTTTTGGAAACTAAACTTGACAAACAAGTTTGAGATAGATACGTTTGCGAGTTCGACTAATTAGTGCTCTAATAATCTCCCCCTTTGTCAATTTTAGTGACAAAACTATCAATACATATGGAATACAAAATAAATAAACTTTGCATCTTCTCTTCCATATGCATGATCTTCTTGGTTCTTCAACATTACTCGAATTCTTTGTCACTTCCAAGTACTCCAATGATTCCAAAGATATTCAATGCAGCATCATCGTTGTTGAAGATCCGTAGCAATAACAATGAGAAAACAAAAGCTCTTTATCATTGTTACACAGTGTCATAGTATTATTACTCAGCATCAAAGTTCAATTGTATCATAATTTCGACAAAAATACTATGGTGATATGTATCACTCCCCCTTACATAATGATCCGAAAACCATGTGTATTTGTAGTGTGAGATACACATTAATTCTCTCCCTTTTTGTCAATAAAATTGGCAAAGGTACGAAAACTAGTGGGATCCTAATGAAATTTCTATAGAGACATTTCATGACCAAAAGAAAGCACATATCAAATTTTTGGATGCAATCATACAACCGAAACTAAATGCATTAATCAAGGAGTTTATAAAGATACAAGATAACTCCTACAATATTCCACATCCGCACTCCCCACAAAGATTTGGCAATTAAGCACAAGTTCAATTAAGAACTTAAAATGTCATTCCCGAAAGAACAACAAGAGTGACCTTACTTTCACAAGAAAATAAGGATTTATTTAGACAACAACAAATCATATAAGAATATGAATTTGTATCCAAAATACTCAATTAAATTAACCATAAGATAACTTATGATTAATTCCATCGAAAATGCTCAACATAAGAGAACTTACGAAGCCACGCAGTATATACATAAAAAATATAAAAAATGGAAGATCAATAGTAAGGAATAGACAAATATTCATTCTATCTTCAATCACTATTTGTATAATGACATACAATAGACTTAATCTTTGTAAACAAAAGCTCATCATTTCTTCCGTCAACATTTGCATAATGACATAAAAGGCTTAACTTTTGTTTGTCAAAAGTTCATTCAATCTTTTATCAATACTTGCATATCAACATATGAAAGACTTAACTTTTGACAATGTATGGGACGATCACGGTTCACGGACGCAAACACACATATCCCATAACAAATTGCAATATATAAAACCATAAAGATTAATACTGCAAAATCATCTTCTAAACAAACTTTATAATTGTTTGTGGGTGAAAACTATTCCTACCGATTTTGGTAATTTGGGGTGTGGATGAGGAATGAATCTAAACCTTAAACAAATGCACTGCGCGGTGAGTGCTTGTAGATTCGAGTGATCAATTTGTGCAAGTCCGGCCTAAACCAAGAAATGGTCGTTCCAGACTTGTTTCGGTCACAAAGTGAAGGAGATGGGGTTGATCTTAGGGAGGGAAGCGAAGAAGGTGTTGAGATTGTGAAGGTGTTGGCTATGTATGACTTATATCAGAAAGCTAAACTGGCTTGCAGGATGTAAGCTATCAGTTCGGTGTTTGAATACGATTGTATCAACATTTTCCTTTGTTATATCGTCTTGTTCTGTTGTTTTTGAAAAATAGGGCGGAGAACCTATTTATACAAGTCTTTTAGCCTAACCTTCGTATCTTGTGGGAAGTGGATAAAGTAGAGTGAAGGAGTAGTGGAGTAGTGTGTTGGTGTCACACGACCAGGCTTGCCCACTTCTCCCATCACCACTAACCGTCCATGACTTCCTGACACGTTCTTGTGATGGCGCGTTGTGCGCTGCACGCTGTAAACCGCCAGACCAATACCCCAGTATGTATCCCCCTGTTTGTGACATGATTGATGTCTTGAACGTGTGGATCGTGGGACCCTCAGAAAATAGCATGTAGTGCTAGATTGAATAACTGCGTTATTCAGGAAGTCGATACTTGTGAAGTATCGTGTGTATAGTATGCAGCTACCGCATCGAGTATATTCAGCATGTATGAAACATCGCTGTTTGAGCGTCTCAAAACCTCATATCCAGCCTAATTCATGCGATGGTTTGGAAGTTGTGCATGCAAACCCTCCCTTGACCGACCACATGGTGTGGTAGAGTGATGGATGGCGATCACCATGACTCTGCACTGACCAATTAACTCCTGACCAGGGATGTACAACCAAGCCAGTGAAGTTGGACGGACGAGATGATATTTGAGACACTCATCTGGGACCATTGATGGAATTAGGGTTAATGAAAAGGTGCGCAAGCATCACTTTTCAGCTTGGTCTAATCCAAGCTTGGGACGCAATTTTGGATAGGCCAATCATGCATGCATGTAGACGACATGACGGTGTAGGTGCCCATACCTCATTGTCTCACGAAAGTGTGATCTGGGACACTCGATTCTTCCAGCGAAGTTGTGTGGTTGAGATCAAATTTGCGATAGAAAACTGGTGCCGCAAAAGCCTCTCCTCATGCCATATTCATGCGCCCGTTCCAAGACGACCAGGCTTGGTCGGTCCTGGACGATTTACCCAGCGTGTAGGTGGTAGAATGGAGTTCACGTCCATACCCTGACATCCCACAAAAACATGATCTAAGCCACTCAATTTGTCTGGTGAAATCGAGTGGTCAAGATTAGTTTGCAGCATGTGAGGTGCGACCACACTTGTTTTGAGCGCGCGAATCGAGATATATAGCCAAGTTCGGTCTTGGACGGTTGGGTGTTGGTGCGTGTCGTAAGCGCAACAAATTAATTACAAATATTTCCACTAATTAACTGGTAATATAGCGGTAGTAAGAGATCGATCCCACAGAGAGCTGTGTAATTGATGTGTTATTTAGTTCAGCAAAATAAAGTAACAAAGGGGGTTTGGTTTGATTAAAATAAAATAAAATAAAAAGATAATAATAAAACAAATATGATCAAGGAATCATTCGCCGCCACTGAACAGAAACTTAATTAAAATACTTGTTTACCTCTTATAGAATTTCTATTATCACCAACCGTAGAATAACAATAAGCTCTGTTATCCCCGAAATTCCTGTTGCCACTGGATACGGAAGCGCTCGACTACCAGATTCTATCCATCTGAGCCACCATGAATAAGCTCTCAAGGTGTAACCCAGTCGAATGCATTATGTTTTGTGAATTTAGGTTGATCATAGCATCAGACGCATAAGCTCGGTCTGCTTACTAGTGTCATCTCTATACACAATTGCTTAACAGAATCCCTCTGTCAGCTCTTGCGATGTACTACTTGTGTATGGACTTTAGTGACTATTACACGTATCACCAACCCCAATACTAGTAGAAGAATTATTATCAGATTAATTCAAATGGTCAGTTGAATAACCCAATAGCAAACTTAGACACTACAAATAATAGAGACAATCGATCAGAAAAATCTACTTAAAATAAACTCGTAATAAGAATTATAATTCCATTTTTCAGGACCTTGAAATCATCCCTAATCAGTGAATTTAGCTACACATGGATTTACTAAAACCCATAAAAATATATAAAAGAACTAACTTGGGTTCCCCCAAATGGGGTAACCCTAAGATTAAGAACCAAGAAGAAGTCGCAAGAAAAGAAGAAGAAGTAATGAAAGAAGAGGAGGGGTGTAGAGGTGTCTACAAAGAGGAAGTGGTGGAAGAGGTTTAAGAAGAGATGTGTCCGATGGAGAGGTGTTGGGAGCTATATTTATAGGAGAAATTTTGCCCCACGTGAATCTTGCTTACATCCCATGCGACTCATGCTTTCACCCACGCCTTCTTCTTCTTCTTCTTTGTTCGTTCAAAGTTTTCAACAAAAATGGTTTTGTTTTGTTTTCCAATGGGCCCACATCACTGTTCACTGTTCACGTCACTGTTCACATTACTTAAATAATTTCGGATTTTGACTAGCGGGTCCCGCTATTTTGTAATAAACAAATTCCTGTGTTTCTCTTGGTATTTTTCCCTTCTCCACTTGTAGCTAGCTTCTTTTATTGCACAATTAAGCGCAAATTCACTTCTTTTTGGATGATTCCCCTAATAAGATACAAATAAGAGAAAACAAGCGTAACATACAATAATTTGCAAGAAACCCAACAAATACTAGCATGAAATTGACACTAAATATATGTGAAATATGCGCTTATCAGGTGTGGAGATAGGTGGGCCCGCAGTGATCATGTTGATACTTATCGGACCTGCTTAGCCTATTTTGGGACCCTCCATCCGCTCCGTAGAAGATGGACGTTCGTGATAGAGAAACAAACCCTAGTTAGGGTATTGCCGACTGTGTGTCACACCCAGTTTTTGGGCATTTGAATCGAGGTGATCAACTATAGTTGGTCCTGACCGATCAGTCAGGTATGCAGGTGGGGCCACGGTGGTTGTTTTGACATGATCTGGGCCTTCTGAATCTACATCTACACCCTCCATTTATACCTGCGAAGATGGATAGTTGAGACTGTTTTGCGACACATGTAATGTGCCGCAAACCTTAATTTAGGGTTTTCCGTCCATACTGCTATGGTTTGGACGTTTTGGCAAGCTAGGCCAATCTTTTGGGGAGGCCGACCATGCGGGGCCCGTATTGGTTCGGCAGCGGATATTCCATACCTGCTTGGGGGTTATGGAATCGATCTAGGCCATCCATTCATGCTGGTGGAGTTGGATGGTCGTGATCATATCCAGACTGATACGGTCAGTCCGGACGCTCAATCGGGCTAGTATAACACACCGAGAGTGGCTCAATCGGGCTAGTATAACATACCGAGAGTTGCAGCCTGTACGGGTATTTCGTACATGTTTCATTATAATGCTTGGAGATTCGTGTTTCTCTGCTAAGAGCAACATTCATTCGTCATGCCACACTGATAATGAGTACAGGAAATACAAGGCTGGTTGCGCATTAATTAATAATCTTGTAAATTCACAGGGTATATGGGATTGTTGCTACATGCTCCAACCTGGATGAATTTCGTGTATTTTATTCACATAATGGGATTATTTCCACATGCTCCATTCTAGGTGAATTAATAAACTGAAGGAGTATCCATCACTTATTAATGGC
This sequence comes from Papaver bracteatum, assembly GCA_023529315.1. Lineage (NCBI taxonomy): Eukaryota > Viridiplantae > Streptophyta > Magnoliopsida > Ranunculales > Papaveraceae > Papaver > Papaver bracteatum. The sequence goes on along the minus strand of JAJJWX010003739.1, from coordinate 2,098,841 downwards.
CTTATCTTTTACAAGATGTTAGCGCATAATTTTTAGGTTTTATAATTTTACCCTTAAATGAAAATCCACCATCAACATTAAGTCCCCTGCCTAGCACATAATGGTTACACTATTGTGGGGTAGGTATGAGATGGTGACAAATTTGTACACTGAAATGACCAAGCTAAAGTGAATGCATATTTACCGGATAGGTCGACCTCGTCAGGCGTTGCCCTGGGAGTCCTGGTTAGGGTTTTGAAGGAAGAAGGATTTGATCCGGTGAGTCATTTTGGTTCCTTTCATACATATCTGGGCAAAGCTCGGTCCCTTCCTCGGGTCAGGTGTACTCCCTTTCATCATACGGCAGCTTTCTTCAGATGTATGCGATAAGCATCGTTGATTTCTATCCCGAAATAGTAGCCTTCATAGGTGGTAAGTAAAGACTTCTTTTCTCCCGGGATTCTGTCGACTTGCGAGATTATAAAGAATCATCTCACGTAGTTGTTCCTTATATATCTCAGGTATTGCTCCACACTTTTCTGATCTTCTAATTGACTGATTGATTTTTTTTTTATAACTTCTTCTTCTTTGCAGTTTATCATGGAGACGGTGGACGACCATCATATCACCTCTCCAGAAAGAAGCTTCGAAGTTGATAAGCCCGAAACCCATGCGCACGAAGAAGTAATGGCTAAGATCGATCTTACACTTCACGAATTTGGCCATGCTATACAGGGGATGTCTATTTTGCACATGCGTATTGCCAGAGGACGCATCTGTGAACTTTTAGCTTCGATTGACATGGAAGAGCGGTGGAGGCACGAGGAAGCGTTGCAAGCACCAGTAAGCATAAGGGCAGAGAGATTTGCATCGCGGTTGAAGAGGCAGAAGGTTGAGCATAAACGACCTCCGAGTGAAAATAAGTGTGATTACCCAATCCAGGAAGGTGTGATAATTCTTGATTCTGACGCTGACGAACCTGGGTGTTTGAAAGCATTCAGCACGACTCCCAATGCTGCTGTGGCTTTTGACGCTCCTGCTGATAATGTTGGGACGGAGTGTGTCGCTGCGGAAACATCTGATGCAGAGGCCGAGGTAGATCCGAAGGTAGGAGCATCAATAGGTGATGGCGTTGAAACAGAACCTTATGTCGGTGCAGGCGCGGTCGACCCTCTTGACGGTTGAAACCTCTTTACTTCTTTTTCTCTTTCCAGTATATTCCGTAATTTGTGAACACCTTCCTCGTACTCAGTGGCAGCTGAGTTCAAGGTTTTCTTCCATTATTTGACTGTTTGAATAAAGGTTTTTTTTTTTTTTACGATATAATATTTTGTTAAGACTACATATGAACCTTCTCAAGCGCAAGGGTGCGCCTTCTCATGTATGTAATTCTTTGACGTAAAAGAAACAATACCATAATGGAATACCACGGACATGTGTTCCCGACGCAAGATCTTCCTGTCCTTGTTGGGGTGAGCGGCCCAAAGCTTCTTCCCTTTCCGCGCATATATTTTCCCTCAACTCTTTTTAGGATTTTTTTTTTTGTGCTTAGGGTTTCTTTCCTGACCTACTCTAGTGGGTTGATTTAGGATGAACTTTGTGTCTTTAGGGTAAAGTGGTTCTCAGATAGAAATAACACTTCAATTAATTTGAAAATTGAAAATTGAAACCCTAATTATGAATGCAAGTATTGCAATCATTTTCTAAAGGAATTACAAATATGATGTGAAGTTGTAAAGGGAAACATGCCGGAGGAAGCAGCACAGCGTCTTAAAGCATGTAGGATGCTGGAAAGTGATATCACATCGTCTTAAGTATGGTAGGGTTTGAGCCACCGCGAGTGAATTGTTATGCCTTCTAACTTGTCAGCATTGATGAGTTTGCAGTAGACGCCTAGGATGACATCTGCTACCAGGTATGGTTCATCCTCCTTCTTGGTGGGTGAATTAGGTGAGGTAGCCATTTTTGTCGTAATGCTTCCGACCTTGAATACGGTTGTCTTCGTTACCAGGTCTCCAATTCCGAATGGGTTTGGGCATGTAGAAATCAGGGTCTTGGTTTTGTCGTCTTTGATCGAGACAGCTTCTAGACTCCTGATCAACTGTTTAAAGGGGCCGGCCTCCCATTCGCATCTTAGCCAAGGTTGGTTTTTTGGCTAGATTCAGTCCCCAGGAATTATCATAATGAGGGGCGGTTGGTTGTAAAGAGGGTTGCGTGATGAGACTTACTTGATATCGGAACCTTTCAACGTATGCTGACAGGATCTCTCCGGGAAGTTGTGTCACATTGGCAAGTTGTTGGTGCGGCAACAAACAGTCGTCAGGTCCAGAAGGCGTGTTGGAGATTATTTCAAGTATCGAAGCCGGTAGAGGACAGACTCCTAGCATTTCCTTGTTGTCGTGCATCCAAGGGCGTCCTAGGATCATGTCATAGTTGGGATGGTCTTTGACTATGTAGAAATTTGCTTGCGTCGAGGCATCACCCAATTTGACTTCAACATTAATGTATCCATATGCATCTCTGAGTTCTCCTTATGGATCCTTAACCACAGTTGGGTGACGAGTAGCCTCCTACTTCGGGATCTTTGCCGCTCTCAAGGTTTTGACAGTAATGATGTTAAATTCGGAGGCCGTATCAATCAACGCACTATCGAACTCAATGTTTCTCAAATGAGTGACGGTTAGGAGTCCCCAGTTTCTTTTGCACGCATCTTTCAGGAAAGATTGGGGTTCCTGGACTGCTTCTGGATACAAACGCCTGCCTGATACAACGCGGTTGAGAACCGTAAATATGTCTTGACACTGTCCCTTGGAGAAATACAAGATTTCACACAAGTGTTCCATCATAGATTGCACAGTCTTGCGAACAGAATACCCAGAAATCATACATTTCCTGATAGGAAGAGGATCTCTATGAACACCTTTGTTTCCAAGTTGGAGTTCTCCTGCCCCTATCTTTTCCCTGAAGATTTGTTTCAGCATGTTACAATCTTTGGTTGGATGGTGAACGAATCTATGGTAGCTGCAGTATTTAGGGTCTGCCATGTCTTTCTCAATTAGAGGACGTCTGATAGGAGGCATCTTGATGGCGTCATCTTGGATCCACGCTTCTAAGAGTTCTATCACTTCATTCATGGGGAAAGAAAACCTGTATCTTCGGTGTCTTGTGCAGGAGTTTTTTCCGCTCCTTTCCGAGATGAAGTCTTGTGTGCCAGGGATGCCCATTTAGTTTGTTATTCCGTCGCTGAAGCTTTCCTTTTTTCTCCTCCGCCCACTACACTCACAGAAGGACCAGTGTTGTATTGCTTGCTCGTGATACGCCTGCTTCCTCGACTTTCACGTCAATCTTTACTTCGAACAACTCTGGTTCTTTCTAGCAATGCTGGTGTGGTTGTTGCTGAACGTTTGGCAGCTTCATGGAGTTCAGAGAACGTTTGAAATCCAAGATTCGCTAATAGAGCGCGGTATATGGTTATCATCCCATTGATGCACAACTCCACCAATTGTCGTTCGGTGACGTTCGGGTCATGACAATCCAATTCTCGGGTTCTGAACCTCTTAACGAAGTCGTTGGGATGCTCGTTGTTCCGCTAAAGAATTCTTCCCAGATCTGAAAAGGTGATCTGTTCAGACACGAAGAAATACTTTCTGTAGAAAGCACTGACCATCTCGTTCCAATTAGATAAGCTGTTAGGTGCAATGTTGTTGTACCAGGTGTACGTCCCTCCCGCAAGTGACTTTGAAAATTCTTTTAGGCGGAGAACATGATTGTATTCATGCTCCCCCAAAGATTCTAAGAATCGAGAGATGTGTTCACGAGCATTACCAGTACCATCATAGAGGGAGAATTGGGGAGAGGTGTAACCTATGGGAAGAGGAATTCGTTGCACATATTGAGGGTACGGAGGCTGATGCTGGTGTACATCCGTTCAGTCCCCTTTGCCTCGATTTTGGAGAAGTCATTACAGGTCCTCATGTGTGATGAAGTTGGACGGCTAGTTCCTTTTTCTTGGGCGTTCAGGAGAAATGTGAGTTTCCTCATCCGTGTGGGCCAGGATGGAAACGTCTCCCCGGGGTTGTCGTGAACCTTGCGGTAATCGTTCAGTCAAAGTTTTGAGGAAAGTGAGTACCTCTTTTTGAGTTGCGGCCATATCCGTTTGGGTCTTAGCCAGAACTTCATGTTTCTCCATTAAGTATGCAATGGTAATGGGCGGTGGTCCTCCTCTTGTCCCTCTGGCTCCTCGTCCTGATGAAGGAGTGAAAGTTGTTGCTCTGGTGACCACCGGAGGCGTTACACTTGAGGATATACCGGGATTAGCGGCTGCTCTGGTGATGGGAGGTGTTACACTTACTGGAATATTTCCTGCTATGCTGGGGATGATGGTGGAAGTGACGGCTCCACGAGATGTATTGACCACGGTAGCTCCACTGACAGGTACATCGACACCGGGAGTGTTATCCACACTAGTTCCATCAGAATTGATTGCTGATCCAGACCTGAGTTCCACCGTCTTGAAACGAATCGTTGATTTAATTGGTTCTAAGATCTACCCTTTTGAAATTGATAAAATCGAATCGGATTTCGAAGAAATTGACTTTACAACCGAGAGATTAATCTCCCACTGTGGTCGCCAATTGTTTGTGGGTGAAAATTATTCCTGCTCATTTTGGTAATTTGGGGTGTGGATGAGGAATGAATCTAAACCTTAAACAAATGCAATGCGCGATGAGTGCTCGTAGATTCGAGATATCAATCTGTGTAAGTCCGGCCTAAACCAAGAAATGGCCGTTCCAGACTTATTTCGGTCACAAAGTGAAGGAGATGGGGTTGATCTTAGGGAGGGAAGCGAAGAAGGTGTTGAGATTGTGAAGGTGTTGGATATGTATGACTTGTATCAGAAAGCTGAAATGGCTTGCAGGATGTAAGCTATCAGTTCCGGTGTTTGAATACGATTGTATCAACACTTGCCTCTGTTATCTCGTCTTGTTCTGTTGTTTTTGAAAAATAGGGCGGAGAACCTATTTATACAAGTCTTTTATCCTAACCTTCGTATCTCGTGGGAAGTGGAGAAAGTGGAGTGATGGAGTAGTGGAGTAGTGTGTTGGTGTCACACAACCAGGCTTGCCCACTTCTCCCATCATCACTAACCGTCCATGACTTCCTGACACGTTCTTGTGACGGCGCGTTGTGCGCTGCACGCTGTAAACCGCCAGACCAATACCCCGGTATGTATCCCCCTGTTTGTGACATGATTGATGTCTTGAATGTGTGGATCGTGGGACCCACAGAAAATAGCATGTAGTGCTAGATTGAATAACTGCATTATTCAGGAAGTCAATACTTGTGAAGTATCGTGTGTATACTATGCAGGTACCGCATCGAGTATATTCAGCATGTATGAAGCATCGTTGTTTGAGCGTCTCAAAACCTCATATCCAACCTACTTCATGCGATGATTTGGAAGTTGCGCATGCAAACCCTCCCTTGACCGACCACATGGTGTGGTAGAGTGACGGATGGTGATCACCATGACTCTGCACTGACCAATTAACTCCTGACCAGGGCTGTACATCCAAGCTGGTGAAGTTGGACGGATGAGATGATCTTTGAGACACTCATATGCGACCATTGATGGAATTAGGGTTTATGAAAAGGTGCGCAAGCATCACTTTTCATCTTGGTCGAATCCAAGCTTGGGACACAATTTTGTCTAGGCCGATCATGCATGCCTGTAGACGACATGACGGTGTAGGCACCCATACATCATTGTCTCACGAAAGTGTGATCCGGTCCACTCAATTCGTCCGGCGAAGTTGTGTGGTTGAGATCAATTTGCGACAGAAAACTGATGCCGCAAAAGCCGATCCTCATGCCATCTTCATGTGCCCGTTCCAATAAGACCATGCTTGGTCGGTCCTGGCTGATTGACCCAGCGGTGGTAGGCTGGAGTTCACGTCCATACCCTGACATCCCAAAGAAACATGATCTAAGCCACTCAATTTGTCCGGTGAAATCGAGTGGTCAAGATTAGTTTGCAGCTTGGTAGGTGCGACCACACTTGTTTTGGGCACGTGAATCGAGACATATAGCCAAGTCTGGTCTTGGACGGTTGGGTGTGGAGATAGGTGGGCCCACAGTGATCATGTTGATACTTACTGGACCTGCTTAGCCTATTCCGGGACCCTCCATCCGCTCAATAGAAGATGGACGTTCGTGATAGCGAGACAAATCCTAGTTAGGGTATTGTCGACCGTGTGTCACACCCAGTTTTTGGGCATTCGAATCGAGGTGACCAACTATAGTTGGTCCTGACCGATCATTCAGGTATGCAGGTGGGCCCATGGTGGTTGTTTTGACATGCTCTGGGCCCTCTGAATCTACATCTACACCCTCCATCTATACATGCATAGATGGATGGTTGAGACTGTTTTGCGCCACATGTAATGTGCCGCAAACCCTAATTTAGGGTTTTCCGTCCATACTGCTATGGTTTGGACGTTTTGGCAAGCTAGGCCAATATTTTGGGGAGGCCGAACATGCGGGGCACGCATTGGTTCGGCAGCAGATATTCCATACCTGCTTGGGGGTTATGCAATATATATGGGCCATCCAATCATGCTGGTGGAGTTGGATGGTCGTGATCATATCCAGACTGATACGGTCATTCCGGATGCTCAATCGGGCTAGTATAACACACCGAGAGTGGCTCAATCGGGCTAGTATAACACACCGAGTGTTGCATCCTGTACGGGTATTTCGAACATGTTTCATTATAATGCTTGGAGATTCGTGTTGCTCTGCTGAGAGCAACACTCCGTCATTATGCCGCACTGATAATGAGTACAGGAAATACAAAGCTGGTTGCGCATTAATTAATAATGCTGTAAATTCACAGGGTATATGGTATTGTTGCTACATGCTCCAACCTGGATGAATTTCGTGTATTTTATTCACAGAATGGGATTGTTGCCACATGCTCCATTCTAGGTGAATAAATAAAGTGAAGGAGTATCCATCACTAATTATTGGCCTTATCTTTTACAAGATGTTAGCGCATAATTTTAAGGTTTTACCATTTTACCCTTAAATGAAAATCCACCATCAACAAGAATTTAAACAAATAAATCTAAAAATATTGAAGATGAAAATCGTTGGACATAGCTATGTGTAATCACAATAATGGCTATTCCAAACTCTAGTTATTCTTCTTAAAAACACAAGAATAAAATTCTCATAAGAAGTTTTTCTAGATATTGAGACCTCTGAAAAATTCTTTATCATCCCCGAACTCATTGTCGTCAACAGCCATAGGAACATATGGTTCGTGAAGAAAGGATTCAATTCCAACAAACCTTCTAGGCTGAAGATGTCGAACCAGGGCCTTCTGAATCTCAAGAGTTCTTAAAACAAAAGCCTTTATTTGCTGAATCTTCTTTTTTGTCTCCTTCAACTCTTCAAGAACATCAGAAAACTTCTGAGAATTTGAAGGAACAACACTTGGCTTCCTCACATTCCTTCTTTTTCTTTTCAAAGTTGGAGGTATTGGATATTTTTCTTTTTCCTTCATGTTTGATGGCTTAACAATCATATTAACATCTTTTCCATTAGAAGATATGATGCTTGGAGTATCCATATGATGGGTTTGTGAGAGGAAGTCACAAAAAGCTCAACAAGCATTCTATTGTTTAAAATAGTTTCAGAGAAGGAAAATATATGTAGGGTTACGAAACCTTTAAACATACATGTTCATGTACACATAAAATTCAACCCTATTAAAGGCAGAATTGCTTATTTTAACCCTCTTTTTATTGATTAATCAGGGAAGTCCTTTCCAATATCAATTAGATATGAAAAGTGGCATGAATCCCATACTTTACAATGCTCTTAGAGCAAAAACAACCAAAATAAAATCAAAACAACTAAATATTTTTTTTTCTTCTTTTGCTTAAAGCCCGAGGTGTGCAAAATATTGTCTCTTTTGATCAGTTACATGAGACAAGATGCACTAACCAACACAATTTAAGTTGTGTTGGGGTGAACAATAATATGTTCACCATATCCTTTTTTATCGGAATTCATAAAACCATGTTTCTCATAGTGTTTAGACCACAACTTTATTTCAAATGGTCTTGTCTTATCCTTGGAAACTAACTTCTTTGACGAAGATAAAATCTTACATACCTCTGCGGTCTTTTGAACAAGTTTAAGCTTGTTTGCTAATCGATTTTCTCTTCGTTGAAGATTGTTGACATGTATCAATTTGTGTTTGTACTTGTAACACTTTGAAAGTTCATGACCCTTGAGGGAACAATATGAGCATGTCAACCTAGAATATGATTTAGGTATTCAGGATGTGCAAGCGGCGAGACACAAAGTAGAACCTGAAAAATTAGATAAATATTTTCCAGCGGAAATGTCAATTTTTTCTTCCAGATTGGTTGAGTTTTCTTCTGAAAGAATATCAAGATTAATGTATGTATTGTTACAATTATCAAAATCAATATTTTTACAAAGAAGTGCAACATATGATTTTTCGTCTTCATTAAAATCATAGTTGTCAGACATTTCATTAAGAGTTGCAACAAGACCTTTGTTCCCAGTTGTTGATGGTGGAATTCTGTTCAGGGGTAAAATTGTAAAAGCCAAATTTCAAGCTGACATCCTGCAAGGGATAAGGCCTTCATGCGGTGAATATCCTCTCCATATTAATTCATTGGAGCATGTGCAACCATCCCTGAGAATTAAAGCCTACCCAGAGCGGAGCATGTAGCAACCATCCCGATTTTATGTAGGTTTGCAGCATTACTATTAATGATTTAATTAAAGCCTTGTGTTCGACATGCAAACATCCGTAGGCTACCTGATGGTGGGTTATATTAGCCCCGTTGAGCGCAGGCAAGACTACCCATGCTAGTCTCACCTGCTGAAAACAAACTCAAAAATAGGTCTCATCCGTCCAACTTCGCAGGCATAGATGGAGGGTGTAGATATAGATTCAGGGGGTCCTGAGCATGTTACCATGATCACCTCGGACCCACCTTCATGCATGACCGAACGGTCAAGACCAACTACAGTTGGTCCTTCCAAAACGTGCGCTCAAAGTGAGCATGACGCACGGCTAGGGTTCCTTTTAATCGTGAATGTCCAACTTCGCAGGCATAGTTGGACGGCTTAGATTATACCCTAAAACAAGTAGTGAAGTGATGATACACCATTGGCGGACCCAATTCCTACCTACATGACCGACTTCCTCATAGGCAAGCCGTGGTACAAGAAACGATTGCCAAAACAAGGCTAGGTTGACGCCTTATGCAGGTTGAGAAGATCCAAAACGATCACGACCATCCAACTTTGCAAGCATAGTTGGATGGCTTAGATTGCACCCAGGGTCATAGAGCAAGCATGTACATGCTCACTGTCGGCCCAAGATATTGCATACATGGTCGGTCTTCCCAAAGGAGGCGCACGCAACCCAAGACCGATCACCCAAAGTGGCCGGTCCGAAACCCTAATTAGGGTTTGCGGCGCATATGTCGCAGAAACATCTCGAGCGTCCATATTCGCAGGCTTGGATGGAAGGCAAAGATGGAGACTTAGAGGGAACGGAGCATGTTAGCATGACCACTGTGGGCCCGACTTCACTCCTAGCTGATCGTCCAAGACCAGCAGTGGTCAAGTTCCTTGGTACGCGTGCCCAAAGGTGGAATGTCACGGCCCCTCCATAAGTTTTAATCTCGACCACTCGTCTTTGCCACCTAAAGTGAGTGACTTAGATCAAATCTTTGCAAGTCAAGCAGGCATGGGCGTGAACACCATTGTATCACCTCCATGCAGGGCCAATTGATGAGTGCCAAATATTGCATATTCATACACCTTTTCATTGGCACTTAACTTATCTTTCGCGCTTCAAAGTCATATATTATCCCAAATTCTGCATTTTTACAATTTTCAAGAATAAATATTTGTATTAATTAATTTTGTGTTTTTAAGTACTAAATAAAGCTTGGAAGAATTGAGAAGACAAAAGAGAAGAAAGTTGGAAGCGTTGCAACCCGCTCGCGCATCAGTGGCAACCTGTTTACAATACATGGGATTAAACTACCCATGATCCAAGACCCAAGACCCAAATCCGTTTCCACCTCACCCCCATTGGATTCTTTCCAAAACATCCACCTCACTCCCATTGGATTCTTTCCAAAACATCCACCTCACCGCCATTCTCTCACTCAATCACTCCCAATTTTTTTCCCACCACCAAATATATTCCATTTTATCCATCAATTAAAGAAAACATGTTTTGTTGAGTGGATGATTGCCAAATTCGAATCCAAGTGTTGAGAGAATTTTTGTGTATAAATAGAGAGGGTTGTTTTGTTGAAAAACCATCCAAGAATAGCTTGTTCATGTTAGTTTCTTAAATTCAGTTTTGTTGTAATGTTGTTCATGTTCTAATTTCATTTGCTAGGGTTTAAATGAAGCCGTAACTTATTGTTATGTATTAATATCTTGTATATTGTTCTTGAAAGTTTAGAATTGTTTAAAGATATAATTTAATCCAAGTTTGTCAACATCTTTCTCTCACAATGTATGCCATGTATCCATTGTAGTTATAATATCTCTATGTTGATTATGCTGCAACTCATGCTTAACCAAATATTGATCCTCAGATTAGTTGTGCTTTAATTAGACAGTTAATGCTTTGGAGAAATACTTTAGTTGTGATTAAATTATCCATTGGAGAAACACCTTAGATATATGGTAGACTTGAATCTGCTGTAAGGACAAGAATAATATTACAAGTTGAATGCATATCATAGGTTAGTGGTGGATTTGAATACCCTAGTATACATATTCTCAGTATTTACACCTTGATTTAATTGCATATTTTAATTAAAATTACTTTCTGTTTAAGTCTTTTGCCAATATCTCGTCGTATCGACAAAATCAAACCCCTTTTGGTTACTCTCTGAATCAGTTCTAAGTAAGGATTTAGAATCAACTTCTACACTCTCCAAGTCTCCGTGGTTCGACCTGTGCTTGCCCTGTGTTGCTTGTCGACACTGTGCACTTGCAGTTTATACATAGTAGTAGGTTACTTTTCCGAGCCTACCACCAATCGGTTCCTCCATAGAAACTCCCTTAGCATGCAAACATTTGGGTTGAAAGAGGCAGCATGCGCGCCTCCCATCCAACGATCGCAAATAGGGTTGCAAGCCATCTCGTCCGTCCAACTTTGCTAGCTTGGACGAATGACTTAGGGTGCGAATCAACCAGCAAACAAGGTATCACCATGATCACCATCCGTCACTCTTCTTCACAGGGTGACCGACCAAGGCGTGGCCTTCCCATACATCCTCAAAACGGTCAGCTGAAGATGGCTGCATGCGATGTCATACCAAGTTCACGATTCACCCTGCACTATTTTATATGGGTCCCACGATCCACACACTCGAGACATTAATCACGTCACAACTGGGGGATACAAACTGGGGTATTGGTCTGGCGGTTTACAGCGTGCAGCGTGCAACACGCCATCACAAGATCGTGTCAGGGAAACATGGGCGGTTAACGATGATAGGAGAAGTGGGCGAGCAACCGTGTGACACTAACACACAACTCCACTTCCTCCACTTTCCCACGAGAAACGTGATGAAGGCTTATCGACTTGTATAAATAGGTTCTCCTCCCTATTTCAAACAATATAGAACACCAAGTGTTAATAATATCGTATTCAACACCCAGAGCCTGCCTGCAACATTTGCTAGCCTGCTCAACCTTCTGTTAACAAGTCATCAAATAGCCTTCATCTTCATACTCTCAACACCTTCTTGGCTTTTCTCCCTAAGATCAACCTCACTTCCTTCACCTGTGACCGAAACAAATCTGGAATGGCCGTGTCTTCGGTTTAGGCCAGAATTGTAAAGCTTATCTCTCGAATCAAAAGTGCTTATCGTGCAACACATTTGTTGAAGGTTTAAATTCACTTCTCATCCACACACACCCAAAATTACCTAAACCGGCAGAAGTAGTTTTCTCCCACAAACAATTGGCGACCACAGTGGGAGGTTAATCTATCGGTTGTGAAGTCGATCTCTTCAATACCATTTCAATTTTCAAGAATGGTGGATCTTAGATCTGGATCAACAACCAATCCCGAGGGAGGTAGCGCCGACAACACTTCTAGCGCTGATATCCCAATTACTGGTGTCACTATACAACCTGCCAGTACAACCAACGTGTCCCGTGGAGTTGCGTCTTCTACCATCAGTACCACCAGTACCGGCGGAGTAGGAGCGAACATTCCAGTAGGTGTGACACCTCCCATTACAAGAGCCAGAGCGGCTACAAATCCAGGCATTTCCTCAAGCATGACACCTCCATCCGTCACCAGAATGACTGTTACTCCCCCTTCAGGAAGAGGATCTGGGGGACCCATAGGAGGACAACCTCCTATCACCATGGTGGACTTGATGGAGAGACAAGAAACCCTCGCTAAAGCTCAGGCAGACATGGAAACCACTCAGAAGGAGGTACTCACCTTCCATAAAACATTAACCGATCGATTACCGCAAGAGTCGAGACATCCCCAAGGGCCAACAAGAAATACGTTCGGCACACCTGGAGCAGGTACCTCAGTTACGCAAGCCTACTTGAACGAAGAGTCTTATGCTGCTGACCACGCAAGAGAAAGGGACTAGGAGCGTCTCAGGGAAAGGATCCGACCATCCAACTTTATTACACGTGAAGATCTGGAGAGAATCCTCCAAAATCGTGGCAAAGAAAATCCGATAGACGCGCATCGACACCAACCTCCATATCCACAAGACGTGCAGCAGATTCCTCTTCCCAGGGGATACACCTCCCCTCAATTCACCCTTTACGATGGTACCGGTAATGCTCGTGAAAACGTCTCTCGATTTTTAGAATCCTTAGGAGAACACGAATACAATCACGTTCTCCGCCTGAAGGAATTCTCCAAATCACTTACGGGGAGAGCCTATACGTGGTACAACAACATCGCACCCGACAGCATATCCAATTGGAGTAAGATGGTCAGTGCGTTTTACAAGAAATATTTCTTTGTATCTGAGCAAGTTACTTTCTCCGACCTGGGAAGAATCTCCCAACGAACATCCAAACGATTTTGTCAAAAGGTTCAGAACACAAGCGTTGGACTGCCATGAACCAAATGTCACAGAACGACAGTTGGTGGAATTATGCATCAACGGAATGATACCCATATATCGCGCCCTACTGGAAAACTTGGGATTCCAGACGTTCTCAGAGCTCCATGAAGCAGCCAAACGTTCGGCCACTACCGCCCCAGAATTATTGGAGAGAACCAGGATCGTTCGGAGCGACGATTCACGAGATAATCGGGAAAACAGGCGCCTCATCAATAAGCAGTATAATACTGGCCCTTCTGTCAGTGTAGTAAGAGAAGGCGGAAAGAGAAAAGCTCCAGCGGCAACAGAACAACTACCCAAGCGTGCGGCTCAAACGCATAAAGCTTCGCCTCGAAAGGGAACATGCAAAGATCCTACGCAGAGCACCGAATACATAGGCTTCCCGTTTCCGATAAATGAAGTAATGGAACTCTTGGAGGCATGGATTCAGGATGATGCTATCAAGCTACCTCCTATCAGACGTCCACCAACTGAGAAAGATATGGCAGACCCTAAGTACTGCCGTTATCATAGGTTTGTTTACCACCCAACTAAGGATTGCAACAAGCTGAAAGAAATCTTCAGGGAAAAGATAGCAGCAGGAGAGCTTCAATTGGGAAATGAAGGAGTTCACAGAGACCCCCTTCCTGTCCGAAGTTGCATGATCTCTGGAAGCTTTGTGCGCAAGACTGTACAATCCATGATGGAACACCTGTGTGAAATCTTGTACCTTTCCAAGGTACAACGTCAAGATATATTCATGGCCCTCAACCGTATTGTGTCAGTAAGGCGCTTGTACCCAAAAAAGGAAGTCGTTCCAGCATCTCAAGCCTCCTTGGAAGATAGCACCAACAAAGGAAACTGGGGACTTTTGACCGTCGCCCATCTGAAAGATGTCAAGTTAGATAGCACATTAATCGATGCAGCTTCTGAATTCAACATCGTTACTATCAAGACCCTGCAAGCTACGAAAATCTCAAAGCAGGAGGCTACCCGTGGTCCGACTGTGATCAAGAGCCCAGAAGGAGAATTTGTGGATGTCTACGGATACATTGACCTTGATGTCAAGATTGGTAACACTCCAACACAAGATAGATTCCATATAATTAAGGAACATCCGGATTACGACATGATTCTGGGGCGCCCGTGGGTACACAAGGCGCATTCCTTACCAATCTCAGTACCTGAAAGAATCTCCAACAAGCCAGCTCCGACGATTTCCAACAAACCTTGGAGAATCGAAGACTTCCTTTTGCCTCCATACCAACAACTCACAGGCATAACGCAACTCCCTGGTGAAATCCATTCGTCCTGCGTCAAGAGATTCCGAGCCCAAGTAAGTCTCATTGAACGACCCTCTTTGAAAGTAGTGGATGATTGTCCTGCTAGACCACCGAGGACTATTTCACCTGACAGGCGGGCCACCACCAAGAGATGTGAATGGAGTGCTGGCCCCTTTAAGCGCTTCACCAAAAGTTTGGAAGCAGTCAAGAATGACACGTGTCAAAAGCAAACTGTTATACCGAGTCCAAATCCGTTTCAAATCGGAGATATGGTAGCAAAGGTAACCACGTTCCAAGTTGGAAACATGGCAGTGAAAATAACTGCCCAGCCTGATATGCCTGCAAAGGAAGAAGAAGTATTCTTAGTGGCAGATGTTATCTTGGGCGGTTACTGCAAGATCATCAATGCAGACAAACTCTAAGGTGTGGTTGTTCACTCACGATGGCTCAAGCCCTACCTCACTTGAAGACACGACATCACCTCTCTAATCCCCCCGGGGGGATTCCTCCAACAATTTTCCTTTTCACAATATTTGTAATTCCTTCAAAATGATGGCACCGCTTTCCTTCATACTAATTAGGGTTTCAATATTTCTTCAAGTAATCAAGATTTCATTCCTTTTATAATTTCTCATAAAATCACACAAAGTTATGAGTCACCTTCAAACCACCATTACCCAAAAAGAAAACCCTAAATCCTCATACCAAATCTTCATACCAGCCTGGTAATATGGGAGGAATAAAACATGTAAAAAGGCGAGGAGGAAGGTATCCTACATGATCTACTTCAACAGAGGCAGACTCACGTCAGGGGGCACAAGCAGAAAAAAATATGCATGTTTCGAAAGCAGCATTGAATAAAACTTTGTTCAAGACAAGCAAGCAAAGAAGAAAACTTCAAACTCAGCCGCTACTGAGTATATAAAAAAAAATATACAAAGAAGAATAACAGGGAAACTCAATTTCTGGTTGCGTCTTCATCACTGTCGGGATCCACATCTCGTGCCGCTTTCTCCAGAGACGCCTCAACTTCTTCTTCGGGCACAGCAGCTACCGCCTCAACATCTTCAGCATGCGTATCTTCTGCACCTTCTACAGAATCCATTGCAACCTTAGAAATCGTGCCAATCACTTTCGGACGTTCAGTCTCATCATTATTAGGGTCAAGGATTATCACACCACCATGTATTGGGTAATCACACTTCCCATCACCCGCAGGACCTTCGTGTTCAACCCTCCGTCTCTTCAACCGAGCTTCCAACCCTTCAGCTCTCAAGCTTACTGGTGCTTATGACACCTCGCGTTTCCACTTCGCCCGCAATGCTTCTTCATGTCTTTGTTTCTCCTCCATATCGATTGCAACTGAAAGAGAACGGAGCCGCCCCTGACAATGGTTAAATGCAAGACATACATTTCCTGTACGACATGGACGACTTCACGAAGTGGCAAATCAATTTTAGCCATCACCTCTTCATATGCGTTAGCCTCTAGTTTATCAACTTCAAAACTTTTTTCTGAAGAAGCTGCAGAGTGATCATCACCAACTCCTTTCATGATGTACTGCAAAAAAGAGAGGAAGATGAGTTATGGCGGCACATAAAAGAGAGGAAGATGAGTTACGGCGGCACATAAAAAATATTCTAATCACAACTATCGCCAATCGATTAAGAAATCAACGTGTGAAGCAATACCTGAGATGTTGAAGAAGACGATCGCCTAATGAGAAGAATATAGAAAACTTCTTTATATGCTTCACGATCCAACAAGATCCCCAGGATAAAAGAAGTCCGCCTTGCCGCTTTCTGAGGCTGTTGAGTCGGGATTATGATCAACAATGTTTATCAAATGCACGATGCTTGCTAGGCATATGAGAAGGCACACATAAAGAGGAAGGCCAAGGTGGATCGACCCATCAAGTTGTACTTCCCTAGCCGAGCTTTACCATTGGAAGGATCAACTCAACCGGCTCCAAGGCATTTAACACACGTGACATACCTTCTCCCACGCGGTAAACATGTATTTACTCTGGCTTTAATTATTATTGTATGCAAATTGTCACCATCTCATGCCTACCCTACAATAGTGTAACCATTGCATGCTAGGCAGGGGACTTAATGTTGATGGTGGAATTCTGTTCAGGGGTAAAATTGTAAAAGCCAAATTTCAAGATGACATCCTGGAAGGGATAAGGCCTTCATGCAGTGAATATCCTCACCATATTAATTCATTGGATCATGTGCAACCATCCCTGAGAATTAAAACCTACCCAGAGCGGAGCATGTAGCAACCATCCCGATTTTATGTAGGTTTGCAGCATTACTATTAATGCTTTAATTAAAGCCTTGTGTTCGACATGCAAACATCTGTAGGCTACCTGACGGCGGGTTATATTAGCCCCGTTGAGCGCAGGCAATACTACCCATGCGAGTCTCACCTGCTGAAAACAAACTCAAAAATAGGTCTCATCCGTCCAACTTCGCAGGCATAGATGGAGGGTGTAGATATAGATTCAGGGGGTCCTGAGCATGTTACCATGATCACCTCGGACCCACCTTCATGCATGACCGAACGGTCAAGACCAACTATAGTTGGTCCTTCCAAAACGTGCGCTCAAAGTGAGCATGACGCACGGCTAGGGTTCCTTTTAATCGTGAACGTCCAACTTCGCAGGCATAGTTGGACGGCTTAGATTATACCCTAAAACAAGTAGTGAAGTGATGATACACCATTGGCGGACCCACTTCCTACCTACATGACCGACTCCCTCATAGGAAAGCCGTGGTACAAGAAACGATTGCCCAAACAAGGCTAGGTTGACGCCTTATGCAGGTTGAGAAGATCCAAAACGATCACGACCATCCAACTTTGCAGGCATAGTTGGATGACTTAGATTGCACCCAGGGTCATAGAGCAAGCATGTACATGCTCACTGTCGGCCCAAGATGTTGCATACATGGTCGGTCTTCCCAAAGGAGGTGCACGCAACCCAAGACCGATCACCCAAAGTGGCCGGTCCGAAACCCTAATTAGGGTTTGCGGCGCATATGTCGCAGAAACATCTCGAGCGTCCATCTTCGCAGGCTTGGATGGAAAGCAAAGATGGAGACTTAGAGGGAACCGAGCATGCTAGTATGACCACCGTGGGCCCGACTTCATGCCTAGATGATCGGACAAGACCGGCAGTGGTCAAGTTCCTTGGTAAGAGTGCCCAAAGGTGGAATGTCACGGCCCCTCCATAAGTTCTAATCTCGACCACTCGTCTTTGCCACCTAAAGTGAGTGACTTAGATCAAATCTTTGCAAGTCAAGCATGCATGGGCGTGAACACCATTGTACCACCTCCATGAAGGTCCAATCGGTTCCTCCATAGAAACTCCCTTAGCATGCAAACATTTGGGTTGAAAGAGGCAGCATGCGCACCTCCCATCCAAAGATCGCAAATAGGGTTGCAAGCCATCTCGTCCGTCCAACTTTTCAAGCTTGGACGAATGACTTAGGGTGCGAATCAACCAGTAAACAAGGTATCACCATGATCACTCTTCTTCATAGGGTGACCGACCAAGGTGTGGCCTGCCCATACAGCCTCCAAACGGTCAGCTGAAGATGGCTGCATGCGATGTCATACCAAGTTCACGATTCACCCTGAACTATTTTATATGGGTCCCACGATCCACACACTCGAGACATTAATCACCTCACAACTGGGGGATACAAACTGGGGTATTGGTCTGGCGGTTTACAGCGTGCAGCATGCAACATGCCATCACAAGATCGTGTCAAGGAAACATGAGCGGTTAAAGATGATAGGAGAAATGGGCGAGCAACCGTGTGACACTAACACACAACTCCACTTTCTCCACTTTCCCACGAGAAACGTGATGAAGGCTTGTCGACTTGTATAAATAGGTTCTCCTCCCTATTTCCAACAATACAGAAAACCAAGTATTAATACCATCGTATTCAACACCCATATCCTGCCAGAAACATTTGCTAGCCTGCTCAACCTTCTATTAACAAGTCATCAAATAACCTTCATCTTCATACTCTCAACACCTTCTTCGCTTCCCTCCCTAAGATCAACCTCACATCCTTCACCTGTGACCGAAACAAATCTGGAACGGCCGTGTCTTCGGTTTAGGCCAGGATTTTACAAATTATCTCTCGAATCAAAAGTGCTTATCGTGCAGCACATTTGTTGAAGGTTTAAATTCACTTCTCATCCACACACACCCAAAATTACCTAAACCGGCAGAAGTAGTTTTCTCCCACAAACAATTGGCGACCACAGTGGGAGATACATCGCCTTATGTATTAACCGGAGGATCATAGCCATTAAAAAACACGTACCCATGTTTGAAAATCACGAGATTTAAGAAAATCATGCAAATAATTTTACACCACAAGTAGTTTGAGCCATCGAAGACTGGTGGTACATTTATGGAGATATAATTGTTGTCCATAGAGTCAGATCGCTACAAACACAGACTTATGAGG
This sequence comes from Papaver bracteatum, assembly GCA_023529315.1. Lineage (NCBI taxonomy): Eukaryota > Viridiplantae > Streptophyta > Magnoliopsida > Ranunculales > Papaveraceae > Papaver > Papaver bracteatum. The sequence continues at coordinate 2,079,920 of JAJJWX010003739.1, read as the reverse complement.
TATTTAAACGTGTTTGCCTTCTTTGATACCGATTGAAAAAGTGGGAGTACAACAACCTTTCACAATAATTCTCTTAGCAATCTATATAGACTAACTCTAATATAATTTTAAGAGAATCAACTAGACAGTCGGACTCAATCTTAGTAAAAAGTATATCAAGGAGTTATATCTCAATTTCTCGATTCAATACTTACTCAATCAAATAGAAATCTGTGAATCTAATTGAATATAAGAGAAATTAACTTAAATGGTACCAAAGACCAATGTTCAAGTATCAATCAATTTCAATCAACAACCAAAGGTTGGATTTACCAACTGATTGATTCAACGCACAACCTGTGATATTTCAATTATATAAAAAAATATAATACGGAAAAGAAATAAAACAGACACCAGAAGTTTTGTTAATGAGGAAACCGCAAATGCAGAAAACCCCCGGGACTTAGTCCAGATTGAACACACACTATATTAAGCCGCTACAGACACTGGCCAACTACAAACTAACTTCGGTCTGGACTGTAGTTGAACCCCAATCAATCTCACACTGATCCAAGGTACAATTTCTCTCCTTACGTCTCTGATCCCAGCAAAATACTACGCACTTGATTCCCTTAGCTGATCTCACCCACAACTAAGAGTTGATACGACCCAAAGTCGAAGACTTTAATAAACAAATTTGTATGACACAGAAAAGTCTACAGTAATAGATAAATATGTCTCCCACAGAAATACCTACGAGTTTTGTTCCGTCTTTTGATAAATCAAGGTGAACAGGAACCAATCGATAACCCAGACTTATATTCCCAAAGAACAACCTAGAATTATCAATCACCTCACAATAATCTTAATCTACTAGCGAAATAAGATATTGTGGAATCACAAACGATGAGACGAAAATATTTGTGACTACTTTTCTATCTTTCCTATCAGAGAAATTAATCTCAATCCAATCTTACGATTGCACTCAATCACGATAGAAACATCAAGATCAGATCACGCAACTACAGATAAAAAATAGTTGGGTTTGGCTTCACAATCACAATGAAGGCTTCAAGTCGTTAACCTACAAGGTCTCGGTAGAAACCTAAGGTTAAAGAAGAATCGACTCTAGCTTATACAACTAGTATCACACAGGAGGTATGGGTATTAGGTTTCCCAGTTGCTAGAGTTCTCCTTTATATAGTCTCCAAATTAGGGTTTGAAATCTAAATTACCTTGGTAACAAAGCATTCAATATTCACCGTTAGATGAAAACTAGATTAGATTCAAGCTAAGTTACCTTGGTAACCCGTTAGATCGAACTTATCTTGTTATACACAAATGAAATGCACGTTCATTCAGATTTGTGTAATCATACCTAAACATGTACACCTAGTTGGTTCAACAGTAGTTAACCAATGGTTAGCCATATGAGCACTTTCATACCAACCATATTCATCTTCACCATAACTAGTTCAAATGACTCAAAATAACTAGTTAGAGAGTTGTTCAATTGCTTAGATCTCATAGAAGTATACAAGACACAATCGAAGCAAAAACGATTATAATTCACTCGAATCGATTCCTGAAATTTATATCCATGGTTTGCATATATGCATTCCTAAGTTTATATAAGTTTAAGTTCACGAATAAACCTTTTTTAGAAAATAACCCACTCAAGTACGCATACCGGTACGCATACTTTAGTACCCGGATTGAGTTTGTTTTCAGTTCACAAACTCCAGCAGAAATTCACGGGATGTGAACTTCCGGCAGTACGCATATAGGTACGCAGACTTTAGTTCAAGTTATCCTGATCATCAAAGTACGCATACTTTGGTTCAAGGATTTTGGACTTGCACACGTATGAGTTCACATACAATGTTTATATCCATTCAAGGTTATATATTCTAAACTCTCATTTCAATGATTAAAAATATTCTTAGAGGATGTTAAATAGAGGTTATTCACACACTTTTTTTTCATCAAAGAGATTTCCAAGATATTGAAATAATCAACATGACTTTCGTCACTTTTAAAGATGAACTTGGCCAAAGCGAAAGCTTACCAACACATATTTCGAGAAATAGATAAGTGAGTTAAACTCGGATCGAAATAGCAATTGTGCATAATCGAATTCTATATAGAAATATGACTTTTGTCTCAAGATAGGAGATAGAGTATATAGACTTTTTGAGTGATAGATAAGTTCAAATCTCCACATACCTTTTAGTCGATGAAGTTCCACCAGTTCCTTGAATAGTTATTCGTCTTTGTATGATGAATGACGTGGAGTCTGGACCTCGACTACACTTTCTATCCTAGTCCGAGACTTAGCTATAAGTAGACTATAAATCAAGACTTATAGTTTTGGCAACTAAACTTGACAAACAAGCTTGAGATAGCAACGCTTTGGAGTTCGACCGAGCAGTGCTCTAACACTATCCTACTACCAATGAACTTCAGATTGGAATGTAGTTGAACCCTAATCAATATCACACTGATTCAAGGTACAGTCGTGCTCCTTACATCTCTGATCTCAATAGGATACTACGTACTTGATTCCCTTAGCTGATCTCACCCACAACCAAGAGTTGCTACGACCCAAAGTCGAAGACTTGATAAATAAATCTGTCTCACATAGAAAAGTCTATTGGAACAGATAAATCTATCTCCCACAAAAATTGTTCCGTCTTTTGATAAATTAAGGAGAACATGAACCAATTGATATACCAGACTTATAATCCCGAAGAACAGCCTAGAAAATCAATTACCTCATAATAATCTTAATCGATTAACGAAACAAGATATTTTGAAATCACAAACGATGAGACAAAGATGTTTGTGACTATTTTTAATCTTACCAATCGAAGATAAATCTCAAGCAAATCTTAACAAAGATAATACTCAATCACGATAGTAAAAGTAAGATCAGAACATGCAACTACAGAGAAAATAGTTGGGTCTGGCTTCACAATCCCAATGAAGTCTTTAAGTCGTTAACCTACAGGGTTTCGTGAAAAACCTAAGGTTAAAGGAGAATTGACTCTAGCTTATGTAACTAGAATCACACATAAGGTGTGGGGATTAGGTTTCCCATTTGCTAGAGTTCTCTTTTATATAGTTTTCAAATTAGGGTTTGCAATCTAAGTTACCTTGGTAACAAAGCATTCAATATTTACCGTTATATGATAAACTGATTAAACCCAAGATAATATCTTTCAACTGTTAGATCGAACTTAGTTTGTTATACACAAATGAAATGTACCCTCATTTAGGTTTATGTAACCGTACCTAAATGTTTACACCATGTTGGATCAACAGTAGTTAACCGAGGTTAGCTATATGAACACTCTCATATCAACCTTATTCATCTTAAGCATAATTAGTTCAAATGAAACTAGTTAAATAGTTGTTCAATTGTTATATTCTCATAGAAGTATACAAGAACACAACTGAAGCAAAATCGGTTTGATCCACTCGAATCAATTTGTGAACATTATAGCCACGGTTTGCAAAGAATGCATTCCTTATTATATAAATGTATTTGTTCATAACAAAACCGATTTTAGAACTTTTACCATTCAAGCATGCGAACGGGTACGCATACCTCCAAACCCAGGAGAAAATTCCGGTCACAAACCTATGCCAGTGTGCGTACAGGTACGCGCACTTAGGTTCTCGGACTTCTCAAACCAACAGGTACGCATACGGTTATGCCTATTATGGTTCCCGGACATGGATCACCTATATGCAAGAGTGCACAACATGTTTATAATCCAATGTTGGTTAAGTGTTCTAAACTCTTATTTCAATCATTGAAACTTTCTTAGAGGATGACAATAGCCGTTTTCACATACTATTAGCATCAAAGAAATTTTCAAGTTATTGAAATAATCATAACGAAACATTCAAAGTCTACACCAAATGATTGTATCACACAAACCATGTAAGATGTTACTCGGCGATTTTCACATGATCTTCTTTTGAATTTCTTCAAGAATATAAGATAAAATTGGTTGAAGCGAAAGCTTACTAACACATATTTCGAGAAATATGTAAGCGAGTTAAACTCAACTCGAAATCTCAAATGTGTATAATCGAAAACTATAGTAATACGAACTTTGTCTCAATATATGAGATAAAGTAGAAATAGACTTTCTAAGTGATAGATGAGTTTTAGTCTCCACATACCTTTTGTTGACGAAGTTCCACAGGTTCACCTTAGTAGTTCTTCGTCTTCAATTGATGAACGTCGTGAAGTCTAATACTCAACTACACAATCTATCCTAGTCTGAGGAATTTGTCATGAACCTGCCAGGCCCATGACCTTGTTAAGCATGTTAGTGCAACTTAATTGCTAAGGGGTACCTTGGGGTGTCCTAGATTTATTTGTAATTAGGGTTGCCTTTATCTTCCTAAAGTTCTGTGTTAGTAACTAGATGTTTAGTGAGCCGTTTAAATTGTTTTCCATTCATGAGAACTACTTAAGAACAATCATTGTAAGAGTTTGGTTAAGAAAAGAAATACAATAGTTTCCTTTGGAAGTAAAACATGCTCTGATTCAGAGAGAAGGTAGCTTGCTACCAAAACTTATCTTCATCTTCTTGTATTGATACTTATAGATCAGTACATTTGGTATCAGATTCCATTCTGGGACCTATATCATGACAGGGGGTGATAAAAAAAACCGTTAAAGATATTTTTGGCATGGCTCAGGACAACGCAACAACCATCTTACTCATCAAAGATCAGTTACAGAAACTCAGTGATGATGCAGCCGCTCGATCTGTTCAAGATACTCTAGTTAAAGATAGTTTTGCCTTACTCTTTAAAACTATGGGTATTCCTCCACCTTCTGCAGATACAACGTTTGACTCAGGTTCTCAAAATGGCAACCAAGAGGATTCAAACTCTGAACATCGTGCACTCACTCTTTCTAGTAAGTTTACTCGTCACCCTAAGGTTGATTTTCCAAGATTTGATGGCTCTAACCCCCGTGCTTGGGTTCAAAAATGTGAACGTTATTTTCAACTGCATAAATTTCCTGATGCTGAAAGAGTGGATATGGCCTCTCTTCACTTCGATTCTCAAGTAGATCCATGGTTTTTGAACTACCAGTATTCATTGGGATTTATTTGTTAAGGATTTATATGCTAGATTTGAAGATGTTGCTTCCGATAATTATGTGGGTAGTTTCAATAAATTATCTCAGTCATTTACTGTTGAAGATTACTATGATAAATGGGAACACTATAAAGGATTTATGGTTGCTAATAATCCATCTCTCCCTGAAAGTTTCTTATACCCTTAGCTTTATCAGTGGGTTGAAAGAAGAGATTCGCACTGTGGTTCAAATGTTTAAGCCAGAGTCCACTGCTGAAGCCTTTTACTTGGCCAGACTGCAACAAGATTCCCTTTGTAACCTCCCAAAAACTGTTAAACCCTTTACCAGACCCTTCTCCCCATCTCCATTATCGGTCTCACACCCACCCTCCACACTAAAACCATTTTTCTCTTTTTCTCACAACCCCCCTAAAATTAATCCTTCCCCCACCCTACTTCTTCACCAAAAACCAATACTACACTTCCCCCAGTTAAAAGACTTACCCAAGCACAAATGAAGATCAGGAGAGATCAAGGCTTGTGATATAACTGTGAAGAATTCTACAGAACTAGTCATATGTGCAAAACATAACAACTTTTGATGTTAATTGCATCAAAAGATGAAGTGGATGAGACAAGCAATACTTCTCCTGCTGAAACCCCAGTTGCTTCTCCTTCTAGTAGTGAGTCCATAATGGAAATATCCTTAAATGATTTAACAGGGAATGTTGGCCATGACACAATTCGAATCTCTTGCCATCTTAACAAACTTCCTGTGGTGGTACTTATTGACACAGGAAGCACACATAGCTTCATCGATATCTCCCTCACTGACAAACTTGGACTTCATGTTTTACCTACGGGCTACATGGTTGTCACAGTTGCAAATGGAGCAACAACTCTCAGCAAAGGCGTTTGTCAAAACTTATATTGGGAAATGCAGGGTTATGAATTCTCAGCTGACTTGCGAGCTCTTCCATTAGGGGGCTATGATATGGTACTTGGGGCTGATTGGTTACGACAGCTGGGAGATGTCACTTTCAACTTTGCTCAACTCAGCATCTCCCTCCTCCACCAAGGCATCATGTTTACTCTTCAGGGAAGTACTGTTAAACCATCCTTTAGTTTTATGAACAGTTCTTCCCTTAAGCAGTTTCTTAAAATTAAAACCCCAGCATTAATGGTCAATTTTTTTTCAATCAAGGCTACACCAGTGCAACCCATTCCTTCCCTTGTCACTAAGTTATTGGCCTCCTTTGCTGATGTTTTTACCGAACCCAAAACACTGCCACCTAACAGACCATTAGACCATAAAATTCCTCTTAAACCACATTCAACACCCACCTCACAAAGGCCTTATAAATGCCCATATTTACATAAATCCATTGTTGAGGAGTTAGTACAGGAATTACTCAACAATGATTTCATTCAACACAGCCACAGTCCCTTTGCTTCCCCTATTTTACTAGTTAAGAAGAAGGATAACAACTGGAGGTTTTGTGTGGATTATAGAAAGCTCAATGATCTTACTGTCATAGATAGCTTCCATATCCCTGTCATATAGGAGTTATTGGACGAACTAAAAGGTGCAAAAATCTTCTCCAAAATTGATTTAAGATTTGGTTATTACCAGATTCGAGTCTATGCACCTGACATACCTAAAACATCCTTTAGGACTCATCATGGCCACTTTGAGTTTAAGGTTATGCCATTTTGGCTTACCAATGCCCCTGATACATTTTAAGCACTCATGAATGAGGTTTTTCAACCATTCTTAAGGAAATTTGTGCTAGTTTTCTTTGATGACATTCTGGTCTACAGTAATTCCTTGGAAGAACATTTGGTACACTTGCATCAAGTTCTCTCTTTACTCAGACAACACTCCTTATTTTCCAAGATGTCAAAATGCTCATTTTCTCAACCTACTCTGGAGTACTTAGGTCATATCATTACAGCTGAAGGGGTGGCAGCTGATCCTGAGAAGATTGCTGCTATGCAGTCTTGGCCCCATCCGACATCATTGAAACAATTGAGAGGCTTTCTTGGACTTACTGGGTACTATAGAAGATTCATAAAAGGTTATGGGACCATTTCTAAACCTCTCACTGACATGTTGAAGAAGGATGCATTCTTCTGGACTTTTGATGCTCATCAAGCCTTTATACACCTCAAAACTGCTATGACTACAGCCCCAGTTCTTGCACTTCCTGACTTCACCAAACCCTTTATATTGGAGACCGATGCTTGTGCTAAGGGTGTAGGTGCAGTTTTAATGCAAGAAGGGAGACCTATTGCCTTCTTCAGTAAAGCTCTTGGTCCCAAGGCACTGGCCCTCTCTACCTATGAGAAGGAATTTCTTGCAATAGTTATGGATGTGCAAAAGTAGAAACACTATTTGAGTAGTGCACAATTTATCATCCACACTGACCATCAAAGATTGAAGTACCTCATGGAACAAAGGCTTTCTACTTCACTCCAATAGAGATGGTTGATCAAGTTAATGGGCTTTGACTATGTTATCAAATATAAGAAGGGGTTGGAAAATACAGCTGCTGATGCATTATCCAGACTTCCCCATTCTTCTGTTGAATGTAATGCCTTGTATGTAACTCAACCACAATGGGAACAGGATATTATCTCCAGCTATGACTCTGACAACACAGCTCAACAACATATTGCTCAACCCAACTCACCATCAATTCACTTATCAGCATGGGCTTCTCAGATTCAAGGGCATACTTTATATAGGCTCAGGTAATGGCATTAAAAACCAACTTTTACATTCACTCCATTTCTATGCAATAGGAGGCCATTCTGGGATTGCTGGTACTTACAACAGAGCTAAGGCCTCTTTTTACTGGCCTCTCATGAAGCAAGATATTATTGCTTTCATCTCTTCTTGTGATGTGTGTCAGTGCCATAAAGGTGAGCATTCGTTTCCTGGTGGATTACTACAGACCTTACCTATCCTTGAGACTGCTTGGCAACACATCTCATTGGACTTCATAGAAGGCTTACCACTCTCCGGCAGGAAGAGTGTCATTTTAGTTGTGGTTGACAGATTGACTAAGTATAGTCATTTCCTTGCATTAAGCCATCCTTTCACTGCCATCTCTGTGGCTAAGGAATTCCTCAATCACATTTTCAAACTTCATGGTCTTCCTACCTCCATTGTCAGTGATAGAGACAAGATCTTCATCAGTCAGTTCTGGAAAGCCTTGTTTAAATCATTGGGAACCCAGTTGAAGTTGAGCAGTGCCTACCACCCTCAAACTGATGGTCAGACAGAAAGGACTAACGCTTTTGTAGAACAATACCTTAGATGCATGACCAACTCACATCCAAAGAAATGGGCTGACTGGCTGGCCTTGGCAGAGTATTGGTTCAACACTAACTATCACACAAGCCTCAAAATGTCCCCATTCCAAGATTTGTATGGATACCAGCCTCACCACTTAGTTTTTCCAATTCCTCATTCTACTTCAGTAGCTACTAGGGAAGAATATCTCAAAGAAAGGGATACTATGTTACAATTGCTCAGAGAAGAGTTATCCAAAGCTCAATGCAGAATGAAGCAATTTGCAGATAGACACAGATCTGACAGAACTTTTGAGATTGGTGATATGGTTTTTCTTAAGATGCAACCATATAGACAAACATCAGTTGCCTTGAGAAGGAATTTTAAACTAGCTCCTAAGTATTTTGGGCCATTTGAAGTCATTCAAAGAATTGGGGAAGTAGCTTATGATAGGTGTAGAATATACCGTATTTACTATGTAGATTTTATGCTTTCTTTGCTATTTTTCTTGTGAATTATGTATTTTACTTGTGTTTTTGAGTTATTAGGTACTCTGGAGTCATACGGAGGAAAATAAGAAGAAATCATTCAATTGGAGCAAAAAGGGCAGACTTGTCATTTCACTAGCAAGCACTATTGGGAGCCCGGTAATGGTTAAGGGGCAGCTCTTTGGAGGAATATTAAACAAAATCCAGTCAAGGTTAAGGGGTATCCATTTGGGTGTCCCTTATCATCTGAGCAGGTGTAGATAGCCTGGGGTGTTGAATAGTGGGGCGTTTAAATCCTACCCAAATCAATACAAACATAAAATCGAGAGTTCTTCTCATTCTTACAATCCACCTGAAATTGAGAAGAAAAGAAAGAAAAGCAGCACAGCTGCTGAAAACTACCAGATCGAGAAACTGAGAAAGTTGTAATGGTCGTTGTTGGTGATAATCAAGGGATAATGAAGCTCGTATGTTGGTGGTTGAATCTGCTTGAAGAATAGAGATGATGTTCAAAGCTTAATGGAGGTTATGGTGATATGGGATTTGAGTTCTCAGAAGATAAAATTGGTGGAGTTAGGGTTCTGAATTAGGAGTTTGGTTTGATCTTGGTTGAAGAACGAGAAGAATTCAAGCATAATTGAGAGTTTGTTGTTAAATTGAAGATGGGTTCAAGGTGAATCTGTTGAGTGCCATGGGTTCGTGGTTGGAGTTAAGAATCATAAGCTGCTACTACTAATGAATCTGAGATGGAAATGGGTTTTGTGTTAAATTGTTTACAGGTGAAGGAGAATTGCAAGGGGCTAGCTCTGTTGCTGCAGAACACAATGAGTGAATGATGCTGTTGAAATGGATAAACCTAGATGTATGTGTAGGCATGGATTATTATAGGTGTACTGAGACTGAAGTTGAGGCAGTGCAGATACTGGACATGGCATTGAATTGCAGTTAGTTTGCAAGGATTGTGGTATGGGAGATGATATGAAGTTATGAGATTGCAGTTGGTGTTTTTGCTAAGTTGGTGTGGCTCTGGTGCAAGAGAAGAATACTGGTTAATGTTTTTGCTTATGTTGGTGGTGAACAAGAAACTGGTCATGAGCTGCAGGGAATGATATTGTGCTGCAGGTGAAAGAATTAAGCAAGGAAAGTGGCATGAGTTGCTGCCATTGAGTGTGAAATGCAGATGGGTATTATGGAGCTTTGAAGCCACAGGATATGATTGCAAGTCATATGGTAGTCTGAGAAGTTGGTGACTGGAATGAGCTTGAGATGCAGCAGGGTTGGTACTAGGCAGAATAAAGAACACGAGGCTGCCATTTGAAGTTGTGATGCTGTCGGAAATATAGCTGCGGAGAAGTTGGCGCTGTGTTGTGATGGGTTTTGACAGGAAGAACAAGTTTTGGTGCTTGCAATGTGGTAATGTGACAGAGTTTCTGGTGGTATTGTTTCCCTGAGTTGAAATGCAAAGAAGGTTGAAGTCTGTGTTGCTGCAGTCAAGAATGAAATATAGATGGGGTTGAGTTGGTGCTGTGAAAGTAGTATTTGAAGCTGCAGAATAAGAAAAGAGGTTATTGTGGAGTTGTGCACATGATTCAGGTGTTGCAATGAGGATGAAGATGGGGTGTAAGTGCTGCAGTTGGTGTTGTTGTTGCTCATGGGGTAACTGCAGGTGGTGTATAAGAAGCTACTGAGGTGAGAGCTGAGATGTTGGAAGCTGCAGCATTTGTGGTCTGTGGATGAACTGAGTTGGATATGAATCTGGAGCTGAAATGGTTCGGTGTTGGTGGAGCACTTGGTTATGAGTTAGAGTTGGAGCTGCTAAAGTTGAGTGCAGCTGGAATAGAGCACGGCCATCATGGCTGGCAGAGATGCAGTTCACTGCAATCATGGTGCAACAGTGTACGGCCTGTGCAAAACTATGGCTGGAAAACCTAGCTGAGTTGAGTCATCTGACTCGGTCTGAGTTTGACCGAGCTAACTCAGTTGACTTCCCGATCCTGACTTTCCGTTGACTAGTTTGACCTCAGGTGACCGGCGGCAACTTTTCGGTGCCGGATTCCGATCAATTTCCGGCCAAAAACCCAATTTTTCGGAAAGAGTTTTTGGGACAGAATTTCTACACGGGTTTCTCTCACTTGTGGGCTTGGTGGATTTCTATCTAATGGACTTGAAGACAAAACCTAATTTTGGAAGGAGTATCCTTTATGGAAATAGAGAAACATGTAAAAGAGAGGACTTTAATCTTTTATATTATTATCATATCTTCTACTTTGGTTTCTAGGGTTTGTGAACATGATAGGGTTTCTCTTTCTTCTTATTATGAACTCCATTAACATGAGTACCTAAGTTTATTATTGGTTATGGAATAATTGGATTTCACACAATATGGTTTTTGATATGATAAATTAGTTTTGTATCCATACTTTATCGATTATTATTCACAATTAATATTGTTATGTGATTTGAATGCTTGTTTGATCGAGTCGCGAATCGGTTGAGTTTGTTTTCATCTCTATTGCTAGATTAGGGTTTTTTATACGTAAAAGTGATAGATTCCTGATTGCAAGTAGCATAAATATGATTATAGTTTGTAGTGATATATTCTTATGATCATATGTGAATTATAACCTTTGTTAAATTGGATTAGTGCGTTTTCCACGTTCGATTGCTTTGATTGGCCTGATTTCATAGAATTTAATGCATCTAGGGAATTAAACTTGATTAGTGCTTTTACACGTTAGGTTGTTCTTTAAGATAGAACTCATATTCGCATCTTTTAATGTGTTTGTTGATGACAAAAGGAGATTAGCGGGATATTCTTGCGATCAAGATATTCTAGGGCTTTTGATAAAAGTTGAGATTAAATATCAATTCTAATTATTGTGAAGAAAACATATTTGTGAATGAAGATGAATCCTTAACCAATATCTTTTCTATTTGATTTGTTTGCTTATTTCTTTATTTGCTTTTATTTTACTATAAATTGCATAAAAATCAGAAAACTCCCGGTATTTTATATAGGAAACCGAAACAACGAGACAACCTAGACCTCTCTGTGGGATCGATCCTTTCTTGCCCTTGCTATATTTATATTTTGAGTAGTAAGAAAGTGTAAATTATTTTTAACGCATACGACATCGATCAACTTATAAACTCAAGCTTCTTGTTGGATATAGAATTCATCCAGTATTTCATGTATCCCAGTTAAAGAAGAAGATTGGCTTACATGATTCTATCTTACCACAAATGCCTATTGTTGATCATCAGGGGTTATCTGTGGTTGAACAAGTGGCTGAGCTTCAAACCAGGTCTACTATCATAGGTGACACAATATTTCCTCAGCTTCTAATTCAGTGGTCCAACTCTGCACCAGAAGATGCCACATGGGAGGACACTTCACACATTAAATCTCAATTTCCAAACTTCATCCTTGAGGTCAAGGATGCTTGAAAGGGAGGGCATTGTCATGAACCTACCAGGCCCATGACCTTGTTAAGCCAGGCCTATGACCTTGTTAAGCATGTTAGTGCAACTTAATTGCTAAGGGGTACCTTGGGGTGTCCTAGCTTTATTTGTAATTAGGGTTGCCTTTATCTTCCTAGAGTTATGTGTTAGTAACTAGATGTTTAGTGAGCCGTTTAAATTGTTTTGCATTCATGAGAACTACTTAAGAACAATCATTGTAAGAGTTTGGTTAAGAAAAGAAATACAATAGTTTCCTTTGGAAGTAAAACAGGCTCTGATTCAGAGAGAAGGTAGCTTGCTACCAAAACTTATCTTCATCTTCTTATATTGATACTTATAGATCAGTACATTACTATAAGTAGACTAGAAATCAAGACTTATAGTTTTGATCACTAACATTAACAATCAAGCTTGAGATAGCAATGCTTGCGAGTTCGACCAAGCAGTACTCTAAAAATTTCCCCCTTTGTCAGTTTTAGTGACAAAACTATCAATACATATGGATTACAAAGTAAATAAACTTTGTAGCTTCTCATCCAAATGCTTGATCTCCTTGGTTCTTCAACATTACTCGAAATCTTCATCACTTCCAAGTACTCCAATGATTCCAAATGTGTTCAAATCCGTATCATTGTTGTTGAAGATCCGTAGCTATAACAATGAGAAAATAGTTGCTCTCAATCATTTTTATACAATGTCATAGTATCATTATACAACATCAATGTCCAATTGTATCAAAACTTTGACAACAATACTATGGTGATATGTATTACTCCCTCTTAGTCAATACTTCATCTCACAATGAAAACCACTCCCCCTTACATAATGATATGTATTTGTAGTGTGAACTACACATTAATTCTCCCCCTTTTTGTCAATATAAATTGGCAAAGATACGAGAACTAGTGGGATCCACATGAAATTTTCATAGAGATACTTCATTACCAAAAGAGAACAACATACCAACTTGTTTAGATGCCATCAAATAGCCGAAACTAAACACATTCATCAAGGAGTTTATAAAGATACAATATAACTCCCACAATATTTCTGTAAGGACCCTCAAGCTCGTCTACGCTATTTGACCGGTCAATAGATGATCAAGAGACGTATAAGCCGATAATGACTCGATTAATTAGAGACGAACGTTAATTACTAGAAATTAATCTAACAATGATTTAGATACGAAACTAGTATCATTGAATAGGTCTCAAAAAGTTACGTGAAATAGACAACTCAAACGTGTCATTCGGATACCGGACGAAAAAGATATCACACTCGGAAATTTGGATGTCGAAGTTTGACAAAAATCAACCGGTGTTGACTTCACCGTTGACCGACGAACCCCTGACTGTTTGACCTTTGACCGGACCTCTATCTTGACAGGTCCTATGTTTATAAAAGAGTTAGCCCTTAGCTGACTTTGAGGATTGGAGATAGTGATCGGTGTAAAGGGGGTGTAATTGAATTTAAATTTTCATGCATATCTCTTCTTCACGTGTGACCGAGTAAAGAAGGTGGTGGTGTTGTTTTATAACTAATAGAATATTATCCTCTTTCCATATTTAGAATAAGGAGAATAATCTCCGACTTAACTATTTGTAATTCCCAAAGATATTATGTTTTTGACAATATAATGAAATCCTGGAGAAGGTTTCTATCCAAGGACAATACCATCAAATCCAACATGGTATCAGAACCTCTACGATCATATTCTCTCTAAACCATTAAAATCAAGGGCGACGGAACAACTGAAGATCATAGACATTGCTGAGGCATATAGTTTTATGCATCGACAACAACCCGATGATGCTTTCTACATGGATATTGGTGCTACCTCACATCTCACTGCTGATTCAGGTACTTTACATAACGTTACCAATTCCAGTACTGTACGGTCTATCTTAGTTGGCAATGGCAATAGCATTCCAGTTACTGCTAGTAGTACCAAGCTCATAAACCTCCCTTCCCGCACCCTTCAACTCAAAAATACGCTTGTTGTTCCCGATATTATCAAAAACTTAGTTTCTGTTCGTAAGTTCACCACTGATAATCGTGTGTCTGTTGAGTTTGATCCATCTGGTTTTTCTGTGAAAGATCTGAGTTCGAGGAGGATTATCCTTCGGTGCAATAGTTCCGGGGAGCTCTACCCTATCACCAACTCTGCCGTGCCACCTACAAAATCGTCCCAACCTTCTCCCATTTCCCTTGCTATTTTTTCGCCAGATATTTGGCATAGCCGCCTTGGCCACCCTGGCAAGACAATTTTAGATGTCTTACGCAAAAATAATTCTATTCATTGTAATAAGAATAATTCTTCTTAACTTTGTCATTCATGTCAAGTTAGTAAACATGTTCGATTGCCATTTTATGAATCTAATTTCATTACTTTTGCACCCTTTGATATCATACATAGCGATTTATGGACCATTCCATTACATATAGATACCGGTTTTCGATATTATCTTATATTGCTTAATGATTTTACCAACTATCTATGGGTCTACCCTTTGAAATTTAAGTCCCAAGTTTATAGCAAATTTTTGGAATTTCGTTCTTTCGTTCAAACTCAATTTGAACGAAAAATAAAATGTTTTCAATGTGACATGGGTCGTGAATTTGACAACTCTTCCTTCCATACTTTTTATCGTGATAATGGTCTTGTTTTTCGTTTCTCTTGCCCCCAAACTTCATCCCAAAATGGCAAGGCCGAACGCATGATACGTCATATCAATGATATCACCCGTACCCTTATGTCTCACGCTTCCGTTCCTCCAAAATATTGGGTCTATTCTCTCCTTATGGATGTTTATCTTCATAATATTCTTCCCACAAAAATCCTAAATTTTTCCTCCCATGTGTCTATTATCTATCAACGCCAACCAACATATGACCATCTTCGTACGTTTGGTTGTCTATGCTATCCAAATATTTCCTCTACAACTCTTCATAAACTTGTCCCCCGCTCCACTAAATGTGTCTTTCTTGGTTTTCCTTCCAACCACCGTGGATACCACTGCCTTGATCTTGCCAACAAACAAAATTATCATCTTTCATCATGTAACTTTTGATGAAAATGTCTTTCCCTTCACAAACCTTCATCCAAATACTTCTCCCAATGATGAGTCTCCCTCTTATCTCACTCATCCCTCCTATAATCTATCATACCCATCTACTCAGACTGCTCCTAATGTCGAGAATCCACCTACTATCCAACCCACTGTACCTTTTCCTGGACCGTACACCCCCCCCCCACACACACCATCGGTCCAACTTCTCTTCCGCCGTTGCAAACCAAAATCACCAAAAAACTACAGCTACCCCATATATGTCCAACTCTCATTCGCCTGTTCAATCTACTACTCCACGTCCATCCAACTTCTCCTCTCTGCATCAGTCCGTCCCCACTCTTCCAACCTCTCCGGGACTGACGACTTCACATCTACCTACTAAATCAACTTCTGCAAAAAAAAAATCCACCTACTACAACATCTCCAACATCAATTCTTCCATCCACCGACCACCGTACTTCCACTACAATATCTCCACCCACTACTGCCACATATGTCTTCTCGTCCTATGACTAGAGCTTCTCATGGAATTTACAAACCAATCCACAGACTCAATCTTAATGTTCAAACTTTACGCCATATCTCCCCAATTCCTCGCTCTCACTTGTATGCTCTTAGGGATATAAATTGGAATGCCGCCATGAAAGATGAGTACAATGCTATGTTGAAAACTAATACGTGGGAACTTGTACCAAGACCACGTGATGCTCATGTTATTCATTCCATGTGGCTATTTCGCCACAAATTTAATGCCGATGGTTCTTTACAGCGTCACAAGGCCCGTCTTGTTGCTAATGGTAAATCTCAGCAGGTTGGGGTTGATTATTTTGAAACGTTTAGTCCGGTTGTCAAACCTACTACTATTCGTACTATTCTTACTATTGCTACTTCGCGTTCTTGGCCAATTCATCAACTAGATGTCAAGAATGCTTTTATCCATGGTGATCTGACCGAGACAGTTTATATGCATCAGCCTCCGGGATTTGTTGAACCTAATCACCTTGATTATGTCTCTGTCGACTACGCAGATCCCTATATGGTCTCAAGCAGTCTCCTCGGGCGTGGTTTCAGAGGTTTGCCAAGTTTATTACTAGTTGTGGTTTTCGTGGTAGTGTGTGTGATCCATCTCTATTTGTTTATCAATCCGGTTCAGATACGACATATTTACTGCTATATGTTGATGATATTGTTTTGACTGCTTCTAACAATACTCTCCTACACCGCTTCATTGATTTGATGAAACAGGAATTTTCTATGTCTGACCTTGGACCGCTACATTATTTTCTGGGTATTACTGTCACTCGATCATCTTCAGGGTTATATTTGTCTCAGTCTTTATACACTCAAGACATCATTGCTCGTGCCTCCATGACACAATTTAACCCAGTGGCTACTCCGGTCGAAATCAACTCCAAGCTCAGTGCTACTACAGGTCCTACGATTAAGGATCCTACTCTATACAGAAGCCTAGCTGGAGCTTTATAGTATCTCACATTCACCAGACCCGACATATCATATGCAGTTCAACAGGTTTTCTTATTCATGCATGACCCTCGAGAGCCCCACATGCAGGCCCTTAAGCGGATCATTCGCTATCTTCAGGGCACAATTCATCAAAGTTTGTTTATCTCGGTCTCCACTACTTCTGTATTAACTGCATACTCTGATGCTGATTGGGCGGGATGTCCTGATTCTCGTCGATCGACTTCGGGCTACTGTGTCTTTCTTGGTGACAACCTCATCTCCTGGTCATCCAAACATCAGGCAACAGTTTCTCAATCTAGTGCTGAAGCTGAATACCGTGGGGTAGCAAATGCTATCGCTGAAACTACATGGCTTCACAACCTCCTTCTAGAGCTTAATCTTCCTATACGTCGTGCTACTATTGTATACTGTGATAATGTAAATGCGATTTATATGTATGGAGACCCTGTTCAGCATCAGCGCACCAAGCATGTGGAAATTGATATACACTTTGTACGTGAACGCGTTCATATTGGTGATATTCATGTTCTTCATGTCCCCTTTGAAAACCAGTATGCTGACATCTTCACCAAGGGACTGCCTCGTCAACTATTTGTTCATTTTCGGTCTAGTCTTAGCGTTTACTCCTCTCCCGCTCAGACTAAGGGGGTGTAATAGAATATTATCCTCTTTCCGTATTTAGAATAAGGAGAATAATCTCCGACTTAACTATTTGTAATTCCCAAAGATATTATATTTTTGACAATATAATGAAATCCTGAAGAAAGTTTCTCTCCAAGGACAATACCATCAAATCCAACAATAACAACAACAGAGAGCTAGTGATGGATTGAGATGAACTATAAAACTAAGAGAAAAGGAAATCGTTCAAAGAGTATGAGGAAAGAAAGATAGAAAGAAAGATAGAAAGGAAGGATGAAGGAGAGTTCTAGTTCGATGGTGTTGTTGATGTAGAGATGATGATGATGATAGATTTTTATGTTCTAGTATTGTTTGAGAGAATACTAGTGATTAAGAGTGTGGTAATAATCAATCAGGAATACATGTGTGAGAGCTAGTGAAGATAGAAAATGGAAATAATCATGGTGATAGTTTTGATGAATATTCTTATGATGAGGAATTAATTGTTAAGAGGATGGAAACAAGTTTAAGAAACAAAGGTAACATTTTTAAACTACTCTAGAATGTTTTTGAAGAATTGGGTAGTTGTTAGATAGAAGATTAGAGTAGAAACAAGCAAGTTCTTCATTTGATAGTCATGATTCCATGTAATTATGGTTTTCACTTATTTCTGATTTCTAGACATCCTATATGTTGATTTTGTAGTTGCAGGATTTCCCACAACACACCCCTTGTAATATCTTGATAATAAACTCTTGATCTAAACTAATTTGATATTAAAAGTATGATTAAAATTCTAAAAATTATAAATAGACACACGGATTTTTACATGGTTCGATCAATTTGATCTACATCCATGATTCTTCACTATGATTGTTAAAATTTACATTTGATTTACATTGATAATCTCCATTAATGGAGTTCTAAATCTAATTTTGGGGAAGAAGATGATAAAGAAAAATACATTTTCTCTCTCTAAAAATCTCTCTCTCCTAAAATTTTCTCTCTCCTCTAGACTCTCTCAACTTTAAAAAAATACATCATCCCTTCCTGAATCTATTGGATCTCTATTTATAGGAAACCACATAATGGGTGACAACTAAGTTGTCCTCTAATTTCGGATATCATTCGCGATATTATCGCAGTAGCTATAATATTCCTTCTTACAAACATTGTAACCATCGCCAGTTAATCATGTTATTTTTGTGTTTCTTCCATCGTCAACTGTTATGTCAATATTTTGTGACACTCGCAAAGTGTTGTTGGAGAATTCGCTGTGGCACTCGCAGAAATGTTGTTAATCTCGTCAGAATATTGATGTGGCGATATTCTGGTCCTACATCTTGCCTCTTTTTTCTTGAATATTGCTTGAAAAGTAATCTTTAAGAAAAAATCTGTTGTTGTAGTAGTCTTTGATTTTTGTTGATGAAGGAACGAGCGAAAGAATACTAGACTTGAAAAGTACGTACTTGCCTCTATTCTTTTGTGAAGTTCCATATCTTTGCTAAGTAAATAAGAAGTATTAACTCTTGAAGTATGCGAAGTATGAAGTATCCTTGAAGAAATTTAAGAAGTATCCGTCCTTTAATGAAAGTCATAAGGATTGCCTCTGTTCACACGAAATTATTACTTCATTTTTGGTGAAAATCCTTGTCCATTTTGGAAATGATTCTTGCCGAGAAGATAAAGAACAAAAAATGTTTTCTTGGTAATCCATAGTTGCCTCTGTTTTTTATCTATGAAGGAAGAATCCCTGAGAAAATGATAAATGAATGAATTGCCTCTGCCTCTTTCAATAAAATAATCATATTCTGCGAAGTAATCAAATTTCTTGCGAAATTCTGGAATAATCTGCGAAATGCTAAATGAGTTTGCAAGTTTCTGAATGTTTCTGCGAGATTCTGAAATAGTGACTGAATAGTGTTGCGATGAATAGTGCCGTGATGAATAGTTCTGCGATGAATAGTTCCGCGCGTTGATGAATAGTTCTGCGAGATTATAGATAATCATCTTGAGAGACTCTGAATAATACTTCTGAGAGACTCTGAATAATACTTCTGAGAAATTCTGAATAGTATTTCTAAGAGATTCTAAATAGTACTTGCTATCTCTCTTGCGATGAACAAATCTTTCCTGCATTCTTAAAAGAAAATAGATAAGTTTGAGATTAGTTTATTGGTCTTATTTTGCCTTCCTAGTTAAAGGTCTTATTTTGCGAATTTTTTCTTTTTGCGACAAAATCGTAGGACGTCTTTACATTATCTTGACTTATCCATTTTTCTTTGAATTTTCTGCGACAATATGACAGTTCTAAATCCCCTCGTGAGAATAAAGTCCCATGACATTGTCGTCTTGCGATGAAATCGCAGGGCGTCTTTATACTTTCATGTAAAAACCCATTGATCTCATCTTAACATTTCTCTTTTGGCTTGTTGCCTCTGTATGATTTACGTCACGCGACAATATGACAGGCCTAAATGCTCTTGCGAGCATAAAGCCCCATGACATTGCCGTCTTAAGACACTTATCAGGTCCCTAATGGAGGGTGCCGCCCTTATCTTCCCCCTGGTTGCCCCTTCAAGGAGGGCACATCGGCCATACAAGACTAGCTCCTCCCATCCAGATTTTCCAACAACCAGTTGTTTTGGTAGCCTCTTGTCCTTTATGCCTATATGGCTTATAGTTACAAGACTGCACCCTAAGTGGGGTTTTCTTCAGGCCAAGTGCATCATAGCCAAGACTTACCAAGAATAGCAAGGGAGTTTCGTACGCCCTTGGCACCCTTGGCTCAATCGTGTACCAATTAACTATAAATCAACTAAACTAATGGATTTTGGGCATCAACTAAGTGGGGTGTGTTGTGGGAAATCCTGCAACTACATTTTGGCGCTAGAAATAGGGACCTGCTATTTGATAGATTGAAGAAGATTCAAAGAAATTAGTTACCGGGAGAGTTAGAATTCGTGGGATCTAAAAGTTTTGAGAGGAAAAATGGAAATTTCAATGGAGAAATTGTGTCTTCAAGCAAACACCAACAACACAGTGGAGAAGATGCAAAGCTAAAGAAAGTTAAAGGAAAAGACAAAGATGCAAAGCTACGTCAAAAGATGAATTTCTACATCAACAGAGTCTACATCAACTATAAGGAATGAACTCTCGCAAGAAAGAAAGATAAAATTGCATGGCTAAAAAAGAAAATAGAAATGGACAAAGAGAAAGCTTATACAAAGGACAACTAAAAGGGATAAGTCATGAGAATCTCGCCACTCTTTCACAAGTTGAAGACAGTACAATTGGTCAAACCAGAAGTTTAAGGTCGCCAGTCAAATTAGTTTAGAAGCGTACAAGTTTAAGGTCGCGGGATCGATTCTTCTTAACTGCGATATTTTCGCATATTTTTGATGAAATACCAAGGACAAATAAAAGAACAAGTAATAAGTTTTATGCGAAGATATCGCAAAGAAATACTAGAACAGATGGTTCAAGGCTGCGAGAGCAACAAATAGGTCACGGGTTCAAATCTCGCAAAGACACATATTTTTCATTTTCTTTTCATTTTCATTGGCGAATAAAAGCATAAGGGAAAAAGTTATGCGATTAACTTCGCAGAGAGGTACTTGAACAGTTGGTCCAGAGAACAGTATGTGAGTTTGTGGTCACAGGTTCGAATTTTCCTGCGAGCATAATTTTCTTCTTTTTACAGAGGGTGAGAATATGAATAATATCGCAGCATTGTTTCATTATTTCGCAAGCAAGAGGCAGCACAGTTGGTGATCTGAAAAATTAATGAGTTCATGGTCGTGGGAGCAATTCTTGCTTCTCGCAAAGTTTATTTTTGTTATGTCAAGCTCGCCAATCAACCTTTGATTATTTCGCAGATAAATCTCGCAAGTAAGAGAACTAGCACAATTGGTTGAGAGGCTTGAATGCAAGCAGCAGATCGCGGGATCGAGTCTCGCCGCAACAATATTTTTTCACGATTTTTCTAAATTTGCCTGGCGAGAGGATAATAATAGTAAGATGGCGATAGTATAACTTTCTATCGCAAACAGAAGCTAGCACAAATGGTCAATAACGAAGTTAAGAAGTTCAGTATCGCAGGTTCGAGTCCCTCGCCAAGCATCCTTTTTCTTTTACTCATTTTTGAACTTCAATGAGCGAAGAAATGGAGTAATATATCAGAACTAGGCATTTCTTTCGCAAGCAACAAGTAGCCCAAACGGTTAGAGAAGAAGTATGCAAACTAGAAGACTAGGGTTTGAATCTCCCTCCTCGCAAATACTTTTTTTTTTGGCAAAGAAAAGAGTTGATGATTATCTCTCCAAGAATGAAGAAAGTTGACGAGAACTTCGCAAGTTAATTTCGCAAGAGAGGGTTAGAACAATTGGTATGGTGCGAGCATATACAAGGGGAAGATCAAGGGTTCAAGTCTCATTTCTCCCAGATACTTCTTTTTGTTGATGCGATAATTACAATTCTATTTGCGAGGTTTATACATTTCAAGGATGCCAATTTTGCAAGCAAACCAAATATTTCGCGAGAGACGACAGCAACAGAACATCGCAAAAAAGCTAAGTACCATTACCTTGAATATTTTATTTACAGAAAATAAAATATTTTTGATTTCATTTGTCAAAGGTGATACAATCGCAATATTTCAAAGAACATTTCTAAGATCTATAATATTTCAAAAAATTCCAAAAAAAAAAAAAAAAAATTAAAAATCGATATAATCGCAAGAATTCTAAAATTTCTAAGATTTCAAAACATTTCAAAATTTTTGATTTCATTAATAAAGAGCAATACATTCGCAGGATTTCAAAGATTTCATAAGATTTCTAATCATCGCAAAAATTTATAGATTTCAAAAAATTTCAAAATTTTCAAAGATTACAGAAAATGAAACTATCGCAAAGATTTCTAAGATTTCAAAAAAATTTGATTTCATTTCGAAAAAAGCGATACTCTCTCAAGATTACAAAAACTTTAAAATCACAAAAAACCGAGAACATTCAATTTGTATATTTCTTTAGAAAATTTCTTTTACAGAAGATTTTTGACTTTAAAACGCAATACAATCGCAAGATTTCAAAGATTTCTCTAAAATATTTCTTTTACAGAAAAAGATTTTTGATTTAACAAATGCGATACAATCGCAAGATTTCAAAAAATATTTCTAAGATTTCAAAATATTTTAAAGAATATTTTAAAGATTTTTAATGTTATGAAAGAAGGAATGAAAGAATGAAGAAACGCGAATAAAATTTCGCAGAGACATAAGAATGGGACGAACCTTTATGACGTGCACCCTAGTTCGCGAATACAATTTTGCAAGAGGCAAATGTAAGACCTAATAGCGCGTCATAAAGGGGTTATCTCTTGACATGACTCAGCGATAAGGTTATACCGCTGCTGGAACCTGAGTCATGCAGATGTTGGGGGTTAAAGAAAACCTATCCGGGAGAGAGATCTTGGATTTCCAACTATATATGGTTATACCCTGGTTGGACGACCGAGAATCTCTTCCAATAATTGCAAAGTATGACCAAGGCGCCGAGGTACACGGTTGAGCCAAGGGTGCCAAGGGCATACGAAACTCCCTTGCCATTCTTGGTAAGTCTTGGATATGATGCACTTGGCCTGAAGAAAACCCCACTTAGGGTGCAGTCTTGTAACTATAAGCCATATAGGCATAAAGGACAAGAGGCTTCGAAAACAACTGGTTGTTGGAAAATCTGGATGGGAGGAGCTAGTCTTGTATGGCCGATGTGCCCTCCTTGAAGGGGCAACCAGGGGGAAGATAAGGGCGACACCCTCCATTAGGGACCTGATAAGTGTCTTAAGACGGAAATGTCATGGGGCTTTATGCTCGCAAGAGCATTTAGGCCTGTCATATTGTCGCGTGACGTAAATTATACAGAGGCAACAAGCCAAAAGAGAAATTTTAAGATGAGATCAATGGGTTTTTACATGAAAGTGTAAAGACGCCCTGCGATTTCATCGCAAGACGACAATGTCATGGGACTTTATTCTCACGAGGGGATTTAGGCCTGTCATATTGTCGCAGAAAATTCAAAGAAAAATGGATAAGGCAAGATAATGTAAAGACGTCCTGCGATTTTGTCGCAAAAAGAAAAAATTGGCAAAATAAGACCTTTAACTAGGAAGGCAAAATAAGACCAATAGACTAATCTCAAACTTATCTATTTTCTTTTAAGAATGCAGGAAAGATTTGTTCATCGCAAGAGAGATAGCAAGTACTATTTAGAATCTCTCAGAAATACTATTCAGAATTTCTCAGAAGTATTATTCAGAGTCTCTCAAGATGATTATCTACAATCTCGCAGAACTATTCATCAGCTCGCGGCACTATTCATCGCAACACTATTCAGTCACTATTTCAGAATCTCGCAGAAACATTCAGAAACTTGCAAACTCATTTAGCATTTTGCAGGAAATTTGATTACTTCGCAGAATATGATTATTTTATTGAAAGAGGCAGAGGCAATTCGTTCATTTATCATTTTCTCAGGGATTCTTCCTTCATAGATAAAAAACAGAGGCAACTATGGATTACCAATAAAACATTTTTTGTTCTTTATCTTCTCGGCAAGAATCATTTCCAAAATGGACAAGGATTTTCACCAAAAATGAAGTAATAATTTCGCGTGAACAGAGGCAATACTTATGACTTTCATTAAAGGACGAATACTTCTTAAATTTCTTCAAGGATACTTCATACTTCTCATACTTCAAGAGTTAATACTTCTTATTTACTTAGCAAAGATATGGAACTTCACAAAAGAATAGAGGCAAGTATGTACTTTTCAAGTCTAGTATTCTTTTGCTCGTTCCTTCATCAACAAAAATCAAAGACTACTACAACAACAGATTTTTTCTTAAAGATTACTTTTCAAGCAATATTCAAGAAAAAAGAGGCAAGATGTAGGACCAGAATATCGCCACAGCAATATTTTGACGAGATTAACAACATTTCTGCGAGCGTCACAGCGAATTCTCCAATAACACTTTGCGAGTGTCACAAAATAATGACATAACAGTTGACGATGGAAGAAACACAAAAAGAACATGATTAACTGGCGATGGTTACAATGTTTGCGAGAAGGAATATTATAGCTACTACGATAATATCGCGAATGATATCCAAAATTAGAGGACAACTTAGTTGTCACCCATTATGTGGTTTCCTATAAATAGAGATCCAATAGATTCAGGAAGGGATGATGATTTTTTTAGAGTTGAAAGAGTCTTTGAGGAGAGAGAAACTTTAAGAGTGTATTTGTAATCTTGATTTCTTCCAAATTCTGTAAACATTTCTGAAATTTGAATAGTAAAGTGTCGTTTAATCTTTAAAGTTTAGTTGATTTCTATAGAATCTTAACAAGGGTGTAGTGTGGGAATTCCTGCAACTACATTTTCTTGGTAATCCATAGTTGCCAACAACCAATTCACTAATCTTTGAATGAACCGTGTGGGTATCTTTAGAAAGTTGTCGCATCCATATTTCACAGGTTCAATCCCTGTTTCTAGCGCCAAAATGTAGTTGCAGGAATTCCCACACTACACCCTTGTTAAGATTCTATAGAAATCAACTAAACTTTAAAGATTAAATGACACTTTACTATTCAAATTTCAGAAATGTTTACAGAATTGGAAGAAATCCAGATTACAGATACACTCTTAAAGTTTCTCTCTCCTCAAAGACTCTTTCAACTCTAAAAAATGCATCATCCTTTTCTGGATCTATCGTGCCCTTTTGACAGCTAAGTTTTCCTCTTATTTCGGATCTATTCTGCGATCTTATCGCGATCTCTACAATGTTCTCTATCGCAAGTATGATGATCATCGCAGGACCAACATATTCTTCTTTTATTCCTTTCATCGCCAGCTTCTTTTGGATATTCTGTGACGCTCGTTAAACGTTGTTAAAGTATTGACAGTGATGCTCGCAGAGACGTTGTTAATATCGCAGGAATATCGTTGTAGCGATATTCTGGTCCTACATAGAAAAGGTCATGAGAACCAATATTCTTTATTACCTTCGCGATTTCTTTCTATTTTATGCTTTCTTCTCGACAAGATTCCGTTAATTTAGCCTTTCTTACACGTGTTGTGAATCCGTTCATTTATTGACACGTCTCTGCTCCATAGGCCCACCCCTTTTGCCTATAAAAGGTACAACTAATTTTCAAAACTAACTTTCTTCTTTCGTTTCTTTATCTTCTTTACTTGTCTACTTCGTTTTCCGTCTGCAACTTTTCTTCTTCTTCATATTCTTCTGCTACTGTTTTAATGGAGTCATCAAGGTATGTTTCTTGAATTATGACATTTATTTACACCAATTTTTATTTTGATTCTTCAATCTTTCTTATTTGATTCTTCATGTTATGTCTTCTCTTCAGCGGAACTATCTCTAGCGCACAATCCAAGGCTCAAAACCCTAATACTCGCAAAATATTAGAAGAAAAGAAGAAGAGGAGTTCTGCGAATGATAAGGTAGTAAGAAACATATTCTATTTTCAGATAACAATGTTGTTGCCTTTGTTTCTTATCTGAGTTATTATTCGCAGAATGACGAGAGCCCTGTTAAGCCCTTCAAAAGATCTCGCCACTTTAAGACAATTGGGGAAGATCTCGTCATGCCTACATTAACATCCGTGAAGATTACTCCCACACCATCGCAACCAAATCTTTCTACTTCCTTTTGCGAGAATATCGCTACCCATACTTCTACTTCTCCTAACACTACAATAGATCAGGCTTCTAAAATTTTGCTGTGAATGAGACTCCTTATAGTCCTTTACGGCCTTCAACTATTGTTTTTCCACATACTCCTCCTGAAAACTCAACCATCACAAATGATCGTCAACTTTCTCTCATTACTACTTCATCTTCTACACCTCTTTCTTCATCAAACGAAACTTTTTCGAGTGTTGATATTGCTTTTAAAATTTTGTCTAATATTTTAGACAATGTTAGAAAGTCTTCCACTGACCCTCTCCAGCATGGAGCTTGCGAGACTCTACTCAAATACTTTGGCTCTGATGATAATGCTTCGCGAGCGTCTTTGGAACATGAGATTGAGGCTCTGAGGAAAAGTCTTCAAGCTAAAACTGTTGAGTGTGATAATTTGAATCACATGCTTCGCAACTCTTCTCTGGACTGCGATAACCTTCGCAGAAAAAATGACGAGCTAAAAGGTACATTTTTCTTGCCTTTACTTCCTTGTTCTTCTGTTTTATTTTTATATTTTCTGTACTCAAGCTTTTTTTCTTAAATTCTTGATTTATATGTTAGTTTCAAATCGGACTCGTTTCATAGAAAGACACAAATTTGAATCTATCGCTGAAGAAGCTCGCGTTGAAAGAGATTCTTGGATGGATCAACATACTAGACTAGACAACCTTTACACTTATTCAATTGATCGCATAAATAATCTTACTAATGAGAATAATCAGTTATTGCAAAGGCAGAATTTATTAAGTGGCGAGGTTGATCGCCTCTCATATTTGTTTTTTAAGGCTAATTTAGCGATGGAATCTTTATCAGAGGAGAATAAAACCTTGTCCCAAGAAAAACATAGATTTTCAAGCTTGATGGCGATTTCCTCGCAGTAATTAACTAATCTTCAAGCACATGTAATAATCAAGAGCAATCTCTTCGTTCTCTCAAGAATGAACTCAAGGAATTAACCGAATCATCTGCTGCCGAGAAGGATAGACTTATCAAGGGTAGACTAACTCTTAGCTTAAGAGCCAATGAACTTCGAGATCAATACTCTCAATTAAAGGAGTCTTATTCTTTACTAGCAAAGGAAAACTCATATCTTCGCAACAAAGAAGAAAGCATGAAATCTCGTCTGAAGGGTATGGTTGGCGATAAATTCGATGACGCCATGAATCAATGGGAGAATTATTTATTTGCGTTAATCCAAAATTTAACCTCGCAAAAAGAAGGTAGTCAATTGACTGCCTCTTTTGTTGATCTTCTCATAAAATTTTGTATTATATTCCTTATGATATTTTTGCCAAACTGATTTTGTTGTTCGCAGAATCCGAAAGAAATCTTCATTCCACCATTGTTGATCTGTCCACTAAGCTAGATAGTGTTCGCAAAGAAAACAAGACTCTTCTTTCCAATTTATTAAATGTTCGCGACAAGGCAGAAAGAAGACTTGATTATCTTGAGTACTTAAAAAATAAAGAGATTAGGAATCGCGATAGAGGTTTCCTTCGCAAGATCCACCTCAGCGCTGAAGTTCTTGTGAATGAGATTCTGCTCTCCAATTCTCTTCCTCTTGTATATGTTCCTCCTCTAAAGGTTGATGATGATGAAATCCCTCTTCTTATGGATTTAAGATTTATAGTTTACCAATGATGAAGAGAATACCACTCAAGAAGATGGTGAAGAAGAAGAAGAAGAAATAAGTCCTCCCAAAGAAGCATCCATGGGTGGCGAAGTAAATGCTGATGAAGAGTTAAAAGAAGGAGAGACTCATGATGAAAAGGATGTTGATGAAGTTGATAACTCTGGAAAAAATAATGAACTTGACGATCAAGAAGAATAAATCTGTGGAAGTTATCGCTGAAACTTAAATATTATATTTGCTTTCTTTTTCGTCTTCTTTCTTGCGAGCAATGTAACCTTTGAGACTTTTAAAATTTAATTTTCAATTTAGCTTACTTCGAATATTTCCAAGGAAGATAATGAAATCTTACTTCTTTATTCCCCTTCTTGCCCTTCATTATCTTTCTTGAAATGGTGAATCATTTGAAGGAATTGTGTTGTTGTATTAGTTAGTACTGCTGCAATGAATATATCCGCGATACAATGAATACTGCTGCGATGTTATGAAAAATTGTGAAGGAATCTGCGATGTGAAGAATTTGTCTTCTTATATATAGTTCTGCGATGAATGAATACTTCCTGCAATCTTAAAATAAAATAGTTAATTGGTAAGATTATTCTTTTGGTCTTATTTTTCCTTCCTAGTTAAAGGTCTTATTTTGCCAAACTTTTTCTGTCTGCGACAAAATCGCAGGATTTCTTAACATTTGCATGTAAAGACCCTTTGATCTTGTCTTATCCATGTTCTTTCAAAATCTTTGCGACAATATGATAAGTATAAACTCTTTGTTAAGAATTTAGCTTTATGACATTGTCGTCTTGCGATGAAATCGCAGGACGTCTTTACATTTTCATGTAAAAACCCATTGATCTCATCTTAACTTTTGGCTTGTTGCCTCTGTATAATTTACGTCACATGACAATATGATAGGCCTAAATGTTCTTGCGATCATAAAGCCCCATGACATTGCCGTCTTAAGACACTTATCTGCTCCCTAATGGAGGGTGCCGCCCTTATCTTCCCCCTGGTTGCCCCTTCAAGGAGGGAACATCAGCCATACAAGAACTAGATCCTCCCATCCAGATTTACCAACAACTAGTTGTTTTCGCAGCCTCTTGTCCTTTATGCCTATATGGCTCATAGTTACAAGACTACACCCTAAGTGGGGTTTTCTTCAGGCCAAGTGCATCATAGCCAAGACTTACCAAGAATGGCAAGGAAGTTTCGTACGCCCTTGGCACCCTTGGCTCAACCGTGTACCTCGGCGTCTTGGTCATACTTTGCACTTCTTAGAAGATATTCTTGGTCGTCCAACCAGGGTATAACCATATATAGTTGGAAATCCAAGATCTCTCTCCCGGATAGGTTTTCTTTAACCCCAACATCTGCATGACTCGGGATACAACAGCGGTATAACCTTACCCCTGAATCATGTCAATAGATACCCCCTCCTATGACGCGCTTTTAGGTCTTACATTTGCCTCTTACAAAATTTTATTCGCGAACTAGGGTGCATGCCATAAAGGTTTGTCCCATTCTTTAATCTCTTGCGAATTTTTATTCGCTTTTCTTGCGATGTTGCTCGCTGCTCTTGTTGTGTTTTGTTATCAGAAGTATTTTTCAATTTCAAGAAAGAGAAAAGAGTTTATTATTTGTGTTATCATATAACATACCAGTATTTCTTATCTCGCAGAAAATGTCACTGATAATACCTCTTTAGAAATAATCTATTCCATGGTCTATCGAGTCTTTGACCAACATCTCCTCCTTCAGGATCCATTAATTTGTATGCCCCAGTTCCAACTATTTCTTTAATGATGTATGGTCCATCCCATTTTCTCGCCAATTTTCTACCACTTTCTCGCTGATAACCAAAGTTTCTCATGCATACTAAATCCCCAGGTTGGAATTCACGCTTCTTAACACGCTTGTTGTACTCGCGAGCTAATCTGCGTTGGTAATTCTCCATATGTTGTAGAGTTTGTTCTCTTTTTTCTTCTAACTCATCCAAATTATTTAGTATCATACCAGCACTTAGATTTCTTTCCCATTCTTTTCTTTTTGTTGTAGGAATAACAACTTCTGTTGGTAACACAACTTCTACCACATATGTCAAACAAAATGGTGACATTCAAGTTGCTTCGCGTTTAGTTGTGTTGTAAGCCCATATTGCATTATGTACTTGCTCACACCATGCTCTGTGGTATCCTTCTAACTTCTTTTTCAAGATGTCTGCGATTGTTTTATTAGTTGCCTCAGCCTGACCATTTGCTTGTGGGTATAAAGGAGTAGATTTCCCATATTTTATTTTAAATGCATTGAGTAACAATTCTATATTATGTCCCTCAAATTGCTTTCCATTATCAGATACTAATTGCGCTGGAATCCCAAATCTGCAGATTATATTTTCAAAGATGAATGTAAAAATATCTTTATCGCGAATATGTTGTACTGCCTTTACTTCTCCCCATTTTGTGAAATAATCTGTTGTGACAATCAGATATCTTCTTTGTCCAGAACCAGGTACAAATGGTCCCACAATATCTAACCCCCATTTCCCAAAAGGCCATACACTTATTGAAGATGATAATGGTGCTCCTGGTGCATGTATCTTTTTTCCGTATCGCTGGAAATCTTCGCAACGCCTTGCTATTTGCTTTGCATCCTCATGCATATACGGCCACTAATAACCCTGCATTTTTGTTCTATATGCCAAAGACCTTCCTCCACTGTGATTACCAGCGTCACCACTGTGTAACATCTTTAATACTTTTTGAAATTCTTCTCTCGTCAAACATCTTAGCGAGGGTCCATTGAAGGATCTGCGGTATAACGCTCCATCTCTTAGCTCATAATTGGTTGCCCTACTTTTCAACTTGTGTGCTTCTAATCGATTTCTTGGAATTTCTCCTCTCGCCAAGTATGCATAAAGATCTGCTCGCCAATCTGTAATATTGCTCGTAGGTTCTCCCTCGCCAGCTTTTACCATCATTACATCTGTTTCTTCTTCTTCTTTGTTTATCGATGGAAATGAAAGTGTTTGAATTTTTATGCACCTCGACAATAGATTTATCATCATACTAGATATGAAAGCGAAAGCATCTGCGAGCCTGTTATCTTTCCTTGATATGTGTCTCCATTTTATTTTTGGAATTCTCGCAGATAACTCTTCAACGAGTCTTTTGTATTTTATCAGGGATGGTTCATTTGTTGTGTACTCTCCTTTTATCTGACGAATAACTAACTGTGAATCACTGGTGATTCTAGCATTTTCTAAATTCATTTCTATCACAAATTTTAAAGCATGGATCACTGCCTCATACTCTGTCTCATTATTAGTGGATGCAAATTCAAGTCTAAATGAAAAAGATGTTTTGTCTCCTTCTGGTGATATGAAAACAACTCCAATTCCATTTCCTTATCCATTGGATGATCCATCTACTAATATTTCCCATCTATTGGGTTCTGTTAATAGCTCTTTTGGATCTCCACATTCTTCTTCTACATCCATCATCTCTTCTACAGCTTCATCATCTTCTAAAGGAAATTCAGCTAAGAATTCTGCGATGACATGTGATTTTGGCGAGGATAAAATTTCATATTGGATAGTGTCCTACACTCTGTTAATTTCACTTATCAGATTTATACTTCTTTCCAAGTTAATTTCAAAATGTAGTTGCAGGATTTCCCACAACACACCCCTTGTAATATCTTGATAATAATCTCTTGATCTAAACTAATTTGATATTAAAAGTATGATTAAAATTCTAAAAATTGTAAATAGACACACGGATTTTTACATGGTTCGATCAATTTGATCTACATCCATGATTCTTCACTCTGATTGTTAAAATTTACATTTGATTTACATTGATAATCTCCATTAATGGAGTTCTAAATCTAATTTTGGGGAAGAAGATGATAAAGAAAAATACATTTTCTCTCTCTAAAAATCTCTCTGCAAAATATCTCTCTCTCCTAAAATTTTCTCTCTCCTCTAGACTCTCTCAACTCTTAAAAAATACATCATCCCTTCATGAATCTATTGGATCTCTATTTATAGGAAACCACATAATGGGTGACAACTAAGTTGTCCTCTAATTTCGGATATCATTCGCGATATTATCGCAGTAGCTATAATATTCCTTCTCACAAACATTATAACCATCGCCAGTTAATCATGTTCTTTTTTTGTTTCTTCCATCGTCAACTGTTATGTCATTATTTTGTGACACTCGGTTTGATATTAAAAGTATGATTAAAATATAGGGGGAAATGGTTACCCTTTGTAATATCTTTCTAAAGATACCCACACGGTTCATTCAAAGATTAGCGAGGCTAGGAGTCCATTCATGCAAAGAAGTATCTGGGAGAAATGAGACTTGAACCCTTGATCTGCCCCTTGCATATGCTCGCACCATACCAATTGTTCTAACCCTCTCTTGCGAAATTAACTTGCGAAGTTCTCGTCAACTTTCTTCATTCTTGGCGAGATAATCATCAACTCTTTTCTTTGCCAAAAAAAAAAAAATTCTTTGCGAGGAGGGAGATTCGAACCTAGTCTTCTAGTTTGCATACTCCTTCTCTAACCATTTGGGATACTTGTTGCTTGCAAAAGAAATGCCTAGTTCTGATATATTACTCCATTTCTTCGCTCCTTGAAGTTCAAAAATGAGTAAAAGAAAAAGGATGCTTGGCGAGGGACTATACTGAACTTCTTAACTTCGTTATTGACCATTTGTGCTAGCTTCTGTTTGCGATAGAAAGTTATACTATCGCCATCTTACTATTATTATCCTCTCGCCAAGCAACTTTAGAAAAATCGTGAAAAAATATTGCTGCGGCGAGACTCGATCCCGCGATCTGCTGCTTGCATTCAAGCCTCTCAACCAATTGTGCTAGTTCTCTTACTTGCGAGATTTATCTGCGAAATAATCAAAGGTTGATTGGCGAGCTTGACATAAAAAAAATAAACTTTGCGAGAAGCAAGAATTGATCCCATGACCATGAACTCATTAATTTTGCAGATCACCAACTGTGCTGCCTCTTGCTTGCAAAATAATGAAATAATGCTGCGATATTATTCATATTCTCACCCTCTGTAAAAAGAAGAAAATTATGCTCGCGGGAAAATTCGAACCTGTGACCACAAACTCACATACTGTTCTCTGGACCAACTGTTCAAGAACCTCTCTGCGAAGTTAATCGCATAACTTTTTCCCTTATGCTTTTATTCTCCAATGAAAATGAAAAGAAAATGAAAAATATGTGTCTTTGCGAGATTTGAACCCGTGACATATTTGTTGCTCTCGCAGCCTTGAACCATCTGTTCTAGTATTTCTTTGCGATATCTTCGCATAAAACTTATTACTTGTTATTTTATTTGTCCTTGGTATTTCATCAAAAATATGCGAAAATATCGCAGTTAAGAAGAATCGATCCCGCGACCTTAAACTTGTACGCTTCTAAACTAATTTGACTGGCGACCTTAAACTTCTTGTTTGACCAACTGTGCTGTCTTCAACTTGTGAAAGAGTGGCGAGATTCTCATTACTTATTCCTTTTAGTTGTCCTTTGTATGAGCTTTCTCTTTCTCTTTGTCCATTTCCATTTTATTTTCTAGCCATGCAATTTTATCTTTCTTTCTTGCAGAGTTCATTCCCTGCGAGCAATCACCATGAGTAATGCAAGTTTTATATCAACTTCATAAAATTGAAAACAAGGTTAATCATCAATTTTATTTTATTCTTAAAATCACATAACCTAAAAAGAACGAAATTTTTTGACGATCTGAAATTCGAGAAATTCGCACAATCTAAAAAAATTGAAATTCGCATGGCCGAAAAAATTTCATACGTTTTCTGTAAATTTTTTTTTTAAACGATCACATAGGTTTGTAAAAATAAATTTGGATGATGCAAATCTTTGAACAGAACTCGTTTTGATGTAAGATTACAATTGAGAATCAATTTTCTATGAAAAACAAAGCTTATTTCTGACGATGTTTCGTGAAGAGCAAAACTTAATAATCAAATTAATTTTTTCCAAAATTCCGGATACAAAAAATCAAGCATAAAACAAGATAGAATAGTAAGGTATTTGTCCTTTTTAAACTTATAGTTGATGTAGACTCTGTTAATGTAGAAATTCATCCTTTTGACGTAGCTTTGCATCTTCGTCTTTTTCTTTAACTTTCTTTAGCTTTGCATCTTCTCCACTGTGTTGTTGGTGTTTGCTTGAAGACACAATTTCTCCATTGAAATTTCCACTTTTCCTCTCAAAACTTTTAGATCCCACGAATTCTAACTCTCCCGATAGCTAATTTCTTTGAATCTTCTTCAATCTATCAAATAGCAGGTCCCTGTTTCTAGCGCCAAAATGTAGTTGCAGGATTTCCCACAACACACCCCTTGTAATATCTTGAAAATAATCTCTTGATCTAAACTAATTTGATATTAAAAGTATGATTAAAATTCTAAAAATTGTAAATAGACACACGGATTTTTACATGGTTCGATCAATTTGATCTACATCCATGATTCTTCACTATGATTGTTAAAATTTACATTTGATTTACATTGATAATCTCCATTAATGGAGTTCTAAATCTAATTTTGGGGAAGAAGATGATAAAGAAAAATATATTTTCTCTCTCTAAAAATATCTCTGCAAAATATCTCTCTCTCCTAAAATTTTCTCTCTCCTCTAGACTCTCTCAACTCTTAAAAAATATATCATCCCTTCCTGAATCTATTGGATCTCTATTTATAGGAAACCACATAATGGGTGACAACTAAGTTTTCCTCTAATTTCGGATATCATTCGCGATATTATCGCAGTAGCTATAATATTCCTTCTCGAAAACATTGTAACCATCGCCAGTTAATCATGTTCTTTTTTTGTTTCTTCCATCGTCAACTGTTATGTCATTATTTTGTGACACTCGCAAAGTGTTGTTGGAGAATTCGCTGTGACGCTCGCAGAAATGTTGTTAATCTCGTCAGAATATTGCTGTGGCGATATTCTGGTCCTACAGATTTGATCATGGTTTATACTTTTTAATTGTAGTATATTGAATTACCAATCCATAGGAACTTAGTTTGTTCATTTTGGAGTTGAATTGAGTGAGTTATGGTGATTTTAGTGATTATTATGAAATCTGGAAATTTCTTGTTGTTGCGGTGAGTAGACATGTTCATGGTCGTTTTTAGGTATGATAGAAACAAATCTAGCTCTGTCTCAAAACTAGAAAGTTGTAGTAGAAGATACTATATTTTTATTGAGCCAACAACTACTTAATTTGGATAGGAAACGAATGACTTAGAGACCTCCAAAGTTAGACCCTCGTGCTGTTTATAAGGGATGTTAGAGGTTGAAGATGAAGTGAGTTAAAGTGAGTCAACTCACCTAGTCAACCGAGTTAGATCAACTCAGTGAGTCAGACCAAACGGGTCATGGACCGGGTTTACAGGTCGGATCATGGGTCGACCCGATGAGGCAAGTTATGGGTTAATGGGCCGGGTAAGCGGGTTGTCATGGGTCAGGCCTAATGGGCTTGGTCTTAGGGCAGAAACTTTATTTTGATATTTTGGACCCTTTATGGTCCGAATTAGCTTTCAGTTCCTTTTGTAAGGTTGTAGAGATTTTCAAGTGCTTTCCGATGACACCAAATGTAACCCTATTTGGATAAGTAGATATTGTTTTATACCAAAATTACTTATTACCAGGTTATAGAACTATTATTAGGATTAGAGCCATAAGTTATTTTCACTTAGCCTAACTAGAGAATTGTATGAGATTATGTTATGAGCCTTGTGTGAACCTTTTGGCTAATCTCTTAGATGCTTGTGTGATTAAAAGTTAGTCTTTATTAACAACGATCGAATCAATGGATGAACCAATGGATCATGGATACCTAATCAGTGGGTTAATTTGTGTACTTGGTTTGATACAAAAGAATGTATCAAACCAAGAGTGATTCTCAGAACCTTCAAGGAAAAGGATAAGACGAACGTTTCTTCACTCACTACAATTTATAACGCACAAGCAACCATTAAAAGGTTGGAATGGGAAGGGAGGAGCGTTATGCAAGAATTTGAGAAGATAGTTTGGGATCACAACTACACGCGTATCATTAAAAGAGGTTCTGACGAGAAGCCGCTTCAAATATTCATTTCGTATCCTTTGCTTTCACAATTGGCTCATACGTGTTGTGATGTTCTTATGATGGACTGCACCTACAAGACAAACAAATACAACATGTCGTTGTTCAACATCATAGGGCAAACTTCGGACAAGGTAACATTCACATTGGCTTGGTGTTTAATGGAAAACGAGAGGGATTTCAATTATCATTGGGCATTGCGACAATTGAAATTATTGTTCCCGGAAAATCGTTTTACGAAGGTCATCATAACCGATCAATTCGACGCACTAATAAATGCCATATCCGACATATATCCGGATGCACAAAATTTCCTATGTACATATCATATAGGTGAAAATGTGAAAAAACATTGTCATGCTTTGTTTGAACCCTCTAAGGATGATATTAAGAAGAGAATGGTCGCTCAACTAGAGGAAGATGTTCGCAAAGAGAAACTATCACCCGAAGAAGAAAAAAATGAAAGAGGAAAGATTAAAGAGCGAGTCGACAAAGAACACGATGAAAATCATAAAAGGTGGTTGGAATTTCTAAAGGATTGGGAGAAAGTTTATTGGTCTCTTACCGAGGACATGTATGAAAAGAGATTGAACATGTTTATTGCCAAATATAACGAAGTGTATCCAAGTGCCGTCTCATATTGTCGGGATAATTTGTTAGATAAGTTCAAGGAAAAATTTGTGTGTGCATGGACAAATCGTTATAGACATTACGGGAATGAAGCAACTAGTATAGTGGAGTCCTCACATGGGAGATTTAAAGATCTCATCCAGTCCGGCCAGGGAAACATGGTTACGGTCACCGAGGCAATGAAGCAACACTTTAAGGCCGATATCGATAGGATCAAGAAGGATTTTGAGAAAATCTCAATGGAAAGGATGACTCAATTTCTTCCACATACTAAGTTGCTCCAAGGAATAGAGTTTAACGTCTCCCGTTGGGCAATAAAACATATGATGAGACAAATGCAATATGAGAAAAATTACGGAAAACCGGGTGATGTGTGTATTTGTCCTGACATGTCTTTATTGGGGCTTCCGTGTCGTTATATGCTTGTGAAGTATGAAGAAGTGACGCCTATTGATGTTATTGATCCGTTTTGGAAGCAATTATCTTTCGACCTTCCCCCTACCGAAGCTCCCGGACAATCACCATGGGATACAAATGAGGCCCAAGAATTTTATGAAGCTTACTCACGTGGCAACTCTGCTATCCGACAAGTATTGTTGAGCTAACTAAGACTAATTACACGGCCATGGATAACACAAAGTGAAGATACAACAAAGGGAGATCCGCCGGGTAGACCACAAACTAAAATTCTAAGGAAGAAACAAAGAAAAAAATTAAAACAAATGAGTCGACGTGAAGAAGAACTCACGGCAACTAAAAACGAGATCTATGTGCAAGTGAGATTTCAGAAGCAAGATTCGCGGAAGCACCCGTTCCAAACAAAAGGGGTAGGCCGAGGAGGGAACCGATATCAAGTCAACAAAAATCAACGAGTTCCGAACCTACACCAATAGTCGATGTATCGGAGATTCAAAGGAAAAGGGGAAGGCCGCCAAATGTACCAACATTAAGCTACCAAGGACAACATGGTGAGCATTCTGAAGGTACACCTATGGTTGATGTATCCGAGGTACAAAGGAAAATGGGAAGGCCGCCGAAGGTACCCACATTAAGCTACCAAGGACAACAAGGTGAACATTCCGAAG
Source organism: Papaver bracteatum (assembly GCA_023529315.1). Lineage (NCBI taxonomy): Eukaryota > Viridiplantae > Streptophyta > Magnoliopsida > Ranunculales > Papaveraceae > Papaver > Papaver bracteatum. The sequence goes on along the minus strand of JAJJWX010003739.1, from coordinate 2,042,162 downwards.
TTACACCAATAGTTGATGTATCCGAGGTTCAAAGGAAAAGGGGAAGGACACCGAAGGCACCCACATTAAGCTACCAAGGAAAACAAGGTGAACATTCCGAAGGTACACAAATAGTTGATGTATCCGATGTTCAAAGGAAAAGAGGAAGGCCGCCGAAGGTACCAACATTAAGTAACCAAGGGCAACAAGGTGAGCATTACGAACCTACACCAATAGTCGATGTATCGGAGGTTCAAAGGAAAAGGGGAAGGTCGCCGAAGGTACCCACATTAAGCTACCAAGGACAACAAGGTGAGAATTCCGAAGGTACACCAATAGTTGATGTATCCGAGGTTCAAAGGAAAGGGGGAAGGCCGCCGAAGGTACCAAAATTAATCAACCAAGGGTAACAAGGTGAGCATTACGAACCTACACCAATAGTCGATGTATCGGAGGTTCAAAGGAAAAGGGTAAGGCCGCCGAAGGTACCAACATTAAGCTACCAAGGACAACAATGTGAACATTCCAAAGGTACACCAATAGTTGATGTTTCCGATGTTCAAAGGAAAAGGGCTAGGGGTAGGCCAAGGAAGAATATTCTCCCGTCTAATACCAAAGACATTTGGAGTGTAGGGATTGCAGAGGATGGTTTGGATATAATTAAGATAAAAGTTGGTAATATGGCGATGTATAAGGATTCGCAAACGGGTAGGACTTATAGACACTACCATACGAAGATAGAGTCTTACATAGACCAACTTCCTGAGGTTATTCGCGAGTTTATTGTGTACACGGATGATGTCGATGGAGATGGAAATTGTGGCTATCATGCCGTGACCGAATAATTAGGAATCTTTGAGACGGATGTACGTAAAGGAATGACACCATGCCGATATGCTAGAATGAGGATGGCCGATCAACTTGTGAAGAATAGGAGCTTTTATGATCAATTGGTTGGTCACGACAAGGTGTTTGATGATATGTGTGCTCAAGTGTTAGGACCCGAGCAGGAGATGGAATTTCTTCATACTCAATATTGGATGAGGATGCCGCTTTGTTGGCATCTAGTAGCGGATACATTTAATTGTGTTGTTCATTATTTTACCCCCACCGTAGTCACAACATTTACACCAAAGTGGAAAAAATGCGAGGGATCCCTTAAGATGAGAAGAGTTTTTTTGGCGTACGTGAACGACAATCATTTCGTTATTCTAAAACTCAAGGACAATTGTCCATTGCCACCTATTTGTGGGATGGTTAAAAACAAGGAAATAGATCCAAATATATGGAAGGGATGGATGGCATTGAATGAGGAGAATCACCAATTATGGGATGCTTTGGCCTTATCAAAGAAACCTCTTGAAGAGGAGGAGTTGAAACTTCATACGTGTGGAAGCGATGATGAGTAATTTGGATATATGTGGTTTATTAATATGCCACCTTTTGTTTTTTTGGAAGTTTGAATTGTAATCATTAAACCATATGCCATGTACGTGCCAATGTGATTTGATTCAAACTTTACTATGCCGGTAATCGTACCGGCGTTGCAATATATGTTCTCTTTTGTGCCGGAATAACACCACAAGTACATAGATATAATTTTTCCATTTCCGGCATTGTTAAAAAATGCATAACACTGTCGGAACTCTGTTAAAAAAGTACACAAGGGAGAGTTTTAGTACCGGCATAATTGTGGCACTATCCACTATGCTGGAACTCTATTTTTTTTTCATTCTGGAACTAAACAGAGATCCGGCGTAGAACTCACGATATCGACTATGCCGGTTTTGGAAAATAAAAACTTAGAAAAAGCAGATTTCAAGACGCATAAAATAACATAAGCAAAGACCTAATACCATAAAATAACATAAGCAAAGTTTAAACAAACCAAATGTGAAGTTAAGATGTTCCAAACCGAAAACAAATGAAACAAAGATGTTCAAAGTTTACCAAGCCACACAAACAAACATAAACCAAAATAATACTATAAAAGAAACAAACAATCACTCAAGTTCTTGGCTTCTTGTGTGCCCTCTTCTTTTTTTCGCCCCACAAGTCTTTTGCCTCTGGATCTTCGATTTTGTCTATCTTTTCATTCAGTTTCTCCATTTCTTTTAGGGTCAGCACCACTCCTTTCTTGGTCTTCTTCTTAATGAATTTTGACAGATTTTCAAGCCGCTGATGCTGTGAAGGAATTTTTAAACACGTATTTAGTATGCACAATTTTATAAGTTGATAAATATAGATTAAGAGAATAGTAATGAACGCACCAACAACGTAACGAGCTGTAGAAGTACAGGTACAATATATGGAGTTGTGGAGGGACGTGCTGGTGGTGGAGGGACCTCTACCATATCCGGGCGTACAACATAAGGATGCGAGTACTGTAGATGCCCGCTTAGGAATGTTGGTTCACTATCAAAACCATTCTCAGCCAATTCCCAATCATCCCTATCCAGCACAAGTTCTTCTTCTTCCCTTTCGATCCAATGTGCAAGAATAGGTTCTGGGTCGTAACATACCAGAGTATGGATCTCATATGATTGGCATTTAGTAAAGTCATGAGAATATTTATGATAAGATGTATCCGTGAGATCTTTCTGCTTGTAACCGAGTTGGCGCATCACGCAGAGAGGGTTATGCATAACAAATCCTTTTGGATGAAATAACGGTCCGTTGTAAAATGAAACATTTACATGTCTCTGAAGGTGAAATCCTCTGACATTCCTATAAGGGTCAAACACAACATCTTCCATAGAAAACGAGTCCAAAGCCAATCTCATTTCTGAAAACCGTTTCTTGTTAGGCGAAGGGGTATTGCGGAAGAAGTATTTCTGAGCTAGAGCCATATTCGGTTCATAATCACGCCAAATCTTCAATCCTTTATACCTTATGAACAAATCTCGGAAGTGTTCATAAGCCCACACCTGTGCCCATAAAATTTATAAGAAAATAAATAGTTGGAAACTAACAAATGTAATGATAACAATCACAAAATAAGTATTTCACTATACCTGAATCACAGTGAAATTCCCATTAAATTGACGGCCTTTCGCTTTAGAAGCTCGACGCATTTATGCCAAAAAATGTGCCAAGAAAGCAGTGCCCCATGAATACTTATGAACGTCTTCCAACGGATCCAAGTATTACAGGTTGTTCATATGCACCCTGTTACCATTAGAGTCAGAGAATATAGCGGTTCCCAAAATGAAAAACATATATGCAGCGGCAGTTTGTTGAGCTTGTGCGGGAGTCAATTCCTTGTTCTTCGTATTCCCAAACAGTTGATTGAGTTTTACGAATGTTATAGTCTTTGTCTGAGCAGTTTGTTTCTTGTACAAATTTTCCAACGTGGTTTCCTTGTTCCATCCAAACAACTTTTCAGTGAGCTCATAGATCTTTTCCCACCCTAGGTCCTTCGAGTTGTCTCCAACCTTGACCGGTTTCCCAAGAACCTCTAATCCTATTATCCTTTGGACATCTTCAGGGATAATGGTCATCTCGCCAAAATTAAAATGCATGGTGTCAGTTTCACCATAAAACCTCTCCAAAAAGAAGTTTGCCGTGACGGTATCAGTGTACACATAATTTTCTATCGCAGGATACAACCCAGATGCTTTGACTATTTCTTGAACATCCAGACACTCATCCTCCAAAATCCACACATCCAATTGTTGATGGTGGCTAACACGCTAGGCTTTCCTGTGGTCCTATAAAAACACAACCAACTTAATTAAATTGATCACAAATAAATAATATAATAACAAGATACAAACGTCTTACATAAGTTTGATAGATCCAACGAGCCCAAGAGTCTTTATACGAAAATAAAAGTTGCGGGTTTATCGGTTTACCCCAATGTTTGCCATCATTGCTGTCAGGAATCAAGTCGTACTTATTAGGGAAGTGAGGTGGGGGTGCCTTTTTATCATCATTTTGTCCTAAGCCACCTGCTTGTGAGGATGAGCCACCTGCTAGTTCCGGTTCTAGTGGAGTTTCCCACTCATCATCATCATCAGTGCTGGTTGAGTCGCTTATAGGATGATCCCGAATTGTCACCTTAGCAGTAGCCGGATTTTGACGTTTACGTCGAGAAGACTTATGTTTTGATTCTTCAACAGCTTTTCCTTTTCCTTTGTCCTTTGATGGGGCGAGAGACCTATGTTCCAACACGTTAAACTGAGTTATATACTGGATGCCCGCATACAATAGGAACACACAGAAAACCGGCATACTCCATAGACATATAAACTACGCCGGAATACATACCGTCATTATCGGCAATAAATCTGTCTATACCAGTTTGAATTCTATACAGAAAATTCTAAGCCGTATGAAACAAAAACCGGTATAATTTGTTACCATACCTATAGTGCCGGAACATATACCGGCATAGAAAAGAATAATAAGTTGCATGCCGGTTTTTGTTGAATTCAATCCAGGGATTTAAAAAATTTAGGGATCGAAAACCTGCATAGTATGTTACCAAGCAGTGAACACCGGAACATTAACCGGAATTGCCAACGAAAATCCGACAGTGCCGGTATTGAATCCGGCATCCCAAAATTATAATTATATGCCAGTTTTCTGGATTTTTTTACAGAATTCTTAACAATCTTAGTTTAGCAAAACAAGCATAGTTTGTAAACCCTAAACAGAGGCATCGTATTGATCAATAATGATTTTCAGATTGACTAGAATGCAATTTCAAAACCCTAAGCATAATTTTCAATCCATCATGAACCCTAGCAAGTTTGACTTTGTGTTATATATTATGGGATAAACCCTAAAAGTACTTCAATTCAACATGAGACTTTGTGTTATACATCACTTACCGAATCAAATCTGTTACGTCCGCTTTACCAGGAGACTCTTCAGGACTTTGTTGCGCATCATCAACAGGTATTTCTGGATTGGGTTTATCACGAGATTTGCGACGAGCCATTGCTTTGGTATAGAAGATGAAAAAAATAGGGAGAGATTGAATAGATCGAATATTTTTCTTTCCAAAACCGTCACTTATATAGCATGAGTAGTCCAATGACTCATTAAAGATTTTGTAACCGTCCAATTAGTGGAATGAAATTGTAACCATCAAACAAGTTGAATGAAATTGTAACCGTCAGAATTCCGGCATAGACAATTACATACCTATTGTGCCGGTATTAAAAGTTAATGATTTTTTTTAACTTTTTAGTGTGGGAAACCGGCATAGAGTGTTAACATATCCAGTATGCCGGATTTTGTAGACCGGAATGGTATGTAACTCATCGGGAGTGCCGGTTTGTGAAAGAAACTTGACGAAATAAACATCATTAAGCACAAACATAAGATCTCAAGCAAATTCCAACTAACATCATTTAAGGGAATAAAGTTTAAACACATAAACAACATTACACATAGAATGAAAGCTATCAAGCCAAATACACCGAACATCATTTATTGGAACGAGATTCAACAAGCAAAGCAGCTTCGAAATGCCTAAAAGGCCCTTTTCTCCACTTTGTATATGCATCCTGAGCTTCATACCTATCACCACTGTATCTTGCAAGAAATTCTTTGTATTTGAGACATGATTTGATGAGTGCAGTTGTTCGAATGTGTACTATTTGATCAGCGTATTCAATTTTGCGTTTCTTACCGTCAAACATGTTATGCTTGTAAGAACCAGTCCTTATAAGACCCCAAAAAACATCTGAAGGGCGTTGATCCTCCGGCAAATCCGATACTATGTAGTAATTTCTAATCTACTTTGTTTCCTCCTCAACATCCGCTTCTATCTTAGCTTCTTTTTGACGTTTAACCGCTCCCTCAGCTTTCGCTTTTATCTTATCTAATTTTTAACGATAACGTTCAAGCTTTGCTTCCTCTTTTTCTTCTCTTTTCCTCTTAGTTATCTCTTCTTCCATTGCGGCAATTGACTTGGTGGTTTCTTCTTTCCTTCTTAGTTTTTCTAGTATTATGGCAACGAAATTGGTCGTGGTTGATGATTGATTTCCTGTCGGAGTAGACAATATGTTCCTCATACGTTTTTCTTTTTCTAGGGAATTGATGAACTTGGCAGCTGGTGATTGATAATCCATCGGAGATATATCTTTGAGGTATCAAGTGCAATGGGTGTATCCATTCCTTTAAATAGATGTGGACATAACGGATCTTGTCCACTTTAGTGACGACACTCTAAGTAACTTAGATCCCACGCCGGAACTAATGTTTTCTAGTGTATGGTTTAAAAAACTAGCCGTTAGGCATTCAATTTCTGGTACCGGCATACGTATGAGGAAGTACGCCTATGTCGGTAGTATGTTCCGTCACTAAATGTTATAAAACGAAGATGCCGGTAATGCGGAATTTCTTTACAGGAAACGACCCAAATATGCCTACAATACCGGCATTCAATGCATAAGAACCTCTATGCCGGAATGGGTTAAATTCAAAAAAAAAAGGCTAGTTTTTTGAAAAATATGACCGTTGGAGCTTCATTTCTATATAACATCCCCCATTGCTTTGGCAAAAACTACACAAACCAAGCACCAAATAACAAAAATCATTCTCTCAAGAAAGCAAGCACGGTTCAAAGAATGGGGGATTCATCATCTACCTCTATTTGCAAAGTAAGTATAGTTACTAACAACATACTCTACAATACTATGACGGATAACTAATATAATTTTCTCTTACAGATTCATCATTGCAAGTGTCAAATTTGCAAGTCACCTTCTCACCTAGCCATGGACTGTCCATTTATTTATTCAAAGTGTAGAAGCTGTGATGGGGCACGCCGGTTTTGGATTGCAAAAACTGATGATGCTGAAAATGGAAAAATGTTTCTAAGGTGTTTGAATCACCCAAAGTGCGATGAGTTTCAATGGTTTGACAAAGATGTTGAACTAGCAGAGTCAAGAGAAAACCACAAGGTCCAATGAAAGCCTATCGATGGGTGTGATGGGTGTTATATGAAGGGGAAGGAATATGTTGAAAAAGAATAAGATCTAATGAGGATGATCCTTGACACCCCCATCCCGGACGATGTCTTTGAACAGATTAGGGAAATGCTCAAAGGCTCCGCAATTGTTGAAAAGGTATGGAAATAGATTATCTCTAACTAAGTGCAATCCATTCACTGTTTTTTTAATTTAAAGTTTCCAATCCAATGTAATCGATTACTTCGGACCGAAATAAAATAGAATTTGAAATGAATTAAGAAGAGTGCCGGCATTGAGGAAATCAATACAACTATGCCGGTTTTATGTCAACTCTGTAAGAGTATTTGGACGCTTTAGATACCGGCATTGTAAAAATGAATCTTACTATGCCGGTTTTCTGTCACATATTTAAGAGTATTTGGAAATTTTCAATACTGGCATGAACCTTGGCAAAAACCACAATGTCGGTACAAGTAAGTTTCTATACAGGAACCAAATATTGTAAACTGATTATTCCGGCATAAAAATTGCTATGCCGGGACAAGGTACCGGCAGTGTTTTGATCATTCCGTAAATGCCGGTTTGTGTACCGGTATTTCTAAAACTGATCTCTACTATGCCGGAACATTTTAACTTTCAAACTAGAAATCTAAACATGTTCAACATAAACCAAAGAACTAAAGAGTTAACCCACAATATAAACCAAAGAACAAGCTTGAAATTGTTTTTGACGTAACCAAATAACTAAAGAGTTAACCATCACTAATTGTCATCAATTCTCTTCCACTAAATTGGTCTTTTTTTTCTTTTGGGTTGGTGCCTTCCTTGTTTCCCCATACATAGCTTTGACAGTAGGGTCAGTTTCTTCAATTCTATGAAGCTTTTCCTCGAGTTCCTTGATTTCTTGAAGAGATAGCACCACTCCGTCCTTGTGCTTGCAACCTAACATATTCGTAATCTTGCCAAGCCGACGTCTCTAGTTTAATACATCAAACACATAATCAGTATATATGTTAATATATGATTATGTTTACATTTAATGACTATAATCAATTAATAAAACTTACCACCATTCCGAAAGTCTTAAGAAGTTGGGCCATCGTAGGTTGTGGAGGTGGAGGAATTTCAACATGAGGGTTTTCTTGGTGTGGAGCTTCGACGAAGGGAGGGCGCACTACATAAGGATGTGACCATTCCAAGTAATCCCTCATGTAGATGTCATCAACTTCATAACCATTTTCCGCAATCACCCACTTACTAATATCAACCAAACGACATTGCTCTCTTTCACTCCAATGCGATGGTTCCGGTTCTGGATCATACACTACATGCAACTTGTTGGGAGTTGAATTGCACCGAGAAAAGGAAAGATGATAATTATAAATAGAGCCCGACATAAAACGGGATAATTTCTTAAATCCATGTTGGCGCGTCACACGTCTTGGATCGGCCATAATGTATCCTTTTGGGTGGTACAACGGCCCTTTGTAAAATGCAACATCTCTTGGAATTTGACGGTATCATCTAATCTCCTTATAAGTGTCGAACACAACATCTTCCTTCCTCATAGCATCCAGAGCCAATATCATATCGATGACTCGACCTTTGTTACCGGGCTTCGGATTACTGTTAAACTCGAACCTCTGAGCTCTAGGGGTATCGGATTCAGGAAGGTCTTTGATCTTCAAGAATTGGCAGTCCTTGAACAAGGTTGGGAAGTGTTCATAACACCACACCTAATAAAATGTGAACATAAGTTAAAAGAATACATGTGAACAATATACATGTGAACATAGAATAAAGAAATTTGTACCTGGAGTAGAGTGAAATTCCCGACAAATTGGTTTGTTTTAGCCAATGAAGCCCTTCTCATCTCCTCCATCAAATGTGCCATGACCGCGGTGCATCAAGAATAGCCATAGACACCTTCCAACGGGTTAAGGTACTGGAGAAAGTTTGCACTTACCATGTTTCCATTAGTGTCAGGGATTTCCCTAGTCCCCAAGATGTATAACAGGTACGCGGAGGCTGTATACCGAATCTGTGCAGGGTCCCATCCATCCTCCAAGCTTCTAGCCTTTGTATTTTCAAACATTTTCTTAAGCATCGTCATCTTGAATGTCTTTGTCTTACTTCCATTCGATGCTACATAAAATCTATCCGAAGAAGTTTTGAAGTCCCAACCAAACAGCTTTTTAGTCAAATCGTGCAACTTCAGCCAATCTAGGTCCCAAGACTCAGCTCCCTCTGAAATTGATTTGCCGATAACATTCAAGCCTAGAATGGCATGAGAATCTTCAGGAATCAGGGTCATCTCTCCAAACGGGAAGTGCATTGTATCAGTTTCACCATGATACCTTTCGACTAAGCAATTGACGGTCACAATATCTGTATTCACGTAATTTTCAACCAAAGAATACAGACCAGAGTTCTTTACTAATGTTTGGACATCTTCATGCTCCAACGACAATTTCCACTCAGCCGCGGCTTGGTTGCGGCAAACACGCACATCCTTAGTATGATCCTACAAATAAGAGATAATACGATTAAGAGATGATGTAAAAGATAAAAAAATACACATGCACAAAATAAAAAATGCTTACATAATTTTGAAAGATAGTACGAGCCAAAGAGTGCTTGTATCCAAAGAGTACTTTCGGTTCCGGAGCTTGACCCCAAAGTTTACCATCATCATTATCGGGTATCATGTCATCAATGTGAGGAAGGTGACAACCTTTAACTTTGTGTATTCCCTTGCCCTTGCCTTGTGTTGGTTGTTGACTCGTCCCACCAACTTCGCTTTGGCTTGCTAATTGACTTGGATGAACCTCATCATCTTCCTCCTCACTTTCCCCTTCATCATGCTCATCTTCCTCAACTGTTCCAGTACCTTCACGGATTGTAAGTGCACTACATTCACCACCACTCTCCTAAACTGACCCTCTTGTTTGAAACCCCAAACGCTTCTTGCGACCTGCATCTTTCCCCCATGGAGGCAGGGACTGAGGAGTATCAAGACCGTCCTTCCTCATTTTCTTAGTGAAAATATGACCTTTATTTTTCTTCGCAACTTTGGATTTTGACCTATAACATAAGCAAACAAAAAAAACATAAGAAAAGTCATGGCAGTTTAGGAACCGGCATGGAAACCCTTAAACAAACCAATGCCGGTAACATGTACCGGGATAAGCCTTTAAATATCGAGCATGCCGGTATCTATGTACCGGCATTCTGTGCAACCTAAATTATGTGCCGGTATCGAGCACAATTTCATTGATATTCCTGAATGTTTTAAGTGTACTACCGGCATTTCCTAATTGAATTAACGCATGCCGGTTTTTAAGTATCGGCGTCCTACACAACCAAAATTATGTGCCGGTATTAAGCACAATTTCAGCGATGTTCCTGTATGTTTCAAGTGTAATACCGGCATTGCCTAATTGAACTAATGCATGCCGGTTTTTAAGTACCAGCATCCTGCACAACCTAAATTGTGTGTCGGTATCGAGCACAATTTCAGTGATGTTCCTGAATGTTTTAAGTGTACTACCATCATTTCCTAATTGAACTAATGCATGCCGGTACAAATAAAATTGTTCCTGTGTGTTTTTAGTTGGATACCGGAATAGTCTTCAACCCAATTCGTATGCCGGTACAAGAAATCAATTTTCAGGAATCAAACCGGTATGGTATTCAACCCTAATTCTATGCCGGTATAAAAAAATCAGTTTCAGGAATTCAAACCGGTATGGTATTCAACCAAAATGCTATGCCGGTGCCTGAACCGGCTTGGTATTAAAACACAGATCCCATGTCGGTACTCTCTGTAACTCGATAGTTTCAGCTATTGTTGGCGATTCTAACCTAAACCCATGGCTACAAATCGATTAAAACAATCATAAATGAGTTCAAAAATCACTTACCTTCCCAGAGAAGCCATGAGTGGTTGATCATCCGAGCTCGCTGCTGCGTCCTATTCAAGTTGGTGAGCAATGTTCTCGATTCTTTGTTCATGCGTTTGTTGAGCAATCAATTTAGTGTTCCGTTTTGCTTTTGATTTCTTTCGTGGAGGCATGGTTATGGTAGGTTAGTCAACGAAGAAATTTTTGATTCAACGATTAATCGTCGGTGAAGAATGAACGAGGCGGAAGAAGATGAAGGAATTTTTTTTTCTCTTCAAAACCTAACTGTGTTGTGCCGGTACAAATGGAATTGTGGGATATATGAATTTGGTTATTTGAAATTTTATGTTTTAGGGGAAAGGGCATAACAGTCATTTCATAAAGTTTTTAATTAATCTAAGGGTGTTTTAGTATTTTCGCACCCAAAAAACACCCCTTAACAGCCACCTTTGGTTGGGGGAAGTAATTCATATCCCCCAATTAGTTTCCATATACCCCAATTACGCGTTCTATATTATCTATCTAGTTTAAACGCAAAACATTTATTTTTAATTTGTCATTAGTTTAATTTACAAAACTTAATGGTAGATAAGTGTTATTAATTTTCCGTAGTTATTTAATCATAATTATTATTTCTACCGTTATATATCTTTAATGAGATTTTAGTTAAGTTTAAGTTCAATATATTACTAATTAAGAAATGCTAACATTACTTATCAAAATTATCTATTTTATTATGCTTTATGATTACTATTATAATATTTTTATTATTAACATTGATGGTTGCACTATTATTCACTACTCTTTCAATTATTATTAAGTTCCAAGGATATTATTAACATTTATGTGATTATAAATTGTTGATTTCTATGTATAACTCAAGGTATTCAATAAATTTTATGTAACTTTCAAGATTTATCAATTGTGTTCATCTCACTATTTTTTTATTGGATTATGTACGTCTTCATACTTTTTAGATTAATTATTATCAAATCATAAAGTATTGGTGTACCCTACAATTTTTACTTCAATACATAAACAAACAACCAAACAAACAAATCAATCAAAAAAATATTTTAATTATTGATAACTTTTAGTGATTAAGATTTATCTCACAACCCAACCCAGTTCTAACTAATCTAGGTCACTAACTGGCACTGGATATTTCTATCTTTTCCCATATAAGATCTAATAGTGAGCTCTGATACCAAATTTGTAGCGCCCCCTAAGCTAGCAGCTGACTAAACCAAGAATTCAACTAAATAAAAAGGCACTAACGAATCTAAACCAAACACTTAAGCATTCAATTAACAAAAAAAATCTACTACAACTTAACCCAAACTATCCCCGCTCTGAAATATACATATATATAAAATCTCCTCTCAAATGATACATATACAATAGTGATTTGGTTTACAAAGCATATGCAACAATAAACATAGCAGAAGTTAATCATCTAGCGAACTCAACACTTGATGCTTTTTCCGCGCTACTCTAATCTGTCACTGAAACTGAAAGTGGGAATGGGTGAGCACATTATCCCTAAAAGGGGTGCCCAGCAGGAATAACAACTAGCTTTCAAGTAATCATTAATATGATTCGAAAACAATGCAGGTTTAATCGAAAGTCGGTAATACAAGGAAAGACAATGAAACATAAAGCAGAAACTTCTTCATAGACATTCATAAATAACAGTAAACATTCATGTATGAGATGTGTGTTGTTGTACATAAGGGAAGAATAATATTGTGGTGCATCACCCTAGCCATAATAATATTGCAGTGTATTGCCCTAGCCATAGAATACTGAATATATATAAAGGAAGAATAATATTGCGGTGTATCGCCCTAGCCATAATAATATTGCGGTGTATCGCCCTAGCCATAGAATACTGATATTGTGTCGGCACACATCTCATACTACACAGAGCACACAAAGATATGCATGAATTTCACAACACAAAGATTGATTTGTAAAACAATAATGAATACAAGAGAGTTCGTTATCGATTCCCACCTCTTTTGATGACAAGCCTCGCATACCACGAGATCCATGATCCATTGGTTCATCCATTGATTCGATCGTTGTTAATAAAGACTAACTGTTAATCACACAAACATCTAAGAGATTATCCAAAAGGTTCACACAAGGCTCATAACATAATCTCATACAATTCTCTAGTTAGGCTAAGTGAAAATAACTTATGGCTCTAATCCTAATAATAGTTCTACAACCTGGTAATAAGTAATTTTGGTATAAAACAATATCTACTTATCCAAATAGGGTTATATTTGGTGTCATCAGAAAGCACTTGAAAATCCCTACAACCTTACAAAAGGAACTGAAAGCTAATTCGGACCATAAAGGGTCCAAAACATCAAAATAAGGTTTCTTCCCTAAGACCAAGCCCATTGGGCCTGACCCGTGACAACCCGCTTACCCGGCCCATTAACCCATAACTTGCCTCATCGGGTTGACCCATGATCCGACCCGTAAACCCGTTCCATGACCCGTTTGGTCTGACTCACTGAGTTGATCTAACTCGGTTGACTAGGTGAGTTGACTCACTTTAACTCACTTCATCTTCAACCTCTAACAGCCCTTGTAAACAGCACGAGGGTCTAACTTTGGAGGTCTCTAAGTCCGTCGTTTCCTATCCAAATTAAGTAGTTGTTGGCTCTATAAAAATATAGCATATTCTACTACAACTTTCTAGTTCAGAGACAGATCAAGATGTGCATGTGACGATGAAAGCTTCAAAGAATTATTTACGTTAGTTAGTTAGTTAGTTAGCTTTCGCTATATTTATTATGTGTTTTGTATTCCAATTGTAAATCAACTCACTATTGAATATATATCATTTGATAGGAGTTCTTGTATATGCATTTCAGAGCGGGGTTAGTTTTTGGGTTAAGTTTTGTAGCAGTTTTCTTAATTGATTGTTTAAGTAAATGATTTAGTTTTTTTAGTACCTCTTATTTATTTAATCTCTTGGATTAGTCAGATGCTAGCTTAGGGGGCGCTACAATTCCATAGACGCACTCCCCACAAAGATTTAGCAATTAAGAACAAGTTCAATTAAGAACTCCCCCCGTTAAAGTGTCATTCCCGAAAGAACAACAAGAGCGACCTTACTTTTACAAGAAAATAAGGATTTCTTTGGACATTAACAAATCACATGAAACATGAATTTGTATCAAAAAAAAAAAACTCAATTGAATTAACCACAAGGAAAATTATCAATTCAATTGGTCATGCTCAACATAAGAGAACTTACAGAGCAACACAGTACATTCACAAAGATGTGGATCAGGGAAATACCAATACTGCGAAATAATCAAAGATTCATTCTATTTTTATCATTATTTGCACAATGACATATAATAGACTTCGTCTTTGTAAACAAAAGTTCATCATTTCTTCCATCAATATTTGCATAATGACATAAAAGGCTTAACTTTTGTATTCAAAAGTTCATTCTATCTTTTATCAATACTTTCATAGTGACATATAATAGAGTTAACTTTTGAACAAATATGGGAAAGTCAAGGTTCACGGACGTAAAAAACATATCCCATAACAATTTGAAATATATAAAACCATAAATATTAATACTGCAAAAATCATCATCTTCCAAATAAACTTTAGCTATGTGTACTCACAATAATGGATATTCCAAACCCAAGTTATCCTCCTTACAAATACAAGAATAAATTCTCATAAGAAGTTTCCTAGACATTAAGACCTCTACAAAATTCTTTATCGTCCCCGAACTCCTTGTCGTCAACAGCTATAGGAATATAAGGTTCATGAAGAAAGGAGTTAATTCCAACAAACCTTTTAGACTGATGTCGAACCAGGGCCTTATGAATTTTGAGAGTCCTAAAAACAAAAGTCTTTATTTCCTGAATCTTCTTTCTTGTTTCCTTCTACTCTTCAAGAATCCCAGAGAACTTCTGTTGATTAGACGAAACAACTCTTAGTTTTCTTACATTCCTCCTTTTTCTTTTCTAAGTTGAAGATACAGGAGATTTATCTTTTTCCTTCAAGATTGATGGCTTAATAATTATATTAACATTTTTTCCATCAGAAGACATAATGCTTGGAATCTCCATACACGTATGAGATTGTGGGAGGAATTCACAAATCAGACTCAACAAGCAGTCTTGAGATAAAAAGAGTTTTTCAGAGAAGGAAAAAGGAATGTAGGGTTACAGAACCTATAAACACATAAGTTCACGTACACACAACTCTCAAACCTAAAAAGTGTAGAATTGTCGAGAATAACCCTCTTTTATTGATTAAATAGTGAGGTCACTTTCAATATCAATTAGATATGAAAAATAACGAATTCCAGACTTGCATATCACAACAAAACTAAAAGAGAAAATCAAAACAATCTAAAAACAATTCTCTTTTCCTAAATCATGAGGTGTGCAAAATCTTGTCTGTTTTTATCATGCTCATGAGACAAGATGCACCAACTAACACAATCAAGTTGTGTTGGGGTGAACAATAATCTGTCCACCATCACCTTTTCAAAAATAGACCCCTTTCACAGAATGTTTAGACAATAATTTTTCCTCTAGTAGTCTAGTAGTTTCTTATTTCTTCGAAGAAGAGATGAGTTTACATACCTTTGATGATTTTTGAACAAGTTTGAGCTTGTTTGCTAATCGATTCGCTCTTCGTTGAAGTTTGTTGACGTATCTTATTTTGTGTTTGTACTTGAAACACTTTGAAAGTTCATGAACTCCGAGAGAACAATAAGAGCATGTCAACAAGGAGGATGATCCAGAGGCCCGAGATGTGTAAGAAGCTAAACACATAGTGGAACTTGAAACATCAGAAAGAGAGTTTCCATCAGAAACAAATGGATCCCTTTTTTCTTCCAGGCCGGTTGAGAATTATTCTGAAAGAATATCAAGATTGATGTATGTATTTCTACAATTATCGAAATCAATATTTTCACAAAGAAGTGCAACACTTGACTTTTCATCTTCATTAGAATCATAGTTGTCAGACATTTCATCAAGAGTTTCAGCTAGACCTTTGTTCCCAGTGTGTTTCTTATGATTTGGACACTCATTTGCAAAATGACCAAAACATTTACACTTAAAGCACTGAGGCATATCCTCGTCATTAGTTTCATCTACATCCCTGTTTTTAGGAGGAACACGATTATGAGGTTTAGCTGATGACCTAGGATTATTTCTGAAGAACCGTTTACTTCTATTCAAAAGAAGATCCCTAAACTTTCTTGTGATCAGGGAGACTGACTTGTCAATATCTTCATCTGATAAATCAGCCTCAGAAAGATCATCTTCAGAGATGTAAACACTCTTACTTTTTTCAAGTAATTTAGTGTTCTTTTGTGCTTTTAAAGCAACATCCTTTCCGGATTTGGATGTATGCTCATGATCAAAGATCTTTAACTTCCCAACCAAAGTATTTCAGGAAAGAGTTGCAAGGTTATTTCCTTCAATGATGGCATGCTTCTTAGAATATTTTCATCACAATGTCCTTTTATGGAATAGTCTTACCCAATGCAAAAGATGCATTAAAAATTTCAGATACTTTGAGATTAAACTCATCAAAAGAATCTTCATCTGCCATACAAAGGTTTTCCCAATCAGAATTTAAGTTTTGCAGCCTAGCTTCCTTTTCACATGTAATCCCTTCAAATATGGTTTCCAAGATATCCCAAGCATCTTTAGAGGTTGTGCAAGTTGTCACATGATGTTGGAGCTCTGGGGTAATAACATGGATGATAGCATTTAACCCGTCAGAACTTTGCTTTGTAGCGAGAATCTCTGCAGGTTCATATGCACCAATATCCTTTGGAACAGTTGCATCGCCTTCTGCAATAACCTGAAGATTATATCCATTAACCACATAAACCCATGATTAAAAATCACACGCTTGAAGAAAGACACGCATAACAATTTTCCACCACAAGTAATTTGAGTTATCGAAGACTAGTGGTACGTTTTTGGAGATATCACTTCTGTCCATATTCAGATCGCTATAAACACGGACTTATGAGGTCTTTAATGTGTTTGCTTGCTCTGATACCAATTGAAAAGGTGGGGGTCTAGAAACCACACCCAATATTTTGTTTGGAAATCTGAATATACAAATACCAATATACTTTCAAGAGAATCAATTAGATAGTTAGACTCAATCTAGAGAAAAGTATATCAAATAGTTTCATATCTTTATCTCTTAATTCAATCCGCAATCAATAAATAGGAATTTGCGAGCCCGATTGAATATACGAGAAATAACTTGAACGGTACCAAAGACCAATGTTCAAGGATCAATCAATTACAATCAACAACCAAAGGTTGGATTTCGCAATTGATCGATTCGGCGCACAACCTATGAATTTCAATCATATAACAAAATATAATGCGGAAAAGAAATAATACAGACACCAGAAGTTTTGTTAAAGAGGAAACCGAAAACGCAGAAAAACCCCGGGACCTAGTCTAGTTTTGAATTCCATACCGTATTAAGCCGCTACAGACACTAGCCTACTACCAATGAACTTCAGACTGGAATGTAGTTGAACCCTAATCAATCTCACACTGATTCAAGGTAAAGTCATGCTCCTTAAGTCTCTGATCCCAGAAGGATACTACGCACTTGATCCCATTAGCTGATCCCACCCACAACCAAGAGTTGCTACGACCTAAAGTCGAAGACTTAACTGTAGCGCCCCCTAAGATAGCAGCTGACTAAACCAAGAGATTAACTAAATAAGAGGCACTAAAAATCCAAATTAAACACTTAACTTTCAATTAAGAAATCTGCTACAAAAACTTAGCCCAAAGCTAACCCCGCTCAGAAATATATATACAAGATCTTCTCTCAAATGATACATATATAATAGTCAATTGGTTTTTAAATAAAATATACAACATAATAAATATAACAGAAGTTAATCAACTAGCGAAGTCAACCCGTGAAGCTTTTCATTTGCAACTCGATCTGTCACAAAACCAAGTGGGAATAATTAACATTGAACCTTCTAAGTAATCATAAGCAAGATTTGGAAAACAATACATGTTTTTCCGAAACATTAAACAGTGACTAAGTCACAGAAATAATCATACATGTATATCGAAAAAACTCATTCGTCAAACAATGTACTAATATGGTTGTAAATTCCTAACCGGAAATTCACACCTATTTATCTATGGATTCCACAAATACCATGGTGACCAACTCTAAACAATAAAAGCTGAATTTAAGTAGATATAAATGTGAAGGAGCATATCCTATATACCACAAGTGGAAATTCTCATTCCCCATAACAATTTATATTGAAAACAAAACAATACAAGTCCTTTCCCCATCGTGGAAAGATTCACATAAATAACAGGATTATCATAATGCATTTTAAACAAAACATGGAATGCACGGACATACAATGCATGAGTTGGTTAAGCATAAACTTTTATAAAAGCAACAATAATGAATACAAAGAGTCAAATGCATTCCCACACCTTTTGATGACAAGCCACGCCTACCTCGAGATCCACGATCCACTAGTTCATTATTTGAGTCAATCGTTGTTAATAACTAACTGTTAATCACACAAGAAGTCTAAGAATCTAGCCAAAATGGCTCATACAAGAATCATATAGTTCCATCTCACAATTGTAGGCCCATTTATGATTCTACACCTTTTTATTATCTATTATTAGCAAATCTAAGGTTTACTAATTCAATTAGGTTGGTTCTATAATCTATTAGCCAAGTCTTATGAATGTCTACAACTTTGTAGAAGAAGTCATAGGTCAATTCGGATCATAAGTGGTCCAAAACATCAATATAAGATAACTAGTCTAAAGCCCAAGCCCACTTAAACAAACCCATTAATAAGGGCCTGGCCCAACTGGGTCAATCTAACGGTCACTAACGGTTGAACTAACAGTCAAGAGTCAACTAACAGTCAACGTCCAAGTCAAGTCAAGGTCCTGGTCAAAGGGTCAATGAGTCGACTCGGTCAAACCGAATCAACTCAATCAATTAGACTGAGTCAGGTGAGTCGATTCAGTCAGATATCTTAGTCAGGGCAAACTAAGTCAGTCAGATTCTGACTAGGATGAATGGCACAAGGCCAAATCACTTGCACAGGCCAGAGCCATTGCTCAGGCCAAAGATATGCTAATGCACAACCACTGAGTAACACTAAAATCCTAAACTTTAACAACTCTAACTCAAGTTCTGTTCAATATAATAATAATACATTCAAATACAATTCAATTCAATACAACTGTATTTAAGCCTACCTGCAATAGCAGCTTTACAAGCTTTCCCCTAGAGATATTCAACTCACACATTCATTTAACCTTCATTCCTGCAAGACCACACATTTAAAATGAAGCTCTACAACTTATGTAGTTACAACTGTAATTCAACCTCTGACAATACCTTGACTGTAGAGCATATCCCAATTCAATCATCTACTTCTCATTTCAAATACACATTCAATCTGCATTCCACAATATCTATCACATACACTGAATGCTTCTTGTTTCAGTTAAACCATCCATCCAATTCACAAGACTTCAGTTACTTCCACCATTACCATCCAACAACATACCACCTGTCTCAAACATCTTCATCAGCAATACAACACTAAATCCATTTCTGCAACGTCAATTCATATCATATATCTCTACTAACACAAACTCAATTCATACTTACATCCTGTGCAACCTGAAATCTCCTAACATTCATCTAATTCCATTCCCTTTCAATTCACCCAACCAATCACTATTATCAAGCTTAATTACAATAACTTCATAATTACAATCTTTACAGCTTCAACAACAATCATCCAACCTTCTTTCAGACAAAACCATTGAAATTCCGTTGTAGCAACATCATTATTAATTATTCTTCCAATTACTACACATCTACACCACTATCCAAACACACAACTCCCATTTCTAGCACATTCAACTTCAATTCAGATAACATACAACAGTTATCCAAGTTCAATAACTCAAAAGAAAGGAAATTTAATCCAACTCAATTTAAGAAAAAGAATTATCTCAAACAGTTGCCTTCAAACTCTTCTTTTCCAACTGTAGTTCAATCCATGAGCTCTAAATCTAAATTTACTTGAAACCCTAAATCAATTCTTGCTCCTCTTTTCCTAATTCGAGTTCACAACATCAACCAAATCTTCAAAATGATTAAACCCATCTTTAATCATCCAGTTTCATATTCAATTTCACATAAATCCCTTAATCAAATCCACTCTTTTCAAAAACCCTAACCTTTCAGTTCTTTATCAAAATCACTTCTAAACTTTAATTAAAAGATAACCCTTTGTTCTTCAATCAATCATAACTCTAAACCTTCAATTTCATCTTCTACATCTTCTTTGAATTACTTACAAACCCTAATTCACTAACTCTTCATCGAGATATCTCCATATCATTCAATTAACCTCGACCCATTCCACAATCAACTAAAACCACTTCTAATCATCTATCTAGAATATCAGATTCACTATATAAATTCTCAGATTTCTTCTCATGGAACCCTAATTTATTGATTCTTCATCACGATTCTCGGCAGCACATTCTTCTTCGTAATGATACATCAACTCTTCTTCCATCTAAATAACATCACGAATTGACTTATCTTGAATCTACTCTCAAAATCATCACTCGAGCGAAGAACAGAGGATAGAGATGAAGAAAGAAGAAGAAAAGAGAGAAAATGAATTCCTCTCGATCTGTTTTTGGAGATAATTCCAAGGACAACACTAAGGAATGCACCAAATTTGATAAGGGGAAACCAAGGTCGGTCTATTTGTGAAAATACTAGTTTGACCTTCAAACCAATCTACTGATTACCTCTTCGTCTGGTATCTGATTGACACGTTCAAGTAGTCCATTCCGCGTAACTTTTCGAGATCTATTCGGTGGTACTAGTTTCGTCTCTAGATCGTTGTTAGATTAATTTCTATTAATTAACGTTTATGTTAAACTAATCGGAATATTATTGGCCAATACGTCTTTTGACTAGTCTAATAGCGTTGACGAGCTTGAGGGTCTTTACATTAATAAACAAATCTGCCTCACACCAAAAAGTCTATTGGAATAGATAAATCTGCCTCCCACGGAAATACCTATGAGTTTTGTTCCGTCTTTTGATAAATCAAGGTGAACAAGAACCAATTAATATACCGGACTTATATTCCCGAAGAACAACCTAGAAATATTAATCACCTCACAATAATCTTAATCGATTAACGAAACAAGATATTGTGGAATCACAAACGATTAGACGAAGATGTTTGTGACTACTTTTAATCTTACCTATCGGAGATAAATCTCAAGCAAATCTTAGAAACGATAATACTCAATCACGATAGTAAAAGTTAGATCAAAACATGCAACTACAGAGAAAATATTTGGGTCTGGATTCACAATCCCAATGAAGTCTTTAAGTCGTTAACCTACAGGGTTTCGTGAAAAACCTAAGGTTAAAGGAGAATCGACTCTAGCTTATGCAACTAGTATCACACAAAAGGTGTGGGGATTAGGTTTCCCAGTTGCTAGAGTTCTCCTTTATATAGTTTTCAAATAATGGTTTGCAATCTAAGTTACCTTGGTAATAAAGCATTCAATATTCAACGTTAGATGAAAACCTGATTAAACCCAAGCTAATATCTTTCAACTGTTAGATCGAACTTAGCTTGTTATACACAAATGAAATGTACCCTAATTTAGGTTTATGTAACCGTACCTAAACGTGCACACCATGTTGTCTCAACAATAGTTAACCGAGGTTATCTATATGAACACTCTTATATCAACCTTATTCATCTTAACCATAACTAGTTCAAATGACTCAAATGAAACTAGTTAAAGAGTTGTTCAATTACTATATTCTCATAGAAGTATACAAGAACACAATTGAAGTAAAATCGGTTTGATTCACTCGAATCAGTTCATGAACATTATAGCCATGGTTTGCAAAGAATGCATTCCTTTTTATATAAATGTATTTGTTCATAACAAAACTGATTTTAGAACTTTAACCATTCAAGTATGTAAACGGGTACACATACTTGAATAGCCGTACCAAGTTTGGTTTTTGCCAGTATGCGACGTATACCTCCAAACCCAGCAGAAAATTCGGGTCACAAACCTATGCTAGTATGCGTACGGATATGCGCACTTAGGTTCCCGGACTTCTCAAACCAACAAGTACGCATATGGGTATGCATACTATGGTTCCCGTACATGGATCACATATATGCAAGAGTGCACACCATGTTTATAATCCAATGTTGGTTAAGTGTTCTAAACTCTTATTTCAATCATTGAAACTTTCTTAGAGGATGACAATAGCCGTTTTCACACACTATTAGCATCAAAGCAATTTTCAAGTTATTGAAATAATCATAACGAAACATTCAAAGTCTACACCAAATGATTGTATCTCACAAACCATGTAATATGTTACTCGTCGATTTTCACGTGATCATATTTTGACTTTCATCAAGAATATAAGATGAACTTGGTTGAAGCAAAAGCTTACCAACACATATTTCAGGAAATATGTAAGCGAGTTAAACTCGTCTTGAAATTTCAAATGTGTATAATCGAAAACTATAGTAATACAACTTTTTTATCACTATAGGAGAT
This sequence comes from Papaver bracteatum, assembly GCA_023529315.1. Lineage (NCBI taxonomy): Eukaryota > Viridiplantae > Streptophyta > Magnoliopsida > Ranunculales > Papaveraceae > Papaver > Papaver bracteatum. Next base: position 2,019,674 of record JAJJWX010003739.1, on the reverse strand, counting down.
ACAGTATAAATAGACTTTCCAAGTAGGTGAGTTTTAGTTTCCACATACCTTTTGTTGATGAAGTTCCACAAGCTCGCCTTAGTAGTTCTTCGTCTTCAATTGATGAACGATGTGAAGTCTAATGCTCAACTACACAATCTATCCTAGTCCGAGACATCACTATAAGTAGACTAGAAATCAATACTTATAGTTTTGATCACTAACATTGACAAACAATCTTGAGATAACAACGCTTTCGAGTTCGACCGAGCAGTTCTCTAACAAGTGATGACTTTGTCAATGCAAAGACAAGATCTGTTGTTCCAACTTAGAGAAAGATTGTTTCACAAAGTATCCAAAAGGGAAATCGTCATAATGGTATGAATGAGAAAGTAGTGGTTGCAAAATCCATCTATAAATGGGTTCTAAAGTCTAACCTTCAAGCAAAGAAACGGAAACCAGTAGTATGTCGCGAGAACGACATTCAAATATTTATTGTTGATGACGATAATTTTGAATGCCTAGTCGATAAACTCAAGAAAAAAACTCATGTTGTCTAAAGTCTGTTGTATGAATGAATATAGTGATATTGACACACTCTTCATCACAAGTCAAAGAAGAAAAACAAGAGATGGAACAAGAGAAAGAAAACCAAGCAAGAGGTCAAGAATGATGAGCCTGTCTTAGTATACATGTGACGAAAACGACAAGGCTCACCATAACACAACCTAGTTGTTAAAATGTGCATGCTCACCTTTGTGCTCAATCTTATGAAAGGTGGGGAAGCACATGAAATAGAGCACATGATATTCTCTCGATCATTATATTACTGTTTAACATCTTCATGGAGATTTTTATCTTCTTTGCTCATACCTTCTCCATCCATAATTGAGCATTTGATACAAACGGTAATTATGAGTTTACGCTATTAAATTCCTACATGTCATATATGTGTGGATCTTGGTCAGACGATTAAAACGAGCCAAAAATCACTCAATTCGAACATCGGATACAAAAATTATGCAGAGAATAGTTTTTAGTGTGTGGATGAGTGTTGGATATCTCTTATAGGATCGGTCTCAGAATAGATACCTAGTCATACGAAGGAGTGTAAATTTTTTTTCCCCATAGCTCTTTCGTACGAATTCGGAATGACCTCATTCTTTTTGCGTTGGTTTCACGCTTTAATTGCAACACTTAATTTTCTATTGATTTGTTTTATGATGTATTGCACTTGAGTTCGTGGGATAAACCGTTATATTTCAGTCTCATATATTGGATCACTTTCTCATGATTAGTGATTTTTGAGTATAGCCGATCTTCTGATCATATCCTTATGATTGCTATATCAAAGTCATGAGTAAGTTGTGATGGTTTAACTGATTAACTCATATGTATATCACATATATCAACGTTTGTTTATGTTCTATAATGATGAGTCTGCAAACACGTCATTTTTACATCCTAATTTATAATTGTTTAATTTTCTATTTGTATAAGTTTAATGTTTTATTTAGTTTTGCAGAAATAAACATGGACAATCTAAAATACGAAACTTTTCCCATGAAATGGATAAAATAAACCTAATTTGCTATCCAGGCATCATTGAAGCCCATCGAACAATCGAATTAATGTGACATGGTTAACTGCCGAGCTGGTACACAAAGAAGTCACTAGGTTCCATTTACAAGCCGTGTACCGGTACGGGATTGTAAGAAATATCCACTGATCCTTTGAAACAGAAAAGGGAAAGATTACTATGTTGTCCGTGGAAGCATGAGGAAATTAATTTCCTCCTTAATTTCCTTAACTTTGCATGTGTCTACATGTTTACTTTTGTCCCCATTAAGATATTTAAGGAAATTAAAGACACTTTTGCATTTGTTATATAATGGCCGGCAGTCTGGCACATGGAGGAAGTCCCATTTTGGTAGATGGAAATTACTCAATTAGAGCAATTGTGCACGTGAAAGGTGGAGGAATTGATTAGTCTTCGTAGAGAAAGAATATGATGACGACCAAGTCCAATAGGCAAATGGTGTCCAGCATGCAATTGTTTTAAATGGATCAACTAATTCAATGAATGAAAATGTTTATATTTTAAAATAGATTTCTTTTTCAGATTGGGTGAAATTTATTACCATTTATTTAAACTTACAAATAACATCAAACTACATTTTAATAAACCGCAACAAAAACATCAAACTACATCAAATCCAGCCACATTCTCTCTGTAAAATTCATAGCATTCAAAATGCGTATACTCTCTCCCGCCTTCTTCGGTAAACTTGGTCAAAGCGATGTTTTTCAGTTCTTCGTTGGATAATCCAGAATTGCTACGATGAACCATCCACAATATTTTCGTATAATGTTTGACTTCATTACTGATGAATGCAATTCTTAGTTCTAGTCTCTTACTGTTTCTTATTGTTTCGTTCCGCGAAAATACAAAATGTCCCAATACTCTTTCCCAGAAATGGTCATGGTTCATTGGTCTCGCCATACGATGTAACCAACATCGAACTAGAGCAACATCTTCTTCCATTGTAAATTCCGGCAGCGGCACTCGAGTGCAATAACGATGTACTTGAGATGGACCATCTTTTAGAATTCTGAAACACGCTTCGAAACGAAAAGGCTTACCGTGAGCTTCCTCCCAATTATCAAGAGCTGCTTGGATCACTTCTTCTTCAGTTACACCGATGAACTTTTCTCGATCAATTTCCATTACCTGAGCAAGAAATGGCTGGACTGCAAGCCTAATACGCTGAAAACGAGCACGCAATTGACGAGCATCTCGGTTTCCTGGGTTTCCCGTCAATGAGACGAACATTGAAAACACGTTCTCCCAAAAAGAACTATCATGAGAAATAACAACACTAGTGATTACCCTATGAAAGAAATATGCTTTGCATAAAGTTATATTCTCTTCTTCGGTAAACTTGGGACCACGATTTCTAAGAGACATTTCTGCAAAGGAGGAGGATAGATATAAGAAAGAAGAAGAAGAATAAGTGATTTTGGAGATACAATGAATGAATTTTATAGGATTTGAGAATGAAAAATTAGCCGTTGGAAATGGAAATTTAGCCGTTGGCGTTTTCTGTAAAGTCTCGGGCGACATTAGTAAAGTCGCCCAAGAATTTCCTATGAGCGCCCGTTTGAATTACCAGCGCTTATTTTCTATTATAAATACGTCACTAGATTTTATCCTAAATCAAAACAATCGATTTCTATCTCATCATCCACCATGTTTTCTAAAGGCAAAGCGAAGCAAATATTATGTGTCGAAGCAAAAGAGGTTTTCCCATTATGTTTCATGGATAACCACAGTCTTATGTAATGTCCTTTGATGTATTCAAAGTGTCCGTAAGAAGGTTGTTCACGCATCAGAATGGTGATTGAATCACAACCGTAAAAGCTCAGGTATTTGCAATGTCAAGATCCCAATTTTCCAGAGGAACCACATATGCTAGATGATGCTATGGAGATTAAAAAAGAAGAAGAAGAAAAGATTGCAACAATGTGCAAAAACTTCAAACTTAAAGCCAAATTGAAAAAGGGGTTATTACACTGCAATCATTGTGGATATGGAAATCACGAATACAAACATTGTCCACAAAGAATCAGTTCATGCTCAAAGCCAGGTTGCAAGACTTTTATGCATTTGCAGAATTCTTCTGAATAAGACACATATGGAAGGCATTTTTGGGAATGTCCCAGGTGTTTTTTGGTGGAGTGAGCTGATTGAAGTTGTAGGACAAATTGATTCACTATGGTATTATGTTATTTAATTAGTTTTTTATTAGGTGTAATTACGATTATCTAAAACCATAAATATCAAGTAATTTAAATTTCACTTCGATTAAACATTGCACCATCAATTTCATAAATAAAAAAATGCTGCATTGAACAACCACATCATACATGAGAATAAAAGAAATACATTAAATTAAAACAACTACTACATATGCGTCAATTCTCAGCGGGTGGTGGAATTCCTAGGTTGATGTAGGGATCGTATCTGTTGAGCACCCTAAGAATTTTAAAACAAGCATGGAAGGTGAAAAGACGACCGCGGTGAGATGCTGGACACATCGCTAGAGTTCTGGGCAACAATTCATGTTCGGCTTCACCGTTCATCTAATTTTGGTGATTCAACATTAGTTGGGCGACAAACTCCAATACATTTGTTCTAATTATACTAAAACGATGATGCAATCCATGAGAATCACGCCCACGGATGTTCCCAGTTTCAGTGGTGAACATTCTGTGATATTTGTCCCAGAAAGTGAACATCGAATCGGGTACATTACGCATTACAGCTTCTTGTGTGTGAAAAACAAAGGCTCTACAAATAGCTAAATCCTCTTGTTGTGAGAATCCAACACGAACTCCAGGAGGCATTTTTGAGAGTGAAGAAAGTGTAGAATATGTGAATTTAGAGTTGAAAGTAGGAGTATTTATAGAATTTAAAAACTGTAGTCGTTGGATCAACAAGTTTTGCAGCCTTTCAGATGGAGCCGTTAGCGCCATCGAGTCGGACGCTGGAGTCTCAGAAGAAGTCGCTAGCATTAGCATCTAAAACGTGCGTTCTGGTGGAAAACGCCAGTGTCACCTATGTTGTCGCCGAGTTATTGGTCATGGCGCGCGCCATTTCAGCAGACGCGCGCCTATTGGAATGTCTCAGTGTTCAAATGAATTGATCTGTTCATTTGAACATCCATTTTCTTGGTTTGTTCATCCCATAGTGGGATCAAAATGAACAAAATCTAGGTTTGTTCATTCCATAGGAATTGCTCTAACGGTCCTTCTAAATTTCACCATATGATGAAAAATGAGTTAATAATTAATCAGAAGACCAAGATAAGGCCAACCAAAAAATATTCAAACAAGGTTATTGATAATCCTTGATACCAACTCCCTTCACGGTATCAACCTCTTCTCATATCAAAGTCAAATTAAAAGGTGGTTAAACATGTTTTTCTTTTAGATCCAGAGATGTTTGTAGGTCATTTTTAGAGCGATTTTTTTTTTTTTGTTATTTATCCTTCAACTAAAAAAATAAGGCTATGTTTGATAGAATTTTTTTTTTAATACGAAAGATGAGTTTTATTTCATCAAAAGAGATTACATTGTTTGATCCCTATGGATACATGAAGATATCCAAGCAGGGAAATTCCTGGACCATTTTAAGGTTTGAACAATCGATAGACCATGTTTAGCCAGTTCATGTGCTACATGGTTTACATCTATTCGCACATATGTGCATTTCCAAATACTAAAAGAATTTAAAATACTAATACTATCCAAAATCAGATTTCTGGTAGTCCATTTCCATGGAATTAGCCATCTTTCCATGGAAATAACGTGTTTTCCGTCATTTGGTCAAAAATCTGTTTCTGTGGAATTGTAAAAAAACGTGGCCTAAAGTATGTTTTAAACTCAATTTCGTGGAATTCCATGGAAAGTCTTTCTTTGCCTCCCCCAGGGAACTGATTTCATGGAAACACTTTCCATGAAATTGTTTCCTTTCTATGTTATCAAACACGGCCTTAAGGTTTACATATACTCCGGTCTGAAATAACAGCAAGTGAATTGCTGAATAAGTGCAAAACCAAAAGAACTCAAACATCTACTAAAAAGTAAAACAATAACAAAGACCTAAAGATACACCATGCATGTAAATTACAACTTCATAAAGAAAACATATATACAAAAGGCTACCAAGAGAATACCCAATTGCAATAGTTACCGAATTTTTCCACATGGAAAAATTTGCATCATATACCATACTTGGTTATTGTGAACACGAAAATAACGATGGTATCTTGGTGACCACAAACAATATTCGCATTATACATAAAATCATTGGGGAAAATAAAGTATGTGTAAAATAGTGTTTGCTTGATTCCTTCTAGACCTTGTGCCTTCAGGCACGTCCTTGTCTGAATAACGAAGAGTACATCTAGCTATGTATACGATCATAAAGCGTAATATATCATAGCATAATAGTAAAAGCACGAGATTAAAATGTTGAATGTAAATAAGACAATGATTTACGTGGTTCAGCACTAAGGCCTATGTCCACGGGAGTTTGTGTTTCACTATATATTTCAGAGTTACAAAGATAGTCAAATGAATTTGTGTGGATAACTAAGCTAAAAGGGGAATGGAACTTCATACTTACTCTTCTTATTCTCTTTCCTATTATCTTTTCCTCTTTCAATCCAAAATTGACCATCCCCTCTCTCTTAATGGAGAGGGGTATTTATAAGGATAAAACATGGGGTCCACTAACTGAGACAGTGGCATCCTTATCTTCTTAATTTTAGTGTCGATCCCGCTGGCATCTTCGTTCTCGACCGATGGATCCAACAATCAATTATGGTTACGATGGGTCACCTATTTCTCCTCCATAGATTGATTGACACGTACCCTATGCTTAGGATGTTTAATGCGGGTGGTTGGGGCGATCTGCATGCATTGGACAGATATCAGGTGCATATGTCACATTCGTGTCATCGAGTCTAATCTCTGCCGTTGATCTCGAGTCCTCCTCGGGATGGGGTAAAGTAGATCCTAGGGTGCCTTTCAGTACTTCTTAGTGGCTGGATATTTCAGTGCCCCAAGGTTCTGTACCGTTGGATTAGTTTGATGATGGATGCCCCTTGGGTGTTGAGACGTGGCATCGTGTCATGATGTCTTAGGATGTGTGTCCTCCACGTGTAATTCTTCCGACACGTGGCGAGTGACGGATTATGTGTATACAATTTTCCCCTTTTCTCTAAGTTTGAAATTGGTCAAAGTTTGGAGAAAACTGTCTTCACAGTCATCCCCACTTTCTTCATTAACTTCTCCTTATTTTTGGGGAACGTTTCCCACTCTTGGAATTAACTTCTCCTTGAACCATGGGTCGGTTTTATTTTTATCTTCATAAATATAAGAGAAGTCCCATTCGAAATAAATTTCATTCTCTCTTTTTTATTTTTGTCAGTCCATATTCCTTTCTCTGAAAATTCTTCATTCTTCTCTTTTTGTTCTTTAGCTATTAAATTCTGCTGGTGCTGGCTGGAACCAGAAACACCAGGAGTCCGTCGATGTTTATCAGGTGTTCGCGAATCATCTTTGTTATCTTCGCAATACTTCTGATTTAGGTATGTGGCTCTTCTTTTCTTGATTTTGATTGATGATTCTCCTTCTGCTGATGTACTTAGGTTTTGTGATGAAGAACAAGATATACGAAAGTATATATACTTTCCCCTATTCTTCATCGCAAATCCTAAGGCTTTTCTGTTGATTTATTGTGGCCCGTCTTCAATGTTTCTAGGGTTTTTAGTTTTTACAGAGTTTATCAAAACTGCCCATTTTTGTGGCTTTTCAAATCTTGACGGAGTTTCTTGTGAAATGTGATGATCATAGGTCTTGTTTTTTGATTTTTGTTAACTCATCGGCCCCTTTGCAGATATGGGTGATCGTCAACGGGTTCCTTATAATACTCCACCATCTAGCCCTTATAGATCTCCTCTTCAAAAAACTGGCGTGTCCCCACCGAATGGTGGGTTGTCCAAACCTTCTCAATCTGATCCTCGAGCTCGTAAGAATCCCCATGGTTCTCGGATCTCCTCACAACAGAAGGAAGATCCACCGAAAGTTTCTAAGTATGCGGTTAATCGTTCTTCCATCCGACCTCCTCGTTCGGAGCCTATAAAAGCTCTACCCTCCTCAAATTACTACGATGCCTCTTTCGAAGTCTAAAGCATCGCAGGTTCCTGGGTTAGTGAAAGAGTCTTCTAAAGGTGCTTCTACGAAGGCAGATTTGTTAATAAATCCTTCGAGCAAGAGGAAAGCTTTAGAGATGAGTCCTCCGAATGAATCTTCGAAATATAAAGCGGCTGATTCTGATGTTGCCTCTGTTATATGAAGCGTATCTGTTGGTAAGAAAAAAGTTACTTTTAAGCACATAGACCTCGAAGATTTTAAGGTGAAACATGACCTCGAAGCTTTTGATGTAAAATTCTATGCTCTTGATGATGATATCACTTATGATCTAATTTCTAATTATAAATATGATGATTTTTATTTGCTGACAACGGTGGGGGCCTTCGAAGCTGGCCTCATGTTTCCCCTATACAAGTCGGGTGACTCCTTTTACTACGATGTATTGGCTCATCGTGAGAGCTCTACTACTCACACCTACTGCCGTTTTGTGGTACAATTGACTGGGAACTATCTTCGGGTGCTTAAGGAGTGCTACCTTCAAAGTAAGGGGGATACAATGATGACTTGCTATGTTCCCAATCCCGCTGAAAAAGATTGGTATACTCCCGAAAATTTTAATGCTTCCTTTTGAGACTACGTCAATGGAAGGAACCGTAAACCATTGAGTGTTGGTCTTTATACTATTGCAGCTCCTCATGGTGAGGCTCATCTTCTTAGTGAAGTAAGTGACGCGAAACTTTATTATGTCCCTGGTACCGAAGGGTCTTCTCAGCAGAAGCGTTTTCCTGCTCGTGAGCGGCTCAAGCATGATCATGATTACGAGTGGCATGCCACCGTTATTGAAGTCGTTTGTCCTTGGGCTTATGTATGGGTACCTTGTAAGCATGGATGGGGCCCTATTGCTAGTATCCAACCTCGTGCTAGTGCTCCATCTCGTTATGGTGACTTTTGCCCTTGGAAGTTGAACTTTGCTGGTATGAACTTTAAGTATGCCTTCGATGCTGCTGATGTTGATGAAAAAGGAAGTTCCGATGTTACTTTTAAATCGAAAAATACGAAGGTATGATTCCTCATGAGTTTGTAATGCTTGTACTTGCCCCTTTTTTTCTTAGTTTGAGGCTAGTCGAAGTATGAGGAAAAGTATTGTCGTTTTGAGTGACTTAATGATTGTCGTGTTTTTAGGTACCGAAGAAGAAAAAGATTTATCCCATTCAATCTTCTAATGACGGTATTGGGAAACCAAAATTATCCCATTCAATTCTCCCGTGATGAAGTTGCGGATATCTGGGAGAATGACTTGGGAGGTATTTCTACTAGTATTTTAGTCGATCCCCCGTCTTATGTTGCTGGTATGATGGATATTTCTGATGGATATCATCATGGTTTCCCTCAGCAGCGGATTCTTGAGGTAAGTCGTCGAATTTTCTCTGTGGAGAAAGATCCAATGTTGTGGGTTTCATAATTATTACTTGTATGTTATCAATACAGATGATGATAAGTGAACACTGCAACCATACCATGTACCAGTTTTTCAAGTCGAAGGCTCTTAAACTGGAGGCCAAGCTTCGTCACAAAGAAGGTGAGTTAACCGATGCTGAGGCACTTATCGCTGCTAAGGGACAAGAGATATTGGAATTAAATAATCGGTTGAAAGGGAAAGAGCAGCTCAGTGCTGAGGAGGAGAAGCTTCGTCTTGAGATTGCACTGGTTCTTAGTGATTTGGAGAAGGCGTGTAACGATGCTTCTTCTTCTAAAGGTTTGTTTATTCTCTATTCTCCTCTTCGTATCTCCCTTCCGTCTTCTTAGTGTGCTGTCTGAGCCTCCCCGCCTTATCTTCAATGAGTGACCCCGGAGAGTTAGCGCTTCGAAGTGAGAGGACTCGCCAAGCTTCTCAGATCAGAGAGTTGGTACATCAGATCAAGCATGAAGCCGAGAAATAGAATGCTCGGGATGATGAGCACAACGCCTTGATGGATGAATGGAGAGAAAGGCGTATCCAAATGGTCAATATGCATAATATTTATAGTTCCAACCATCGCCAATTCAATGGTGCCCTGCTATGGATTCATGAGAACCTTCGTGTGGAATGTGACTATGTTAAACGTTTAGAAGCTCAGGTAACAGATTTAGAAGAAGAACCGCGTCAGGCTCGATATTCTCATGACTCTGAGGCTCAGGACTATATACAATGACTGGTTCGGGAGAGGGATGATGCCAGAGTTGAGGCTCATTCCCTTAGTAATGCTTTAACTGCTTCTTAGGCCGACGTTGCTCGTTTAGTGGATTCTGAGAAAGATCTTGAGGTTAATATGTACAGGCTCACTAAAGGCATAGAAAAAATGAATGACGAAGTCAATCATCTTCGTCACTTAGACTCCATGAAGCAGGTAGAGATGGATGGGTGTCAGTTTGCTCTTACGACCCTTCGGTTGGATTATAAGAAAATTTCAGAAGAGTATGATTTTCTTGACGAAGCCCGGGACGCTGTAGTTAATGAATATGAGATAGCTTCGGCTCATGTCAAAGGTATATATTTTTTTGGTCGTGTGTAATTCTATAATCCAAGTTTTCTAACTCATTTTTTCTTTGTTTTTCAGAGATCGAGGGACATCTTCACCTTACAAATGAAGAGCTTAAAAAGGCTCAATCTTCCTTAGTGTACCAGAAGGGTCAGACTAAGCATTATGAAGGATTTGCAGAGTCTCGTTATGAAGCAGCAAAGGAGGCAGCCAAAGAAGTAGCTTGCTTGAAGTCTTATTTGACGTAGTCTGAGCTTAAGTGTACTGTCATCGCGCACAAGGCTAGTTGTCAGCTTGCTGAAGAGATTAATAAGACTCTGGCCAGGATCGAGCAGGGTCTTCTGATGGAATATAACATTGTTAAGCATTATTCCCGTCACCCTGTTCCTGATCCCGTGACTTGTATCTCCGATCCTTCTTCGGGTGGTAGTGTTCCTTCGTCCCAGAAAAAGAGTCCAGCAGAACACACCGAATCTTCTAGGAAGAAATAACTTTCAAAGCTTGTCATAGAAGGATGATCTTTGTTGATTACTTGGCCTTGGGCCGCTTTTTGTGTATTTTATTTTGCTTTTGATTAATTTCCTAAGTTTGTAATCAACTTTTATGGAATGGATCATCGTTCTCTTGGATATGTACAACTTTGTTTTACCTGCATTGTTAGTTTATTTACTTTTTTAGATAATGAGCAAATCTAGTTGAAAGAAATAAACAAGTAAATTAGGTAATAGTAAGTGTTTAACGGCAATAACGAAGATAGGCACCTTTGTTATTGACTTTGGACTTGTCTCCCCGCTGGCTGATCCTTGTCCATAGAATCACCGAACGGTGGGGGCTGATGCATCGTTCCCGGATATATAATGCGTTATTAGAATATTCACATGCATTCATTCCGCTGAACCGCTGCCTTGTTGACTGGTTGGGTATCCTTTCTGCTGGAATCTTTGCCCATGGTCCTACACTTATAGACGCTGATAGGGGAGTCCCGAGAGATTGTAAGTAATTACTTTCCCCAATAGATATTGTACAAAAAAGTTCTTAGATTGATGTGGCGAGGTTTTTTATTCCTCATCCAGAGATAGAGACATGTTGAGCGGATACGCTAACCTCTTCTTCTGGTATTCTTCATGCAGATGCATGTATGCGTTGCTTTTACGGGTAGTATGTCTTGAGATATTTCGCATTCCACGGATGTCTGAGGACTTCTCCTTTTAAGTTATGCATGTAATATGATCCATTTCCTGCGATATCATGTATTATAAATGGTCCTCCCCACGTCGGTGCCAATTTTCCCCACTTTTTGTCTCTTTGGTATTGTGGTATGGTTCTCAGCACGTACTGTCCTTCTACAATTTTTTTTTAAGTTTAACCTTCTTGTTATATTCTCTTGCTAGCCTTCGTTGGTAGTTTTCTATCATTTGTAACGTTGTCTCTCTTCTTTCTTCTAGATCATCGAGCCTTTCGAGCATCATGTTAGTTGTGAGGTATTTTTCCCAAGCTTCTGTAACACCACTAAAAATCTCCACTCGGATCCAAACCTGAATTGAACCCATTTTAGTGGAAAGCTAGAACTATAGAGTGCGTTTACGATCCTAATGTTGGGTGCGTATAGACATGGTGAGTGCCATAAACTTAAGTGTTGGTGGTTTTAGCTAAATAGGTTATCCCTTAGTAGGAATAGGGTGCTTGGTTAATATACACTATGGAAATCTCTAGAATTCCCAAGCATGTTCGAAACGTGTCGCACATGAAAAATTAGGGAGAATTTGGTCTTTTTACAAAACCACTCTAATTTAGGAATATGTTTTTTTAAGAATCCGTTTTCTTGCTTTTCTACTCCTGTGGATATTTCCTTTTCTCCCATTCAACAAATATCACCGAATTAATTTGCAAAAAAAAATCATCTCTGAATAAAAGTAGAAATTTTGGTTCAAGTTCAAGACCAAACCATGTTCTGTATTTGGCTAAATTATATTGTGACACAGATAAGGGTTTTCTTTCTCTTTAATTTCTACCTCAAAATTATGCCAATGGGTTTGGAATCTTGTTTACCTCTTGTGTTTAAATTCTTGCAACTTTTCTGTGATTATAATACGTCTTGTTCTTGGGTGTGATTCTAAATACAAATAATTTGATTTTGTTGTTTTTCCGTTGCATAGGTAATGAATTTTAAATGCAATTTTAAAACAGAAAATGGTGTTTATATATGGTCTATAACTTGTTTGATAAAATGTTTAAGTGGAGTTCCTTTCGTAATGTATGAAAACCAATTTGCATGGACAATAGCTTGATTTCTTTCAATGGGAAATCTCAGAAATTTGTTAGCTTCACCTTTAAGCTAACCAATTTACTTACGAAATTTGGTCTAAACTGTCCATGCATGCCTTTTACTGATTTTTCATTTGGCATGAAATCATCTCTTTTCTATGCATTTCTCCCTGTAAATTTTCCTTCCATGAATTAAATTGATTTGAACAGTCAGTAGCTTGATTTCGTTTCCTTGGGAAATCTCTTACTTGCGCGTTTTTACCAAATGGGTACTTAAATCCTCCATTATCAAAAATATTTATGAAAAACCAATAGATGGGTATTTGTAAGGCATATCACCGTTTTAAACTATCCATGCACTTTTATTAAGTTTTGCACTAGAGACTCTATGTGAACTGAAATGGAAATGATTCCAAATGTTAATCAAGGATTTTATGAAGATTAGATATGGCTTGCATCCATCTGTGTACTCATTTCTCTACTACTACTATTTTCTATGACTTGCATGTTCTTAAAGTTCACCTTAACTTTGGATTTTGGTGTTTAACTCAATTTTGGATGCTATTGACACTTCCTAAATATTATTTTTGTGAATTCCTTTTGTAGTAAAAAGGAAATGAATTTCAATTGGCTGATCATTTGGTTTTAAAACTTACTTATGAAAAAGTTAGTTTTCACTTTGTACTGGATATTTATGATATCTTCCTCAATGACATTTTTCTCAAATCTTTTAATTGTATCAGTATTCTCCACTTGATTTTGAAATATTTCCCTTAGGCTTTATGCCTTGTGTTGGTTGAAATAGAAATTTCGTACATCATTTCTTAATCATAGATCTTGTTATAACTCGTGTATGATCATATGTTCTCTTTGAGAGTTTGAATTCTTTTAATCATTAGATAGATGCATGAATGTGCTGCTTATAACTTGGTTTGATGAGATTTGATTTCACAGTCACGGTTTCACCTTGGAGTTACTTGAGTTTACCATATGATTTGCTTATAGCATGTTTTGAAGAATTTTGGAAGGCTACAGGTGAGTTTGTTAGGCCCATAGGGGCATCCCACAAATGTGGCTACCCGCGTAAGATCGTCCGGGACGGTGGCTGATATCCTGACTATCCTAACATTAGAGACTGGTCCTCACAAGTAGCATACGTGAATTTCTTCACCATCGATTGACAAATAATTCATTTATACTATTTCGAATGAATACATATTTTTTGAGATTTATGTATTTCTGAATGTGGACATGTAACACCCCGAGTTCCGGACCAGGGTCAAACCCATATGGAGATCCGAACTCGAAGCGTTACGGGTCGGGAAGAGACTTATGCATACATATTTTTGTTGATTTACTTTTGCACAAAACATAATTGAAACTTTTTATAACATAAAGTGAAGCATATAAATCCGCTTATTATCTTAACAACGAATTCAACCAAACATATTATTTCAATTTACATTTCAAGCAATACAATTAAGCAATTCAATCACTAAGCTACTCATTCCTAGCTTTCGATGCGCCACTCTGATAAATATGCAAGGATGTCAATTGGGGTGAGATGACAGATCAATAGAATGTACCCCCATTCTCTAAAGATGTGAAAACAAATATCAACCAATCAAAGAGAACATACAACAAAAGACTTTGCACAACTTTAAGGATTCAATTATATGTTCGATTAACAAACTCGCAACATCAATAATAATATATCAAACATATAATCCAATTTACGATTCAATACATCATTGATAACAACACAAATTCATCTATTTGAATTTTACACATCCATTCACAATTCATCCATTTAAGTTTCAACACATGAGTTCATAACACCAATTATGTTTCCAACAATTCATTTAATCTAGATTTCAACACATGATTCACAAATTAATATTGTCACACCAAGCCATGAGTTTACAATACCAAAACAATTATCAACAAGTCATTCATTGATGATTCAACACATATATTAATGTATTAATATAGTCACATATAAACCATGAGTTCACAATTTTTATATTATTATCAACAAACTATTTATCAAATCATCCATTTAGGATTCAACTCCTCAATTCACAACAACAATATTGTTTCCAACAATTCATCCATTTGAATTTCACAAATGAGTTCATAACACCGATTATGTTTTCCATAACTCATTTAATTTAGATTTCGAACACATTATTCACATATTTATAAGTTACCTCAAACCATGAGTTCACGGTACGAAAACCTTGGTTCGCACACCACCTATTGTTTATCGGCACAGACAACCTCCATCGATGGTCAGGAACAAAAGTTCATATGGGGATCATACCCATTTGCTCTCGGGGATCATTACCCGTTTCATTCACAGTACGAAAACCTTGGTTCGTACACCACCTATCATTTACCGGCACAGACAGCCGCCATCGATGGTCGGGAAACACAAGTTCCCATGGGGATCATTACCCATTTAACTCTCGGGGATCATTACCCGCCATTAGCATGAAATGATATTCCATATAACGGATAAACATGAACTCATTTCCTTTATAAATCATTTTACAAACAATAGCACAAGCAACCATGACATAAGAACATAATTTTCTTTCAAGCATTTCTACAAACATGCTAACTGCATCCATTTTATATCATACATATTTGGGTGATTTATTCATATGATCTTCCTGAAACTTTTATAGAACATACACATCTCCATACACAATAACATATCCAAATTTCACATAAAAGCAACGGTTCAAACAAAAGTTATATAATTTACAAGGACATTCTAAAAGCTGGGCAGATTACATGTCATTACCAAACAATTCACCATAAATTCATATTAGTCTCAAAATAAGCAAATCCAAAGCATAATGAAAGATAAGACATTTATATACAACTTTTTTTGAGACCTTAAATCATTTTAACATTACTAAAATTGCCTACGAACATCAAAGACACATCAACACGAAACTGTCCAGAAATTCAGAAATTATCACCCAAATTCAAACAAACTTTCAACGGTGAATATATGGTGAAATACTCTCAAATTTTAACTAGTGATACCCAATCATGTTATATACCTATAGTAAAAGTCTGATCATCAAAAATATGCATCAAATTAAATAAACAAATTTCAGAACCCTAATGACATAAGAGTAAACAAAATTGAAATCAAAGTATAACAAGGAAAAACACAAAGAGAAAGGGATTAAACATTCTACCTTTTATTAGCTATAATCTCCTCTAAGTTCTCCATAGAATTCTTCTCTAAAGACCTAGCTTCACCTCTTTCTTCTTCTCCTTAGCCTTATGTTTTCTAACTTATAAATTTTCTTTTCTAAACTATTTAATTTAGGTATCTTTTCATTTTCATTTTCCTTTAATTTTATTTATTATTTTATTTCCACCCTAACTTGTAGTCTTTCTATTTTAATCCACCCACCTAGGCTATGGTTAAGGGACAACAAACCAAGACACAAGGTTAACTAATCTGGGTATAACCCGACCCGAAATAATAACTAAAAATACAGGGTATTACAGGACATGCTCATTCTTTTACTCTGATTTATATTAAGTTGGTTTTATCTTTCGGTACGTTATTTTCGGTAACCTCTACTGGGCTGTGGCTCACCCCATTTTGGTTTTGTTTTCCACATTGTGCGAGGCAAGGTTGAGGCAGTAAGCTTGGAAAGAGCTTGCAGTTGGGAGTTTGAGCAAAAGTTGGTACTTTTGTTTGTCTATAATGTTATATCACGGGGTTCTCTGGGTGGTTTTAAATTACTTGCTTGACCCATGCATCTGGATAGTTTATTTTGTTGTGTACATATTAATGGGATCTTATGCAAAGTCTCTATATATTCTGTGTGCGAAACTTTCTTATGTCGGAAATGTAGGGTCCAATTTTCTGTGTATATAAGATCACTTGTTTAGTTTGCTGTGTAATAACATATATCTTTATGTATATATGCCAAGGTCGGATTTCGAATGTATGAAACTTTGTAGAAATCTTGGGTATCATATATTACCATCCGTCAAAATTGATTTCTGTATTTTCATTTCTAAGTCATGCCTTTAATATCTTTCCATTGGTTCACACTACTGTCGATAGTCGAAGGAAATGTGAATTAATCTGTTAAGTAAAATGTGCACTTTCCATGTTTTCTGCATTATGCATTACTTTTTAATTTTACAAATGTCTCTCAATCCTTTTTGTGTACTCGATGCTTTGAACTAAATTTATAGCTATGGGACTTAGTCCAGCTAGTAAAATTGGATTTTTGTTAAGATTTCACATGTCGAAAAAGTAACGCAATTCGAGTAGTAAAGTTATTCATTACCAGCTCTGCAGATCGGCGCAACCCGGCGATTAAATCGGAGCAAACCTGGTCGGAATTTTCTTTCGATCCGATCTTTGTATTCTCAAATCAAGCATAACTAAGTTCTTAATCCAATGATTAGTTACTAATTTGATAGTTTTTAGGAAGATGACGGCTACAACATCAACTAACCCAGAGATCGATATAGTTAACAGGGTCACAGAAAATAACAAGGAAGAAAATGGCAAATCATATGCCGACGCAGTTTCAAATTTAAAATCGATAGACTTTGATTCTACAAATCTAGCAAAACCGTGTTTCAATGGATCTGAGGTATCGATCCGTATATCAGAAGATGAATACCAAAAAGGTGTGCAAGATTGCAAGAATTGCTTGATTGGTAGATTGGTGCTACCTAAGGGAGCGAGACCGGTGAACATGAAGGAGATCCACGAAAAATTAACCAATACTTGGAACATCAGTAAGTGGGTGATCTCTACTTTGGGTAAGGGATTCTTCTGCTTCAAGTTCTCCAGGGAAGAAGATGTCGCCTATGTACGTTCCTCAGGGCCGTGCAACATAAAACCAGGAATAATCCATTTCATAAAATGGGTTCCTGATTTCAACCCCAATACTCAAGATCAATCTCTTGCTCAGGTATGGATCCGTATTTTTGGGTTAAGCTATGAATATTGGAGACCGAAAACTTTATGTGAGATTGCTAGCACTATAGGAGATCCACTGTGGATTGATCCATCTACAGTAAATAGAAGTTTCGGATTATATGCCAGGGTCTTAGTCGAGTTGGACATCTCTAAGAAGAAACCGATAGAGGAAATTAAAATTGATAGAGATAATTACTTTTTCACAGCGAAAGTAACGTATGAAAACACACCAGCATTCTGCCAATTTTGTAGAATGATAGGCCATGTAGAAAGTTTATGCAAGAAAAATCATTTTCAACAGGTCAGCAATACGGTCACAGAACTTAACAAGGAGGATACAAAAAAAACAAAATCAAAGAAACAAGGGAAAAAATAAATTGGTGAAGGAAAACATCAGAAATGAGGGTGAAATTACGCAGCCAGTGGTCATTGCCAGGGTACAGCGGGAAGAGTCTGCGAAACTTCCTGTTGCTCCAGTGGCTACACATGAGGCGGAGAGTAGTAAGAAAAATGATGACATGGAGAGTATGGAAACAGAAGATGAGAGTGATGTTGAAGCTGAGATAAATGAGGAGGGTGAGACAAATACGAATACAAACTTGGAAGTGGATGCAGAAGAGAATGCAACTACAGCGGTGTTACTGACGGAAGAGACAGGTCAGATTGCTGAGGCAGGGTTGAATGCAAAAACAGCTGAAGAGGTCGATGTGTATGTAGAGAATGAAGCAGACGAGGCGAACATAACCGATGATCCAGTAACAGATATTTCTATTAATAAAACAACAGCTGAGCCGGTGACAGATGCCTCAAATGCGGTGTCTACTGCTGTGTCAGATGCCAGATATGCGGCGGCAACGGAGACGTCTAAATCTCAAATCAAAAAGGAAAAAAGCAAAACTAAAAAGGAGCCGATTGTTTCTAAGCCAAAACCTAGGATTATGCGTCCAAGGACGGATGTTATCCCCCCTCAATGATTACTCTATACTGGAACTTGCGTGGCTTCGGAAACGCAGAGACACAAATGGTGTTTCAAAATTATTGTCGTAAATTTAACCCGGACTTGGTTTTCATTGCTGATCCCTGGATCTCTTTCGCTTCAATTCCGCCTTATTTTTGGTCTAATCTTAATTTGAAGTTGGTAGCTCTAAATGATAGGGGAGCTCGGAGATCCAACCTTTGGTGTTTTTGTACTAGTCATATGAAGGTGGATGTCATTTCTAATTCGATACAGGAAATCTCTTGCAAAGCTAGGCTTGGTAACGTGGAGTATTACATTGCGGGAGTCTATGCGGCTACTTCCTATATCACGCGTAGGGAGCTGTGGTGTCGTCTTACTGCCTTGATGAACAGTGTGCCTGGTCCGTGGTGTATCTTGGGAGACTTCAACGCTGTGCTGGGAGTTCATGAAAAATCGAAAAGACCCCCTCCATCTCGTCTTTCTTGTGATGAATTCCTAGCTTTCTCGGAGCAAAATGATCTTCATCATCTGGATACGAGAGGTGCTCAATTCACTTGGACGAATGGCAGACGGGGGAGACACAATACGGAGATTCGTCTAGATAGAGTAATATGCAATGATAACTGGATGGGCTCGTGGGATTCTACGGTTTGAAGCACCTTACCAAGGCTGAAGTCTGACCACTATCCAATTCTGCTTGAGGCAACCAAGGGTGACATTACTTTCTCCTCTTCTTTTAAATTTCAAAGTGCGTGGTTGAATCATAACGGCCTACGTGATCTTATTGCTCGAACTTGGCAATGCCAAGTCTTTGATTTCCCGATGTATGTCCTCATTCAAAAGCTAAAAAATTTGAAGTTGGATCTGAAGCGCTGGAACAAAGAAATCTTTGGGGACATTAATCTGAAAGTCTCAATAGCAACTGACGCTCTGCAAAGTATTCAGACTCGTATCATGTTGGAAGGTTACTCGGAGGAGCTGCATTTCACTGAGTTGGAGGCTTCCAAGAACATGGTGGAGGCGCTAAAAATTCAAAAGGACTTCAAGAGAGACAAGTCTTGACTAAATTAGGTCAAGAACGGAGATTCTTGTACTAAATTTTTTCACAAGGTTGCGAAGATTAGAGCCGCCACCAACAAGCTTACTCATCTGATAAATAACAATGACCTGTTGACCTCTCAGGAGGATATATCAAATCACGTCGTGAATTATTTTAAGAATTTGTATGCTAGGGAAAATGTGATTCCTTCTACTGATTACGTTGAGCAGAACACTCGTAGGCAAGTATCTCTGGAAGACAATGTCACCCTTACTGCGATGCCGGACAAGATGGAAATCAAAGCGGCGGTGGATGCGATGAATCCCAATGGTGCTTCGGGGCCGGATGGTTTTGGTGGTATCTTTTTCTCCTCCTTCTGGGATATAGTAGGTACAGATGTGGTTAACTCAGTTCAATCCTTTTTTAGTAATGGTTGTATCATGCAGAATGCTAACCCGAGTAATGTGATTGTAATTCCTAAAGAGCCGGGAGCTAACGCGATTGAAAAATTTCGTCCTATCGCTCTTGGAAATTTCCACTTTAAAATCATTGGAAAAATACTGGCTACTAGGTTAAACCCAATTGCTTCCAAAATTGTTTCTCCTCAGCAACGTGCCTTTCTGAAGGGTAGAAGTATATTTGATTGCATAGGTATTACTTCGGAAGCAATAAATTTGTTAGATCATAAATGTTTTGGAGGTAACATTGCTATGAAGTTTGATATTCACAAGGCTTTTGACACACTGAACTGGGACTTTATCTTGAAATGCCTCCAAGGCAATGGTTTTGATGATAGGGTGGTAGGGTGGATAAGTTCAATCTTGCATTATGCGAATCTTTCGGTTGTGATAAATGGGAAAGCAATGGGTTACTTCAGCTGCAAAATAGGTTTGCGTCAGGGAGATCCGCTGTCTCCAATTATTTTTTGCTTGGCGGAGGAGGTGCTCAGTAATGCGATTGCGATGGGGTTTAGGAAGGGGGAAATCCACCGCATATCTTCCCCTCGAGGTACGATATTCCCTTCTCATGTCCTTTATGCAGATGATATTATGGTCTTCTGCAGAGGCACTAAAAAAGATGTTCAGAACCTCATGTACATTTTTGAGCAGTATGGGGTAAACTCGGGGCAGTGATTAGCGTTGGTAAGTGCTCAGTTCACTGCAGCACGCATGCTCACAATAGAATTTCCCTGGTTGCTTCTTTTTTTAATATACCAATGGGTACTCTGCCGTTCCGGTACCTAGGAGTGCCAATCTTCAAAGGAAGGCCTACATCTTCTCACCTAAGAGCTTTGATGGACAGTATAAAAATAAAATTTGCTACTTGGAAAGGAAAATCGTTGTCGATGATGGGGAGAGTAGAGCTAGTTAAGTCTGTCATAGCCAGCTCTGCACTTTACAACTTCCATTCTTATAAATGGCCAAGAGCTTGCATTCATATGTTAGAGAAATGGATTCGCAACTTTGTTTGGTCAGGGGATATTCACTGCCAGAATCACAACACAGTGGCCTGGGACAAGGTTTGTCTGCCCAAGGCTGAAGGAGGTATGGGAATAAAGCATATGCAAGCTCTAAATGATGCTGCCTTAATGAAAATGACGTGGAATCTCATGATGGCTGAGTCAGAATTCAGTAATTTCGTAAAGATTCGTTTCGCGGGTAGTGCCTACAAAAAGTCGTCGATCATTAACGGTTTCAGAGAACAGTGGAACATAATAAAATCAGATTTGCTTTGGCTAGTTGGCAAGGGGGAGAGGATTGACTTCTGGAACGACATCTGGTTCACTGGGATGGACATCTCAATTGCTGAGTACCTGGAGTTAGATATCTCCAATGTGCAAAATGTGGTAGCGGATTTCATTAAGGAGGGTAAGTGGGATATCCCGACTTATATGCCAGAACTGGAAGGCCATATTCAACAGATTATTAACGAAACCCCTTTTTCTACGCATCTGGATGACAAGCAGATATGGAAGGAGAGTAACTCTGGTGTAATCGACATGAGGAATGATTTTGAGTTTCACAGGCGCAAGGAGGAAGAAAAGTCGGACTTCAAGGACTTATGGGTTATCAAGCTTCCTCCTTGGCGAGCCTGCACGGTGTGGAAGCTGATGCACAACAGAATCTCTACTGATGACAATGTCAAGCACTACGGAGAGGACACGGTGAACTGTTGCAATCTCTGTCAAAAGCCTAGCTGCGGAGAGTCCCAACAACACCTCTTCTTCGACTGTTTCTTTGCTTCATCGATCTGGAAGTGGGTCATGTTGCTGTTTAATCACAAGTTGGATTGCAACAACATACACTCGATTTTCGACTCCATCCGTCGCTTCCCTAGCTGCTCGCAGACGAAGAACCTTCTCTGGATCGCAGCGGTAAGTTCAGTTTGGATTATTTGGTCAACCAGAAATAATCTGAGGTTCGAGCACAAGGTAACACACGTCCATCAAGCAATTTCGCAGTTAGCAAACCTTATAGTTGAAGCAGGGACATACAGCGGGGGGTATTCGTTCTACACCACTGAAGACAAGAGAATTTTGGAATCTCTGAGAGTAACAAGGAGATACCCTAAAATGCCAAAAGCGATTCAGGTAAAATGGAAGCTTCCGCCGAAGGGATGGGTAAAAGCCAATACGGATGGATGCTCTCTCGGCAACCCAGGGAGATCGGGCTGTGGCGTTGTATTTCGGGATGATAAAGGTATGATGAGGGATGCCTAGCGCAAAGTCTGGGCAATTCTAATGCCATGCTAGCTGAGCTTTGGGGTGTGATTTTTGCGCTCCGTTTTGCTAGCTCGAGGGGTATTCAAAGATTATGGTTGGAATGTGACTCGTTGTTTGCTCTTCAAGCTCTCAGGAGGCCTGAAATGGTGCCTTGGGACTTATGGATTAATTGGAACAACTGCTTAGCTTTTGCGAGTTCTATTCTGCTGGTTGCTACTCATGTTTATAGAGAAGGTAATGCGGTTGCAGACGCGTTGGCTAAACATGGTGCGATGGTAGAATCTAGATGGTGGACTAACGTTCCTAACTTCATCAAGAGATCCTGTGATATAGATAACTCAGATCTCCCGCTGTATCGTTTTCGTAATATGTAATTTTTTTTTTCTTCTTCCTTGTTCTTGGAGGTAAGGCCTAGTCCCCCTCCTTCTTTTTCGTCTTTAATAAATGGGTTACTGGTTTCAAAAAAAAAAAGATTTCACTTTTCCATCGATTTGGATACTTACTGCAGATCCTCTTATATGTACTATTGTTATTTTTCGAAACTTCCAAATTCGTGCGTTTTCATATTTTCGCCAGTTTTCATTAAGTATGTACATACTGTGTTCGTTATCTCATATTTAACTTTGTAACTTGGTTAATTTAAGTTAGATTATAATTAGTCGGTGTTAACTTTTCAATTCGATGCAAAGTGTTCACATTTCTATCAATGTATTAAACTTATGTGATCATTTCCCTTAAATTCATTTCATTGGCATTTTATTAGCATGATGTGTACTTGATCGAAGTTATATGCCCATGCTCCTTATTTGACTTTTCTGATAACTTCGTGCTGATTATCAAATGTTTTTTCTTTTTAAATATTTTTACTATTTCTCATAAAAATGGTGATTCTCATTTACAAATGATGGTTGCTAATTTTCGGTAATGAATGTATTTCATATTTTAGCATTTTCTTTGTACTTCTATTTTAACTTCCGAGTGACGTACCGGGGGGTTTGCTCTGCTAATCGGGTTGAAAATCAACCCGTTAGAGGGTAAATTCTATGGTCCATCACATCTTCGGTCTTCGTGATTGGCATGATAATTTTTGTTGGGATGACGGCTTTAGCCCCGTAAGTGACGAGGAACGGTAATTCCCCGGTAGCGGACCTTCGTGTTGTTCGGTATGCCCATAACACATTGTGTAGTTGTTCGCACCATCGTCCCTTAAGTTCATCCAGCTATTTCTTGAGGATAAGAGCAAGAGTATTATTTGTAGCTTCGGCCTGGCCGTTACTTTGAGGGTATATGGAAGTTGATTTATTCTTCCTAATCTTGAAGGTGTCAAAGATCATATCTATTTTCTTCCCCTGTAATTGCTTGCCGTTGTCAGAGACAATTTCTGCAGGAATGCCAAATCTGCATATGATGTTTTGGAAGATGAATATGAACACGTCCATGTCTCGGATTCTAGCAAGAGATTTAGCTTCTACCCACTTGCTAATGTAATCCGTAGCAACGATCAAGAATCGTCTTTTCCCTGACCCTTCGATCAGGTGGCCGAATATGTCAATTCCCCACATAGAAAATGGCCAGGGGATATCTACTTAGTTTAGCTTCGTTGCGTGGGCATGTATCCTTTTGGAAAAAAGCTGACACTCTTCGTATCTTTTTGACATCTTGACTGCGGATCATATCATCTGCGGCCAGTAGTATCGTTGCATTTTTGCTTTGTCGGCTAGTGATCTCATTCCGCTGTGATTACTAGCGTCCCCATAGTGGATGTCCTTCTTCCCTAGATAATCAGCATAATAAGGGTACAATGAAAGATTTTTTGTAGAGGATGCCCTCCCGAAGGTCATATATTCCTGCTTTAAATCTGAGGGAGCGTTCCCTGTTCAAGAAAGAGGTGAACGTAGGTTCTCCAGTCTTTTTCGTTCATGAAGTCCTCGTCTTCATTAGCCTTTGTCATTATATCATCCTCAATGAAGTCATCATCGATATCTTCTCCTACATCATCGTCAGCTATATCTTCCCATGCACCGTCTTCACGATAAGTATCGTGGGTTTGTGGTGGAGCAATCGAGGGCTTATATACTCTTGATATTTTGATGGCTTTAACGCTTTCATCTTTTAGCATGGACGATATGTATGCTAGAGCATTAGCATGTCTGAGGTATTTTCTGCATAGATGCCTGAATTTGATGCTAGTTATTTGAGATGCTAGAGTTTGGACCAAGGCCATATACGCTGAAAGGATTTTGTCGTAGACATTGTATTCCAAACCTATTTTCCGTATGACTAGCTGTGAATCGCTTGTCAGTCGTACATTGGTTACTCATATTTCTATTATCAGTCGAAGGGAATGCACTACAGCTTCGTATTCAACGATGTTGTTGGTATGCCCCTGAAATTCCAACCTTAATGCATGCACGATCCGATCCCCGGTGGGGGTGGTAATTACGATTCCTATGCCTATGCCTTGTCTATTCCTTGACCCATCAATAAATACCTCCCATCTTCTTTGACTTGAAGGATCGAGGACATCGACCGGGTATTTTCCGTCCTTTTCTTTCTCTGGTATGTCTTTTACTTCTTCGTCATTGTCCAAAGGTAGATCCGCTAGGAAATCCGCTAAGACTTGTGATTTCTGGGCGGTTTGGATCTCGTGGATGATGTTAAACTGATCAAGATGAGTATTCCACTTTGCTATTATTCCTACCTTGCCAGTGCTTTTGGGAACAGCTTCCAACGGTGCTTTGCAGGGAACACGGACGTAATGGGTCAAGAAGTATGTTCTTAGATTTTGGGTTGCCCATACTAGTGCTAAGATGAGTTGCTCGATCTTTGTATAATTTCTTTCCGCTGAGTTGAGAGTCTTGCTGACATAATAAATTGGTTGTTCTACCTTTGTGTTTGTCTTGATAAGCACTGCACTGACCGCATCCTCCGTTGCTGCTATGTAAAGGGCCAATACTTCATCGGGATATGGTTTCTGAAGGATCGGGATCGTGGCTAGATATTCTTTGATTATTTGGAAGGCTTCTTCGCATGCAACGGTCCATTCAAACTTTATTCCTTTTTTGAGGATGTTGAAGAAACGTTTGCATTTGTCATACGATCTGGAAATGAATCTTCCTAACGCCGCTAGGGATCCATTCGGCTTTTGGGCTTCTTTCAGGTTTTTTGGAGATGACATTTCCACGATGGCCTGGATATTGGCAGGATCTACTTCGATTCCCCTCTTCGTTACTAGATATCCAAGGAATTTCCCTGAGGTTACGCTGAATGTGCATTTTTCCGGGTTTACTTTCATGCTATGTTTCCTCATAGCTTCGAAGATATCTTTAAAATCTTGATGGTGGTCCTTGCGTAGCTTACTTTTGACAAGCATGTCATCCACGTAGACTTCTAGAGTACTCCCAATCCATGGCTTGAAGATAGCATCAACCATTCTCTGGTATGTTTCCCCTGCATTCCTTAGTCTGAAGGGCATCCTTGTGTAACAATAAAGGCCGTGCGGTGTGTAGAATGTTGTTGGTCTTCTTCTGCCAGGGAAACTTGATTGTAACTAGAGTATCCATCCATGAATGATAATTCGTCGTATCCTTCAACGGCTTCCACTAGTTGATCAATGCTTGGAAGAGGGTAGCTATCTTTTGGACAAGCCTTATTGAGGTTGGTGAAGTCGATGCATATTCTTACTCCCCCATTCTTCTTTGGTACGATGGCCATGTTTGAAATCCACATTGGATATTTCACTTCCTTGATCAATCATGCTTCCA
Source organism: Papaver bracteatum (assembly GCA_023529315.1). Taxonomy (NCBI): domain Eukaryota; kingdom Viridiplantae; phylum Streptophyta; class Magnoliopsida; order Ranunculales; family Papaveraceae; genus Papaver; species Papaver bracteatum. The sequence continues at coordinate 1,993,731 of JAJJWX010003739.1, read as the reverse complement.
ATAGCTTGCAAAGCTCTTTTTCGGTGTCCTTGTGATACTCTGACGCCACCTTTCGTATTTTTTGCCGGATAGGGGTCGTTCTTGGATTTATACGAAGTTCGTGCTGGATTATCTTCGGATCGATTCCTGGCATATCTCCTAATCTCCATGCAAATATGTCCGCGTACTCCCTGAGTAACTCAATAAGAGCCAATTCTCGGTCTTCATCCATCAAGGTTCCTATCTTGATAATCTTCGGATTTTCTTCTGTCCCAATGTTGACCTCCTTTGCGGGTTCCACAGGTGTGAATACAAGCTTCAATTCCCCTAGGAGCGGGACCTTATTTAATTTTTATTTGGTAGGCTCTTCAGCCCCCTCAGCTGTTGAGGTACTAGCCTTGGTATTTAGGACGATTCTCTCCTTCGTCAGGCTTTTTCCAGAAATTTCTTCGAGATAGAGGTCGATCGCTTTTTCCTTGAAGGCTTCTTTGTTTTGGATTCTTTGGGACTTCCTCTGCTCCTCTTGTTCATTATTTAATTAATTTTGTAGAGCCTGGAATTCTCTTGCGGTGACCTAATCTCCCTTTATTTCCATTACCCCTTCGGGTGATGGAAATCTAAGGTACTGATGATAGGTCACCGCTACTCCTTTGAGCTTGTGTACCCATATTCGGCCAATGATGGTGTTGTAAGGGGAGAGAGCATCTACGCCACTGAATCGAGTATCGACCTTCATGGGTCATGCGCTTACTTGCAAAATAATATCTCCTAAAGGTTTTGTTGGTGCCCCGTTGAACCCGTAGATGGTATAGTACGATGACATCAGCTGTTCATCATTAAGCTCCATTCGTTTAAATGTGTCATATAATAGAACATTAACCGAACTCCCTCCATCGATGAGGATCTTCTTGATATTTCACCCTGCCATTGGTAATATAAGGACTAAAGGGTCGTTATGATCTTCCATGTCTTCCTCGATATCCTCAGTATCGAAAGTAATAGGTGCTTTCATCCACTGTTCGTGCTCATCTACTTCGATTCTATCGATCTTGTACATCTCGCAGTAGTCCTTAAATTCCTTTCTTAGCCTTTTCCCTATCTGGGCCGTTAGTGAGGGTCCAGTATCTTTGGAGCATGAGATGGTATTGAGCATTCGATTACCCTCGGGTAGTTGGAATTGCATGTTTAGCTTTTCCCTATCGTCGGTTTCCGCCTTCTGAATGTATTGCTTGAGATCACCAACGTCAACCAACTTTTGGATCATTATTTTTATATTTTTGTATTTCTCGGTTTGGTGCCCGTTGAAGCAGTGGTACTCACAGTACTCTCTTGATTTCTCGGATCTTGGGAGCTGCTTGCCTTTGGACCACAGCCATTCCGGGTTTTCCCGATCCTTGATATCCCTTAGGATGCGAGTATATCTGGTGTTCAGCTTCGTGTATACTTGATCTTCGAATTTCCGGTCATCATGGTGACGATAGTCCCTTCGTCCTCTCATATCTTTGTTCAGACGTTTGGTTGAACCGCCTCTTTTTGATCCACTGGCTTGCTCTACTGAATGATTCCGATGAGATCTTTGAGTTTTGGCTCTAGGATTTTCTCGCTGAATTTCTTCTAACCTGACATGCTTTTATATGATTACTCGAAGGTCTCCTTTGGTTGTCGGAACACTTCAGTGGATCTCGACAAATAACGGGCTCATCCTATCCAATTGATGCTGACCACTGGATCCCTATTGCCTCGAAAATCTTGTGCCACATGTCCGTATATTCCCTTGTCGTCTCTTTGTAGGCGATCGCTAATAAAAATAGCTTGTCCATCCCGACGTTAATAGCCTTGTTGTACATGTATGTTCCTAGGAACTTCTTAGTGAGCTAATCATAAGAGTTGATGGAGTTATGCGGAAGGTTATAGAACCAGAATAAAGCTGATCCTTTCAAGCTTGAAGGGAAATATCTACAGAGGACCACGTCGTCCTGATCCCATCGTGCCAAAAGGCGATTGTAATATCGAATTGGGTCGCGGGATCGCTGGATCCATCGTAAGATTCGAACGCAGGGATATGACACTTTTTGGGAATGAGAGCTTTGTCTAGGTGCGGAGTCAGCGGCATAGTGTTGGCTTCTCTCATCACTTTTTCTAATCTCCCTCCCCCTTGTATTGATTTTAGCTTCTTGATTTCTTTCATCATTTCAGCACGAAGGTCCTCCATTGCCCGTTGGTGGTCTTCTTGGATTACGGATTGCCCCGGTCTTCGGTTCTCACTATCAAAATAGTCTGAATCCTCTAGCGCGTAATCTGGATCGGATGATCTATTTCCTCTGGTTGCTATTTAGTTCAATGGCTCGGGATCTGTCATGACGATTCTTCGGTCATGGTTTGGCTCTGGTGCTTTGGAATTTGCTTCGTCGTGCTACTGCGCTGTACCTATGCTTTGGGCCATCTTGTCCTTGAGTTCCTGATTTTCCCGAGCTAGCAATGCCAAGGCCTATGCATATGTCTTCTGGTTCTTTTTCAATTCTTCAATCTCAGCCATCATTTGGGGGGAATGATTCGACCCTTGGTTTGGAGTTCCGATCATCCCTTGCCCCCTAATGCCCATAGTTTGATCTTCATCAACTATTTGGATCAAGGGTTGGGGAGGATCAGGATTCACATGTTGTAATTCCACATGTGGGGGCGTCGGTTGTGTAGTCTGCAGAGTCTAGTTCTGATCGTTTGTTGTAGGCATTCCGAGGGCTGGATGTTGTATCGTCGACTCTGCAACTCCTTCTCGTTTTTGGTAAGCACGAGAAGCCGATGTTGTCTTGTCTGCTTCGTATTTTTCTGCCATGGCTTTGAGTGCTGCCGCCACCACTGTATTGACATCTAGGGGTGAGGTGATTTCCGTTGCATATAGCTTCTAGCTTGGTTCCTTCGTATTTTTGCCTTTTTTTTACTGCGTGTTATCACTGGTGTCGTCCGCGGTGTTTCCTTGGACGATGCCTTAGCTTTTCCTGCATCCTCTGTCTTTTCCATCTTTGGTTTTTTCTGCAAAAATGCAATATCGTCGAAGAAACAAGATCCATCTTGATTTTGTTAGCGAGTTTAATCTAATCGGGAGAAGATATAAATTATAGCACAACTCAATGGAAAGGAAGACTCGAGATTCGTCTAAATAACGAGAAACTTAAAAGAGATAGGTGCAATCATCATAGTCATAGACCTGCTGACGAATCTGAAATATCATTTTGTTAGGATCTTGATCCATGGGTTTTTAAATATAAAAATCTGAAAGCGCAGATCTGGTGTTCGAGTGAACATACGATAAATATTTTTAAAATTGATTTTAAAGATATTTCAACTATAAGAATTCTTGGACCCAAAGATAATTTCAAAGGCGAGCCTACTAAAGATAAACGTATACTTACTCATAGATTTTTGGGTTTTAAATATAAACACTTGAGAACGTAGATCCAATAATAATAAACGTAGATCCACTCATGGATTTTTGGATTTTAAAGATAAACACTTGAATATGTAGATACAAAACTCGGACTAAATCAGTTTAAATTCGAAGCTCACTATATAACCGAATGCAAATCCCAAGAGCTTTCCTAGTGAAAAACGCGGATATAAGGAAGCTTGTTGGAAAGAAAAAGATTGTTGAAGTTGTCACAAGCACTATTATTTTAAGGAATGGTGGTGGGAATAACAAAAGTGAGCAAAGTCACAGGATAAGATAAATCTTTTACCGGGACAAATGTCCCTGTTTCTAGTGCCAGATTTTGAACACGAAAATAACGATGGTATCTTCGTGACCACTAAAAATATTCGCATTATACATAAAAATCATCGGGGGGAAATAAAGTATGTGTAAAGTAGTGTTTGCTTGATTCCTTCCAGACTCTGTGCCTTCGGGCACGTCCTTGTCTGATTAACAAAGAGTAAATCTAGCTATGTATACGATCATAAAGCGTAATATATCATAGCATAATAGTAAAAGCAGAAGATTAAAATGCTGAATGTAAATAAGATAATGATTTACGTGGTTCAACACTAAGGCCTACATCCATGGGAGTTTGTGTTTCACTATATATTTCAGAGTTACAAAGATAGTCAAATGACTTTGTGGATCACGAAGGTAAGAGGGGAATGGAACTTCATACTTACTCTTCCTATTATCTCTCCTATTATCTTTTCCTCTCTCACTCCAAAATTGACCACCCCCTCTCTCTTAATGGAAAGGGGTATTTATAAGGATAAAACATGGGGTCCACTAACAGAGACAGTGGCATCCTTATCTTCTTAATTTTAGTGCTGATCCCGCTGGCATATTCGTTCTCGACCGATGGCTCCAACGGTCAAGTATGGTTACGATGGGTTACCTATTTTTCCTCCATAGATTGATTGACACGTACCCTACACTTAGGGTGTTTAATGTGGGTGGTTGGGGCGATCTGCACGCGTTGGACAGATGTCGGGTGCCTCTGTCACATCCGTGTCAGCGAGTCTAATATCTGTCGTTGATATCGAGTCCTCTTAGGGATTGGGTAAAGTAGATCCTAGGGTGCCTTTCAGTACTTCTCAGTGGATGGATACTTTAGTGCCCCTAGGTTCTGCACCGTTGGATTAGTTTGATGATGGATATGTGTAGATGATGGATGCCCCTTGGGTGTTGAGACGTGGCGTCGTGTCATGATATCTTAGGTTGTGTGTCCTCCACGTGTAATTCTTCCGACACGTGGTGAGTGACGGATTATGTGTACACCATATGATGGCACAGATTTAATTGTTTCTTGTTATTGTGCACTTTATGAATCTAGCTGAATCAGCAGATGCATTAACAGAAACTCATGACTGTTATTTTTACAATGTAATTTTGCATTGATTTTCATACAATTGACATATTTTGATTTTACTTAAACTATTGAGTATCTTTCGTTTTGAATCCAAAATCTAAGTGAAATAATTGACAACCGTGCGACACATCAAGCTCATGTTTTATAATCCCACCCTTGCTTGTTGCATGTTTTATAATCCCACCCTTTAAGATTGGGAAGTGTTTTTATGGAGACTAACTGAATGTATATGATCCACTTGGTACTCATAGCTAAATGACTACGTTCTATAGGGAGCTAGGATCTTGCACTAAGAGAACGGCAGAATCATTATCAATGCAGAAGATTGTCTCAAAATACTCATCAAAAGAAAGAATTATAACTAAATTAATTCAACTTAACACAAATAAGCAAGCAAACTGCTGCTAACAGAAGAAAAAAACATCTAATCTTTCATTGACTTTCCCTATGTAGGAATAGAATATCACACATAGTTAAATACATGCGAAGTATGGACGATTTCATGTGCGAAGACTATCGCACACAGCAAATTCAAGATGACAGATTGGATGACCTCAGCAGAATCACAGATAAAGTGTGATGTTCTATGCGAGAATGAGTGAGTGTACATGCGCGAATGTAACACATAGTGATTCTGAAAATAGTGGATCTCTTAGCTGTCATCCACTATGAGGAATCCTATATAAAGGAGAGGAGTCTTCGCATGTAGAGAGAGATCTGATAGTGAGTACTAGACAAGAAACTAAGAGAGAGAAAGTAAATCTGAGAGCGATTAAATAGTTGTAATACTCATCTCAATCTTGTAATTCTCTTAAATAATAATTCTAATAAGATGTTCATGATGATTACTTAGAATTGTGTCTAGATTATATTGGGATGTGGATTCTTATATTTGACGACTACACCCTAAATACTTTCAGTGTTTCCTGCAGGTATACAATAATGCAGTATTTCCATGGCAGTCACAAACAGATAATCCAATTTAACAATTGAGTTTCATTTGATACGTAAACTTAATGTTGGGGAAAAAAATAGGTCAAGCATTATCAATTTTTTGTAGCTAAAGTATTGTACGATAATCTACCGAATTAGATTACAAAAATAGATACTCGTGCGCTCCTTATAATACCTGAACAACCACCATCAAGGAAAATTTGAGAGAGATTCAAAAGCTCTTACCCTGCAATACAAATTTTTGAATTTTCACCTTTTAATTTCATGTGTGAATTGCAGTCAGTTGTTTGTGAAATATTAGAAAATTTAGGAGTTTTCCCCATTTCATGTTATGTGTGTGCAGTCGGTGGTTTTCCCATTTCATGTTATGTATGTTTACAGTCAGGGGTTTGTGGAAGATTAGAAAGTTTAGGAATTTCATCTTTTTTTGCTTTGTGTAAATGAGAGTCAGTGCTTGGTAATTTTCAACGAGGTCTTTAGGAAATATTGTCATTAGGAATTATTTTTGTCCCGTGAGTCCCCATATTTCTACTTTTATCTCTCGTTTAAAACCTTTTCCCACCATCCAAAATCACTCACTAATCTTGACGATGCTCGAACGCAGGATTAATTGCCAGCCCAGGTAAGTAACTTTAAATAGAATCTCTTTTAATCATATTAGTTAAGACATCTTCATTTGTGTCCTTATCCTGACCTCTTTATAGTTTGTTTCTGTCCGGAAATAGGTTTTGTTTTAATTTGTTTCTTAGTAGATCGATATCATTGTACTAATCCCCTCACCTTTCAAGTGCATTCTCTTTCGAGAGTAAATTCTACTACTATTTCGTCGGAAATTGTCCTCCTAAACCTCCTTGGTTTGTTCTTTTGGTTTCAAATTTTGCATCAACCACACTCTGACCAGAAATTACCTTACACCTAAAACGTGTTCTTTATTCCTAAGCCCATCTTCCCCCTACCACAAACCTACACCAATACTAGCCAAACCAAACCCACTCTAACTCGCATTAAATTCCATCCTAACCATGTCCATCATGGCATGGAACTGCCAAGGCATAAACCAAACTTTCTTAACACAACACTTGCAAGGATTAATCTCAGCGTATAAACCAACCATATTATTCATCTCCGAAACATTAGCCAATGACCATCAAATGCTACGCATCGCTCAAACACTACAATTCCATAACTATTGTTCTGTTCCCAAAATTGGAAGAAAATGAGGTCTCTGTCTAATGTGGAATAATGATGTCACTCTTCAAATCCTTCGGAAATCCCAAAGTTTTATTCATGCCATTGCCACCCCCACACCCCCGCCACAATCATGGATTTGCGCAGGTGTTGATGGTGGTTTTTAGCTTAGGGTTAAAATCGTAAAATACAAAACCCTAGCAGACAATGATGTCACAACATTTAAAGTAACGAACATTTACTAGGCACATTTACTGAAACCTTTAATGTGTCCCTAAATAATTATCGGGGTATCTTTTTAAAATTAGGGTTACGACAAGACAAACCCAAATTCCCACGTGTGCCAATGGGAAATCATGCCAGCCACACCAACAGCGCCAAAGCATGCCAACCATGCTAGCCGCACCTCTGTGCCAATGGAAAATCATTCCAGCCACACCGACCACGCCAAAGCATGCCAACCATGCTAGCCGCACCTATGTGCCAATGGAAAATCATGCCAGCCACACCGACCGCGCCAAAGCATGCCAACCATGCTAGCCGCACCTCTGTGCCAATGGAAAATCATGCCAGCCACACCAACCGCGCCAACGCATGCCAACCATGCTAGCCGCACCTCCGTGCCAATGGTAAATCATGCCATCCACACCGACCGCGCCAAAGCATGCCAACCATGCTAGCCGCACCTCTGTGCCAATGGAAAATCATGCCAGCCACGCCGACTGCGCCAAAGAATGCCAACCATGATAGCCGCATCTCTGTGCCAATGTAAAATCATTCCAGCCACACCAACTGCGCCAAAGCATGCCAACCATGCTAGCCGCACCTCTGTGCCAATGGAAAATCATGCCAGCCACACCGACCGCGCCAAAGCATGCTAGCCGCACCTCTGTGACAATGGAAAATCATGCCAGCCACACCGACCAAGCCAAAGCATGCCAACCATGCTAGCCACACCAACCGCGCCAAAGCATGCCAACCATGCTAGCCGCACCTCTGTGCCAATATCAAATCATGACATCTACACCGACCGCGCCAAAGCATGCCAACCATGCTAGCCTCACCTCTGTGCCAATGGAAACTCATGCCAGCCATACCGACCGCGCCAAAGTATTCCTACCATGCTAGCTGCACCTCTGTGCCAATGGCAAATCATGCTATCCACACCGACCGCGCCAAAGCATGCCAACCATGCTAGCCGCACCTCTGTGCCAATGGAAAATCATGCCATACACACCGACCACGCCAAAGCATGCCAACCATGCTAGCCGTATCTCTGTGCCAATGGAAAATTATGACATCCACACCGACCGCGCCAAAGCATGTAAACCATGCTAGCCGCACCTCTGTACCAATGGCTAATCATGCAAGCCACACCGACCGCGCCAAAGCATGCCAGCCATGCTCGCCGCACCTCCGTGCCAATGGAAAATCATGCCAGCCACACCTACTGCGCCATGCAAAACGCACCTCACAACGGCCACATGCCACGCCACCATACTGGCCTTCACTATGCGGATCAAAACGAAGGCGTGCAATAATCAACGGTTGCCCTTTAAAACCAGGATCAAATCCTGGCCATCTAAGGTCATCAAACGACCTTTGCCCCCAAAACCCTAGCTTGGTCACGTGCCTAGTCCAAGCTGACCACGCCATGCGCCCATGGAAAACCCTTGGCCCTACATCCGAAGCCAAACCAAACCTATCCCAAGCTAGCCACGCCATGCCAAACGCACTTTGCCTTGGCCCTATCCATGCTAGTCACACCATGCCAAGCCAAACGCCCTTGCCTGGGACCTAGCCACGCCATGCGCCTATGGAAAACCCTTGGCCCCACATGCCAAGCCAAACCAAACCTAGCCAAAGCTATCCGCGCAATGACAAACGCACCTTGCCTTGGCCCTAGCCATGCTAGTCACACCATGCATATGCAAACTCCCTTGCCTTGGCCCTAGCCACGCCATGTGCCTATGGCAAACCCTTGGCCCCACATTCCAAGCCAAACCTAACCTACCCCAAGCTAGACGCGCCATTCTAAACGCACCTTTCCTTGGCTCTAGCCATGATAGTCATATCATGCCAAGCCAAACACCCTTACCTTGGCCCTAACCACGCCATATGACCATGGAAAACCCTTGTCCCCACATGCCAAGTAAAATCGCACCTAGACAAAGATAGCCACGCCCAAGGAAAACCCTTGGCCCCACATGCCAAGACAAAATCACACCTATCCAAAGCTAGCCACACCCAAGGCGAACCCTTGGCCCCACATGACAAGCCTAATCTAGCCGCGCCACCCTGTTGGACCTCACTACGCGGCTACCAAAACGAAGGCGTGCAAAAATCAACGGTTGCCCTTCAATCACAGGAGCAAATCCTAGCCATCCAAGGTTACCAGACGACAAATGATGACCTTTGGCCCGAAAACCTAAGTTTGGCCACGCCAAACCATGCCATGATAATGGCATGCCAACTTAGCCGCGCCACCATGTTGGCCCTCACTACGCGGCTACCAAAACGAAGGCATGCAATAATCAATGGTTACCCTTCAATCCCAGGAGCAAATCCTAGCCATCCAAGGTTACCAGACGACACATGATAACCTTTGGCCCGAAAACCTAAGTTTGGCCATGCCAAACCATGCCATGCCAACGGCATGCCAACCTGGCCGCGCCACCACATTGGCCCTCACTATGCGGTACCAAAACGAAGGTGCGCAACGATCAACGGTTTCCCCTCCACTCAAGATGCAAAATCTCGACCGTCGAAGGTTACCAGGCTAGCAAGTTTCCCGAGCTTGACTTTCCAAGCCACAACAACATGCTACATGTTTTCCAAAAACATTCGAGACATCAACACAAACCGGGGATGCTCATTAGGGTATTGGTTTGGTGGTCTACAACGTGCGGCATACACAAATGCCCGTTTCAAGATAGTGTAATAAGAATAAGATGGTTAGTAAATGAAGGAAGCAACGGTGAAACGCTCTTTCATTATGGAACATCAATTCCATAAAATTCCATCAATACCAGGCGTTACCACATCTTCCCATTTAACTCATCCGTTTTGTTTTTCTTATGAGTCTAGAGTACGTTTCTTTTTAGACTTGTATAAATAGACTTACCTATTTCCACCGGAGACACAAGTCTTTGGTCAGGGAAAAATACCACACTCAGAAAGGCAACTCTTGCTAGCTTTCTCAAAGATTTCACCTTCTGATACAAGTCAAGTACTACTCTTCCATAATTATTCTGGTCTCAAAACTCTCTTCGCTTCCCTCCCTAAACCAACCCTTCTCCTCCACTTTGTGACCGAAGCAAGTCTGGAAATCAAGTCTGGAACGGCCATTTCTTGGTTTAGGCCGGACTTGTACATATTGATCTCTCGAATCTAAAGTACTCCCTTGAAGTATATTGTTTTGGGTTTAAATTGTTTCTCACTTTCACACCCGCAATTACTGAAATCAGCAGAAACCATTTTCACCTATAAACAATTGGCGACCACAATGGGAGGTTCGATCTTTCGATTACAATGTCAATTTTCGACCGTCAATCTCGTTCTTCGACCCAGACGCCAAGATGGTAGAGGAAGACGATCCACTCCGACTCAGTTACCCGACGACTCGATTATCGGTCATGACACGACAAGAGATGACTGGGGACTTCCCAGAGGTTAAAAGCAAAACGATCCACCAGAGGGTCAATGGATAATCAGACATCTCAGTAATGACTGGGGACTTCCCACGGCCGCGTTTCTCGTAAAGCTTGGTCCTACACCCGGAAGGTTTACTTTTCATCAGAAGACCTAAGAAACCGAGTAAGTCTTACCTGGACAAAATACATGGTTTGCTTTTTCAAGTTTCACAAGAATGATAAGACCGATAGCCATGTTATGTTTCATCCCATGTCATCTACCAACACACGGTTCAATGATTTTCTCGGGATGTTTGCGTCACTTTCAATCACAACCAGAAACAATCCTAAACAATTCATTCCAAAACAATAATCCAAAACCGTCAAGGTAACATTTATCTATCAACCCAAGAAATCCAGGAAATCAAAAACCATAAACCAGGCGTTTAGTTTTCCTTTCAAAAACAAAATCACCTACCCGTACGTGCCTACTTTGCACAACAATGATTACCTATCACTATTAGCAGACGTTACTACGGTGACATTCGAAGAATTGTTTATGATGAAGTATTTACACAAGTTTATGAAAGGCATACTTATGGATATGGTTTGCACCAACACAAGAAAACAAGAAGACAAATTGAAAGAGAAACGCTGGAGTACATAGCTGGAATATGCTTGCCCACTTTATCACTACCCCGCTACCGCTAACACCAGGACATGATAACAAATATACGAGAGGAAACTGGGCCCACAATAACAAGTCCGCGTCGTGCCAAGCCAACAGTCTGCGCCATAACAAACCCAATTCCAGACGCACAAGCTAGACGCGCTTACCAGACGCGCTTACCAGACGCGCTTACCAGACGCGCTTACCAGACGCGCCTACCAGACACGCTTACCAGACGTGCATGCCACACGCGCATGCCAACCACAATACCACACCCAGGGATAGCATCTTGCACCCTTCCAATGCCATCCTCTCCGCTCCGCAACCAGCCAAAGTAGCGCAATGGCTCCAGCACTCCGTGATCCAAACAGTTCCATCTCTGCACGATACACTTACGATCACCAGAACCAGAACCGTTTCCGCCGCCCCAAAATTTCTTCAACCATAACATCTCCAACCGTCACCAGAGGCGCTACTCCACCATCACGACAAGATGCTGGAAGAAGCCGACCTCCTTTTACCACTATTGATTTAATTAAAATACAAAAGGCACTTTAACAGGACGTGCGTTTATAGATGAAGAGGCTCACTTTGCTCTTAAACGACCAGTAGAAGGGGGGTCAACAATCTAATTTCATCACACATAAATATCGGGAACAACTTCTCCCAAATCGAAAGCAAAGAAAATCAGCAACCCTCCTGAGTTCACAAAGACCCTCTTCCCTTCAGGACCTGCACGACGGGAACTTCGCCCACAAAGTCGTACAGTCTATGATGAAATAGTTATGTGAGATTCTATATTTATCCAAGGCATAGCGTCAAAACTTATTTGCATCCGTCAACCGCACCGCATCAGGGAAGCATATTTTTTCAACCAGAGCTTCACTAACCAAAAGGCCGTGCCCACAACAAGGTCATCTACTCTTCAAGGGTGCAGCGCAAGAATATAATCACCTCTCTGGATATAAGATGCTTTCAACAATTTACGAGGCCGCAGAGGATCCCAAGCCTATACTATCCAGAATATTTCATCATGTAATTTCTGAGCATCCCAGTGTCACATCCAGAAGAGCACGTTAGGCTTATATCAAATCCCGTGGACGGGGATTCAAGGGAATGTAATGAAAGTAGGTTACGCATGGGGACTACCAGCATGGGACTCTTTCACTCCCCTCAACCGGGTTATTACTGATTTCAACATTATCACTGTCGAGGTTTTACGAGCCACGGGAATTTCTCAACATGAAGTCGTACATGTGCACCGAAGACTCCAAAAGCACGCCAGAAGGTTACATTCACATATTCATCCATTCCATCATATCAAACCGAAGTATAACCTGGGACTTCTCACCGCATCCCATTCCGTACGATAGTCCAAGATTCAGAAGATGGTTCGAAGGATGTAACTTGGAACAAAGTCCCGGAAGACTTGATAGCAGCGCATTGGCAATGGAACTTCTCCCTATTTCATCCAGGGGCACCAGAAGTTTTCAACCATGCAAGCATTCACAACACATCATCATCACTATCAGAAGGTCCACTGAACAACCTAAGGGCGAGGATGGACCGACGACGCAACCACAATCACCAAGTTTTTCCCTGACGAGATCGTTTCCTAGCATATATTTCATCCATCCGTCCCAAGAATACAGCAGAACCTCTTTTCATGCGGGCAGAGTTTTTAGAGCTTAAACAGAATGAATATTCCTTCTTGCTCCATGAACGGGAATAAGTGACTGGCGCGCGACTATGCTACCCCGGTCCTGCAACATCCCTCATGACTTCTTCCTGATTTTTACTGTCGGGCTGTTGTCACCTCCCGAGCGATCTCGAAACCTAAATATTCCCGCGAAGGGAGATACAGAATTCGGTTTCGTGTCCGATAAAGGGGCGGACCATCAAAATCTGAGTCCGTACGTGGATTCTACAGCGATTCTAGTAAAGGGCGCTAATTAGGGTTTCGACGTGTCAAACCCTAAACCGCAAGCGCTTCCCTTGCAAGTGCTTCCCTTCTAAAGCACTTCCCTTACCAGCGTCATGCCATTCCAAGCGCTTTACAGAGGCCCGCACCCGTTCCATGCCCGTCAGTGCTAATGGGTCCCCTTTATACCAAGTCCATGCTAGCAGCTCTGCCTAGCATTCCAAAGCCTGGCCCTGAAGACACCTAATCATACTGGGATTTGTGCAAAGTTACCGGATGCAAGGATTACGGATTCTACTTACATCTCGAAAAGTAAAGAAAATAGGCAACTGACCCCATGAGGACAAATGGCCTAGCTGTCCGTGCACGCCTCACCTCACCAAGCCGCGCCTTTCCTTTCCATGGACGCACCAGGCCAAGCCATCCACTCCATTGCCACGGCCCCACCATGCCAAGACGTTCGTTCACGCCTCACCTCACCAAGCCGCGCCTTGCCATGGACGCACCCTTCCAAGCCATTCGCTCCATTTTCGCGGCCCCACCATGCCTAGCCGTCCGTGCACGCCTTACCTCACCAAGCCGCGCCTTTCCATGGACTCACCCTGCCAAGCCATTCGCTCCATTGTCGTGGCCCCACCATGCCTAGCCGTCCGTGCACGCCTCACCTCACCAAGCCGCGCCTTGCCATGAACGCACCCTGTCAAGCCATTCGCTTCATTGCCGCGAACCCACCACGCCTAACCGTCCTTGTACGTCTCGTCTTGCCAAGGTCAAACTATGCCAAGCCGCCTGCTCCACTGTCGCGACCCTATCGTCCACGCACATTTTCCTTATCAAGACCACGCCACCTCTTGGCCCCTTGATCCAAGCCGTCCACTTGCGTCGCCTTCTAAGACCGCGCCCCATTTTCCTTGGAGATGCACGACCATACCAATCCGGTAACTTTTGTCTCACTACTCGACGGTCTGCATTCCCAGTACAACTTACGCAGGGCCGCCAACACGGGAAGCCAAAATTCTCTTTACCACTCAAAAAGGTTAGTCGGATTCTCCTGACCATCTTTGCAATAATTTACACCTCGATTCCGTCCTTGTCCGTCACCATCATAAGCTTACCTCGCAACAAGGCACCTGTTCCGAGCTAAGCAGGGGACTTAATGTTGATGGTTTTTTTTAGCTTAGGGTTGAAATCGTAAAACACTAAACCCTAGCAGACAATGATGTCATAACATTTAAAGTAACGAACATTTACTAGGCACATTTACTGAAACCTTTAATGTGTCCCTAAATAATTATCGGGGTATATTTTTCAAATTAGGGTTACGACAATCCAAACCCTAATTCCCACGTGTGCCAATGGTAAATCATCCCAGCCACACCAACCGCGCCAAAGTATTCCAACCATGCTAACCGCACCTCTGTGCCAATGACAAATCATGCGAGCCACACCGACCGCACCAAAGCATGCCAACCATGCTAGCCGCACCTCTGTGCCAATGGAAAAATCATGCCAGCCACACTGACCGCGCCAAAGCATGCCAACCATGCTAGCCAGACCTCTGTGCCAATGGAAAATCATGCCAGCCACACCGACCGCACCAAAGCATGCCAACCATGCTATCCGCACCTCTGTGCCAATGGAAAATCATGCCATCCACACCAACCGCGCCAAAGCATGCCAACCATGCTTGCCGCACCTCTGTGCCAATGGCAAATCATGCCAGCCACACCGACCGCGCCAAAGCATGCCAACCATGCTAGCCGCACCTCTATGCCAATGGCAAATCATGCCAGCCACACCGACAGCGCCAAAGCATGCCAACCATGCTATACGTACCTCTGTGCCAATGGCAAATCATGCAAGCCACACCAACCACGCCAAAGCATTCCAACCATGCTAGTCGCACCTCTGTGCCAATGGAAAATCATGCCATCCACACCGATCGCGCCAAAGCATGCCAACCATGCTAGCTGCACCTCTGTGCCAATGAAAAATCATGCCAGCCACACCGACCGCGCCAAAGCATGCCAGCCATGCTCGCCGCACCTCCGTGCCAATGGAAAATCATGTCAGCCACACATACTGCGCCATGCCAAACGCACCTCGCAACGACCCCATGTCTCGCCACCATACTGGCCTTCACTACGCGGATATCAAAACGAAGGCGTGCAACAAATAACGGTTGCCCTTCAAATCCAGGAGAAAATCCTGGCCGTCTAACGTCACCGAATGACCTTTTCCCCCAAAACCCTAGCTTGGTCACGCGCCTAGCCCAAGATGACCACGCCATGCGCCCATGGCAAACCCTTGGCCCCACATGCCAAGCCAAACCAAACCTAGCCCAAGCTAGCCGCGCCATGACAAAAGGACTTTGCCTTGGCCCTAGCCATGCTAGTCACACCATTCCAAGCCAAACACCCTTGCCTTGGCCCTAGCCACGACATGCGCCTATGGAAAAGCCTTGGCCCCACATGCCAAGAAAACCAAACCTAGACCAAGATAGCCGCGCCATTCCAAACACACCTTGCCTTGGCCCTAGACATGCTAGTCACACAATGCCAAGCCAAACTCCCTTGCCTTGGCCCTAGCCACTCCATGCGCCTATGGCAAACCCTTGGCCCCACATGCCAAGCCAAACCAAACCTAGCCCAAGCTAGCCGCGACATGCCAAACGCACATTGCCTTGGCCCTAGCCATGCTAGTCACATCATGCCAAGCCAAACACCCTTACCTTGGCCCTAACCACTCCATACGACCATGGAAAACCCTTGGCCCCACATGCCAAGCCAAACCGCACATAGCCAAAGCTAGCCACGCCCAAGGAAAACCCTTGGCCCCACATGCAAAGCCAAAATCGCACCTAGCCAAAGCTAGCCACGCCCAAGGCGAACCCTTGGCCCCACATGCCAAGCCTAACCTAGCCACGCCACCCTGTTGGACCTCACTACGCGGCTACCAAAACGAAGGCGTGCAATAATCAACGGTTGCCCTTCAAACCCAGGAGCAAATTCTGGCCTTCTAAGGTCACCGAACGACCTTTGCCCCCAAAACCCTAGCTTGGTCATGCGCCTAGCCCAAGCTGACCACGCCATGCGCCCATGGAAAACCCTTGGCCCCACATGCCAAGCCAAACCAAACCTAGCCCAAGCTATCCAAGCCATGCCAAACGCACTTTTCCTTGGCCCTAGCCATGCTAGTCACACCATGCCAAGCCAAACGCCCTTGCCTTGGCCCTAGCCACGCCATGCACCTATGGAAAACCCTTGGCCCCACATGCCAAGCCAAACCAAACCTAGACCAAGCTAGCCACGCCATGCCAAACGCACCTTGCCCTAGCCATGCTAGTCACACCATGCCAAGCCAAACTCCCTTGCCTTGGACCTATCCATGCCATGCGCCTATGGAAAACCCTTGGCCCCACATGCCAAGCCAAACCAAACCTAGTCCAAGCTAGTCGCGCCATGCCAAACACACCTTGCCTTGGCCCTAGCCATGCTAGTCACATCATGCCAAGCCAAACACCCTGACCTTGGCCCTAACCACGCCATACGACCATGGAAAACCCTTGGCCCCACATGCCAATCCAAATCTCTCCTAGCCAAAGCTATCCACGCCCAAGGGAAACCCTTGGCCCCACATACCAAGCCAAAATCACACCTAGCCAAAGCTATCCACGCCCAAGGCGAACCCTTGGACCCACATGCCAAGCCTAACCTAGCATCGCCACCCTCTTGGTCCACACTACGCGGCTACCAAAACGAAAGCGTGCAATAATCAACGGTTTCCCTTCAATCCCATAAGAAAATCCTAGCCATCCAAGGTTACCAGCCGACACATGATGACCTTTGGCCCGAAAACCTAAGTTTGGCCACGCCAAACCATGGCATTCCAACCTAGTCGCGCCACCACGTTGGCCCTCACTACGCGGCTACCAAAACGAAGGCGTTCAACAATCAACGGTTTCCCTTCAATCCCAGGAGCAAATCCCAGCCATCCAAGGTTACCAGGCGACACATGATAACCTTTGGCCCGAAAAACCTAAGTTTGGCCACACCAAACCATGCCATGCCGACGGTATGCCAACCTAGCCGCGCCACCACATTGTCCCTTACTACGCGGATACCAAAACGAATGAGCGCAACGATCAACGGTTGCCCCTCCACTCAAGATGCAAAATCTCGACCGTCGAAGGTCACCAGGCTAGCAAGTTTCCCGAGCTTGACTTTCCAAGCCACAACAACATGCTACATGTTTTCCAAAAACATTCGATACATCAACACAAACTGGGGGATGCTCATTAGGGTATTGGTTTGGTGGTCTACAGCATGCGACATACACAAATGCCCGTTTCAAGATAGTGTAATAAGAATAAGACGGTTAGTAAATGCAGGTAGCAACGGTGAAACGCTCTTTTATTATGGAACATCAATTCCATCAATATCAGGCATTACGACATCTTCCCATTTAACTCATCCGTTTTCTTTTCTTATGAGGCCAGGGTACATTTCATTTTAGACTTGTATAAGTAGACTTACCTATTTCCACCATAGGCACAAGTTTTTGGTCAGGGAAAAATACCACACTCAGAAAGGCAACTCTTGTTAGCTTTCTCAAAGATTTCACCTTATGATACAAGTCAAGTACTACTCTTCCAGAATTATTCTGGTCTCAACAATCTCTTCGCTTCCCTCCCTAAACCAACCATTCTCCTCTACTTTGTGACCGAAGCAAGTCTGGAACGGCCATTTCTTGGTTTAGGCCAGACTTGTACAGATTGATCTCTCGAATCTAAAGTACTCCCTTGCAGTATATTGTTTAGGGTTTAAATTGTTTCTCACTTTCACACCCACAATTACCGAAATCAGCAGAAACCATTTTCACTTATAAACAGCAGGCGTATATGGTCCTCCACAACAAGCCGCAAGAAAAGATTTTTGGCAAGATTTCCCAACTCTATTCCCCAACACCACTACTCCTTGTATTCTCATCGGAGATTTTAACGAAGTTATGGACCAATCCGAAAAGAAAGGCGGCAGACAAGTCGCATATGCTCAGACTCAGCCGTTCCTAAATTTAATTGATCAAATGGGATTTTTAGACCTAGGATTCCTAGGAGATCCTTACACCTGGACAAACAACCATCAGGGCCAGGAAAATATACAGGAGCACCTTGATAGAGCTCTATCAAACCAACAATGGAGAACATCCAACCCGAATGCAACAGTCACGCATTTACCACGAATAGCTTCAGATCATTCCCATATTCTTCTACAAACCAAAGCACTAGACTGGAGAGGAAATAAGAATTACAAATTTGAACATTTATGGCTATCCCACCCATAACTACAACAAGTGGTCAACTCAGACTGGGACAAACTACATGACACAGACCCCCCTTTAAATCTCCAGCTCTAGCTCATATCAACCAGCGAAACCTTGACAGAATAGAATAAGGTAAAATTCGGCCACTTACATACTCTAATAAAAAAATCAACAACCAAAATCAAGAAGGCGCAGCATCATTGTGCTACGCAGACAGGCTCGACACTTGATCATTGGCTGCTTCAATAAAAACAACTTCGTATCGATCATCTTACCTTGCTAGAATTCCACGCAACATACTGGCAACAAAGATCCAAAATTCAGTGGCTACAATCAGGAGATCGTAACATAATATGCTTTCACACCAAGGCAACAATTCATCGAAGCTGCAACAATATCCAACAACTTCAAGATCAACACGATAATTGGATATATGATAAAGATGTTATCATCAAACTTATGCTTGATCACTTCACAGATAAATATACGGCTTAAAGTACAAGAATTGATGAAAAAATATTTGAAGACATCTCCCCGAGACTAACCCCGCACCAATGTTCTCTTCTTACTTCGGAGGTAACCCATGAGGAGATCAAACATGCACTCTTTTCCATCGTCTCAGAGCGTGCCCCGGAACCTGATGGCTACACTAGTAGGTTCTTCAAAGTTTTCTGAGAAACAACCAGTCCGCAACTTATTGATATGGTACGTAGTTTTTTTAACTCCCTTAACATTCACCCACTCATGAACCACACTAACCTCACCCTAATCCCCAAAGTGGATCACCCTTCTAAACCATCACAATACAGACCAATAGGACTGTGTAATGTCACTTACAATATTATCTCAGAAATCTTAGTCAATCGATTAAGACCTCTCCTACCCTTTCTCATAATCCCTTACCAAAGTTCCTTTGTACCTCAAAGATCTATTCATGACAATATAGCAATTTCCGGAGAGCTTTTCCACTATATCAAATTATCCAGCCGAACCAAAGACCCAAAAGTAGCTCTCAAGCTTGACATACAAAAAGCCTATGATTCGTTAGACTGGGGTTTCATCAAACAGGCTTCTACCAAAATGGGTTTTCCCCAAAAATTTGTAGATTACATCATGTTATGCATTTCTACAGTAACCTACTCAATTAACATCAACGGAATACCACACGGGTACATCACCCCCACTAGAGGAATAAGGCAAGGGGACCCCCTATCTTCTTACATCTTTATCATCTGTGCGGAAATCCTCTCAACCAATTTAGGAAATTTAGAAGCGCGGAAAAAAGTGGAAGGTCTCCGCATTTCTTAAAAAACACCCCAATCCTGCATCTTATGTATGCAGATGATTTGTTAATAACATATAAAGCATCTATAGAAGGCACAAACCACCTCAAGCAATTACTACAAGCTTACAGCATATCAGCACGTCAAAATATCAACACCTCAAAATCAATGATAATTCATCACAAAAAACTCGAACATCATCATATATATGATCTTCAACAAATCTTTGGCATGCCAACAACATCAAATCCACCCACATACTTAGGAGTACAATTTAAACAAGGAAGAAGATCTCAACATATCTTTTCCCCTATTCTTCAATGACTAGCTCGGAAATCAAAAGGATGGATGACAAAATGCCTAAATCAGGCAGGAAAACTAGTTCTCATCAAAACTTCTCTTACCCCTACGGCCAACCATCTTATGCAAACACAAATGCTATCGGCTCATATCCACCAAAAAATGGATCGCATCACTAGAAACTTCTTCGGGGGACACGACTCAACCGTTAGGAAACTTCACCCAATATGATTTGACAAACTCATCAAACCTATATCAAAAGGAGGACTGGGAATTCGAAGCATCAAAGAGCATAAGAAGTCCCTCCTTATGAAGAGAATCTGGAACATCCATCAGAAACCAAACTCTATAGTGGCCTCGTTGTACAACGAAAAATATCTTAAACATCAACCCATTCTCCAAGACATCCCCCCCCATCTTCCATAAGCCCCCTTTGGAGGAAGCTATCTTCACTCATACCAACCATGAAAAACCATCTCTTTCACCAGATAGGAAACGGCTCAAACACCCAAATCCAAGCAAACTGGATCCCTCATTTCGAAAACAACATTGATTAAACTCTTTGATATCCCAGTCAATCAGTCGCCAACATCATAGACCCTTTAACCCAATCATGGAACCATGAAAAACTGAATACCTCCCCCCTAACCATAGTACAAAGAATCGTCAAACTTCACCTCCCTAGAGAGAACCAACCTCACAAAATAATATGGCCCTTCAAAAAATCAGGAAATTACACCACAACTTCAGGATACAGATGCCTAGCGGACACTTCAGATCAATTACAACACCACCCAACCACCCCAACCACCTTCTTATGGAAGCTACCATGTCCACCAAAAGTACATATTTTCTTTTGGAAAGCACTAATCGAGGGCCTACCAACCCTCCAACTCCTAAATCACATCCACCTTACCAACACATATCTATGTCCCCAATGCAACTCCGATCCTGAAACTGCATTGCATATCCTTCTACATTGTCCAATCGCTACGGATACATGGAACCTATTACTTCACCAGATATCCACTTCACAAAGCCCCCTCTAAGGTTTAGCTACCTCACTAAACCCCCAGACAACTGTATCATTACTCCTTCAATCAAAAACCCATAATAAAACCACTACCACATTCTGCTTTCTTTTCTGGTCCCTATGGTTGGATAGAAACGACGTCGTGCACAACCAAAAGCAAACAACCCCAACAAACATACTGCAAATGGTTACCAAACTTCAACGAGAATATACCTGGTCTCAACACAATCTCCCACATGTGCTACCAGGAATGCAACAATCTACAAATAACGTGCATCGGATACCGAACTCAATTAAAATCTTAGTGGGATGGAGTAAACCTCATGCTAATTGGATCAAAATCAACACAGATGGAGTAGCTAGAGGGAAACCAGGATTTACAGGAGCGGGCATCATTTGCAGAAATGACAATGCTATAACAATCTTAGCAATTTCACAACCATTAGGGATAACCACCGCCCTAGTTGCCGAAACATGGGCCATGCTTATAGCGTCAAGAACAGACTCAGATAGGGAATGTCCAAAGGTGCAATTCGAAACGGATTCGGAAAATCTCCTAATTTTTATAACCTCGACAACCGAACCACCTTGGTACCTATTCCATATGATATCATAAATCAAGCGAAGACTTGCCCAAATTCCTTATTGCACTATCGAACATATCTATAGGGAAGGAAATCAAGAGGCAGACGGTCTAGCAAACAAAGCAGCAGACGAAAGTGCAAATGGAAATCTATATACAACAATATGGGACCATAAAACACCTTCATGTATTGTTCCTATTGTAATGGCTGACTCTATGGGTACTATGTACCCTCGCGTAATTTTTACCTGGCTCTAATAAAATTTCATGCTTCAAAATAATAATAATATGGGTTCCTATCCAAGTGTTGAAAGATACTGATATCTTCTAAGACATTCCTGGGTAAAATATTTCAAGTTAAAAACAAAGAAATTAAAAATGAAATACAAACAACACTAAAAACCTTAAAATATTATGTGAAAATTTGATTGATGCCCTAATAACTTGACGCAATTCTTGATCACGGGAACGTGTATATATATATTATAGATACTCCTCTAACTGATTTTTGTGTGAAAGCTGAAAACTTTATCTAATAATTCAAGAACGCGTAATTGGGAGATAGTAAATCTAATTGGGATATAAATTACTTCCCCCAACCCATGGTGTCTGCTAAGGGGTGACCTTATGTTATGAAAATACTAAAATATCCTTTGGTTAATTAATTTTTTTATGAAAAGACTCTTATACCCTTTCTCCTAAAACATTAAAATCAAACAACCAAATTCATATACCCCAATTTTCAAATCAGTACCGGCAGTGCTCTAGGTTTAGGTTTTTGAAGAAAAAAACTCTTCATCATTCTTCATCCGTTCTTCGTCGATTAATCGTCGATTCAAAAATTTCTTCATCGATTAACCTACCCGAATCATAACAATGCCTCCACGAAAGAAACCAAATGCCCAATCGAACTCAAAATCGATTTCTCAACAAAAATTTGAACAAAGGCTTGCTTTGATTGCTCAAGAGCAAGAAGAAGAAGAAGCAGCGAAATCGGACAATCAACCTCTCGCAAAGATGGCTTTTGTGAGAAGGTAAGTGATTTTAAACTCCTTTATGAGTGTTTAAATCGATTTATAGCAATGAGTTTAGGTTAGAATCGCGAAACCTAACTCAAAAAGTTGAGTTTCAGTGAGTTCCGACATTGAATTGTGTATGAATACAATGCCGGTTTTGAGTTACGGCATTCAATCTAGGATGAATACAGTGTCGGTATTAAGTTACGGCTTAGATATTAGCTTTAATGCAATGCCGTTTCCAAACCCTGAAGCTGAATGTTATGTACTGGCATAGAAATTGGGTTGAATACTATGCCGGTTTCCGATATTCCTTAATGATAATTAATGTATGCCGGTACTGAAATTAAAACTTATAGGAACATCTATGAATTTGTCACCAGTGCCAGCATAGATTTTCGATTGCATTGTATGCCTGTACTCAGTTACGACATGGAATTGATTTATTTCGAGAGTGCCGATAGGAATCTTTTGGTATCCGGGAGAATTACATATGACTACCGGCATTGTCGATAGTTAATATTTACTGCCGGAACAATGTATTGGCAGGAAATATTTACTAAGTTTCTATGCCGTAAGATGTGTACCGGCATGGTTTGTTTAAGTGAGTCTATGCCGGTACTAAAACTAAAAATAAGATTTCTTATATTCGTTTCGTGTGCTTATTATATAGGTCAAAAGACAAGGAAGCTAACAAAATAAAAACTAAAGATGCTATCACTATGAGAAGGAGGAAGGACGGTCTTGATACTCCTCAGTATATGCCTCATCGAGGGAAAGATGAAGGTCGCAAGAAGCGTTTGGGGGCTGATACAAGAAGGATTTGGGAGAGTGGTGGTGACCGTAGTCGACTTGTAATCCGTGAATCTGCTGGAATATTTGAGCACGATGAGCAAGATGAAGAGGAAAGTGAGGAGGAAGATAATGAAGTTCATCCAAGTCAATTAGCAAGCAAAAGCGAAGTCAGTGGGCCGAGTCAACAACCAACACAAGGCAAGGGAAAGGGAAAAGTAAAAGTTAAAGGTTCTCACCTTCCTCACATTGATGACATGATACCTGACCTTGAACATGGTATAATTTGGGGTGAAGCTCCGGACCCGAAAATACTATTTGGATACAAGGACTCTTGGGCTCGTACTATCTCTCAAACATATGTAAGCATTTTTTATCTTGTGCATATGTAATGTTGTGTATATTTATGTAAAATTTCTTAATTGTATTGTCTTTCCTAATTGTAAGATCATAAGAAGGTTGTGCATGTTTGCCGAAACTAAGCCGCGGATGGTTGGTGAAAAAGCGGGGATCTAACAACCACATCCTATATTTCGATTAGCAATCTTTATGGACAAACTCTAATATACTTTTTATGTGAATACTCAATCAATAGAAAAGTATATCAAAGAGTTTATATCTCTATCTCTCGATTTAAATCTTACTCAAGCAAACTGCGAGTCTCAATTTAAATACAAGAGATATAACTTGGATGGTACCAAAGACCAATATCCAAGTGTCGATCAATTTAAATCAAGAACCAAAAGGTCTGATATTCTAATTGATTGATCAACAACGCACAACCTGTATTATATTAATTATAAAGATAAAAAATATAATACGGAAAATAAAATAACACAGATACCAGAATTTTGTTAACGAGGAAACCGCAAATGCAGAAACCTAGTCCAGATTAAACATACACTATATTAAGACGCTACAGACACTAGCCTACTTCAAGCTAACTTCGGTCTGGACTGTAGTTGAACCCAAACCAATCGCACACTGATCCAAGGTACAATTACGCTCCTACATCTCTTATCCCAGCAGGATACTGCGCACTTGATTCCTTTAGCTGATCTCACCCATAACTAAGAGTTGCTACGACCCAAAGTCGTAGACTTTAATAAATAAATATGTATCACACAGAAAAGTCTATGGTAATAGATAAATCCGTCTCCCACAGATAAACCTACGAGTCTTTTTACGTCTTTTGATAAATCAAGGTGAACAGGAACCAATTGATAAACCATACTTATATTCCCGAAAAACAGCTCAGTATTATCAATCACCTCACAGTAGTCTTAATCGAGGCAGCGAAAAAAGATATTGTGGAATCACAAACGATGAGACGAAGATGTTTGTGACTACTTGTTATCTTGCCTATCGGAGATAGAAATCTCAAGCCAATTATAAGATCATATCACACAACTACAATAAAAGTAGTATCGGTCTGGCTTCACAATCCCAATGAAATCTTTAAGTCGTTAACCTGGTTTAGAAGAAGAAACCAAAGGTTGAAGGAGAATCGACTCTATCTTAGCAAACTAGTATCACACAGAATATGTGGGGATTAGGTTTCCCAGTTGCTAGAGTTCTCCCTTATATAGTCTTTCAAATCAAGGTTTGCAATCAATGTTAGCTTAGTAACAAAGCATTCAATATTCACCGTTAGATGAAAACCTGATTAGATTCAAGCTAATATTTATCAACCATTAGACCGAAAACTTAGCTTTTTATACACACATTTAATGCACGTTTGTAGGCTTATGTAACCGTACCCAAACTTGTATATTAGTTGGTTCAACATAGTCAACCAAATGGTTAGCCATATGATAACTTTCATATCAACCATATTCTTCGTCACTATAACTAGGTCAAATGACTCAAAATAACTAGTTAGAGAGTTGTTCAATTGCTTAGATCTTTATGTACTACACAAGACACAATTGAATCAAAAACGATTTGATTCACTCGAATCGGTTCATGAACTGTATATCCACGGTTTGCAATTGTATTCCTTAGTTTATAGAAATGAGTTCACAAACATCGTTTTTAGACATAACCTACTCAAGTTCGCGGACTGGGTTCGTGGACTTAAGTCACCGTATGGAGTTCACAAACTCCAGCTGAAATTCTCGGGTTTGAGAACTTTGCCAGTTCGCGGACTGGGTTCGCAGACTTGAAGCTCAAGCACTTCTCCGGTTCTCTTGATCAACAAAGTTCGCAAACTTTGGTTCAAGGAATAAGGACTTATACAAATATGTATTTCCACAACAATGCTTATATCCTCCATTAGTTATATTGTCTAAACTCTCATTTCAATCATTTGAAACATTCTCAGAGGATGTTATATAGTTGTTATTCACAAACCATTTTTCGTCAGAGAAATTTTCAAAGAGATTGAAACATAACATAACTTTCGTCACTAGGTAAAGATGAACTTGTCTAAAGCGAAATCTTTACCAACATATATTTCGAGAAATAGATAGGCGAGGTAAACTCGGCTCGAAATACCAAATGTGTATAATCTTAGTCTATACAACAAAATGACTTTTGTCTTAATATAGGAGATAAATAGACTTTCGAGTGATAGATAAGTTCAAGTCTTCACATAGTCGATGAAGATCCACCAGTTCCTTGAGTAGTCCTTCATCTTGTATGATGATCGCCATGGAGTTCTTGAGATCAACTACACTTTCTATCCTAGTCCGAGACCTTAGCTATAATAGGCTGGAAATCAAGACTTATAGTTTTGATCACTAACATTAATAAACATGCTTGAGATAGCAACGCATGCGAGTTTGACCGAGCAATGCTCTAACAATCTCCCCCTTTGTCAATTTTAGTGACAAAACTATCAATACATATGGAATACAAAAAATATATAAAATAAACTTTGTAGCTCATATTCCACATGTCTAATCTTCAACATTACTCGAAATCTTCGTCACTCCCAAGTACTCCAATGATCCCAAAGGTTGTAAGTTTAGCATCACCGTTGTTCAAAATCCATAGCTATAATAATGAGACAACAAAAGTTCTCAATCATTGTTATACAGTGTCATAGTATCATTACACAACGTCAAAGTCCAATTGCATTACAACTTCAACAACAATACTATGGTGATATGTCACTCCCCCTTAGTCAATACTCCATCTCACATGGAAAACACTCCCCCTTACATAATGATCCGAAAACCATATGTATTTGTAGTGTGAACTACACATTAATTCTCCCCTTTTTTGTCAATAAAATTGGCAAAGGTACAAGAACGGGATCCTAATGAAATTTCTGTAAGAGACGTATAAAGACTAAAGTAAGTATATATTATCTTATTTAAATGCAATCATAAAGCCGAAGCTAAATGCATTCATCAAGGATTCTATAAAGATACAAGATGACCCCTAAAATATTCCACAGCTAAACTCCCCAAAAAGATTTGGCAATTAAGCACAAGTTCAAAAGAACTCTCCCCCATAAAATGTCATTCCCGAAAGAACAACAAGAGCGACCTTAATTTCAAAAGATAAGAAGGATTTCTTTGGATAACAAATAACATAAGAGTATGAATTTGAATCCAAAAATATTCAATTACAAATGTAACCGAATATGCTCAACACAAGTAAACTTATGGAGACTTAAAAACTTAATTAGATTAATCACAAGATAACCCATAATTAATATAACCGGAATACACAATTAAACTAATCACAAAAGTAATCAATTTAATCGTTTATACTCACATGAGAAAACTTATGGAGTCATAACTAAATAACCAAACAAGATGATTAATTTAGTTCAATATGCTCAACATAAAGCATCTTACGGAACAATAACTAAGCTAATCATAAAAATAATCAACTTTGGTTGTTTAGTGCTCAACATAAGACACATTACAAAGCCTCACAGTAATACACAAAATATGGATCAGGGAAGATCAATTACTGCGGAATACACAAGGATTAATTATATGTTCCATCACCATTTGCACAATGACATACAATAGACATAATCCTTGAATTACAAAAGATTTTAACCTATCTTCCATCAAAAATTGAGATAATAGGCTTAACTTTTGTATTTGTCAAAAGTCCATTCATTCTTTCATCAATACTTGCATATCAACTCATGAATGACTTTACTTTTGGCAAAGTATGGACAATCAAGTTCACGGATGTAAACACACATATCCCATAACAATATTGCAATATATAAAACCATAAAAATTAATACTGCAATAATCATCTTCCTAACAGTTTAGAATTTAAACCAATAAATCTAAAATCATGAAGATGAAAATGTTGAACATATCTATGTGTAATCACAATAATGTCTATTCCAAACTCTAGTTATTCTTCTAAAAAAAAACAAAAAATATAAGATTTACTAGGTAATAAGACCTTTAAAGAATTCTTTATCGTCCCCGAACTCCTTGTCGTCAACCGTCATTGGAGCATAAGGTTCATTAAGGTAGGAGTTTATATCAATAAACCTTCTTGGCTGATGTTGTCCAACCAGGGAATTCTGAATCTCATGAGTCTTATACACAAAAGACTTTATTTTTTCTCCTTTCGCATCTCCTTCAACACTTCAAGAACATCAGAAAACTTCTGAGAATTTGAAGGAACGGCTCTTGGCTTCCTCACATTCCTTCCTTTCCTTTTCAATGTTAGAGCTATCGGAGATTTTTCTTTTTCCTTCATGATTGATGGCTTAACAATCAAATTAACATCATTTCCATCAGAAGACATTATGCTTGGAGTATCCATAAACGTATGGGTTTGTGAGAGTAAATCACAAATTGCTCAACAAGTAGTCTTGAGATATAAGGAGGTTATAGAGAAGGAAAAAGGAATGTAGGGTTTCGAAACCTTTAAACAGGTTCGTACATGACCAACTCTCAACCCTATTAAAGAGTAGAATTGTCGAAAGTACCCTTTCTTTTGTTTGATAGACAAAAAGAAGGAGAGTCTAAGAAAAGAGAAAAAACAAAACTTTTCCTAAAGCCTGAAGGATACAAAATTATTGTCTCTTTTGATCATGCACATGATACAAGATTTCAAAAACAACACAATCAAGTTATGTTGTGGTGAACAACAATTTGTCCACCATTTTCCTCTTGATAGGAATCCACAGACTTTTGTCTATCAAAACGACTTGACCAAACTTTCTTCTCAACTGGTCTAGTCATATCCTTAGAAACTAACTTCTTAGACGAAGATAAAATCTTACATACCTCAGCGGTCTTCTGAGAAAGTTTAAGCTTCCTTGCTAAATGATTTGGTCTTCATTGAAGTTTGTTGACGTGCCTTTGTTTGTGTTTGAACTTGTAACACCTTGAAAGTTCATGACCCTTTAATGAACAATATGAACACATCAAACTAGGATAAAAATCAGGATTTTGATATGTGCAAGCAGTTAGACACATGATGGAACCTGAAACATTACAAATAGAGTTTCCAAAAGATGGGTCAACTTTATCTTCTAGAATAGTTGGATTATTTTCTGAAAGAATACCAAGATTGATGTATGTATTACTACAATTATCATAATCAATATTTTCACCAAAAAGTGCAACAATTGATTTCTCGTCTTCATTAGAATCATAATTGTCAGACATTTCATCAAGAGTTGCTGCAAGACCTTTGTTCCCAATGTATTTTATACGATTTGGGTACTCGTTTGCAAAATGACCAAATCCCTTACACTTAAAGCACTGAGGCATATCCTCATCATCAGTTTCATCAATATCCCTATTTTTAGGAGGAACACGATTATGAGGTTTGACTGATGCCTTAGGCTTATCTCTGGAGATCCATTTACTTCTCTTTAGTAGAAGATCCCTAAACTGTCTTGTGATCATAGAGACTGATTTGTCAAGATCTTCATTTGATGAATCTGTCTCAGAGTGATCATCTTCAGATATATACACTTTTTTTTTCTTTTATCAAGTAATTTAGTGTCCTTTAGTGCTTTGAACGCAACATCCTTAGATTTGGATGAATGTTCATGATTAAAGATCTTAAGCTTTCCAACCAGCGTATTTTTAAAAAATTATCAAGGTTATTTCCCTGAACGATGGCATGCTTCTTAGAATCGTATTTAGATGGCAGCGATATGAGAATTTTCATCACAATGTCCTTTTCAGGAATATTCTTACCCACTGCAAAAGATGCATTAACAATTTCAGACACTTTGTGATTAAACTCATCAAATGTTTCTTCATCTGCCATACGAAGGTTTTCCTAATCGGAATTAAGGTTTTTAAGCCTAGCTTCCTTATCACTGGTATTACCTTCGAATATGGTTTCTAAGATATCCAAATCTTCTTGTAACTTAGTGCAATTAGACACATGGTGCTGAATATTTAGGGTAATGGCATATATGATAGCATTTAAACCGTCAGAATTTTGCTTTGCATCAAGTATCTCGGCAGGTGTGTATTCACCAATATTTTTGGGAACGTTTACATCTCCAACTGCCACAACGGGAGGATCATAACCATTAACAACATATACCCATGATTGAAAATCACGCGCTTGAAGAAAATCTCGCATAAATTTTTTCCACCATAAGTAATTAGAGCCATCGAAGACTGGTGGTACGTTAATATAGATATCACCTATGTCCATATAGTCAGATCTCTACAAACACAGACTGATAATGTCTTTAAACGTGTTTGCCTGCTCTGATACCAATTGAAAAAGTGGGGATCTAACAACCACACCCTATATTTCGATTAGAAATCTATATGGACAAACTCCAATATACTTTTTATGAGAATCAACTAGACAGTCAGACTCAATCAATAGAAAAGTATATCAAAGAGTTTATATATCTGTCTCTCGATTTAAATCTTACTCAAGCAAAGTGCGAGCCTCAATTTAAATACAGGAGAGATAACTTGGATAGTACCAAAGACCAATATCCAAGTGTTAATCAATTTAAATTAACAACCAAAAGATCGGATATTCTAATTGATTGATCAACAACGCACAACCTGTATTATTTCAATTATAAAGATAAACAATATAATGCGGAAAATAAAATAACACAGACACTAGAATTTTTTTAATGAGGAAACCGCAAATGCAAAAAAAACCCAGGACTTAGTCCATATTAAACATACACTGTATTAATCGACTACAGACACTAGCCTACTCCAAGCTAACTTCGGTCTGGACTGTAATTGAACCCCAACCAATCTCACACTGATCCAAGGTACAGTTATGCTCCTACGCCTCTGATCCCAGCAAGATACTGCGCACTTGATTTCCTTAGCTGATCTCACCCACAACTAAGAGTTTCTACGACCCAAAGTCGAAGACTTTAATAAACAAATCTGTATCACACAGAAAAGTCTATGGTAATAGATAAATAAGTCTCCTACAGATAAACCTACGAGTTTTGTTCCATCTTTTGATAAATCAAGGTGAACAGGAACCAATTGATAAACCAAACTTATATTCCCAAAGAATAGCTCAGTATTATCAATCACCTCATAATAGTCTGAATCGACGCAGCGAAAAAGATATTATGGAATCACAAACGATGAGACGAAGATGTTTGTGACTACTTTTTATCTTGCCTATCGGAGATACAAATCTCAATCCAATTATTACAATTATACTCATACGATAGAAACAACAAGATCAGATCACACAACTATAATAAAAGTAGTATCGGTATGGCTTCACAGTCCTAATGAAGTCTTTAAGTCGTTAATCTGGTTTAGAAGAAGAAACCAAAGGTTAAAGTAGAATCGACCCTAGATTAGCAAACTAGTATCACATAGAATGTGTGGGGATTAGGTTTCCCAGTTGCTAGAGTTCTCCCTTATATAGTCTTTCAAATCAGGGTTTGCAATCAATGTTAGCTTAGTAACAAAGCATTCAATATTCACCGTTATATGAAAATCTGATTAGATTCAAGCTAATATTTATCAACCATTAGATCGAAAACTTATCTTGTTATACACACATGTAATGCACGTTTGTAGGCTTGTGTAACCGTACCCAAACTTGTACATTATTTGGTTCAACATAGTCAACCAAATGGTTAGCCATATGATTACTTTCATATCAACCATATTCTTCTTCACCATAACTAGTTCAAATGACTCAAAAGAACTAGTTAGAGAGTTGTTCAATTGCTTAGATCTTTATGTACTACACAAGACACAATTGAAGCAAAAACGATTTGATTCACTCGAATCGGTACATGAATTATATAGCCACGGTTTGCAATTACATTCCTTAGTTTATAGAGATGAGTTCACAAATATCGTTTTTAGACATAACCTACTCAAGTTCGCAGACTGTGTTCGTGGACTTAAGTCACCGGATGGAGTTCACAAACTCCAGCAGAAATTCTCGGGTTTGAGATCTTTAAATCTCTCTTAAAGTATTGCTTCATTGCCTCGGTGACCATAACCACGTTGCCTTGGCCGCCTTGGATGAGAACTTTAAATCTCCCATGAACGGACTCCGCTACAATAGTTGCTTCATTCTTATAGTGTTTATACATGTTTTTCCATGCACGCACAAATTTTTCCTTGAACTTATCCAACCATTGACTCTGAATACCAGACGGCAGTCGGATAAACTTCGTCTCAGTCCGCAATAAACTTGTCCAATCTCTTTTCGTAAATAACCTCGGTAAGAGACCAATAAACTTTCTCCCAATCTCTTAGAAATTCCAAACACTTTTTATGATTTTCCGCATGTTCTTTGTCCACTTGATTTTTTATCTTGCCTCTCTCATCTTCTTCTTCTTCAGGGGATAGTTTGTTCTTGCGAACATCTTCTTCTAGTTGAACAATCATTCTCTTCTTAATATCCGTCTTGGTGGGTTCAAACAAGGCATGACAAATTTTTATAATATTTTGACGTATATGATATGTACATAGGAAATTTTGTGCATCCAGGAAGACGTCATATATTGCATTCATTAAGGCGTCCTCTTGATCGGTTATGATGACCCTCGGAAGTTTATTTTCCCGGAAGAATAATTTCAATTGTCGTAATGCCCAATGATAATTATAGTCCCTCTCGTTTCACATTAAACACCAAGCCAATGTGAATGTTACCTTGTCCGATGTTTGCCCCATGCTATTGAACAACGTCATATTGTATTTGTTTGTCTTGTAGGTGCAATCCATCAAAAGAACACCACAACATGTATTTTCCAATTGTGAAAGCAAAGGATGCGAAATGAATATTTGAAGGGGCTTCTTGTCCGACCCTCTTTTAATGATACGCGTGTAGTTGTGATCCTAAACTATCTTCTCAAATTCTTGCATAACGGTCCTCCTTTCCCATTCCACCCTTCTAATAGTTTCTTGTGCGCTATAAATTGTACTTAAAGAAGACACGTTGGTCTTATCCTTTTCCTTGAATCCTCTGATAATTTGTCTCGGTTTGATAAGTGCTCTGGTCATTTTCTTTACATCCTCCAATTCATGAGGTTTTAGTTTCACAACTAGGGAGTGACCAACAAAATCTTTCGGATCCCGGTGGTTATGACAGCCAAACCAAACCGCACAATCCCATTCCTTGTTCATGTCATTTAGATGGAATACAAGCTTAAAGGGGCAATTATCCTTCCTCATACGAGTCTTGTATACCTTATTAGTCTTCTTTGGATATGCATAACCCTTTCTCTTGTGGCTATTCTTCTCCTTGTATTGCCCACTTCTCTCGGAAACCATCTCAAAACGAGTATTTGAACCTTGGGTATTCCTCACCAATACACACATGTTCTTAAGAGCCGTCTCTTTAGCCCAAATGATTTCTTCCTTTGGATCTTTTATTCCCTACATCGAGACAACAATGGGAGATTAAAAGGTTAATTACAAGCAATCCATTAGTAAGGTTCAAAATACTAGGTGAAAAGTATTCTTTGGTAACATACCAAAGGCATTTTATGGTATTCCGACGTATCCCGACCAAGCGGATTTGCATTTATTTGATCAATATATGTCACCACCTAAGGATCGAATGAAAAAAAAAAAAATTAGTTCCAAAAGAAATTAAAACACTCTGCTAGAAGATAGTTCCGACATGCTCGATCAAAGTTTCGGCATGGTCGAACTGAACCGAAACTAAAGAACAAATTTGAAACCTTTTCCGGCATACATATTTCATTTGAAATCAACGCCGGAAACATAGGTGTCGGCATGATCTTTATCTACGGTTCCACACCGGGGTGTGTACTGGCATGGTAAAGTTATAATCGGACAATGAAGGTCGTAGTGCCGGCATTATTTTTATCTATGGTTCCACTTCGGTATACATTTCCGGCGTGGTAGTTAATTAATCTGTCCATGCCGGTATTTAGCTTTGGAAGACACTGCTTCCTGTATGTTTTTCATACAGTTGTAGAAATCGGGGTTCGTAGCAGGAAGCACGGGTCGAGTGCCGGTCTATTCTTTCGTCCACAATTGTTATGGGGCGAGGTCCATGTGCTCATCCGTTCGTGGATGTTTAATGTACACGGTCCGGCAGAGATAATTTTCTCACTAGTTCGTTAGTAAGGGGGATAACTCCGCAAGGAAAAGAAAGAGATGTTTTGAAGTCGCCACCTGACTAAAGGGAGTCAGGACCCTTTTAACTAGTTTGAATTCTTTTGAGGAAAAAAAAACCTAGTTATGACTTTCATGTTTATGGTATGTTATCAGAGAGTCTGGGTAAGGAGATTCTAGTACGGGATAGGAAGGTGTTAGGCACCCATCAGCCGCCCAATCGTAAGATTGGCCTCTACTTCATGATTAATGGGGAAATGTTTATAATTTATTATTAATAATAACGAATAGTGATTAAATAGTGATTTGAATAGTGACCGAATAGTGAACAACGATGAATAGTGATTTGAACAATTAGCCTGCTTTATTATTACTTTCTTGGCAATGGGTCTAATGTGGGAGGGAATTCCGCTTTAAACCCACACTTTGATTTATCCCACTCGGAAAATTAATAATAAAACATAATTATTTTTATGTAATGTAAAGAGTAGCTGCGGTGTTACTACGAAATGGAAAAAACCATTTCGTTCCCGTATAACTACATAATTACCGAAAAGATAGGCAATTAGTATACCTAAACTATGATATTGAAACTTGAAGGATTCTTATGACGATTTCTTGCTTTCGTCAAGTATGCAGAAAGTAATTAAAGTACCAGCAATTTAATGATAATCTTTTAAGAACTTAAAGAAAATTAACCTGAAATATGATGTAAGAAAACTTGGAAAGATTCTTATGACGATTTCTTGCTTTTGTCAAGTATGCAGAAAATAATTAAAGTACCAGCAATTTAATGCTAATCCTTTAAAAACTTAAAGACAATACTTGATTTGATATTACTAAATGAAAGAAAAATAAAGGAGAAAGTGTTTGAATGCGAGAAATTATTATTGAGTCTCTGCTCGAAGTGTTTTTCAGTGTTTTTCTAATGTTTGGAAGTGTCTCCAGTCTGTTTTTTTTTGTTTTTGAATGAGAATTCGATCTCTATTTATAGGTAAAAAAACTTCAACTCTCCGCCAATTTCGGGCTGATTTGTTGAAAATAAAGGCTGTAAATCGTCCTTTTTTTCCCTTCTTTTCTTCGCTTCTTTTCCTTCGCTGCTTTTCAATTGTATGCGACAATTTAAAATCTGATTATGACATGTGGGTCCGTTGGGTACTGTTCACCGATGTTATTGTTCACCGATTTCACTGTTCACCGATGTTACTGTTCACCGATGTCAAGAACATGCTTGATGTGAAATCAGGCTCCTACCCAAGCTCCATATCGTCCCCTGGAACCTAGTGATGTATTTAATCAAAAATCATTGTTGATCAAAATCCATCACCATCGTGATCATCATGATGACCACCATTGAAAACACTCATGTTCTTCATGTTCTTCATGAGGAAGAAGAAGAGGTGCCCTTAGTAAAAAGTAGGGTGCCTTTAGTATTTCCCTTGAACTTGACTGCTTTGACTTTTAGTCTTATGAGATTTTGTTTTGCTCATAACTTCTTCATACAAACTCAGAATGATTCCATTCTTTCGCCACTGGCTTTGTATTTTCCTCCTCTTTAACATGATAGCAAGAATTCCCAGGTTTGGAAGGATAATTAAATAGGTAGGAGCCGTGCTTGTGGGCTTGAGAGCTTGTGGGATTGATTGGGTAGAGCTTGTGGGCTTGATTGGTAGTGTTTGTGAGCTTGATTTAAAGGATATGAGAATCCTTAATGGCTCCACAAATAAATTCTC
Organism: Papaver bracteatum; assembly: GCA_023529315.1. Classification (NCBI taxonomy): domain Eukaryota; kingdom Viridiplantae; phylum Streptophyta; class Magnoliopsida; order Ranunculales; family Papaveraceae; genus Papaver; species Papaver bracteatum. Next base: position 1,957,979 of record JAJJWX010003739.1, on the reverse strand, counting down.
TTGTATTCGGCTCCGAAATACAAGAATGATATTTTCCATGGAAGGTGCGAAAATGGGGTGTCAACAACAGTACCGACATGGTAAGCTTAGAAAATAACCATGCCGGTATCATATTCCGTAGAATATTCCTTGGTAGGTAAAAAGTAACTTTTGTATCGGCATAGTTGTTTGTTTGAATACTATGTCGGTTTTGGTTTCAAAATGGAGGATATATATCGGGATGCCGGCATAGATGTAGTATGAATACTATGTCGGTAGAGAGGCTTCCGGCATTGTTTTCATACTTCTTTTATGCCGGTATAGAGGTTTTTCAGATGAAAAAATGGCGAGTTCAAAGAAAAAGAAAAAAACAAATTTTCAACCTCTCAGCAACTTTACATGTGTATTGGTGATGCTTGTATGCTGTGCAAGTTTACTTTCTTGTGTAGGTTCTTCAAAAAACTATCCATGCTCGTAAAAATCATCATTCAAGGGTGTTGGTTCCACAAAAACTTGTAATTGTGAGTTGTTGTCATTAGCAGAAGATTGAGGATATGATCCTTGTTGTAGTTGAGATAAAGATTCAGCAGCATCAATTCTCTCTTCATAATCATCCTCCATTTTCCCCAAATAAAAGTTCCCTCTCAAATTTTTTTCACTCCTTCTACTCTCACCTCACTCACCCAAATACAAATAAAAACACATACTAATCTTTTAGGGTTATTTTGTTTTTGGTACTTAGGTTTTGTCCAACTTTTGAGTTTGGTCTAACATTTGTCCAGGTTGGTGTTTGGTACCTGGAAAATACGTTGACCCAAGTTGACTATGTTAAATATTGACTTCTGTTTAGTAATTACAAAAAGAATTAAATAAAATCTAATAGATAAACAAATTTACTCGTGTACCCTTAACTTCATTTGCTAAATCGGCTGAGTTTACTCGCCCATCTCCCTTTCAGCTGACGTAGGTGTGGTGAGATGAATCTAAATTTCTGACAGAGTTATATATGAAATCTGATCAATTCCGACCATAATTCCAAGCTATTTGTTTCAAATCCTTTCCTGCACAATCATTAATTCATATATAACTCGTATCATTCATCTATGCAGCACTTCGAACACTCCTGCAGTTCAATCAATCAACAACCTATAACTTAATTTGCTCAACTCATAAAAAACATCACTAGATTCATTCCTCCTCTATTGCAGCAATATCAACAACTATTCCCTGCAGCTTCTTTTGCAATTCCAGCTGAAACCATTATCACTGCCGTCTACTTTATGAGCTCAAATCTGATTTGTAACCGCCAACACCATCTGAATCTTCCAGCCAATATCCCATCTCTTTAGTTTTATCCTTTCTGATTCATCACATTGCTACAATCTTATTTCGCGTCTCAGACTAGACCAATTGCAAGCAGCAATTCCATTTCACAAAAACCATTTTATAACAATATCCCCATATCTCAACAGCAAATCAAAACATCTCAATTGATTTGTTGAATCAATTGAGATTCAACCATCTTTCCTGATATTGTTGAATCAATTGACATTCAACATCAAATCACAGCATCACAACCCTCTTCCCTGATATCTTCTTCAGATTCTTCAAACCCTAACCTTGTCCCAATTGATTTTTTGAATTAATTTCACCAAATTTAGATTCATCTCACTCATCTTCAGGACTGCAAAATCGCTAATTGAAACGCTTACTGAAACCCCTATTAGATCGATTCTGTCATGAAAAAAAAATTGAACCCGAAGATGAATCGAAACCCTGATATAACTTTTCATTTAAAACCTCAATTTTTCAAAACAGCAAAACCCTAACTAAACACAAACTGTACCATAACTAAATCCAATTCGTCTCTTAAAAAAAGTATATTCTTAAGAATCGAGATGGCAGTAGCAGAGAACTAGATTTGAGAGAGGAGAATGATTCATGTCTGTGTTTGTAAAAGGCTTGGAGGCGGAAGAAGCGAAATAGAAAATGATTTTGGGAGTTGGGGAGACGTTTTTGGTAAAGTAAAAGGCTAAAACAGTAAACTACAATATTAATTATATTTTATTTAATTTTTATAATAATTATCAAACGGAAGTCAAACTTTACCCAAGTCAACGCGATCCAACGTTTTTTCCAGGTACCAAATACCAAGCTGGACAAATGTTAGACCAAACTCAAAAGTTGGACAAAACCTGAGTACCAAAAACAAAATAACCCAATATTTTATCAAATAATCTTATGATTTTTCTAATTATAATTAATCACTAATCCGGATTAGTGAGGGTAGATTAGGTATTAAAAAACTATTTAGATAAGGGGTGACCCAGAATGGATATTTGGATCTCGTTTTTGTCATTTACCTATATCCCCCAATTAGATTTACTATCCCCCAATTGCGCGTTCTAATTCAACCAAGCACATTAATTATCTTAGCTAGAATCTTCTCAACTGAGGTGTATAAATCTGAGGATAAACGAGGAGTTCTTCGGCATTTTTGGGATCTTAATATTGGTTTTCAAATTCGTGAAGTGGATCCTAATCTCTTCATCATTTCATTTTGTTCGGTGGATGATCTAAATTAGATTTCCTCAAATGGTCCTTGGTATCCTTATGGAAATGTTATGTCAGCTAGATCTGTTCATCAAGGAATGCAAATTTCTATTGAAGTGGTTAAAGAGATTCCTCTTTGTGCTAGTATTTCAAACTCTAGGTATGAACATAGATTTGGAGAACGTATCGGCCTTATAGCTAGTAGAATAGGTGTTGTAAGTCGAGTTGAAAAAGGAAGTTTTGATTGTGAACCTAGAGTTCTTGTTTGGGTGAATATAGAAAAAACTCTTGTAATGAATCTTTTGGTTAAGGTTGAGCATTATCCGGTTAGAGAACTCATCTTTACTTACCTTAATCTCCCTTCTAAGTTCTGTGCTCATTGCTTTCGTTTCGGTCACAAAATCTCTCGGTGTGCTATCCTTCAACATAGGCATTTGGAAGATATTTTCGAAATCTCAATGCACTCCCCTAGTCCGGCAGATGATATTTTTTTGGCTTGATTACTCTCCCATTCAAATTTGGAACCCTCTAGATAATTCGGATGATCATGGAACCATGGAACCAGTACAACCTTTCTTAGATATAAATGGTAATAGAGAAACCATACGTGAATTGTTTGGTGAAGATATCCTTTGGCTGGGCATCAGACCAATATTTTAGCTCTGGATGATCATGATTATGAGGTGTTGGGGCCAGTTATTCATGATGAATATATGCCGAAAGTATCTAGCTCAATTCTAGGTAAGAGAACCTATCCATTCAATCTACCAGAAAACTACATTTCTATTCATGGTAGTTGTTCTGAGTCGCGAGGATCGGGCAACTCGGAGACGCGTAGAGTTTTAGACTCTATGGCTCAAATAGAAACCATTTTGCATTTAAAACCATCTTTAGCTCCGGTTTTATCTAATCGGTCAATTACCAGGTAAGATTTAGAACCAGTTCTAGTTAATAAAAGGCTTTCTTTTTCTTATTCTCTTTATGAAGATGCTTTGGAAAATCTTTCTTCTCCTTTCTCTGCTGAATCAATTGCATATTCCATTATTGCATCTCATGATATTGAATTGCATTACATATAATTATCATTGTATTCATTGTCGATTACCCCTTTAACTCAACCAAAATCTGCATTCAAGTTATCAGTCCCAGATTTTCATTCATCTTCATCTTCTGAAGGGCTTAGAATTTTAGTAACTGATTCAGACAATCGGTTCAATTTTAATCAATATGGATCCAATTGAAAAGATCCGAATTAGGCAACAAATGTGACGTCTCCAATCCCATTTAATCTTGAATCCCCATCTGACCAACAGGATGAAATTCAGGTAACCCTAAACTTTTTTTGAAATCTCTATTTATTTAGTTATATTTCTTGTTTTCTTCTGTGACTGTTTCGTGTTAGACCAAGTTTACCGAGTCTTCTATTTTTAAATATAAATTCTTAGTTTGTCATGAAAATTATAGTCTGGAATGTTCAAGGGTGTGGAAACCCTTTTACCCAAAACCATCTTAATCAGCTTATTAATAATGATAGACCTGAAATCCTATTTTTATCTGAAACTAAGTCAAATAAATCACTAGTTAGAAACATTCTTAAAGACTATCATAATGTCCACATAGTTGATCCTGTAGGACAAGATGATAGTTTAGCCCCGGTTTGGGTTGATGGTTTTTCATTTGATATTTTCCAATGGAATTTGAATATGATCAACATTATTGTTCAAACTAATTCTGAATCTAAAAAGTGGCTCCTGACTTGATTTTATGGCAGCCCTTACCCTCATAATAGAAAAGAGGCTTGGGATTTCATCTCTGAAATATCTTATCAAGTAGACAAAGCTTCTTTTCCTTGGGTTCTGTTAGGAGATCTTAATATGATTTTTAGTCAAGATGACAAGCTAGGGGGTTTACCCTTTAAGAAAAATGAGTGTGAATATTTTCATAATATTCTATTTAAAGATGGTCTTTCGGATTTAGGATTTAAGGGTTTTGAATACACCTGGAAAAATCATAGAGAGGTAGGGGAAAATACCCAAGAGAGGCTTGAGAGAGCAGTAGCTAATTCTGATTGGAGTTCCATGTTTGCTAAGGCTGAGCTTTCTCACTTAGTTGCAGTAGGTTCAGACCATTGCCCTATAGCCTTAAATTTAGATATCAGTAATATCAAATCCTCTTATACCTTTAAGTTCTATGACACTTGGCAAAAGGAGAGTTCTTGTATTCAAACCATCAAGGATTCCTGAGATCTCTCTATTAGAGAAAATCCTACTAAATCTCTGATCTTGAATATCCAAATTCTTCAATCCAATTTAGAGTTTTGAAAGAAAAACATTTTTGGTCTTCCTTCCAAACAGATTAAGCAAACTTTGTCCCAAATAGAGGTACTGAATAAGTCTAGTTTTGTGTTCAAAAAAGAAGAAAAACTAAAAAAAAAAACTCTTACTCTTAGAAAACATTTATGCTACCCAAGAAGCCATAGCAAAACAGCAATCTAGAGATAATATGGTTAATCTAGGTGAGAAAAATACCAAATACTTTCATACTAAAACTATGAAGAGAAGGAAATGGAAAAATATTGAGTGCTTAAAGAAGAGTGCTAATGTTGTTACCTTTAAAAGGGATGAAATGCACAAAACCTTACTGGACTATTTCTCTACTCTCTTTTCAGCCCCTTCTTCTCCCTTAGATCCTAATCCTTTGTTATTTCAGAATATTCATCCTTGTATTTCCGCAGAAGAAAACTTAGCCTTAAATTCCATTCTCTCGACTGAGGAAATATGGTTAGTTATAAAAAAAACTTAAGCCCAATAAGTCTCCAGGACCAGATGGATTTCCAGGTAGCTTTTTAAAAATGAATTGGGAAACTGTAGGTGAACAAGTGGTTCTAGCTATCCAACATTTCTTTGAATCTGGGAACTTGCATCCAGAGTTTAATAAAACCTTTCTCTTCTTAATCCCTAAAAGTAAACATCCTAAAGATCCTAGTAACTTTAGACCCATTGGTTTATGTAATACTATATACAAAATTATAGCTAAAATTATTTCTAATAGGATCAAGCCTCTTCTTAATTTTATTATCTACCCTTTTCAAGTTGTTTTTCTATCTAAAAGGCATATCTCTGATAATATCATTATTGCACAAGAGATAATTCACTCATTTAAAAAAAGAAAGTTAAACATGCTGGAATAGGTATTAAGATAGACATGTCAAAGGCCTTTGAAAGAGTTGGCTGGAAGTTCTTGATAAATGCTATGAAAGCTTTTGGCTTTAACAATAACTTCTGTAACTTAATTCATCAATGTATTTCAACCTCTTCCATGGCAGTCTTACTTAATGGTAGTCCTGGAGAGTATTTTAAACCTTCTAGGGGGCTTAGGCAAGGGGACCCCCCTTTTCCCTTATCTCTTTATTATCTGTATGGAGATTTTCTCTAGGTTGCTAATAACCAGTGAACAAGAAAAAATAATCAATGAGGTCAAGATTACTCCAAAAAATAGTCATATTTCTCATCTTTTCTTTGCTGATGACTGTCTTTTATTCATCATAGTTGATTTTAGAGAATGTCATAATATTCTTGCTCTTATTGATTCATTTGGCAAAGCCTCGGGTCAGCTTATTAATTTTGAGAAATCAAGAGTCTTCTTTAGTAAAAAAGTTCAACCAAAGCATCAGAGAACGATTAGTAAAGTCCTCAAAATCAAGAAAATTAATCCTAGAGACTGTTACTTAGGAACCCCACTCTTTATAAGCAAAGCTTAAATTAAACTTTTTGAAAGTTTAGTAGAACATATGGAGCACATTACAAGGTTGGATGGGTAAAATTCTAGCTCAAGCTAGTAAACTAATTCTTAATAAGTCAACTTTGGCAAGTATGGCTAGTTACCAAATGAGGTGCTTTATCTTACCAAAGAAAATCACTAACAAAATAGATGCCCTACAAAGAGATTTTTGGTGGGGAAAGGAAACATATCATAAGGGTTATTATCCTAAATCTTACTCTTGTCTCTGTAAACCAAAAATTAAAGGGGGATTAGGTTTTAGGAATGCTCATAAGTTTAACATTGCCATGATTGCTAAACTTGCTTGGAGATTGCTAACTGAGCCAAATGCCTTGTGGGTGTCTCAGCTAAAGCCTATATATTTTAGAAATACTTCTGCTTTTAAAGCCAAAATCCCATCTTCTAATTCCTAGATTTGGAAATGTTTAAGTAAGGGCATACACCTAATTGAACAATACATCATTTGGGAAATTGGGGATGGTAACAATACTAATATTTGGAATGATAATTGGGTTCCTAATTTGGGAAATAACCTTGGGAGCTTTAGAAACCCTATTAACTCCTTTTTAACACTGGTGAAGGATCTAATTGATCCCCTCACAAAGAAGTGAAATTTAACTTTAATTTTCGAAATGTTCCTTGTCCAAGTAGCTCAGAAGATAATAGTTACGGAGGGAGTACATTCTTATTGCATTTGTAAATTCCAATACATAGGCTACTGCTTGACCCCATTTTTAAAGCAGGAAAAATATTTTTGTATTCATATGGTGGATAGGTTAACAATTACAGCATTCTTAATGATTCAAATGATTGCACTTTGGTTTGAATTGTTAACTACTCCCTCTGTTCCATTTTACTTGATGTTGTAGAGTTTTTCACGCAGATTAAGAAACGACATAGAGAGTACTTTTTTTCCACATCTGCCCTTATTAATAGCTTCCTAAAAATTTAAATCACCTAGTTTTTAGTTTCAATATTTAGTGTAAATTACGAATCCCGTTGTAATTTACTTGGGATAGCGTATTTATCCTCCATGGAGTGGATTTAAAAACTAGAATAATAATCCATCTACTAATTTCAATGAAAATTAACCTGGCGAATTTAGGGACCAGTCAAAAGGATTTAGGGGCCAGACTAAAAGACAAAAAAGGTCACCCGAACGTAAAAAGGGGTCATCCCTTAACCGATTAAGCCGTATTGGCGAAACTACCCTTACACATTCGGAAGTTAAGGGCCAAAATTATCTTCCGAATGTAGTGTTTCAGGAGCATATTGCTGCCACGATTTTTTTGATCTTCAAGAACCTATTTTTTGTGTTCTAATCAGTCCACTTCCGGCAGAGTAACCCAATTTTCGAGCACGTTGAAAACATCATCGTTTCTTAAGAACATCATCCATAATCGGTAGATATAGTAGGTCGTTATCTACCGATTATGTTTCTGCTTGTGTAAATCCAAGAACATCATCCATAATCGGTAGATAGTATAGATTTTTAACTACCGATTCGGAGTTATCCTCCGAATATGACATGCTCAAAACCAACCACGCCATGGCTCTAGGCGGTTCCAAGGGCCATTGTACAAGGTTAGCCAACACACATTCGGGAGGATAAGCTTTTACTTATCTTCCGAATGTAACAATTACAAAATCTCCAAAGATTAGTGTTTTTCGAATTAAATTTCGGGCCAATCGGTAGATAGTATAGATTTTTAACTACCGAATATTCTTGGTTCGAAACCAACCACGCCATGGCTCTAGGCGGTTCCAAGGGCCATTATACAAGGTTAGCCAACACACATTCGGGAGGATAACCTTTTACTTATCTTCTGAATGTAACAATTACAAAATCTCCAAAGATTAGTGTTTTTCGAAATTCAGAATTTCGGGCCAATCGGTAGATAATATAGATTTTTAACTACCGAATATTCTTGGTTCGAAACCAACCACGCCATGGCTCTAGGCGGTTCCAAGGGACATTGTACAAGGTTAGCCATCACACATTCGGGAGGATAAGCTTTTACTTATCTTCCGAATGTAACAATTACAAAATCTCCAGAGATTAGAGTTTTTCGAAATTCAGAATTTCGGGCCAATCGGTAGATAGTATAGATTTTTAACTACCGAATATTCTTGGTTCGAAACCAACCACGCCATGGCTCTAGGCGGTTCCAAGGGCCATTGTACAAGGTTAGCCAACACACATTCGGGAGGATAACCTTTTACTTATCTTCCGAATGTAACAATTACAAAATCTCCAAAGATTAGTGTTTTTCGAAATTCAGAATTTTGGGCCAATCGAAAGATAAGTGAAAACTCTTACTCCCGAATGTAAAGTGGCCCAAAATTCTGATTTTCGAAAAAACTCATAGTTTGTATTTTTTGGAATATTGACATTAGGAAGATAAGTTAAGGATATAACCTCCGAATGTAAAGAGGCCAAAAACTCCAACCATATGCACTGACCACCATGGAACCACCACCGAACCATCATCGAGCATTGGCACGTCGAGGATTGAACCACGACATTCAGAAGATAATTTTGGTCCTTAACTTCCGAATGTCGAGGCTACGCTTCCCCGGACACAGTGGCAACAATATGCTCCTGAACCACTACATTCGGAAGATAATTTTGGTCCTTAACTTCCGAATGTATAAGGGTAGTTTCGCCAATACGGCTTAATCGGTTAAGGGATGGCTCATTTTTACGTTTGGGTGACTTTTTTGTCTTTTAGTGTTGGCCCCTAAATCCGTTTGGCTGGCCCCTAAATTCTCCAGGAAAATTAATAATATGGTATGATTCCAAAGCAATGGCAAATTAGTGAGAATTTGGGAAAAAAACTTAAACACTCATCTATTTTGGAACATAAAAAAAAACTCTAAAAAAGCAAGTAAAATGGAACGGAGGGAGTAGCACATTATTAAGAAGCTTGGTGAAATTGGCAATATCCTCCATCACCATGAACGGAAATTTAAACCTACCAAAAAAAGGAAATAGCAACCAAAAGCAAGAACATACAAGAAATCCATTCATCAACAATGTCGACAACAACTAACTTAGTTGCCACTTCCCGTTCAAAGACCTCTTCACCAAATTCTCAACAGCCATACAAATCCCATCTTATCTTACTAATATAAAGAAAAGATATAAAGAAAAGAGTTCTTTTTGGTAGGAGACCCCCTAAATTACTAAGTTGTCCCTATTTTTAACATATTTACATAAATACCATTGTTTTAAAAATATATCAAAAAATTTAAAAACTTAATATCTTTCAAAATATACATCGGATTTTTTAAAAATTTATATATTTAAAAAGTTCTTTCAATTATATCTAACGAGTACAAACAAGAATAATAAATTTTTGTTTTAGAATATTTTTTTCATAGCTTTCAAATTTAGTATTGTTGGATGAGTAAAAATTCAAGCATGTGCATCGCACATGTGTCTATACTAGTACTAATATAAAGAAAAGAGGTATTTTTGGTAGGAAACCCCCTAAATTACTAAGTTGTCCCTATCTTTTACATATTTACATAAATACTATTGTTTTAAAAATATATCAAAAAATTTAAAAACTTAATATCTTTCAAAATATACATCGGATTTTTTCAAAATTTATATATTTGAAAAGCTCTTTCAATTATCTACCTAACGAGTACAAACAAGAATAGTAAATTTTTGTTTTAGAAAAAAAAATCATGGTTTTCAAATTTAGTATTGTTGGATGAGTAAAAATTCAAGCATGTGCATCGCACATGTGTCTATACTAGCGTAGAATAAAGAAAAGCAATACATCTCAATAAGGTTGTTTCCGAAACACATAGAAGATCAATAGTTCATGCATTAAACCCGAGATGAAAAATGTCACTAATATGGCTATGTACACACCCCAACTCCTTTTAATAGCATGCCGCACAGGTTCATATACATTTGATCGTAGAATATCTGATGCCGCTAAGTTCCATCTCCTACCCCAAAAATCTTGAAATGATGTTGATAAGAAGAAATAGTTGGATCAACATCTATGTCGAAAAGGAGCCTAACTAGGGTAGCATAAAAGACGGGAGTTAACTCACTGCTGGAGCACGCATACAAGAGATAAAGAAAATTCATGATCCAGAAGTTTTGTTTGTTTTGACGTTTTTTATAATACCCATATGAATAAAATACTAATCCTAGACAAACACCTTCTAGTACATAATAATGCAACCCATGCATATAAGTTCGTACTGATGATTGGTTAGATTGTTTAACCTTGATTGGTAAACAAGCGATAACAAGAAAACGTAAAAAGGTCATTGGTGATGGTGATGAAGATGACACAAGTGGTGGATCATATGAAAGGGGACCTTTATCAAATGAGAAGAGAACAAGTTTAAAGCTAGCAAACCAACTAATAAGCCACCCTGCTGTCATAGTAAGATGGAAAGAAGAGAGATTAAGAGGAATGAGTGTAAATATGTATATAATTGGTAAGATAGAAAGAAGCCTTGGAAATCCTTTTGGAATGTTTCGAGAGATGAAATAACAGCAAGTTAAGGATGAAAAAACTGTTAAACAGGCATTCACGAACCTCACAAACTCATTACTACTACTATCATGGCCAAACTCATCCATTCTCTCTCGATTTCTCTGTCTTTCCCTCAAGAATAAATGGATTAGTAACTTTAAGTAAGGTATTTATCTAAATCATACCGACATGCATGCCATCCATTTTACTTGCTTCAGTTTTTAGATGACAACTTATAAGCTTATTTCCATTCAATGTAGTATGATGCATTTTTCGCATTAGTTGACAGTTAGTGGTTGCACCCATAAATATACTCAGAGCTAGTAGTTGCAACAAAAACCACATATCTCCGCTACCTCTGAAAATGTTGATGGAGGTGACTAATTTATTTGGTCTGGCAACAGACTAAGGTTGTCGGTAGTTCTTACAACAATGATTGGAGGTTCGAGTGGAGGCTTAAATGCCCCAAAAATCAAATTCAATATTTGAAGCTAACTCTTCCATAAAATTGGAGGTTTGGTAGTTCCATAAAATTAAAGCCAACTTAATCTGATGGAATCTCTTTACAGATGCCTCCCATGTGCAGAGATTTTGTAACCACACAGCACCTGTTCTTTCATTGCCGAGCTGTTAGGCCAATTTGAAGTATATGTTATGGCTGGATGGATTTTCCCACTACTCCTGCGGCAATGTTACCTAAAATTTATTATAAGAATCTGTTTCTCTCTCTTTTTTATTTAAAGATCTGATTGAAATCATCTCCCTGACACTCGTAAAGTTTATCTTACAGAATATTAACTTGTTTGATGTGCGTGTCAATGAATGGTACTTCTCACTTCTCAGCCTCATCTCTTTATCTGTTGTCTCATCCAATTATCTGTCTAAGCACTAAATTCATGCAACTTACTTTCAGAAAAATGTATATATTCAAATCAAGCAATGGTATGTTTATCCTAGCGTCACTAGTAGCCACCCCGAAAGAATTAGGGGCGACTAAATAAAGCAAAATAGGTTGAAAATGCTTATATATTCTTTCATAATCGGTAGTTTAGTATTTTTTTTATTTACGGACTGTGACTATATTCTTTTCTTCTTTGAGAAATCCAGAATTCCATTGGTTTTGAAAATTTTGAATTTGGGGCTACTACCACAATCGGTAGATAAATAACATCACGATAGATAATAAACATCACGAAACAACCGATTGTGTAAATAGAGAAATTCAAAATTCCATTGGTTTTTGAAAATTTCGAATTTGGGACAACTACCACAATCGGTAGATAAAAGAACATCACCAAACTACCTATCGGTAGGTAATAAACATCACGAAACAACCGATTGTGCAAATAGAGAAATTCAAAATTCCTTTGAAAATTTCGAATTTGGGGCAACTACCACAATCGGTAGATAAAAGAACATCACCAGACTACCGATTGAACAATCGGTAGATAATAAAAATCACGAAACAACCGATTGTGTAGACCGAGAAATTCAAAATTCCTTTGAAAATTTCGAATTTGGGGCTACTACCACAATCGGTAGATAAAAGAACATCACCAGACTACCGATTGAACAATCGGTAGGTAATAAACATCACGAAACTACCAATTGTGCATATAGAGAAATTCAAAATTCCATTGGTTTTTGAAAAAATTGAATTTGGGGCTAGTACCATAATCGGTAGCAAATTAACATCACGTAATTACTATTTTAACTACCGATTATAATTTTCGTAACACAAACCAACATACATCAGTATAAACTACTGATTGTAGTTTTATCTACTGATTGTGGAGGGCATTTTGGTCATCTCAAAAAAAATTGAGATAAGAGGTGGCTTTATTTTAGTTTTGGGTGACCCTATTTTGTCTTATTAGTCATCCCTAATGACGCCAGGATATTTATCCGTTCTCCTTGCATGTACGCAGTATTAATTAATTACAGTGCATGGTGAACTTGTGTCAAAAGCAGGGACGGACCCAAAAATATTTCTTGGACAGGGCTATTTTATGAAGTCAAGAGTATGGCGGCTGAAGGCTGTCGAATTTTTTTTTTTTTGCAACTTGTCTGTTAGAATGAACAGAATACATATAGATACACTGACAGAATGGTCGCCCAACTTGTAAAAAAATATCAACTAGAAGTTTGAGTTTTCCCGTTGGATTGAACTTAATATCCTTATAAGGTTCTAACACAAGATTTGATCTTTTTCCTTAAGTAATGAAAACGTAGCTATACTATTGAAAAGAAGTATTTTCTAAATGAGCTCCAATAACTACCCCAACATCAAAATAAGAAGAGAGGATGAGTACTATTTAGAGTTACGCTAAACACACACCACCTTGAGAATGCCCAAGACTGGCGACGACTGATGGTGGGAAGCAAACTAAAAGAAAACTAAAATTTTCATGGTCCATGAGAACAACAATCAACAAATAACTACTAGTAATCACATGAACCGAACTAATGTATGACAGCCATGGAAAAGATCAAATGATTTTTCCATCCAACCGAATTAAATCATATCCGGCCACCGAAAAGATGAAATGATTGAATACCATCCGGTTGAATTGAATTTTGCCAACTTGTAAATTTGCTGCAATCTACTCCGTTACTAGTTAAAGGACTTGCTAATGGGCTAATCTTATTAAGCTACTGGGCTAAGCTAAAAATCAGCTGAATATGTGTACTTCAAAATTTTCAAGCCATATTAAGGGACAAGCTATAGCCTCCTTTAGCCCCTTGCTAGGCCCGTCCCTCAAAAGAAATATAGTGAGTTCTTTTTTTTTTTTTTTGAAGCATAGTGCGTTCTTAAATGACATTTAGCATGCATTATAGTGATTACACTGCACTATATATGATCATAATAATATCTACTAGTTTTATATGTGAAAACTACTGGTTTATTTTTTATTTTTTATTAATGGCTGCTCGCATGGAAATCTGGCTTTTACATACACCACGTAATTGTTGCGCCAAAGCTTGCGGAAGCGTTAGGTTGCACTACTACAATGGTACTCCAATATTGCCAAGAACACAATCACACGCACAAGAAGAACAAGTATTTAACGAGGTTGAATCCTCGGGAAGGAATAAGCAATTTTATATATCACCGTATAGGTTGGAATATACAAAGCTTTAGACGAGAAGAAGAGAACTCTTAATTAGTTCTAGTGTGTTTTCTCTAGTTCTCTCTATGGCTATTTATACACATCAATAGGACTGGACACATTCCTTAACAATGATTACTTTCCTAAAAGTATAGGGTTTCCTAACTTATCTCTAAGAGACAAACCTCTTAAGCTGCTATACTTAGGACACAAGTACTTGGTTTCCTTAACCAACTAGATTTCCTAATCTAGTCCTTGACCGACCTACCAACAATTCTCCACCTCGGATCATGCATTCATGCATGAGACGATCAATAGATAAAATCACCTCCATCTTCCAACGTCGATTGAACCATCACTGGCTGCCTACGTATCCTCAATAGGAATCAAACCCGATCGTAGTTCTCTCAAATGGTCTTGCTAGAAGACCTCCACCAGGTTCCTAAGAACCTCTACCCCAAAAAAGGGCCTTTCACCAAACCGGAAGGATGTGGATCAATTTCAAACAATGTCGAAACTTGATCCTAGAAACTGCTTTAGTCAACATATCAGCTGGATTGTCTTTGGTATCGATCTTCACAAGTATAATGTCTTCTTCTTCAATAATTTCTCTCACAAAGTGAAATCGTACGTCTATATGTTTAGTTCTAGCATGATGCACCTGATTCTTAGCCAAATAAATTGCGCTAGAACCATCACAATGCACATGAAGTTGGTCTTGCACAACTCCTAAGTCATCTAGTAAACCTTGTAACCATATAGCCTCCTTAAATGCCTCAGTCACTGCCATATACTCTGCCTCCGTAGTTGAAAGCGCCACAGTAGACTGCAAGATTGATCTCCAACTTACTGGTGCTCCTGCTATGGTAAATGCATACCCTGTAGTTGAACGTCTCTTGTCCAAATCACCAGCATAGTCAGAATCCACATACCCAACACACAACTGATTGTTACTTTTATCCTTCACAAACTCCAAGCCAACATCAATTGTACCATAAAGATACCTTAAAATCCATTTCACAGCATGCCAATGTCCCTTACCAGGACAATGCATATAACGGCTAACCATACTAACTGCATGTGAAATGTCCGGCCTTGTACATACCATCATATACATCAAGCTACCAACAGCCTCATCATATGGGACTTGAGCCATATACTTTTGCTCTTCTTTAGTACTGGAAGACATATGAGCATTCAACTTAAAATGAGCACCAAGGGGAGTACTTACAGATTTAGTTCCTTCGTAGACACCAAACTTCTGTAACACTTTTCTCAAATATGCCTTCTGAGACAAACAAACCTTACCCTTCTCTCTGTTACGTTGAATCTCCATACCAAGAATCTTCTTAGCTTCTCCCAGATCTTTCATCTCAAACTCATATGACAACTTGCACTTCAAATTATCGATCTCTTTCTTGTTATTCGATGCAATCAGCATATCATCGACATACAAGAGCAAATATATGAAAGATCCATCACGTAGCTTCTTAAAGTATACACAATGGTCATAGTGACTTCTTGTGTATGTTTGGCCTATGATAAACTGATCAAATCATTTGTACCATTGTCTTGGAGACTGCTTCAGCCCGTACAACGATCTCTTTAGTTTACATACACAATCTTATTTTCCAGCAACCTTGAACCCACTCGGCTGAGTCATATAGATCTCCTCTTCTAGATCACCATGTAAGAATGTTGTCTTGACATCTAGCTGAACTAGGTCTAAATCATATTGTGCTACCAAGGCCAACAAAATTCGGATTGATGAATTTTTTACCACCGGAGAGAACA
Organism: Papaver bracteatum; assembly: GCA_023529315.1. Lineage (NCBI taxonomy): Eukaryota > Viridiplantae > Streptophyta > Magnoliopsida > Ranunculales > Papaveraceae > Papaver > Papaver bracteatum. The sequence goes on along the minus strand of JAJJWX010003739.1, from coordinate 1,942,255 downwards.
CCTCATTGTAGTCAATCCCTTCTCTTTGGGCATAACCTTTTTCAACTAACCTTGCCTTGTAGCGTACTTGATTCACCTGAGATCCTTCTTTCTTAGCATATACCCATTTGCACCCAATGGCCTTCTTACCGTTGGGAAGTTTTATAAGAATCCATGTGCCATTCTTATAGAGAGACTCCATCTCTTCCTGCATTGCACCTTCCCATTCTTTACACTCTTCACTACGTACAACTTCTAAATAGGAAGTAGGAGTACCATCTTCTATAACTGGTAATGCATAAGCAATGTAATCATTCATCCAACCAGGCTTCCTGGTTGATCTTTTTGGTTTGCTGGTTGCTATGGTCTCCGTGATCGTAGCTTCTGTATCTTCTACTGACTCTTGTTCCTCTTCCTCAACAATGTCACTATCATTTGGAACTTCAGTAGTTACCTCTCTTGTAGACTCAATGTCTTCAGAAGTATTCTGAACAGATACAGACTTAGCTGGAATTAGTGGAGTTGCATCAATCTCCACCTGCTGCAAAGGCTCACTAATACTGGTGCTTCTGTCCTCCACCTTCCGAGAACCCCAAGACTTTACCATAGACATCTCATCAAATGTGACATCTCTACTCATGACTATCTTCTTCTCAACTGGATTCCAAGTCTTGAACCCTTTTACTCCATTCTTCATACCCACAAAGATTCCTTTAACAACACGGTTATCAAGCTTGTTTTCACTAACATGATACCATGCAGGAGAACCAAAGATATGAATTGAGTCATAATCATAAGTTGGTTTACCAAACCACTTCTCCATAGGAGTTTTACCTTCTAATGCAGCTGATGGCAACCTATTAATGAGGAAGCATGCATATGTAACTGACTCAGCCCAAAACGCTTTACCTAATCCAGCATTAGATAACATACATCGTACCTTCTCCAGCAAAGTACGATTCATGCGTTCAGCTACCCCATTTTTTTGCGGTGTCTTCTTAACTGTGAAGTGCCTCTTTATCCCCTCATCCTGACATAATTGCAAGAACGGATCACTCTTGTACTCTCCACCATTGTCCGAACGTAGTACTTTGATCTTTCTGCCAGTTTGAGTCTCAGTTGCCTTTTTCCACCTCACAAAGATTTCTAGGACTTCATCCTTATGCCTCATGGTGTACACCCATACGCGCCTAGAATAATCATCAATGAACGACACAAACCAATGTTTACCTCCCAATGATGCATTCTTGGAAGGACCCCAAACATCTGAGTGAACATAGTCAAGAACTCCACTAGTATTGTGGATAGCTATGCCAAAGCTTGTTCTTGTTTTCTTGCCCTTAACACAATGCTCACAAAATGCTAACTTGCATGCGATATCACCTTTCAACAAGTCTTGTTGAATCAACCTATGCAATGACTTCTCACCTGGATGTGCAAGTCTCATATGTCATAACTTCGTCTTCTCGGTAGCTTCACTTTCGATGTGTTCATAAATAGACACATCCCCTGTTGTTGTACTCCCAATTAAGTAATACAAGTTATGATGACGTATGCCCTTCATGATTACCATAGATCCAGAGATTACTTTTAGAACACCATTTTCAGCGACTAACTTATAGCCATTAGCTTCCAAAGTTCCGAGCGAAATCAGATTCTTCTTTATGGAAGGTACAAATCTTACCTCCTTCAGCTCTCTAACCATACCATCATGCATCTTGATACGAACACTACCAATCCCAATCACCCTGCAGGTATGATTGTTTCCCATACGTACTTCTCCATCAAGCTCTTCAAAACTTGAGAACCAGTCTCGATATGGACATATATGATATGTTGCTCCAGTATCTAATACCCATGTACCATCTGTAATAGTACAAGCTGATGGTGTCACATTTAACGAGAAATCAGAAGCATCATCTGATTCTTCATTACCTTTAGCAATGTTCACCTCAGTATTATTATCTCCTTCTCTTGCCTTACGCTTGGTACAATCCTTAGCCCAATGACCAAAGTCATGGCACCAAGCACACTCATCTTTATGCAGTCGCGTTCTACTCTTAGAACGTCCTCTACCTTTACCATAACCACCATTCTTCTTTCTCCTGTCTGTTGAACGACCTCTTTCAAGAAGCAAGTCATTATTAGATTCACTTGAAAGGTCTTCACGATCCATCTTCCTGTACTCCTCACTACGCAACGCTGTAGTAACCTCGGCGTATGTCATCTTGTCCTTTCCGTGCATTAATGCTTTAATCACGGGTTCATACTTTTCAGGAAGAGAGTTTATCAGACACAAAGCTTGATCCTCGTCGTTGATCTTTTCATCGTAGTTAACCAACTCATCAAGAAGTTTATTATATGAATCTAGGTGCTCGGTTAGGGTTGCACCTCTCTTCATGTTATAGCGATACAAATTCCTTTTAAGATGTATCATATTTGCCACGTTCTTCACAAGGTATTCCTTCTCTAGTTTTTCCCAGAGATCCTTAGCTGAAGTCTCGTGCTAATAATTAACTCTTACTGCAGTTGCTAAACACCCTCGTATCGAAGCGAGACATAATTTATTCATCTTGTTCCACTTCTTTTCAGACATCTCCACTGGCTGAACTTCTAGAGCTTCTTCTAGGTCAATATTAACAAGAGCATCCATTACGTCCGTTCTCCATAAACCAAAGTTATTGGTTCCTGTAAACTTTTCTACCTTGAGTTGTGATCTATGTGAATGAAGTATTTCTTCTTTTGTTTCTTTATCTTTATTTGTGGACTCCGAATGTTCTCTATCAGAATCATTTGGATCAACTGGTTTTCCCCTGTCAACCATTGTTCTTAAACAACCAAATATAGATAAAAAATAGAACCTTTGAGATTAGTATTACCTCAAGCAATCTTCAGAAAATACCTTCAATTCAACTGCAATCTGAGTACCCGTATACAAGAGCGTCACCTTGCTCTGATACCAATTGTTGCGCCAAAGCCTACGGAAGCGTTAAGTTTCACTACTACAATGGTACTCCAATATTTCCAAGAACACAATCACACACACAAGAAGAACAAGTATTTAACGAGGTTGAATCCTCGGGTAGGAATAAGCAATTTTATATATCACCGTATAGGTTGGAATATACAAAGCTTTAGACGAGAAGAAGAGAACTCTTACTTAGTTCTGGTGTGTTTTCTCTAGTTCTCTCTTTGGCTATTTATACATATCAATAGGACTGGACACATTCCTTAACAAGGATTACTTTCCTAAAAGTATAGGGTTTCCTAACTTAGCTCTAAGAGACAAACCTCTTAAGCTGATATACTTAGGACACAAGTACTTGGTTTCCTTAACCAACTAGATTTCCTAATCTAGTCCTTGACCGACCTACCAACAGTAATAACTTACTGTGTAAAAAAATAAATACCCCCCCCTGGAGCTGGAGATGAATAAACCGTCCAACACAATTCGTCGTTGAACCTTAAGCTTTGCCTTTTTTATTGTTTCCTCCTCCTCCTCCTCCTCCTCCTCCTCCTCCTCCTCCTCCTCCTCCTCCTCCTCCTCCTCCTCCTCCTCCTCCTTTAATGGAGAACAACGAAATTGTTTATGAATTTAAACCATATTTAAGAGTTTACAAAAATGGTCGAAAAGATAGGATACTGGTCACAAAAAAATTTCCACGGTGTTTCATCAAAAGACACTATAGTTACACCTTAAACTAGTGTTTCTTCAAGAATTTATCTCCCTAAACTTACCCAATAACAGAAACAGATAAATAAAAGGTTTACACTTCTCATTTACTACAATGGGGGAGCTTTCTGTGTTTAGAGTCCTTCCTCTCCAATTTACCACAACTACGTTAGTTCTCTAGTTGTCGAGGCCAATGTGGTTGCGCTATCCGTAGGTCATAGACTAGTACCTGAACACCATCTTCCTTTGCCTATGACGATGTTGGAAAACGATTAATAAAAAAAGGATTTTTAAAGTTTTAATAAAAACTTATAATTTATTGTTTTCTTTTATGAATGAAACTTATTAGTCCCACAGGGGGAGAATCATGTGTTCCATCTGCTTAACCCTAATTCTGAAAATGCTGTGAAGATGAAGGAATTAGTGATTTCTTTCCTCAACCATCAAGAGAAGATTCCCAGTCGGATCTAAACTTTTATGGAAGTTTTCTAGACGTGCAAAATGTGTATAATTACTTGGAATTTGATATCAAGCATATGTAAAATAGGCGAGCTGACGGAAGACCAACATCAAATAGGTAAGCATTTACAGGGTTTCTATACTGAGTTATATAAGGAAGATGTTGCGCATCGGCCTTTCATGGAGGGCATACAGTTTGTGAAGGTTACAACAGCCCAAAGTGAAGAGATGGAAATGCAAATTACAGAGGAAGAAGTAATATTGGCTATCAAACAAATGGAACTCAATAGGACGCCTGGTCCGGATGGTTTTCCTGTTGAGTTTTACTCGCATTTTTGGGTTGTCATTAAAGTATATTTCATGAGAATGATCAATTACTTCAGTGCAACTGGCTTCCTGGATTGGAGAACTAATAACACGTTCATCATTCTGATCCCTAAAAGAGACAATGTTGAGTTTGTCAAATACTACAGACCTATAAGCCTCATCAATACTTCCTACAAGATTCTCTCGCACTTGTTGTCTTCGAGGCTCAAGAAGGTACTTCCCAATATTATATCTAATTCTCAAACAGCTTTCGTAGCTAACCGTCAAATTATTGATAGCATTTGATTGCAAATGAGTGTATTGACTCTAAGATTAGGGAGGCTACAAATGGGTGGATGTTTAAACTTGATGTTGAAAAAGCATATGATAAAGTTAACTGGGGTTTTCTGGACACTCTCATGAGTAAAATGGGAATGGGACCAAAATGGAGAAGATGGATCAAGACTTTAATATCAACGACACACTTCTCTATTCTTCTCAATGGCAAGCCTGGAAACCAATTCAAGAGCTCAAGGGGGTTGAGGCAGGGAGATCCTTTGTCTCCGTTTCTTTTTACCATGGTGATGGAAGGTTTAAGCAAAATGGTCAACAAAATGGAGGAAAATTGGCTCTATAAAGGGTTCTCAATGAAGCGGAATGGAACTCAAATAACACATTTATTGTTCGCTGGCAACACAATATTCTTTTCTAGCGATGACTCTGAACATATACTGAATATTAGAGCATTACTCATTTTTTTTCAGGTTAGCTCAAGGATGAGTATTAATCCTATTAAAAGCACTGCTTGTAGCTTCGGGGACACGAACTCAGATGATACAGTGGAGCTTAGTTTGGATTGTACTTTTCAGGATCTACCCATTATTTACTTAGGGATGCCAGCTCGCTCACAGTACCGCAATAAAGGCATTTGGGACTTGGTTATAGAAAGGACAGAAAAGATGATCCAAGGCTGGAATGGAAGAAATTTGACATATGGGGGGAGAGTGGCAATGCTGAAAAATGTGCTAAGTACTATGGCTATATATATGATGTCAGTCTACTCAATGCCAGCTTCTGTGGAGAAGAGACTAAATAAAATTATCCGAGATTTTTTGTGGGGGAGCAACTCAATTGACAAGAAATATGTACTTGTAGCCTGGGATAAAGTGTGTAGATCAAAGGAAGGGGGGGGGGGGGTTTGGGAATTAGGCAATTGAGATTGACCAATGATGCTCTGTTATATAAATGGAGTTGGATATTCTCGATTGAACAAGAAGCACTGTCGAGACGTATCACTAAGGAGAAGTATGGGGTGGATAGACAACAGTGGGACACGAAAACCATTCGAATCTCATACGTCACATCTGTGTTGAAGGGGGTAAATAAGAGACTAGAGAAATTCAAGAATGGATTGAGACACATAGTGGGAAACGGGAACAGAACGCATTTCTGGAAAGATCATTGGATAAGCGAGGATGCACTAGAAATCAGCTTCCCAAACCTGTTCCGAGTATCTAGAAAAAAAGAAGTTGTTGTCAGTAACTTTTATGCGTTTCATGAAGGGACCTTAAACTGGAACCTAGACTTGAGAAGAAGACTTACTGATGTTGAGATTCTAGAAGCAGCGAGACTTACTGCCCTGCTGGAAACAGTTGTCATTAGTGAGAGGGAAGATTCTAGAGTCTGGAAGCACACTAAAGATGGAATTTTTACGGTTAAGTCTTGCTACGATGCTCTTTCTACTAAAAACCTTGCAGACTTTCCATACATGGCGGTGTGGAATAGTAAGGTAGCAACTAAAATATTTTTCTTTATTTGGTTGGTACACCACAATTCCATACTTACCCAAGATGTTCTGATGGGTAGGGGGACCTATGGAAAACAGGTGCATTATGTGTAAGTTGGAGGAAGAAACGACGGACCATCTCCTGCTTCATTGTCCAGTGGCTACAAATATCTGTAATTTCTTCTATGATGCTTTCGGAGTAGATTGGGCACAAAGGGAAGCCGTACAAATGGTTTTTCTCGAAAACAAGACTAAATTTTTCTCGACAAAGGGAAATTTTATGTGGGATGTCTTACCTTTCGCCATCTGTTGGTGTATTTGGAAGGAAAGAAACTCGCAGACTTTCGAAGGAAAAGAACTGAAAACTGACGGGATTATCCAAGAAATTAAAGCTACAATTTTGTATTGGGCTATCCCTTTCAAAGCTTTGGAGGGAATCCATTTCGAGGACCTTATGTGCAGATGGGGAGTTGTTGTGAGAGATTGAGGAGATAGGCTTGGGTTGGGGTTCTGGCCGTACACTTTGGCCTTAATGTAAAGGCTACAGTATTTTATTTTTTCGGCTGTAATTCATTATTCTTTCTTCTCCTTAATATATATATACTTTTGTTGATCATAAAAAAAATAGGCACGCGCGACTACAACAAAAATGGGCGTACAACTTCTAAAGTAATAATGTTCAAACGTGCTAACTTGTTTGGAGTCCCCTAGTTAATAATTTTCGCGAATCATTCGCGAACGTATCCGAATTGACCGAAATCAAACTTATGATAGTGTATCTTAAATGTAGCCCATGATTCAACTTTTCACGGTTGAGTTGTTGACAGTCGTCAATTAGCTATATATGTACGTTTATGTTAATCGAATTATTTATGCAGCCATTTACGTACTACTAAGTACATACTTATGTAGAACTTTTAGTCGAATGGATTAATTTAAGATCAAGATTATCAATTGGAAAGTGACATACATATATACACACGTCGATTTGTCCTTACATTAATGCACAAACGGATGAAGAAATACTATGTACGTTAAGGGGACGTTCACGTAAGGGGTGATACATGTGCAGATTGCCAGAAAAACTGAGGGGACGTTATTGTCCTGTTTCTGGATAACGGTTCATCGAATTTGCCTTCACTAAAGGCTCGAGGTAACGAGAAGTTTATCTGAGGGTACCTGGGGAGTTTAAATTGGGAAGGAAATCGAGACAACTCAAAAATGGCTTAAATTTCAAAGTGGTTGGCAGTTGAGTGGTGACTTAAATTGAACGGAAATTGGGTGTAACGGTGGAGGAGAACTAAATAGAGTTGGTGGTGACTTAAAGACCGTAATAGTGCAAGTTCTATCAGAGTGCTCATATTAAGTATCAGAGATTCAGATGTTCGTAGCCACCGACTTTACAACAGAACTAGTAAAGAAGTTTTTGTAGGTTCAAAACTTCAGATGGATTTGTTGAAACCAAGTGCAGCAAATTCATCACCAATAACCCCATTAAGGTTCTTAGAGAGAGCAGCAACAGTATATGGTGATTATACATCAATCATCTACAACAAAACAACTTACACATGGAATCAAACTAATCGTAGATGTCTTCAACTTGCATCAGCTTTGAAATCAATCATCGGTGTTAAACGTGGAGATGTAATCTCAGTTTTATCTCCAAATATACCGGCTATGTATGAACTTCATTTCGCAGTACCAATGAGTGGTGCCATATTAAACACCATCAATACACGTCTTGACGCACGTACTATTTCTATACTCCTATGTCATAGTGAAGCAAAACTCATTTTTGTTGAATTTCACTCCCAATCTGTAATTCTTGAAGCATTTTCTCTTTTGCCACCAGAAATTCAACCCCCTATGCTCATTTTCATTAGTGATGATGGGGATGTCATTGAGAACTCATCATTTACTGTTGATTATAATCTCGAATTCACCTATGAGAGTTTGTTAATGAGAGGTGATCCTGATTTTCAGTGGGAACGACCTCATAGCGAGTGGGATCCAATGGTGTTGAACTATACTTCAGGCACAACGTCATCTCCCAAAGGTGTAGTCCATTCTCACCGAGGCCTTTTCATCGCGGCTGTTGATTCTTTGGTTGATTGGTCTGTACCAAAACAACCTATCTTCCTGTGGACCCTGCCAATGTTTCATGCAAACGGATGGTGCTTTCCTTGGGGCATGGCAGCAGTTGGTGCGACCAACATATGTCTACACAAATTTAATGTTGCGTCACTTTATGATTTGATCCGGCAACATAGAGTGACGCATATGTGTGCGGCACCAGTTGTGCTAAATATGTTAGCAAATGAGTCTGGTATAGAACCACTGACCAACCGTATTCACATTTTAACAGCTGGGGCGCCACCTCCCGCGCCAATGCTTCTTCGAACAGAATCATTGGGGTTTGTGGTGAGCCATGGTTATGGGTTAACCGAAACTGCAGCAATCGTCGTGTCTTGTCCATGGAAACCTGAGTGGAACAAATTACCAGCAACGGAAAGGGCTAGGTTGAAAGCAAGACAAGGAGTGAAAACACTTGGGATGACTGAAATTGATGTGTTGGATCAGGAATCGGGTGCAAGTGTAAAACGAGACGGATTGTCCTTAGGTGAGATTGTTTTACGAGGTGGTTCGATTTTTTTGGGGTATCTTAAAGATGCGATAGGCACGAGTAAATGTTTGAAAAATGATGGATGGTTTTACACAGGGGATGTGGGTGTTCTGCACCCTGATGGATACTTGGAGATTAAAGATAGGTCAAAAGATGTGATTATAAGTGGTGGGGAGAATATAAGCAGCGTCGAAGTTGAGTCTGTGTTGTATTCGCACCCGGCCATTGATGAAGCCTCTGTGGTTGCTCGTCCAGATGAATATTGGGGTGAAACGCCTTGTGCATTTGTGAGTTTGAAACCGGAGAAGAGCCAGCCGTCACAGGAGGACATTATAGAGTTTTGCAGGGCGAAAATGCCTCACTATATGGTACCTAAAACTGTTGTTTTTGAAGAGTCTCTTCCTAAAACTGCTACTGGTAAGATTCAGAAATTTGTGCTTCGCGAAAAAGCTAAAGCTGTGGGTGCAGCTCGTCGTATTTAAGTGTTTTTGAGGAATTGACTGAGACGAGTTCATGTAAAATGCTTGTATTATATTATCAGATTATGTCATCTTTTTGCACGGGCTTACATCCAAAAAATCTAATTCAATCAAAATGTACCATGCTCATCCAACTACTGCAACCACCCTTCAGAAAGTAAGCGGCTATTTTTCTCTGCGTACTCTTGTATCTCCTTGATCAGCGGACTCATATTCGCTTGTAAAGCAGCAACATTCCCTTCTGCCTCCTTCAACGCTTTCTTTGCTGCAGCCAACTTTGTATTCTCTACCTGTAATAAATCAACCTGCTCTATAAATTCAGCGTCAAGCTTCTTCTTCTTACAAAAATCTGCTTTGATATCCTTTAACCACCTACGAACCCACCCAATGTTAAATTCAACTTTCTCAGCCTTCTTTATGTTTTCCTCCCAGCCCTCAATCAACTCAGAAGTCAGACCAGAATAACAACACTTATGCATACTAGTAATCGCAGTCATTATTCCTGAGACGACAGTTCTTTGGGCATATGAATTTGTAAGAACTTTGCTCGAAGCAATATGGCCATATTTTAACCATATTTGCTTATACAACTCTGCTTGTGTTTTAACAACCCGGAAGCCTCCAACATCTTCACATTTTCTATCATCTACAGCCACACGATCACAGCTATGTTGCCCTTCAAATGGTTGACCAGCGCCCATACAATCAAGAGATGATGTTACTTTGTCCATCCTATCTCTTTTCAGTGTCCTTAAAGACTTGAGCACCTGGTCGAATCGCATTTCATCATCGGTCACTGTTGTATCATCTTCCTCATCGTCATCATACTCGATTTTAATAATATCTGTCATTCTCTGACTGTGGTTCCTTCTTGAGAGAGTATCCTTCAGAGCAGTTTCTAATGTATAGCCTCGGTATTTTGAACGACAATAATGGTGCATCTAACGCTGTTACAGAATCATCTAGCTCCACTTCATTTTCCTTTCTTTCACGTGTATTCTGAATATGACTCATGGAAAGTTTTTCTTGAGAGAACAGACACTCAACAATATGCAAACACCCACTCACAGTTGCAGATCTAGTTTTTGCATTCTTGGCCTTCATAATGCCATCCCTCGTAAACTTAGCGACCTCTCTATATCAAATCTGTACGACTTTAAGTTGCAAAAGCAACGATCATTTAACAAATAAAAATACTCAACAGGGACTCGTTGATACTTTGGAAATAGCAGGGAAGAAAATAAAAAGGCAGTGTAAAGCTTACTCAACTTAATGACCTCATCAGATTCGTCAATTACCTTGACATCATCTTTCGACCGGAATATAGCAACCACATGTACATTGAACTGCTTTCTATTCGTAAGCATTTGTGATGGAATTTCCTGTTTAATGAAGGTGGGAACATGATTATTAGTACTAGGCTCTATGATTATATTTCCAGTGATAGACAGACTTAAACATTTCTTTACCAACTCCTCATCAATTTCATACTCTTTCTCTCCAATAACAAGTTTTTCGCCATCCCGCGCCTTCACAGCATTAAGAGCAACATGCTTTTTAATACAATTTTTCTGATCCATCTTTAGTAATTCTCCGAAAGGAGTCTTCTCACGAATCATGTGTCGAACATGGATGAATTTATCTTCCTTGATTATTGTGTTGATAGCTTTTAAACTACCATAGTCGCACACGTTACAGAACTCCTCTGGATACTGATCCATCCCGCTCTACAATGTCCTGGGCATAGAGGAAAAAAATAAATCCGGGTTCATGAGCAGTTATCATGATACAAATAATACTCCCTCCGTTCCATTTTAGATGATGTTTTTGAAGTTTTCACGTAGATTAAGAAATAGAGAGATATATGAAGATTTTCCATCTATGCTCTTGAGAAAAGTCTTCAAACATTAAATGCTATTAGTGCATTTAAAAATATACTGTAAGGGTTTTATCGGTAGTTTTGTGGAAAAATATGAAAACTTTCAAGTATTATGGAACAGAAAAATAACCCCAAAACATTATCTAAAATGGAACGGATGGAGTAGTTCGTAACTTTGTATAGCAAAAATCATCATAACTCACTTGTAAGTCTGAAAAGCATCTAATACTAGCTATAAGCAACATGCATGAGTAAATTGTGTAATAAAATTAATAAAAAAAAGATGCACTCCAAACTTCATAATTCTTTACCTTGATTTCGTTTGGTTGATAACGCACTTCCAAACTTATTTTGAGGAAAACAAACTGAGGAGAAATTTGCAAACTGTTTATCTGCACTGTCGTCATATATATAGGGTCTTACTAACTGGTTGATATTCCCCAAATTGCAATGCACATGACAATTTTTTCTATAGGGTCTTGTTAACCGTTTGATATTTCCAAGATTGTAACTGAAGTCTAAAGTCTCAAAGCATTCTGTTATAGGCAACCATTAATGTAATACTGTACATCTGCACCTCGACATAGTGCACAAATGGTTATGATTTGTAGGTTATAATTGTTGGGCCTGTTCCCTCCTTATGGGTCCAGCAGGCTAGCCTTTTAACAAATTAAGAGGGAGTGACTAACAAGTGTCCTTGTTAGCTATATGTTTTCATTCGAAAACATCCAGGAGATTAATTTCATTCTGCATCTCTTCTCAAACCCGTAAAGAGAGAGAAAGAGAGGAAGAAGAGAAAGAGAGCGAGGGAGAAGATTAAGCCACCAATTTTTGGTGAGATTGAAGTATCTTGAAGAGAAGGAGAAAAGGTTCTTGTCAAAGGATCTTTTGGTTGTTGTGGTGAAGATTGATTGATCAATTTCCACATCTCTTCAAAAGGGGGAAAAATCTAGGGTTTATTCAAACTCTAGTAGTAAGTATCTCATCTCTTGCTATTGTCAAATTGATAGTGTATATTATCTATTTGGTGAATGAATTGTTGATCCATCCTTAGGGGTGAGTGTAATTAGGAAAATTGGTATCCAAGTGCTATAGGCACCTTGAAGTAGAGTGTATCCCCAAATTGGGAGAATTGTGTGTAACCCATTGTTTGATTATCATTGCTTGTGTAGGTTTCGTATTGCGCATAGCGGCTCGGATTTCGTAAGCCTCCCCCAAGAAGTGGTATCAGAGCTTTTGGGTTGAGCTAATCCTTTGCAATGGCGGAAACTAGCACTAGTAATAGAATGGTCAATTTGACCGGTGAGAACTTTGTGATATGGAAGGCGAAGATGGAAGACTGGTTATATTGTAAAGATCTCTATGGTCCAATAGAGAGTAAGGGAGTAAGGCATGAGAAGACAAGTGAAGAAGATTGGAAAGTTACTAATCGAAAAGCAGTTGGTTTTATTCGTCAGTGGATTGATGATGGTATTTTTCATCATGTGGCTAGTGAGACACTAGAATATTCTTTGTGGACCAAGTTAGAGGAGATATATGATCAGCAGTCTCCTTGTGCAAAAGCTCTTCTATTCAAAAGGCTTGGAAAGCTGTGCTACAAGAAAGGAAGTTCAATGGCGCAACATTTAAATGAAACAAAGGGTATTATGAATCAGCTTACATCTATGGAGCTGATAATTCCTGAAGAGATACAAGCTTATTTGTTGTTAAATACTTTACCAGGCAGTTGGGAGCCATTGAGGAATTGTCTCAGTTATTCTGCTCCAGCCAATAAGTTGAACATGATTGTTGCAACTAGCATTTTGCTGAATGAAGAAGTTAGAAGAAGGTCATCAGACTCATCTCATTCAGAAGCTCTTGTTACAGAAAATCGGGGTAGAAGAAAAGACAGAAGACAAGTTGGCTGTAGCAAGTCAAGGGGTAAATCAAAGGCCAGAAAGGAAGTTGAATGTTGGAAATGTCGTATGAGAGGTCATTATTCAAATGAATGCAGGAAGCCGAAGCAAGAACACAAGACGGGGAAAGGAAATGATAGACAAGAAAATGGTGTTGCAGCTACTGCGACAAATGATGATATCATTGTATTCTAAGATTGTAATGATGTTTGTGTGAGTTTTGCAGGTTCTAATTCAGAATGGATAGTTGATTCAGGTGCATCTTATCATGATACTCCTCATGAAGATATATTTACTTCCTACAAGGCTGGTGACTTTGGGTCAGTCAGAATGGGAAACAGTAGTGTTTTGAAGATTGTAGGAATGGGTGATGTGAAGGTTGAGACCAGTGTTGGCTGCACATTGGTTCTCAGAAATGTGCGACATGTACCGGATCTTCGTTTGAATCTAATATCACCAGGAATGTTAGATGATGAGGGTACAACAATCACTTGGGTGATGGAAAATGGAAGCTAAGCAAGGGCTCCATGGTTATTGCAAGAGGAAAGAAGTGTGGCACATTGTACAAAACACAAGTGAATGTGTTGAAAGGTGAGTTGAATGCTATTGACAAATATTCAATCTCCGAGCTTTGGCATAGAAGACTTGGTCATCTTAGTGAGAAGGGAATTCAAATCCTCACCAAAAGACAAGTTTTTCCAAATGCCAAAGGTATGCAATTGGGTAAGTGTACTCATTGTTTAGTTGGTAAACAAACTAGAGTTTCTTTTCATAAAGCTTTACCCAAGCGTAATTCTGGTATTATTGATCTTGTTCATTCTGATGTATGTGGACCTTTAAGGGTCAAAACACTTGGTGGTGCTGTTTATTTTGTTACTTTCATAGATGATGCTTCAAGGAAGGTTTGGTCATATGCAATCAAGACCAAAGATGATGTTTTTCTTGTGTTCAAGATGTTTCACAGCATGGTGGAAAGAGAAACAGGTAGAACCTTGAAGTGCCTTCGTTCTGACAACTGGGGAGAGTACATTGGACCACTTGAAGTATATTGAAAGAGCATGGGTATACGACATGAACAATCAGTACCGAATACTCCACAATATAATGGTGTTGCAGAGAGGATGATCCGCACTATTCTTGAGAGAATTAGGTGCATGTTATCTCATTCCAAGTTGCAGAAGCATTTCTGGGGTGAAGCAATGAATACTGCTGTGTATTTGATCAATCGATCTCCTTCAAGACCGCTAGATGGAGAAGTAGCAGAAAAGATATGGAGATACAAAGAACCTACTTATGATCACTTGAGAGTGTTTGGTTGCAGGGCATTTGTTCATATCCCAAAAGATCAGAGATCAAAGCTTTATGACAAAGCAAAGCAGTATGTGTTCCTAGGCTATGGGACAGAGAAGTTTGGTTACATATTTTGGGATCCAGTTGAGAAAAAGGTTATCAGAAGTAGGTATGCAGTATTCCTTGAAGACCAGACTATTGAAGAATTTGAAAAGATTGAGATGCCAAAGCTTCAAGATGATATGACCTTGGATCCAAATCCAGTTGTTCCTTCTCTTGAACAACATGATGATGATGTTGATGGTAATGGAAATTGTAGCGCCCCTTAAGCTAACAGCTGACTAACCCAAGAATTTAACTAAATAAAGAGGCACTAACGGATCTAAATTAAACACTTAAACTTTCAATTAATAAATTTGGTACAAAAACTTAACCCAGATCTAACCCCGCCCAGGAATATATATACAAGAACTCATCTCCAATGATACATATAAAATAATCATTTGGTTAATATACAACAAATTAAACATATCAGTATATAATCAAATAACGAAGTTAACTCCTCGAAACTTTCGCTGCGCAACTCTGCTCTGTCACTTAAACTGAAATTTGGGAATAATTAACATTTAACTTCTAAGTAATCATATGCAGATTTGGAAAACATATTTGGAAAACATTACATGTTTTCCCAAACATTAGAAGACAACGAAACCACTGAAATAAACAATAATGTATATGGACCTAAACTCCTCCTTTAGTTTCTGCGGTGACATTTACACACCTTATAATTTCTGTGGTGACATTTACACACCGTAATACTGAAGACGTAAAGCAATCTGTGGGTGAAAGTTACACACCCATAATATTGATGCCAATTCCACACCTATTATTAATATTGCGGTGTATCGCCCTAGCCATAAGAATATGAAGGAGCGTATCCAATATACCATAGATGGAAATTCTCATTTCCCAAAGACAATCATAAAGATAAACAAAGCGTGGAATAAACGAATAGACAATGCATGAGTTTATTAAACAAAGACTTTCGTAAAAGAAATAACAATGATTACAAAACTGTTAAATGCATTCCCACCTCTTTTGATGACAAGCCTCGCCTACCTCGAGATCCATGATCCACTGGTTCATTCTTTGAATCAATCGTTGTTAATAGAATCTAACTGATAATCACACAAGCACTCTAAGAGTTTAGCCAAAAGGCTCACAGAAGAATCATACAATTCTATCTAATGGTTCTAAGCCCATTATGATATCTTATTCTCTATCTTTGGTATAACTAAAAGTTTACTAATCCAATTAGATTGATTATACAGTTCATTAGATATGTCTTATGAATATCTACAATTTTGTAGAAGGAACTAAAGGTCAACCCAGACCACAAGTGGTCCAATTTATTCAGATAGGAAAACTATGCATAAGCCCAAGTGCATTAAAGAAGCCCATTAACTTAGGGCTCAGTCCAACTAATGGTCAATAACAGTCAACAATAACGGTCAATAGAGTCAACTAACGGTAAACGTCAGTCAAAGGTCAAGTCCAAGGTCCATTGGTCAACTGAGTCAAAGTCTGGTCAACGGTCACGTCTAGTCAAAGGAGTTAACTCAGTCAGACATCTGACTGGTAACAGGGTTCAGATACAGGCCATTGCCCAGGCCAAAATCAGTAATGCACAATCAAGATGCAAATACAAACATGCCAAAACTAAACAAATGCATTTCTAACTTCCTTGTAAAAGTACACTAAACTTCAGCTCATACAACACAACTTCAAAGTCACAATATTCATATGTTCAATACCAACGCCAGCTCCATTTATGTACCATGAACCCCAACAGTTCATTCAATATCTTCAAGTGTAACTCAACTCTATCACATATCAATCACACCCACAGTTCAACTCATCCATTTCAGGTCCAGCATCTTCAATTAACCAAAGCACCCCCATACAAGTTACTAACTTCGCCTTTTCTCAGAAATCACCACCACTTCAAATCCACCCCAACATTAGTTCACCACACCTGCAATCTCATTACAATAACAGCCACCATCTCTAGATACAACATCTCCTAATTAACACAACCAACAACAGCATCCTAGCTTTGCCAACAATTTCACTTGCAATATCAACAACCCTTCATTGTATAACATCCGTGGCTCCATAATAGTACTCATTGCACTAGCACCACCATTCTTCAGTTAATCCCATTCATCTTCACCTTCTAATTCTTCTTTGCACCTCAATTGAAACTGTAACTCAATATACAATCATTCTACATATCTTCATAACAGCAACAACAACACACCAATACCTTTCCATATACAGTCCCTTCACCACCAGTTCACTCCATGACTGCAAACACCACCAATGCCCTTGCTTCTTCATAATACAACTATGACTCTTAACACTTCTCAATCACAGTCATCATCTTCATTATCAATACCCTGTCGATCAACTCAAATTCAGTCAACAACTTCAAAACCAGCAACAACAAAACTCTTCATCTCAGACCTCACTTCAACTCCAAATCCCTTGAACTGAAATTACTTGAACCCTATCAACAATTAAACAACCCAACTCACCAATTATTCTTCATCTGTAGTTCTCATCTTAGAAAACTTAATCTTCAACTTCAATTCGTCAAAACCCTGAATTAATAACCAAACCTCAATTACCTCAATCTAATTCATCTTCTTCATCTGTAGATTCCAGTCAAACCACCTAATTTACAAGAACCCTAATTTCTGGTTGATCAAGAACCCTAGTTTATATGAAAACAAAATTAAACCTTCATATTATCATCTACACTTTAATTAACAACACACCCAAGAATTAAAACACCAAAACACTCTCAATTTCTTAAAGAAATCAATCAAAACAGAAACCCCAAATTAAATCTTCAAATTAAGGAAACCCTAATTTACCTGGTTCTGTGATTCTTCATAAGAACAGCTTTACATCAACAAATTTACACCAACCCATTTCGTTCTCCATCACCAACCACTGAAATCCATCTTTAATTAAATCAACTCTTCAATATCTAGAACACAAATCGAACCCTGACTTCAATTCTACAGTAGTAACCAATTTTCTCCTCCGATCTAATTCCACCACAAAACCAACATCTTCACCTTCGATTCATCTTGCTGACAAGTTTCTAAGCAATTCTCACACGATAACAAACTCAATTCTTCAAAAGAAGAAGGAAGAAAGAGAAGAAGAAAAGATAAATGAGAGATTATACTCTCGACACTGGTAGATAAGGTCGACCATAATTTATCAAGGCACCCAGAAAACTTATACGGGCAGCCAGGGCGGCTCAGATGCTCTTTGATTATACTGATGAAATCTTCTTCGTCCGATACCCGAATGACACGTTCGAGTAGTCTATTCCACGTAACTTTTCGAGATTTATCTAACGATACTAGTTTAGTATCTAGATCGTTGTTATATTAATTTCTATTAATTAATGCCCGTGTTAAACTAATCGAGTTATTATCGTCTAATTCGTCACTTGACCAGTCTAATAGCGTTGACGAGTTTGAGGGTCACTACATTCTCCCCACCTTTAGACATTTTTGTCCTCGAAAATCGAACTTCCTTCTAGTCTTGAAAACTCCCCACCTTAAAGAATACTCCCATCTCTTGTCTAAGCGCAACCAATAAGAAATAAAGCACAAACTTAAATGGCTTCTACAACTAAAATTTGTAGCTTTATGTTAACTATACTGATTTTAAATTTTATCAAATAGGGAAGTCCAATTTCTTAAACTAATTTTTTTTTCCATTTTATAAAATATATAAAAAGCCTTTGAAGGTCAGATTACAAAAAGTTGGTGGGTAGCCTGGCAACAAGCTGGGCACCAACACGGTTTCCTAAAGAATTATATAAAATATATGTCTCTAACTTCAAGAAATAATCTTACGAAT
This sequence comes from Papaver bracteatum, assembly GCA_023529315.1. NCBI lineage: Eukaryota > Viridiplantae > Streptophyta > Magnoliopsida > Ranunculales > Papaveraceae > Papaver > Papaver bracteatum. Next base: position 1,923,941 of record JAJJWX010003739.1, on the reverse strand, counting down.
CTTTCTAGGTGAATTTATAGTTATCGGTTTCCTAAAGAATTATATTAAACTTCTATGATCAGTTATCTCTAAATGCAGTTGCCCTGTCAAGGTTGGCCAATCCCAACAATGCCTTCCTACGAACAGAAAAACACAACCTTCACTATTCTCCATTGCTAGATAAACTAATTACTAATTTATTAAAATTAATTAGTCTTCAACTTTTATCTTAACTGGTGTAATTATAATAAATTTACTTAAGTAAAATATATAAATAGTTCTCATCATTTTAAACAATTTCGTCTTCTGAAATTTAATGACTATTATAAGTAAACCCAATTCGATTGTTTTAAATGCTAACTTACTATGACTGATTAATTTCTAAATTCTATTGTAATTGCTTTAACTTGAAGATTTTACTTTATAAACTATGTATATAATTCACAGCATTTTAAACAATTTAAACCTCAAAATTTATTTTATCTTATTTATTTACATGAAACTAAATTTTAATTCCAAATGAAACCATAATATTATAACTAAATAATTATTTAAAATTCATGTACTATTTTAAAATAATTGAATGTTATAACTATTATCCAATTGTTACTATTATTATTTCCAGTGTGTCTATTTGTTTATTTCATTATGCAACTCATGTCGTTTGGTATTAATATTTAATTATTGTTATTCCATACATTTCTTATTTCTTAGACTGATACGAGTTATTCATAATTAATCATAATGCAAAGTTTAACTTTATTATTAATACTAGATTTGATTTGATCTAACTTTATTTCCTTAAGTTTATATTATTATTAAGTAATCCTTAAGTTGTATTATTAATTAAATCTACATTCTGTTATTACTATCCAATAATATTATCCAAATGATATTTACAATAATTCTAAATTTTATAATAATTAATATTAGACAGTATTATAATTTGCTTATTTTATCGAAAATTATTGTCTTAATTATACTATCATTTTCATTATTGTTTTATCAAATTTTCTTATTTGATTACTAGTGTAATTGACATACAATTAAAATATTTGTTTAGTAATGATACTTAGTTTAATTTTTATTAAGCCCTAATCTTGTAAATATAATTTTAATTTCACGAAAGATCGATATAACACATTTTGTTTATTCAGATTGAATTGGTAATATAGTATATCGTATTACATATTGGCGTTAGTAATTTTAATATGATTTTAAATTTTGAGTCTGCATAAATATTTAATATGTCTTAATAGTCTTTAGATTTTGGTATTAATTATAAGTGTCTTATTCATATACAAATTTATTTTCCTTTAAGTTAAATTTATACTAAGCATTCAAATATTATAAATATCACTTCATGCATATTTTAGTGATTTAGTAAATCATTTATTGGACAAAAATAATCTAGGTGTAAGATTGTTAATAATTTTAGTCTTTATTATGAGTCTTATATGACCTCACGTTCTTTTATTCCTACTTAATAAGTCTTGTTTTAACTATCTTATTTAAATGCAAAACATATACTTCTAATTTGTTATTTTTAACTTTGCAAATCTTAACCGTAGCTAATTACGTAGCTTTTTAGTCTTAGTCATTATTTTATCGTTGTATATTTGTTAATGATATTTTAATTTATATTATGCTCAATACAGTACTAATTTAAATTTTAATAGTTCAAGTTTGTCACACTAACTTTTCATTTCAAAAGAAAATTAATTTATTTATAAAGAAGGATTCTGTTAGTATACGAATTTATTTCCTTTTAATTCTAATATTATACTAAATATCCGATTGCTATTATTATTATTTCATGTATATTTGTTTCATTCTAAATATTTATTGAATCATTTATTAGATTAAAGATAATTTGTAATTTAATTTAATTTACAAAACTTAATTGAAGATATGCGTAAATAATTTTCGTAGTTATTTAAAAAAAAAATTAATAGTAATTATAGAAGAATTAATTGGGGAATATGAATTACTTCCCCCAACCCATGGTGTGTGCTAAGGGGTGACTTTTGGTTATGAATATACTAAAATACCCTTCCCTCAAAATAAAAAAAACTTAAAATCAAAAAACAAAATCATATCCCCCATTTCCATCTCCACTTCTTCCCTCAAAATAAAAATTAAAAACTTAAAATCAAAAATCTAAATCATATCCCTCATTTCCATCTCCACTTCTTATTAATCTTATTTAGGGGTAGTGTTTTGAAACCCAAATATTCTCTATTCCCTTTCAAATTCTAAACTCTCCCCACTCTATATCAAATTCTCTTCACCTCACTTTGGAAACGAAATTTTTTTTTTATTCGGAAGTGAAGAAGATCATGCTGAAAGTGATGATGACCATGCCGGAATTGATGAAGACCATGCCGGTACCGGGTTCCGGCATATGGTCTTTATCAATTCCGGCATGGTCTTCGTCACTTCCATTTTGAATTTTTCCTGGCTTTAAAAAGCTTGGTACCGGCATGGTCAGTTGATATGAAGACCATGCCGGTATTTTTTCCGGCATAGTTTTCATATTTATTTCCTATGCAGAAAAACAATACCGGCATGGTCTTCATATCAACTGACCATGCCGGCACCAAGCTTTTTAAAGCCAGGAAAAATTCAAAATGTAAGTGAGGAATACCATGCCGGAATTGATGAAGACCATATGCACTTTTCATTCTGTTCCGGCATAGGTATTTAAGCAAAATACTATGCCGGAAAAGGTACCAGCACGCTCGAAAAAACTATTACCATGCCGGTACCTGTTCAAAACCAGAAAAAAATCAACATTCGGAAGATCAAAACCAGGAAAAAATCGTAACGAGAGAGCTACGCCCCCCCCCCCCCCCTGATAGTGGCAAACAATTTATGAACATTTCCAACAATTGCCGGCATGAGTTTTTGGTTGAATACCATGCCGGCACCAAGCTTTTTCAGCTGCAACAATGGTGGATTCAAAGAAAAAAATCAATTTTTCAACCTCCTATTATCGTAGAATTCTCTCATCACAATCATCTTCCCATTTTCAAAAAAAGAAATTCCTCTCAAATATTTTTTCCCTCCTTCTACTCTCACCCAAACACAAATAAAAATACACACTAATTTATCCCCCAAATACTTAACATTTTACTAATTATACTTAATCACTAATCCTAATTAGTGGGGGCTAGATTAGGAATTAAAAAAAAATTACATAGGGGGTCACCCAGAATTGCTATTGGGACACCTATTTTGTCCCGTAGCTATATCCCCCAATTAATTCCCATATCCCCCAATTATTCTTCTAATTATAGATGAGAATAATTATTATAATACGAAGATGTTTATTACACAGGGACAGGAGGGAGTCGGGCTACAATCTGAGCCCCTACACCCTTCTGAATAGCTAAACTCACTCTATGAAAAAGTAAACCACCCACTTTAATCATAATAATTATTTATTTTTTTGTTGTTCTATATCCTTATCGGAATTTTGTTAAATAAAGTTGATACTAATTGTGAATGCAAACATTACTTTATTAAAATTATTATTATTCTTATTAAATTATTATCATCTACAATTAGCAATTATTAATATTGATGGTTGAACTATTATTCTAACTACTCTTATAAATATTAATAAGTCCCAAAAATTACTATCAACATTTATGTGGTTACTCCATAATTTATTTATCCTTCACATAAGTCCATGTGTTCAGTAAGTTTCTATTTGATTTACAAGTTATATCAATTATACTAATTTCACTATTATCCTTATAGTATTAGATTGTTTACGTGTTCATACTTTTTAGATTAATTATTATCAAATCCTAAAATCATTGGTGTACCCTACAATTTTTACTTCATTACAATTATAAACAATCAACAAACAAATCAATCAATCAGATAAATCTTTTAATTATTGATAGCTTTTAGTGATTAAAATTTATCTCACAAACCCAACCCAGTTCTAAACTAATCTAGTTCACTTACTGGCACTGGCTATTCCCATATAAGATCTAATAGTGAGCTCTGATACCAACTTTGTAGCGCCCCCTAAGCTAACAGCTGACTAACCCAAGAATTTAAATAAATACAGAGGCACTAACGGATCTAAATTAAACACTTAAACTTTCAATTAATAAATTTGCTACAAAAACTTAACCCAGAGCTAACCCCGCTCAGGAATATATATACAAGAACTCCTCTCCAATGATACATATAAAATAATCATTTGGTTTACAATTAGAATATACAACAAATTAAACATATCAGTATATAATCAAATAACGAAGTTAACTCCTCGAAACTTTCGCTACGCAACTCTGCTCTGTCACTGAAACTGAAATTGGGGAATAATTAACATTTAACTTCTAAGTAATCATATGCAGATTTGGAAAACATGTAATGTTTTCCCAAACATTAGAAGACAACAAAACCACTGAAATAAACAATCATGTATATGGACCTAAACTCCTCCTTTAGTTTCTGCGGTGACATTTACACACCTTATAATTTCTGTGGTGACATTTATACACCGTAATACTGAAGACGTAAAGCAATTTGTGGGTGAAAGTTACACACCCATAATATTGATGCCAATTCCACACCTATTATTAATATTGCGGTGTATCGCCCTAGCCATAAGAATATGAATGAGCGTATCCAATATACCATAGATGGAAATTCTCATTTCCCAAAGACAATCATAAAGATAAACAAAGCATGGAATAAACGAATAGACAATGCATGAGTTTATTAAACAAAGACTTTCGTAAAAGAAATAACAATGATTACAAAACTTTTAAATGCATTCCCACCTCTTTTGATGACAAGCCTCGCCTACCTCGAGATCCACGATCCACTGGTTCATTCTTTGAATCCATCGTTGTTAATAGAATCTGACTAATAATCACACAAGCACTCTAAGAGTTTAGCCAAAAGGCTCACAGAAGAATCATACAATTCTATCTAATGGTTTTAAGCCCATTATGATATCTTATTCTCTATCTTTGGTATAACTAAAAGTTTACTTATCCAATTAGATTGATTATACAGTTCATTAGATATGTCTTATGAATATCTACAATTTTGTAGAAGGAACTAAAGGTCAACCCAGACCACAAGTGGTCCAATTTATTCAGATAGGAAAACTATGCATAAGCCCAAGTGCATTAAATAAGCCCATTAACTTAGGGCCCAGTCCAACTAATGGTCAATAACAGTCAACAATAACGGTCAATAGAGTCAACTAACGGTAAACGTCAGTCAAAGGTCAAGTCCAAGGTCCATTGGTCAACGGAGTCAAAGTCTGGTCAACGGTCACGTCTAGTCAAAGGAGTTAACTCAGTCAGACATCTGACTGGTAACAGGGTTCAGATACAGGCCATTTCCCAGGCCAAAATCACTAATCCACAATCAAGATGCAAATACAAACATGCCAAAACTAAACAAATGCATTTCTAACTTCCTTGTAAAAGTACACTAAACTTCAGCTCATACAACACAACTTCAAAGTCACAATATTCATATGTTCAATACCAACGCCAGCTCCATTTATGTACCATGAACACCAACAGTTCATTCAATATCTTCAAGTGTAACTCAACTCCATCACATATCAATCACACCCACAGTTCAACTCATCCATTTCAGGTCCAGCATCTTCAATTAACCAAAGCACCCCCATACAAGTTACTAACTTCGCCTTTTCTCAGAAATCACCACCACTTCAAAGCCACCCCAACATTAGTTCACCACACCTGCAATCTCATTACAATAACAACCACCATCTCTAGATACAACATCTCCTAATTAACACAACTAACAGCAGCATCCTAGCTTTGCCAACAATTTCACTTGCAATATCAACAACCCTTCATTGTATAACATCCGTGGCTCCACAACAGTACTCATTGCACTAGCACCACCATTCTTCAGTTAATCCCATTCACCTTCACCTTCTAATTCTTCTTTGCACCTCAATTGAAACTGTAACTCAATATACAATCATTCTACATATCTTCATAACAGCAACAACAACAACACACCAATACCTTTCCATATATAGTCCCTTCACCACCAGTTCACTCCATGACTGCAAACACCACCAATGCCCTTGCTTCTTCATAATACAACTATGACTCTTAACACTTCTCAATCACAGTCATCATCTTCATTATCAATACCCTGTCGATCAACTCAAATTCAGTCAACAACTTCAAAACCAGCAACAACAAAACTCTTCATCTCAGACCTCACTTCAACTCCAAATTCCTTGAACTGAAATTACTTGAACCCTATCAACAATTAAACAACCCAACTCACCAATTATTCTTCATCTGTAGTTCTCATCTTAGAAAACTTAATCTTCAACTTCAATTCGTCAAAACCCTTAATTAATAACCAAACCTCAATTACCTCAATCTAATTCATCTTCTTCATCTGTAGATTCCAGTCAAACCACCTAATTTACAAGAACCCTAATTTCTGGTTGATCAAGAACCCTAGTTTATATGAAAACAAAATTAAACCTTCATATTATCATCTACACTTTAATTAACAACACACCCAAGAATTAAAACACCAAAACACTCTCAATTTCTTAAAGAAATCAATCAAAACAAAAACCCCAAATTAAATCTTCAAATTAAGGAAACCCTAATTTACCTGGTTCTGTGATTCTTCATAAGAACAGCTTTACATCAACAAATTTACACCAACCCATTTCGTTCTCCATCACCAACCACTGAAATCCATCTTTAATTAAATCAACTCTTCAATATCTAGAACACAAATCGAAACCTGACTTCAATTCTACAGTAGTAACCAATTTTCTCCTCCGATCTAATTCCACCACAGAACCAACATCTTCACCTTCGATTCATCTTGCTGACAAGTTTCTAAGCAATTCTCACACGATAACAAACTCAATTCTTCGAATTGAGATCGACAGAGAAGTGAAAGAGAAAGAACAGAGAAGAAGAAGGAAGAAAGAGAAGAAGAAAAGATAAATGAGAGATTATACTCTCGACACTGGTAGATAAGGTCGACCATAATTTATCAAGGCACCCAGAAAACTTATACGGGCAGCCAGGGCGGCTCAGATGCTCTTCGATTATACTGATGAAATCTTCTTCGTCCGATACCCGAATGACACGTTCGAGTAGTCTATTCCACGTAACTTTTCGAGATTTATCTAACGATACTAGTTTCGTATCTAGATCGTTGTTATATTAATTTCTATTAATTAATGCATGTGTTAAACTAATCGAGTTATTATCGTCTAATTCGTCACTTGACCAGTCTAATAGCGTTGACGAGTTTGAGGGTCACTACATTCTCCCCACCTTTAGACATTTTCGTCCTCGAAAATCGAACTTCCTTCTAGTCTTGAAAACTCCCCACCTTAAAGAATACTCCCATCTCTTGTCTAAGCGCAACCAATAAGAAATAAAGCACAAACTTAAATGGCTTCTACAACTAAAATTTGTAGCTCTATGTTAACTATACTGATTTTAAATTTTATCAAATAGGGAAGTCCAATTTCTTAAACTAATTTTTTTTTTCCATTTTATAAAATATATGTCTCTAACTTCAAGGAATAATCTTACGAATCTTTCTAGGTGAATTTATAGTTATCGGTTTCCTAAAGAATTATATTAAACTTCTATGATCAGTTATCTCTAAATGCAGTTGCCCTGTCAAGGTTGGCCAATCCCAACAATGCCTTCCTACGAACAGAGAAAACACAACCTTCACTATTCTCCAGTGCTAGATAAACTAATTACTAATTTATTAAAATTAATTAGTCTTCAACTTTTATCTTAACTGGTGTAATTATAATAAATTTACTTCGTAAAATATATAAATAGTTCTCATCATTTTTAATAATTTCGTCGTCTGAAATTTAATGACTATTATAAGTAAACCCAATTCGATTGTTTTAAATGCTAACTTACTATGACTGATTAATTTCTAAATTCTATTGTAATTGCTTTAACTTGAAGATTTTACTTTATAAACTTTGTATATAATTCACAACATTTTAAACAATTTAAACCTCAAAATTTATTTTATCTTATTTATTTACATGAAACTAAATTTTAATTCCAAATGAAACCATAATATTATAACTAAATAATTATTTAAAATTCATGTACTATTTTAAAATAACTGAATGCTATAACTATTATCCAATTGTTACTATTATTATTTCCAGTGTGTCTATTTGTTTATTTCATTATGCAACTCATGTCGTTTGGTATTAATATTTAATTATTGTTATTACATACATTTCTTATTTCTTAGACTGATACGATTTATTCATAATTAATCATAATGCAAAGTTTAACTTTATTATTAATACTAGATTTGATTTGATCTAACTTTATTTCCTTAAGTTTATATTATTGTTAAGTAATCCTTAAGTTGTATTATTAATAAAATCTACATTCTGCTATTACTATCCAATAATATTATCCAAATGATATTTACAATAATTCTAAATTTTATAATAATTAATATTAAACAGTATTATAATTTGCTTATTTTATCGAAAATTATTGTCTTAAATATACTATCATTTTCATTATTGTTTTATCAAATTTTCTTATTTGATTACTAGTGTAATTGACATACAATTAAAATAATTGTTTAGTAATGATACTTAGTTTAATTTTTATTAAGCCCTAATCTTGTAAATATAATTTTAATTTCACGAAAGATCGATATAACATATTCAGATTGAATTGGTAATATAGTATATCGTATTACATATTGGCGTTAGTAATTTTAATATGATTTTAAATTTTGAGTCTGCATAAAGATTTAATATGTCTTAATAGTCTTTAGATTTTGGTATTAATTATAAGTGTCTTATTCATATACAAATTTATTTTCCTTTAAGTTAAATTTATACTAAGCATTCAAATGTTATAAATATCACTTCATGCATATTTTAGTGATTTAGTAAATCATTTATTGGACTAAAATAATCTAGGTGTAAGATTGTTAATAATTTTAGTCTTTATTATGAGTCTTATATGACCTCACGTTCTTTTATTCCTACTTAATATGTCTTGTTTTAACTATCTTATTTAAATGCAAAACATATACTTCTAATTTGTTATTTTTAACTTTGCAAATCTTAACCATAGCTAATTACGTAGCTTTTTAGTCTTAGTCATTATTTTATCGTTGTATATTTGTTAATGATATTTTAATTTAGATTATGCTCAATACAGTACTAATTTAAATTTTAATAGTTCAAGTTTGTCACACTAACTTTTCATTTCAAAAGAAAATTAATTTATTTATAAAGAAGGATTCTGTTAGTATACGAATTTATTTCCTTTTAATTCTAATATTATACTAAATATCCGATTGCTATTATTATTATTTCATGTATATTTGTTTCATTCTAAAGATTTATTGAATCATTTATTAGATTAAAGATAATTTGTAATTTAATTTAATTTACAAAACTTAATTGAAGATATGCGTAAATAATTTTCGTAGTTATTTAATTTTTTTTTTAATAGTAATTATAGATGAGAATAATTATTATAATACGAAGATGTTTATTACACAGGGACAGGAGGGAGTCGGGCTACAATCTGAGCCCCTACACCCTTCTGAATAGCTAAACCCACTCTATGAAAAAGTAAACCACCCACTTTAATCATATTAATTATTATTATTTTTGTTGTTCTATATCCTTATCGGAATTTTGTTAAATAAAGTTGATACTAATTGTGAATGCAAACATTACTTTATTAAAATTATTATTACTCTTATTAAATTATTATCATCTACAATTAGCAATTATTAATATTGATGGTTGAACTATTATTCTAATTACTCTTATAAATATTAATAAGTCCCAAAAATTACTATCAACATTTATGTGGTTACTCCATAATTTATTTATCCTTCACATAAGTCCATGTGTTCAGTAAGTTTCTATTTGATTTACAAGTTATATCAATTATGCTAATTTCACTATTATCCTTATAGTATTAGATTGTTTACGTGTTCATACTTTTTAGATTAATTATTATCAAATCCTAAAATCATTGGTGTACCCTACAATTTTTACTTCATTACAATTATAAACAATCAACAAACAAATCAATCAATCAGATAAATCTTTTAATTATTGATAGCTTTTAGTGATTAAAATTTATCTCACAAACCCAACCCAGTTCTAAACTAATCTAGTTCACTTACTGGCACTGGCTATTCCCATATAAGATCTAATAGTGAGCTCTGATACCAACTTTGTAGCGCCCCCTAAGCTAACAGCTGACTAACCCAAGAATTTAACTAAATAAAGAGGCACTAACGGATCTAAATTAAACACTTAAACTTTCAATTAAGAAATTTGCTACAAAAACTTAACCCAGAGCTAACCCCGCTCAGGAAAATAAATACAAGAACTCCTCTCCAATGATACATATAAAATAATCATTTGGTTTACAATTAGAATATACAACAAATTAAACATATCAGTATATAATCAAATAACGAAGTTAACTCCTCGAAACTTTCGCTTGCATAACTCGCTCTCATCATCAAAATCAAAATTGGGGAATAATTAACATTTAACTTCTAAGTAATCATATGCAGATTTGGAAAACAAATTTGGAAAACATTAGAAGACAACAAAACCACTGAAATAAACAATCATGTATATGGACCTAAACTCCTCCTTTAGTTTCTGCGGTGACATTTACACACCTTATAATTTCTGTGGTGACATTTACACACCGTAATACTGAAGACGTAAAGCAATCTATGGGTGAAAGTTACACACCCGTAATATTGATGCCAATTCCACACCTATTATTAATATTGCGGTGTATCGCCCTAGCCATAAGAATATGAAGGAGCGTATCCAATATACCATAGATGGAAATTCTCATTTCCCAAAGACAATCATAAAGATAAACAAAGCGTGGAATAAACGAATAGACAATGCATGAGTTTATTAAACAAAGACTTTCGTAAAAGAAATAACAATGATTACAAAACTTTTAAATGCATTCCCACCTCTTTTGATGACAAGCCTCGCCTACCTCGAGATCCATGATCCACTGGTTCATTCTTTGAATCAATCGTTGTTAATAGAATCTAACTGATAATCACACAAGCACTCTAAGAGTTTAGCCAAAAGACTTACAGAAGAATCATACAATTCTATCTAATGGTTCTAAGCCCATTATGATATCTTATTCTCTATCTTTGGTATAACTAAAAGTTTACTAATCCAATTAGATTGATTACACAGTTCATTAGATATGTCTTATGAATATCTACAATTTTGTAGAAGGAACTAAAGGTCAACCCAGACCACAAGTGGTCCAATTTATTCAGATAGGAAAACTATGCATAAGCCCAAGTGCATTAAATAAGCCCATTAACTTAGGGCCCAGTCCAACTAATGGTCAATAACAGTCAACAATAACGGTCAATAGAGTCAACTAACGGTAAACGTCAGTCAAAGGTCAAGTCCAAGGTCCATTGGTCAACGGAGTCAAAGTATGGTCAACGGTCACGTCTAGTCAAAGGAGTTAACTCAGTCAGACATCTGACTGGTAACAGGGTTCAAATACAGGCCATTGCCCAGGCCAAAATCACTAATGCACAATCAAGATGCAAATACAAACATGCCAAAACTAAACAAATGCATTTCTAACTTCCTTGTAAAAGTACACTAAACTTCAGCTCATACAACACAACTTCAAAGTCACAATATTCATATGTTCAATACCAACGCCAGCTCCATTTATGTACCATGAACCCCAACAGTTCATTCAATATCTTCAAGTGTAACTCAACTCCATCACATATCAATCACACCCACAGTTCAAATCATCCATTTCAGGTCCAGCATCTTCAATTAGCCAAAGCACCCCCATACAAGTTACTAACTTCGCCTTTTCTCAGAAATCACCACCACTTCAAATCCACCCCAACATTAGTTCACCACACCTGCAATCTCATTACAATAACATCCACCATCTCTAGATACAACATCTCCTAATTAACACAACCAACAACAGCATCCTAGCTTTGCCAACAATTTCACTTGCAATATCAACAACCCTTCATTGTATAACATCCGTAGCTCCACAACAGTACTCATTGCACTAGCACCACCATTCTTCAGTTAATCCCATTCATCTTCACCTTCTAATTCTTCTTTGCACCTCAATTGAAACTGTAACTCAATATACAATCATTCTACATATCTTCATAACAGCAACAACAACATACCAATACCTTTCCATATACATTCCCTTCACCACCAGTTCACTCCATGACTGCAAACACCACCACTGCCCTTGCTTCTTCATAATACAACTATGACTCTTAACACTTCTCAATCACAGTCATCATCTTCATTATCAATACCATGTTGATCAACTCAAATTCAGTCAACAACTTCAAAACCAGCAACAACAAAACTCTTCATCTCAGACCTCACTTCAACTCCAAATCCCTTGAACTGAAATTACTTGAACCCTATCAACAATTAAACAACCCAACTCACCAATTATTCTTCATCTGTAGTTCTCATTTTAGAAAACTTAATCTTCAACTTCAATTCGTCAAAACCCTGAATTAATAACCAAACCTCAATTACCTCAATCTAATTCATATTCTTCATCTGTAGATTCCAGCTCAAACCACCTAATTTACAAGAACCCTAATTTCTGGTTGATCAAGAACCCTAGTTTATATGAAAACAAAATTAAACCTTCATATTATCATCTACGCTTTAATTAACAACACACCCAATAATTAAAACACCAAAACACTCTCAATTTCATAAAGAAATCAATCAAAACAGAAACCCCAAATTAAGGAAACCCTAATTTACCTGGTTCTGTGATTCTTCATAAGAACAGCTTTACATCAACAAATTAACACCAACCCATTTCGTTCTCCATCACCAACCACTGAAATCCATCTTTAATTCAATCAACTCTTCAATATCTTGAACACAAATCGAACCCTGAATTCAATTCTACAGTAGTAACCAATTTTCTCCTCCGATCTAATTCCACCACAGAACCAACATCTTCACCTTCGATTCATCTTGCTGACAAGTTTCTAAGCAATTCTCACACGATAACAAACTCAATTCTTCGAATTGAGATCGACAGAGAAGTGAAAGAGAAAGAACAGAGAAGAAGAAAGAAGAAGGAAGAAAGAGAAGAAGAAAAGATAAATGAGAGATTATACTCTCGACACGGGTAGATAAGGTCGACCATAATTTATCAAGGCACCCAGAAAAATTATACGGGCAGCCAGGGTGGCTCAGATGCTCTTCGATTATACTGATGAAATCTTCTTCGTCCGATACCCGAATGACACGTTCGAGTAGTCTATTCCACGTAACTTTTCGAGATTTATCTAACGATACTAGTTTCGTATCTAGATCGTTGTTAGATTAATTTCTATTAATTAATGCACGTGTTAAACTAATCGAGTTATTATCGTCTAATTAGTCACTTGACCAGTCTAATAGCGTTGACGAGTTTGAGGGTCACTACAGCAATGAAGATGAAGCTCATGAAGATGTTTCAGTGGGTGATGTTGAGCAAGAAGTGCGATAACAACAACCAGAAGCTGAGTTGAGAAGATCCAGCAGGACCAGATTACCTTCAACAAAGTATACACCACATGAGTATGTGATGCTCACAGATGCAGGTGAACCAGAGTTTTATCAAGAAGCTCTTAGTGTTCCTGAAATTCAGAAGTGGTTGAAATCCATGAAAGAAGGGGTTGGCTCTTTAGATGATAATGACACTTTTGATTTGGTTGACAAGCCTGGGAACCAGAAAATTCTGAATAACAAGTGGGTGTATAGAATCAAGACTGAAGATGGTAACTCACAACCAAGGTACAAATCACGCTTAGTTGTGAAGGGTTATGAGCAGAGAAAGGGTATTGACTTTGACGAGATTTTCTCACCGGTGGTGAGATTTCCTTCTATTCGGGTTGTCTTGGCAATAGCCGCTAGTTTGGATCTTGAGATAGAACAACTAGATGTCAAGATAGCATTTCTTCACGGTGAGTTGGAGGAAGATGTGTATATGGCACAACCCGAGGGTTTTGAAGTCAAAGGCAAAGAGCACATGGTATGCAAGCTAAAGAAGAGTCTTTATGGTTTGAAGAAAGCTCCAAGAAGATGGTACAAGAAGTTTGAATCATTCATGAAGGAACATAGGTACAAGAGGACGGCTTCAGATCATTGTGTATTCATTCAAAAAAAATTCTGATGGTGATTTTCTTACTCTTTTGCTATATGTTGATGACATGCTTATTGTTGGCAAAGATAAGAAAAACATTGACAGGTTGAAGTCATATATGAGCAAGTCTTTTGCTATGAAAGACTTGGGTGCAGCAAAGCGTATTCTTGGCATGGAGATCACTCGTGATAGGAAAGCGAGGAAGTTGTGGTTATCACAAGAAAGCTACATTGAGAAGGTGTTGCAAAGATTCAACATGGACAAGTCCGAGCCGGTAAGTTGTCCACTTGCAAACCATTTTAAGTTAACTCGTGATCAATTTCCAGGGAATGATATTGAGAAACGGAAGATGGAGAAAATTCCTTATGCATCCGCAGTTGGTAGTTTGATGTATGCAATGGTGTGTACAAGGCCGGATATAGCTCATGCAGTTGGAGTGGTAAGCAGATTTCTATCAAATCCTGCTATGGATCATTGGGAAGCAGTGAAATGGATACTACGGTATTTAAGGGGTACTTCTAATATGTGTTTGTGCTATGGAGGTGACAAGCCAGAGTTAGTTGGTTACACAGATTCAGATTTGGCAGGTGCTCAAGACATTCTCAAGTCGACATCAGGTTACTTATTTACCTATGCAGGGGGAGTTGTGTCTTGGCAATCCAAGTTACAAAAATGTGTGGCATTGTCTACTACAGAGGCAGAGTACATTGCAGCTACATAGAGTTGCAAGGAGATGATATGGATGAAGAGGTTTGTTAGAGAACTCGGTGTGAAGCAACAAAGGTTCATCGTTTACTGTGATAGCCAGAGTGCCATCCATCTCAGCAAGAATTCG
The DNA here is from genome assembly GCA_023529315.1 of Papaver bracteatum. Lineage (NCBI taxonomy): Eukaryota > Viridiplantae > Streptophyta > Magnoliopsida > Ranunculales > Papaveraceae > Papaver > Papaver bracteatum. Next base: position 1,908,881 of record JAJJWX010003739.1, on the reverse strand, counting down.
AGTTTTCACTCAAGGTCCAAGCACATCAATATTAGGTATCAGTGGATACAAGAAGTTCTCGACGAGAAGGTCTTATATATTGAGAAAATCCATACAGATGACAACGGTTCTGATATGATGACAAAGTCGCTACCAAAATACAAGCATGTATATTTCTGCAGCAGGGCATGTTTGGTGGTGACGGGTACCTTGCCATAAGTCGTGAGGGGCAGATTGTTGGGCATGTTCCCTCCTTATGGGTCTAGCAGGCTAGCCCTTAACAAATTAAGGGGGAGTGACTAACAAGTGTCCTTGTTAGCTATATGTTTTCATTCGAAAACATCCAGGAGACTAATTTCATTTTGCATCTCTTCTCAAACCCGTAAAGAGAGAGAAAGAGAGGAAGAAGAGAAAGAGAGTGAGGGAGAAGATTAAGCCACCAATTTTTGGTGAGATTGAAGTATCTTGAAGAGAAGGAGAAAGGGTTCTTGTCAAAGGATCTTTTGGTTGTTGTGGTGAAGATTGATTGATCAATTTCCACATCTCTTCAAAAGGGGGAAAAATCTAGGGTTTGTTCAAACTCTAGTAGTAAGTATCTCATCTCTTGCTATTGTCAAATTGATAGTGTATATTATCTATTTGGTGAATGAATTGTTGATCCATCCTTAGGGGTGAGTGTAATTAGGCAAATTTGTATCCAAGTGCTATAGGCACCTTGAAGTAGAGTGTATCCCCAAATTGGGAGAATTGTATGTAACTCATTGTTTGATTATAGTGGAAGATTTGCCCGTGGTTTTTTACCCTTCACCTTGGAGGGGTTTTTCCACGTAATTGCCGGTGTTGTGTGATTGCTTCTATATCGTAGTAGTTGTATTATTTCCGCATTTGTATATCATTGCTTGTGTAGGTTTCGTAATGCGCATAGCGGCTCGAATTTCGTAAGCCTCCCCCAACAATAATCAGGTGGGTTGTCTTTACTACTGTCGATAGGCGTGTGCTGATTTTTCCGAAGGGAAACAAGGTAGACCAATTATCGATTTACCTTGATGTTGCAAACTCTGCTACTTTGCCATATGGGTGGAGTAATTATGCGCAATTCTGTTTGGCAATCATCAATCAAATCCATGACAAGCATACAGTGAGAAAAGGTACATCTTTTGTTGTAGCTGTAGTATTATTTAGTCGTTGGTTACAACAGTGGATCTATCTATCAGTTTATACATTTATCCGATGAGATCTTTCTAGACACTTCGAATATTGTTTTACATATGAACTAAGTTTAGTACATAAGGTTGTTTTTTTTTCCATCCTTTTTAACTACAAGAAACATGTGAACATCGGGTATTATTTAGTCCGCCCTTGGGAATCTAATGCTAACTTCAGCCGTTCTGCATTCTGTAGATTCAGCACTTAAATTTACTACAGGAGAACCTGATTGGGGTTTTACATCATTCATGCCTCTTAGTGAACCCAATGATCCTGGTAGAGGATATCTCGTAAATGATACTTGTGTTATTGAAGCAGATTTTCCTGGCCACACCGTCTGTTCAGAGTTAATGCCAAACCCTATACAAGCAATACAGTCAGGTGAAACAGTGTCCTTGCCCAAGAATCCAAGAGCTGGTCAATTGTTTGAAGAAGGGAACCACGGCCTAATTGATGAAACATAAGAAAACATTGGAGGCTTCAGTGTTCTGAAAGCACAAGCACCATTGTATAAACTGATCTGGTTAAAATAAGGTCACATTGCTTCAAGCAAGGTTCTTTCGACCTCTTATGATGCTCAAGTACTGATTGTTGCTGATATTATGAAATCCATTATAGAAATGAATCAATCCCGTCTAATTGAGCTGTCTACCGAAATAGTCAACACATGGGAGGAGAAAATAAAGATGGCTGAAAGTCTTGATTTCCATGTCGAGTGGCTTCGTAAGCGCCTCGAGGACGTGAAAAAAAGAACTCCATGAAATGCAAAAGCTTGAAGTTGAATTTGAGGAGCTGAGTCAATCTTTATCGGATGCACAAGCGAGGGTGACCAGAGCAGATAATGAAGTAAAGAAGTTAAGAGTCGGAGCTGCTTGCAGCTAAGGATGAGTTAGTGAAGGCACAAGAGAACAAGGCCGCTTTAGAGAGTACAATTGGACCTGTACTAGCAAACGTGGAAATGTGCCTAGGGAAAGGTAAGAATCTACTGTTTGATGGGTTGCTTTAGTGGTGATTGTGAATGCCTTTTGCATTAGTAATCACCTTTTCAGTCTCTTTGATTTCTGTGTTACATTAATTGTATTACTTCTTGAGTTTTCGTACTCACTTAAACTTATTTTGTTCAAGAATTATTTTGTGCTCATCTAAATCGGGTCTATTCATGTAACAATCGGATTATGTTTCTCACAACAGTGGTCAGAACTTACTAGTAATATGGCGATTATTATTTTTTTGATTCGAAAAAGAATTTCATTGATTTCAGATAGAGATTACATCAGCTTCCTGGGCAACCCAACCTTGAATATCAGGAGGGAACTCGTCAAAATATTCAAAATCTGCTCTCAACAATCTAGCTTTTTTAGCTAGCTTATCTGCAATACCATTAGAATCCCTCCTAACTGACACACATTGCTAGTGACTAATTTTATTCAAAAGATACGTAATACGTATCCAAAATTAAACCTTGATTCATCCAATGAACACTAGGAACTGATTCATTGATGGATTTAACCAGTACTTCACTACATATTCAAAAATGACATTGTTAAACTTCCTTGAGACAACAAGAGATATAGCTGCCTTCATAGCCCTGCACCCTAGTTCCTCCACTTCTATTCCTTGCTTCATTCCTCCATTAAAATATTGTCCTTGCACACCACAGCAGGTACCTGCAAAATCACTCACAAATAGTCCTATACCACTCTGCAAGTTTTCTGTAAAAATAAAATGCATCTAAATTATCTTCAGATAACCAATAACTGGAGACTTCCATCTTAAAGCCTACAAGAGAGTATTTGTATTAACTGAGGTGTCAGAAACATGATAAACCATCTTGTTGATGCTATCAGGAGTCACCATCCTATTTGGATTATGGTTCTGGATAGGGGTGAGCATGGGCCGGTATGGACCAGTTTTCACCTCATCCGCATCTAATCTAATGCACTACGGATTTTAAATTCGATATCCGCATCCAATGGATGCACGGATGGACGGATTGGATGCGGATAATCCAATGGATTTGTTTTAGTTAAAATTTATAGTAATAAAAAAAATAAAGCCAACACAATTGACTCCTTATAAAACCTACATATCATATATATGCATACAAATATAAAAATACCATGTACAACACCCAAGCAAACACCTTAAAAATTTCTAATAATCCATCGTATTTTCTAGAACTATATAAATGCCCTTAATTTAACGGATATGGGTGTCCAACAGATTTTCAAGGTTGCATCCGGGCCCGGTCCGTAATCCATTGGATTTCAAATATTCCATCTGCATCCAACCCATTAACAAACAGTCCGGGCATCCATCCTCAAAAGAACGGTTGGTCCCGATTAAATCCGCGGATTACGGACCAGACGCTCACCCCTAGTTCTGGAAGACTTTTGAGCATTTATCCTTCCAGATAGCCCATATAGATACCATAAGTAGTTTGTTTAAGTCTTCTCTTAAAAGACATGTACCAAAATTCAAATTAACACCAGTAGTGAACCAAGATATAACCCAGTTCCTAAGAGATCCATGTTGTAATAAAAAAATTCCAACACCAATGTTTAGAGCTAACCAAATGGATTTAGCATAGGGACAACTGATGAAAAGATGATCACTGGACTCACTAGGATGATCACACAAACTACAATTAAGATCAATTCCAATCTTGTATCTAGAAAGCTTGTCCCTAGTTGATATAATATCATTGATGCATTTCCAGGCACATAATGTAACTTTGTGGGGAAGCTTAATCTTCCATAATTTTTTCCAAACCCGTTGAGGAACAGAATGAGTACGTGCAGTAGAGTGAGGATGTATAGACAAAACATTGTACAAATTTTAACAGAGAATACACCTTTTATATCTATCAACCAAATAAAAGAATCATTTCATATAACATGAAGATTCATTGCTATAATTTTATAAGCAGAATCAGGTTCAAAAAGATAATGAATTAGTAACACATTCAAATTCCTAGTGCCAACATGAGAGACCTCAGAGACAAAAGTATAAGAAATAGTATTAACTAATCCTTCAGCAGGAACAGGAGGGTGATCTAAGCCTATGACCCAATAATCAAGCCAAATATTAATCCTAGTTCCACATCTTAGGGCAATTCCTATGGCAATGGCCAAACTCAAACATTTGTTGAGCCACATGGATGGACAAGCTGGGTTTTCCACTATGGTAAGCCTAGGGCGTCAGACCACCAGGCGCGCGTCCGAAAGACATACACTGGATTTAGAATACAAAATGCGTGCGTTGACGACACAACCGTTGGCGTTGGAAGATCACAATCGGGTGTTGGAGGGCCCAACGCGGGCGTTAGACACAAAGTCTCTAACGGTCGACTCTCCAACGGTCGAATTTCAACACTACAAATTCGTTCTACTAATTTCATTTTCACTCATACCATTGCCATTTCATTCTTCTAAAACTCTTCTAGATCAAAATTTTCTAATAAAATATGAACAACTTAGTGAGAAGGGCGGTGAATAGTTAGAATAAGAAAATAGATCGGCACCGCTGCCTCAAACAGGTGTGGATTATTCTCAAAATCGAGAAGATGAGTTCGCTTCGCCAAATATCATTGTTGATCCATCATTAGTCTCAGGTCATGTGTCGGGGCATCATGATCGGTCTGAGGAATATCATACCATGAAAGGTGGAATTTCAAAATTAAATGTTGTTTATGTTGGTATACCATCGGCAGTCCGAGAAAGGGTTGACAGATATCCTTGGCGTGCACTTTATAGAATGACGCCTAGAAAACATGACAACAAAATTCCGAAAATAGTAGTAGAAAGGTGGTGGATGACGATCCACACATTCCATTTTATGGATTTAGAAATTGGTAAGTTTTTTCAACTTAACTTAAATTAAGTTTTTAAATAATTTTAAATAATCAAAAGAATTAATCATAGTTTATATTATACTTGTAATAGGAATTACTCCCCTTGATTTGTATTTCATTGTTGGGATCCCAAGTGGAATGGGAAACCCGCCACCATTCAACCAAGGCGAATTGGTATCAAATAGTAAATGGGGGACGATTTGTCCCTCGTTTGTGGAATCAGAAATACGTCGAGATTTGAAAGGAGGTGGGATTAGATGTTCAGCCTTGAATAGTTTCCTGATCAAACCCAGAACATGTAGATGACTATCCTGAACTCGAACTGATGTTTATCTTATGGGTACTTGGTCAGACATTTTTTCCAAACTCAACTTCTATTGCTCATGTTGGTTGGCTTGAAGTGTTAGAAGATCTCGATAAAGCACCAGATTATGACTGGGGATCTACAATTTTAGCAGAATTATACTGTGTGTTGGATAAAACGTCCATGGGCGATCAAAAATTCACTGGTTTTTGGGGCATCATAGAGGTAAATATCAAACTTCTTACTAAAATTATGGAGTAATGTGCAGTATTGGCGGTATACCTACTTCCGTGTTGGTACACCAATCCTAAAATACGTGACACTTAGATTTCCAATGTTGGACATGTATACGAAGAACAACTTAGGTTCCATTTTTGTTCACAGGTTACATCATATGACTCAGAGCCACAACAACGTAGTTGTTCACCCTTACGTTTATTTACCTCAGTATGGTGATGATGTTAGAGTACGTACTCTTGATTATTCTATGCGTAGAGTTGTTTTTTACAGTCCGGAATCACCAAGAGGGGTTTGGTATCTGGGAGAAAGAGTATAGTACCAAATACAAGGTATATTTGCAATTGCAAGTAACCTGCTACAACAGATGCAAACCTCTACATCATATTTTAATCGGCTGAGAATAACCGGTTTGGAGAGGTATGAACTAAATACAAGGACTGATATTATTGAAGCGCAATATCTCAACTGGTACACGTCTATTACGAAGCCTGTAATTGGGACACGGAACATGCACGCCTATGGGTTTGATTTCCCAAGGTTATCAAACATGTGCCATAATCCAAATATCGTTCCTAGCCAACCACCTCCAAAAGAGCCAAGCTGTATGACTTATCCCAGGACGGGTGCAAGTTCTTCATCATCTTCGTCAAATATGCCCAGGATTCATTGGGAGCTGCAAAGTATTACTTCACAAGGTGAGCCAACCACGATCCCCATTGTTTCCCAAGGTATGGACCGTGATTATCCTTAATACAATGTCACTGCCAATAAAGATGAGTTGCGGAGTCAACTCAACGATTTGTATTGGCTAAATCGGCAAGTAGAGGCGATGCACTTGGAACAACTACGAAAATGGCAGACAGACACAATGTTTGGATTGACTCCAACTGTAAGTCCATCTGCAACTGATGATGGGCGGTGGTCACATTCTTCCAATTCCACCAGGAGAAACAGATCATTGCACGAAAATGAAGAAACCAACAGGTTATGGCAAGAAAGTGAAGAAACAGTGGTGTGAGAAATACAGCACAATACTTCACCACAAATTGTGCATGTATCTCAACCTCAGGCATTTCGGCTTGAACCTATGCGCATTTCATCATCATTCTAGCCTTACATCCCAAGTGCTCCCTACAACCCAAATGAATGCTACACACCAATACCACCATAACAACAAACCTCTTATATGCTTGAAGGACCGAGTACACAGAGTGCTTTCCAATCGCCTAATTTTGTTTAGCCAGGTATATCCCCAGGTCTATCCCCAGGTCTATCAACAATTGGAAATTTATATACTATGTGTTGGCAAGTGGGAATGTCCCAGGTCTTAAAATTACGACGGTCTTAATTAAATAAAATTACATATGTTTAAAATTAAGCGTTTTACATTAGCTTCACTGAATTACGGCGGACTACAAACGCTTTAAAATTAAGAATTTTACATTAGCTTCACTGAATTACGGCGGACTGCGGACTACCTTAGCTTCAAAGAAGGGGTTGAAACTGTTCAACACCTTAAGGATCTCGAAACATTTTTCGAAAGTAAAAGACGCATTTTTCCATCTTCGCCATTCAGACAAAGATCTTATTACCATCTCAGCATCAGTTTCACCTCTCAGTCTATATCGATTGGCTTGTATGGTTAAAGCTACAAACTCACTTACTTTTTTCTTAATTGTACGAAAACGATCTTTTATGTCGCATATAGCACGACGACTCGGATTATGTGTGTCACTACAGAACCCGTCGTGAATAACCACCCAGAAATTCACCAATGGATAGTTTGCTGAAGTAAGCTAAGTAAATAAAAATACATAGTTTCTGCAAATAGATTCATCTTCTTCTTTAGTATACGGAGCGCGCCGAACTAACAAGGGACGAGACATGTTCAAGAAGTTGAAAATTTGTTGAAGTTGAAGATTTTTTTTAAGCTCAAAGAAGAGTAAAGAAGACTAGATGTGTGAATGTGAATTTGGAGTTAAAATGAGTAGTATTTATAGAACTCAAAAATTATAGCCGTTAGATCACAAGAGTTTTCAGCCGTCCAGATTCAATCGTTGGCGCTTCTGTGAAAAACGCGACGCTGGGAGGACAAGCGCTTGTGCTCTTATCAAAAATGTGCGCTGGAAAGAAAAGCGCCAACGTTCTGGGTTCAAGCGCGGGCGTTTGAGGAAAGATCGCCCGGCCTAACACAGAGCGCTAGCTAGAACCTCCAACTCAATGAACAAACTAACAAATTTGTTGGTTTGAACATCCATTTTTCATGTTTGTTCATCCCATAGTGGGAGCAAAATGAACAAACTATCGTGTTTGTTCATTCCATAGGAACTGCTCTTACATACCAAAAGTTATTACTCTTAATAATTTATATATACCTCTCCATATTCAAGAACAGCTTTCAATCAGTTTCTGCAAGTAGAGAATACTAGAATTGTGAAAGTACTTAGCACTTATAACTTTTACCCACAACTCATCCAGTTCATTAATGATTTTCCATACCAACTTACAAATGAGAGCAATATTAAAAGTCTCTAGATCTCTAAATCCTAGCCCACCTAAATCCTTAGACTTGTTAATATTATCCCAAGCAATAAACCTAATACCTTTACCAGTTTTATGTCCTCACCAAAAATTCCCCTGCAAAGAATCAAGTTTATTGATTAGAGTAGTTAGGATTTTAAAACAGCACATTTGATAAGTAGGCAGTGAATTCAAAACATATTTAATCAAAGTAGATCTACTTGCTTGGTTAAGAATGGTACCTATATAATTCTTGAGCCTAGCTTCAAAAGATTGAACTATAACATCAAAGGATTTTACATTAGAATGACCAAGAAGCAAAGGGGCACCAAGATCTTTTTATGAATCAGTGACTATAGACATATTATTAAGAGCAGTAGCAAGATCAACACAAGTGGTGGGACTTATATTCTTGCTGAAATACACACAATATTTGTCAAAATTAAGCATTTGACCAGAAAGATCACCAAAATCTTAAAGATTGGCTTGATCAAGATTAAAATATCATCAGTGAAAAGCAAATGTGATATTGGGGAAGCTTTCCTAGAAACTTTAATACATGTGATATCTTTATTATATTCATCAACAAGCAAAGATATAGTTAGGAATTCCATAGCTAATGTAAAAAGATAAGGGGATAAAGGATCCCCTTGTCTAATTCCTCTAGTAGGGACAAACTGGCCATAAAGTGAGCCATTAAGCAAGACATTAATACTAGTAGTAGAAACGCACTGCATAATAAGATTGAAAAATTCATATTTAAAATCAAAACTCTCAAGAACTTTATTTAGAAAATTTCATTCTAATATGTCAAAATCTTTTGACAAATCAAGTTTGAGGGTCATTGTACCACTGAAACCTTCCTTTTGTTTCATTGAATGAATTATTTCATGAGCAATTTAGTGTTTGGGTCGTATGCTTTTCCAATTTAGTGTGTGGGTCATTGACCCATTAGTCAAACAAGTCAACTAGCGGTTTTAGCCAGCTGTTAGGTTAGAGTTAAAGTCCGTCGGTGGTGATATTCATTTGGACCACACGTGCACAGTTAGAACAACCAAAAGACAAAGAAGATTTAACGGTGGAAGTGGAGAAACGATGGTTGGTTTGAATTGAATTGGCAGTAGCGATGAAGTAAAAATTAAAACTGTTAGCAGATGATAGAGGCACAACCCAAAACCACAAATCTAATATTGGAATGGCACAACCCAGAATCACAAATCCAATCCCAAGATGATAATGGCACAACCGAAAATCACAAGTCCATGTATCGTTAATCGAGCTCACAAATCCATGTTTTCATTACATTCAAATTGAAAATCACCACCAAAATAACAATAATCAAAAAAAAAATTAAAAAAAAAATTGATGCCTAAGTAGGTTACTTATCTATTTTATGTCGATTTCTGGCTTCAATTTCTCTGTAAAAAACTCGAGCAGCGATTATGTTCTTATTGCGAAATGTAAATTGCATCTCCTGGTTTTCCAATATTCGGAACACTCTCTAGTGCTTGCAACTTAATCATTTGGCGGAATGTAAACCGTCAGATTGGAGCAAGAAGATAAAAAATGGTTCCTGGATTTATATGTGATAATGGTTTTGTCCTGAGAAGGAGATGATGGTGATATTCAATGAGGAAGAAGAAAAGTGGACGGTTGTGGTCATGGGGGAGAAAATGGTAGGTTTTTGTTAAGATGGATACATTTAACGGCTGTTTACCATGTTAACGATTTGACCCAACAACATAATTGACTAGCGAGTCAATGACCCAAATACTAAATTGGACAAATTTAGGACCCAAACCCTCTACTATACCAAAATCTACGACCCAAACACTAATTTGCTCTTCATTTTACTAGCCAATATCTTAGAAACAATCTTATAAGAGGCATTGCATAAAACTATTGGTATAAATTCAGCTGGAGATTTAGGACTTTTACACTTTGGGATAAGAGAAATATAAGTCCTATTTAGACTTCTAGGAATGTGACCACTTTATACCATAATTATATCCTTACCTACCAGGGACCACTGAGATTGATAAAATCCAGCTTGGAAACCATCAGGACCAGGAGCACTCTAAGCATGCATATTCTTAACAACATTTTTTATTTCAAGATCACTAGGCATGGCATAAATCAAATCATTGTCAGCATTATACAAAATTCTAGGAATAATATCAAAAGCATGATCAGGAAAGACCATATCCCTGACCCAGTTTCCATTACTATCCCATAAAGCATTTATATTGTTGGTATGCAATCTTTTATTAACCACATAATGGAAATATCTAGTGTTATTGTCCATATCAAAAACAGATTTATCTCTAGATTTTCTTTATATAAATTAGCTTGAATTCTATACCATTTGAAATTCCAAATCACTAGTGATTGCTTTTACTATAATATGATGGTTATTAGACCTAATCTCATTTTGGGCAGTTTCCAACCACTTTTGAATATTATGATGTTTTGTTGGATGTCACCAAATTTCATCATATTAATTCCACTGAGATAAATCAATTCTAGCATTTTGTTTTCATTGATTTAGTTTAAAAGCATGACTACCATGAACATCAACATTCCAAGAAGAATCAAGATTTTACATAAAATTGATATGCCAATCCAAGTTCTGAAAATTTTAAAGGGCCTCCAAAGATTTCTAGGAATATGATCAGTTATAAAAAGCACGGGACAATGATCAGAAGCAATAAAATTCAGATGCAAAAGCTTAGCATTTGAGAAATTCTTAGGGCCATGTCTAACCTAGATTTCTTAGTCCCATTTCCATAAGAATTACTAGTCCAAGTAGAATTCCTACCTTCATAACCAATATCAATTAGACCAGCATCATTGACAACATCTTGAACTCATTTATCAGAGCTATTATTTTTTTTGTCCAAATGGAAATTTAAATCTGCTAATAATAACCAAGGATGTTGAACATCTTTACTAAACTCAGAAATATTTTGGATTTTCTTAGGCTCAGTATAAGTAGAGTCATACATGAAGGAAATAAGGTCCTTTGGCTTGCTAGAACTCAATTGAACCAATACATGAATGATATTATTTTTACATCCAATAACTTCAACATTAATACCATCTTTCGACATGAGAATTAGACCACCAGCATATCTAACCCTATCAATGCAATCATAATTAGAATAGTGCACATTCTTTGCTCATCAATATTTTTTTCACAAAGAAAATAAAAGACTTCGGGTTTTTACCAAATTTTGAAATTGATATTTTGTGAATTTATTAGCAATGCCTTGGACATTCCATGATAAAATCTTCATTTTGAAATTTAAAAACCTTAAAAAATTAAAAGATCAGGATTAAAAATGATTACCTTAGTCTCCAATGTGCTGCAATGCTGGGCATCCCTTACTATGACCATGCGTGTTTCCTGTGTATTCACCAGTTTTCCATTACTACTTTCTCCATGTTCCAGAACATGAGCGACTGGAATATAATTTCTTCGCCTCTTTCCCAACCTTTTCCCTTCATCAATATCAGCATGAGCATCTTCACAATCAATAATTGAGTTAACATCATAACTATCCTTTGGAGGAACAAAAGCAGCACCTTTGATTTCATTCCTCTTAGAAAAACTATGGACTTGATATCCTCCTCTAGCAATCACTAACTGCTTCCTTTCACCTTTCGTAAATTCACCAAATAAATGAGGCTTAGAATGAGCCTTATCCAGAAAATCTGCATCATCCTTATAAGCACCTTTTGCATGATCAATAATGAAGCATATTGGACAAATTTTGTATGGATGTTTCTCATAAAAGAATTTGATCCATCTGGTTGACCATTCATTAATAATTTCCATAACTCATCTCTTCAAATGATAGTTAAGATGTACTTAAACACACACCCTAACAAGGTCACCTCCAACTGGAACACAATCTTATGTCTCAATTTCCAAAATTGCACCCATAATGCTGCCATTTTTAGTAATGGCCTTCACATTCATATGTTCTGGGAGAATTTTCTTAACTTGGATCCAAAAGCAATGTTTACTCCAGTCCAAATCTTGATAGATAATCTCAGAATTATAATAACAAAAATTAATCAGATACCCATCGATACTCCAGGGGCGAGTATCAAAGACTTTTTTGCGAGTATCTTTATCTTTGAATCGAAACTCCATGATGTTATTATCCAGTTCAAAAACCTTAATTAATATCCCCAGCTGGGATAAAATCCCAAATGAAACCAAGAAATTTTTCTACAGTTTTAAGACTCATTTCTCCGTCAACAAATTTTTTACCAACCAAACTGAATTTCTTCTTTCTCTTCATCTTTATCAGCATGATGATAAATAACCTCATCTACATTTCCAAGATCCAGCGCATCTTGCATAAACTTTGTAGCTAGATCTGAAACTGATTTAGAATTTTTTTTCGTCATTTGACCAACAATAGAATTTTTATAAACTAAGAGAGCATTTTTGAGGTGAATGAAACCCTATGAATCTACATATTTATAGAATTGTACCCCTAGAAGAATCGGAAACAAATTGAAATTGTGATTATTATAACAATACATAATGGCAAGGCCATGTGAATGGATGCAAAAGTGAGATCGTTTGTGACTTGTTTGAATGGTTTTTGTACTCCATCCTTGCATAAAAGAATAGAAAATGTAAGTGTTTGGGGGACTTAACTAATTCAAAGAGGAGAGCTACCTCAAAACACTGACACCTTCTTCAAGCGAACTCTTGCTCAAAATGCTAGGATTTTTTATCAAGTTAACATACATAATGTTTAAAGTTAGTAATATCAACAAATTGCAAGTGTATTAATAATGTTCTACAAGTTTAATTGAAGGATGAACACCTTTAAAGTTCAAAGGGTTGCAAGCAAATGGTGTGATATGAGGAGGATGAATAAAAAAAAATTTAATATGAAACCCTATTCCATAAGCTGACATCTCATCACCTTTTGATCCTCCCACGAGAGAAACTTTTTAAAAGTGGACCCACTAAAAAATTAATAAATTATTTATAATTGTATTTTATACTCAAATTTATTTTAGGTGATGAAGTTTCAGCATATGTGAGGGGATTCATAACTATAGTAAGGAAACGGGTTTCGTACTAGATGATCTGGGTGTGGATTCAACCTTGATGACATAAAGTTCTTTTCATCCAAAAAAAATAATTCATCAAAATATACCATGTTCATCCTGTGAGTGAGAATTTTCACTAAATTTATACTATATCACTAAATTAATATTACATATTTCGGTCTTTCTACACTCTGTTTTTGGGGGGAACCCACCGACTAAAAGAATCCACTAACCTCCTTAATATTTCTTTATTCTTACCTCAACTGACAGTGATCACAGTAATAATTGAATTCTAAGACAATAAATAAATAGTCTACATATGAATTTGAGTTGATTTCTCTTGTTCAGGATTTAATCAATGCCATCCATTTGTTGTTCATCTTGAGTTTGCAATCAACACTTATAAGCAAACTCTCAAATTTCTTCAAACTTTAGCTAAAGTAAATAAAATGCATGATCGTTGGTTATCCACTATTAATCAATATACTTTCTCTATTGACATAAAAGTGTTATATTGAATCAAGTTGTTGATGCTTTTAGTAGACGTTCTCATTATCTTGTAAATCTTCGCATTGAAACCATATCTTTTGATTATATAAAATATTTGTACACCAATGATGATGATGATGATGATGATTTTAAGATTATATGGGATACGTGCGGAAATATAATTACGGGAATGAGTGATTATTTTATTTAAGATTTATTTCTTTTTTAAGGGAATCGGCTTTGTATACCTCAAGGATCTTTGTGTGTTCACTTAATTCATGAATTACATGGTAGTAGTCTTGCTGGAAAATTTAGCCGTGATAAAACTATTGCTTTAGTTGAAAAACGTTATTATTGGCCTTCCTTAAAGAGAGACGTACAAAAAAATTGTTCAAAATTGCATGGTTTCTCAACGACCAAAGGGTACTGTTCAAAATACAGGTCTTTACACTCCATTATCGGTTCCTGAAGCTCCTTGAGTTAATGTGAGTATGAATTTTATTTTCGGATTACCTCATACTGCTAGAGGCAGTGATTCCATTATGATGGTTGTTGATAGATATACCAAGATTTCGAATTATTTTGCTTGTAAGAAGACAACAAGTGCTTCTAATATTGCTTACTTATTCTCCAAAAAGATAGTTTGTTTACAAAGAATTCCTAAATTTATCTCTTCTGATCGTGACACTAACTTCTTAAGTTATTTCTGGAAATCTCTTTGGATACGGTTGGGTAGTAAATTGCAATAAAGTACATCCTCAAACTGATGGACAGACTGAAGTTGTTAATTGATCCTTATGAAATATAATAAGATCAAAGCTTGTTAACAATAAAGATAATCAATGGGATACTTTTTTTCCTCACATGGGAGTTTGCTTTCAACACTTCATACAATCGTTCAACTGGTAAAACTCATTTTGAGATTGTATATTCTAAGGTATCTAATCATATACTTGATTTGGTAATTTTCCCCCAAACTTTCGAAATCCAATCAAAAAGTTGATTAATTGGTGGATAAAGCTTCACAACTTCATAGGGAGGTAAAAGCTAGAAGATTATACTACTCGGTACAAATAATTCATGTCATCCTTACCTTCCAACCAATCAGAAAATCACGTGTATCCGTTTTCATGCACCTCTTTGATTCCGCTTATGCGGCAATATATAACCTCGGTCCATTACCTTGACGCCTACAACTTCGAATTGGCGAGTCGGAAGTCGAACAAGTTGATGAAATCTTTTTGCTTGAGTCTGGAAGGATTGGCAATGCCTTTGATGTTGAAAACCCTTTGGAAAGTCTTCTTTTCCATATTTCTTCAACTATTATGCTTATGACCCCTTAAAAAATCCAAATAGGTAAGGATATGAATGACTAGTCCTTAC
The DNA here is from genome assembly GCA_023529315.1 of Papaver bracteatum. Lineage (NCBI taxonomy): Eukaryota > Viridiplantae > Streptophyta > Magnoliopsida > Ranunculales > Papaveraceae > Papaver > Papaver bracteatum. The sequence continues at coordinate 1,893,828 of JAJJWX010003739.1, read as the reverse complement.
CCTGTTAAGAAAACTTCAAACATGAAACCTTTTATGAGAATTTCCATAGAATTTTCATATGAACTCCATTTTTGAGCGATTGACACTAATTCTGAAAGGTAAAAGGAAGAGGTAAATCGTACTGGAATTTCATCCAATTTAGAACCTCTTAGGTCAGTCCAAAATGTAGGCACATTTGTTATCAAGAATCTCGTATAAATATCAGGAACTTTTCAAACCGCCCAGATTTTTGTACGAGAGCAACATCTCTAATCTGGTCTGCTCAGTTGATGCTCCCTTTTAGTATGTTGTACATAAGACCTTGATGAATATTTTCCCCTACTTTAAAAGGACCCAATTCCTTACCCATTGTTGGCGGTTAAGACATTTTCATAAAGTAGTTAACATCTTCCTACTGAAAGGTGGAATCCCAATTCTTCTCAAACTTTGGCTCATCCTGAAAAGAACCGGGGGTACAAGTACACCACCAACTTTTTCGTTATGTAACCTGTTTGGACTAAATTCTAAAACAATTTCGAGAGTTACAACTTAATGAATCTCAATCAAGGAATAATCTAAGAGTTTTATCTCTTTCTCTCACAATCAGTAGTAAAACATAAACAAGTTTGTGAACCTGATTATTCCATGAGAGTACTTGGATGATACCAAAGATTAATCAAGTTGTATCCAACAAACAAGGATGTAAATATTTACTTTGATTGATTAACGTAATAATTGTGATATTTTAATTATATAGATAAACAAATATAATGCGGAAAAAAAATAACACAGACACAAGAAGTTTTGTTAACAAGGAAACCGCAACTACAGAAAAACCCAGGGACCTCGTCCAGAGTTGAACACCAAATTGTATTAAGCCGCTACAGACTCTGGCCACTATCAATAAATTCATACTGGAATGTAGTTGAGAACGAACCTACCATCACAACGATTCAGTTGCAGTCGCACTCCTTATGCCTCTTGAATCTCGCAAGACTCTGCTTAATTGATTCCCTTAGTTGATGTCTTTTACAGCCTAAGAGTTGCTTCAACCTAAGCGAAAACTTTACAAACCGTTTTTAGGTTATGAAACTTGAAAGTGATTATCCTCTTAAACTTGTTGACATGGCTGAGAGTTTTCTAATACAGGAGTACCACTTTCAGGTATTTGAGGTTCTATGTCACTCCGCACTTGTGGTTCCTGCTTTCTATGTTGTTGCACTATACTAAGACAATCTTCAGCTTCCATATCTTTCTGACATTTTGCTTGTCTATTGCGATGCCGCTTATGGGCCCGCAACTCGCGCGACGTTGGTGCCATTCTTGCCCCATCATTTTTTGTTTTGTGTGTGCTAGTATAAAGAAAGAAAGAAAAACATACGCATAGTTCAGCAAGGAGTTACCATTAATAATTATGTAACTGCATTTTAAACTCATAATGGCCCTAATCAATTTAAAGTAACTGATTTAAGGAATTTAACCTAATAGAATATATATCATTTGGGGAAAACATTGTAAATTGTATACACTAACCAGTTTTTCAGGTAATTTCACAGGTTGAGATGGATCCATCCTACATATTCTTTCCAAGTCTTCGTTGATTTTCAGAACTAGATCATGATTCATCTCTTTACCAGGATCACACAACAGAGAGCTTTCTGATACAGGTGTACCACTTACAGGTTCAAAGGGTGGATTTGTGGGTAGGGACCTTTGTAATTGTAGAACAAGTGGAATGTTACCTTCAGATTCATTTGACTTAACTAGTAGATTTTTGATATAACCACTAATGCATACTGGATGGACGCACCTTGACTCGAGGATGAATATATTGATGGTATGATATCTTTTATTTATGTTCGTGCTACAAGTGTCGTAACTGCAAGAAGCGCAGCTTGAAAGATGTTTCCAAAGAGTTGTTTTTGAATGGAGTGGACATGTCATACATATTTTGAGTTAGTCATGGAGAACGTCTTCCTAAGATGTCAAAAAGGGTGATTTCTAGTGTAGTGTAGTTGTATTATATTTGAGACAATATGCTATCACGTTGTCTAGAATTTTATGTTGATAAATGTTGTTTAAATCAGTTTTATTCTCGTAAAAAAATTGGAAATGAGAGAGATTCAAAGCAACAAAAATGAGAACGAAAGATAAGATGTGTTTCACAGTTTAATTTTAGCTTATATATATATAGTCATTTAATTTTCTCAATGTTAGTTTTCTTAGTTTATATATATATATCATTAAACATTAAGTATTGAATGTTGAAAAAAAACATTACGCACATTTTTTTAAATATTAATTATCATTTTTTTTCACAAAATGTTAAAGTGTACTTCCTTTAATTGGGTAAATGATGGTTTTGGTAAAACTAAATCATAAAAAATGATGAAGCCGTACGAAGATGTAAAAAATAATGAAAAAGAAGGATGGAGGAGACGGAGACAGAGAAATATCTAGAACAACAAAAAATATAACAAAAGGTAAAATATGTTACAAGGTTTTATCTTATAATTTCTTAGTTTCTATATACGTAATACACAAGCTTAAAAACTAAAAGTTAAAAACTTATTGATATTATCTTTAATTTCTAAATATTGCCTTTAATTATGTGTTTTGGGGAACCTAATGCAAACAACGATTGGTAGCAGATGAAAGTCATATGTCTACCGGTGAACCACTAGTGGATTAGTGAATACAACTGTTCAAAAATTCAGAAATAATGTGGTATTGTTAGGCTTTCAAACGTTTTATCAAACAGATTCAACTCTAATTTTGAATATATTGTTGTAAATCTAGTTTTTCGGCAACCTTTTATAGTTAATTGGAAGAATTATTACTAATTGGTCAAACTGAAAAAAGCGGGGGTTAACCACACCCAATATTTCTCTTATCAATCTGTATGGACAAACTCCAATACACTTTTAAGAGAATCAACTAGACAGTCAGACTCAATCTTAATAAAAGTGTATCAAAGAGTTATATCTCTCTTTCTCAATTCAATACTTACTCAAACAAATAGAAATCTGCGAGTCTAATTGAATATAAGAGAAACTACTTGAACGGTACCAAAGACCAATGTTCAAGGACCAATCAATTTTAATCAACAACCAAAGGTTGGATTTCCCAATTGATAAATTCAACGCACAACCTGTGATATTTCGATTGTATAACAAAATATAATGCGGAAAATAAATAACACAGACACCAGAATTTTTGCTAACGAGGAAACCGCAAATGCAGAAAAACCCTGGGACCTAGTCCAGATTGAACACACACTGTATTAAGCCGCTACAGACACTAGCCTACTACAAACTAACTTCAGTTTGGACTGTAGTTTAACCCCAATCAATATCATACTGATCCAAGGTACAATTATGCTCCTTTCGTTTCTAATCCCAGCAGGATACTACACACTTGATTCCCTTAGTTGATCTCACCCACAACTAAAAGTTGCTACGACCCAAAGTCGAAGACTTTAATAAACAAATTTGTATCTGAAAAAGCGGGGGTCGTACAACCTCACCCAATATTTCGATTAGAAATCTGTATGGACTAACTCTAATATACTTTTAAGAGAATCAACTAGACAGTCGGACTCAATCTTAATAAAAAAAAGTATATCAAGGAGTTAATATCTCTATCTCTCGATTTGATGTATACTCAAGCAAACAAAAATCTGCGAGTCTTTGTCAAATACAAGAGATATAAACTTGGGTGGTATCAAAAACCAATATCCAAGGATCAATCAATTTCCAATCAACAACCAAAGGTTGGATTTCACAATTGATCGATACAACGCAAAACCTGTGATATTTCAATTATATAACAAAATATAATGCAGAATAGAAATAACACAAACACCAGAAATTTTGTTAACGTGGAAACCGCAAATGCAGAAATACCCCGGGACCTAGTTTAGATTGAACACCACACTGTATTAAGCCGCTACAGACACAAGCCCACTACAAACTAACTTTGGTCTGGACTGTAGTTGAACCCTAATCAATATCACACTGATTCAAGGTACATTTTCGCTCCTTACGTCTCTAATCCCAGCAGGATACTACGCACTTGAATCTCTTAGATAATGTCACCCATAACCAATAGTTGCTACTACCCAAATTCGAAGACTTGAATAAACAAATCTGTATAACACAGAAAAGTCTACGATAATAGATAAATCTGTCTCCCACAGATAAACCCACGAGTTTTGTTCCGTCTTTTGATAAAATCAAGGTGAACATGAACCAATCAATAACCCGGACTTATATTCCCGAAGAACATCCTGGAATTATTGATCACCTCACAATAATCTAAATTGTATGATAGCGAAACTAGATATTGCAGAATCACAAACGATGAGGTGAAGATGTTTGTGATTTATTTTTATCTTGCCCTATCAGAGATATAATATTAAGCCAATTATTCAATTGAACTCGTATGATAGAAAATGGCAAGATCAGATTGCTCAACTACAAGAGAAGTAGTTTTGTCTGGCTTCACAACCCAATGAAGTCTTCAAGTCATTAATTGACAAGGTCTCGAGAAGAAACCTACGATTAAAGGAGAATCGACTATGGCAAAACTAACTAGTATCACACAAGAGGTGTGGGGATTAGTTTTTCCAATTGCTAGACGTCTACCTTATATAGTTTTCAAATCAGGGTTTGCAATCCAAGTTACCTTGGTAACAAAGCATTCAATATTCACCATCAGATAAAAAACCTGATTTATCCAAGCTAATATCTTTCAACCGTTAGATCGAAACTTAGCTTGTCACACACATAAATGAAATGTATTTCATTTAGGCTTGAGTAACCGTACCTAAACGTGTACATTTGGTTAGTTCACAAATGGTTGACCAATGGTTAGACATATGAGTACTTTCATATCAACCGTATTCATCTTTCTCATGAATCATAAGAACTAGTTCAAGAGTTGTTCAATTACAATGAAATCTTATGTAACTGCAGAAGCCACAATTGAAGCAAAATCGGTTTGATTCACTTGAATCAATTCATGAACAATATAGCCACGGTTTGCAAAGATTGCATTCCTTATTATTTTATTATTTAAGTTCATGAACAACCGATTTGAGATATAACCAGCTTAGGTATGCATTCGGGTACGTGTACTCTAGATTTACCGGAATTTGGTTTGAAAACCCAGCAGAAATTCTCAGATGAAAACTTCCGTGGGTACAAGTTAACTGGTTTGTAAGTTCGTAAACTCCAAACTCAGCAAAAATTCACGGACGTGAACTTCCGCCAGTACGCGTACGGGTACGTGTACCCAACCTGTCTCATTTACCAATACGGCATGCACACATATGCACGCACTTGGTTTCCAGTACATGGACTTATACACTAATGTGTGAACACACTATATATGCTTATATCCATAGGTGGTTACGTAATCTCAACTATACATTTCAATCATTGAAATATTCTTCTATAATGTTAATAATCGTTAGACATAAAGAATCGACTACAGTCATCAAAGTTATTTTCAAGATTGAAACGTCATCATGACTTTCTTCACTGGTAAAGATAAAACGTGGTTAAAGCGAAAGCTTTCCAATACATATTTCGAGAAAAAGATAGGCGAGTAAACTCGGCTCGAAATAGCAAATGTGTATGTATGAAAACTATCATACTTATACAACTGTTGTCTCAAGAGTAGGAGATAGACAAACTTTTGAGTGCTAGATAAGTTCAAGTCTCTACATACCTTTTTGGTCGGATGAAGTTTCACTGGTTCCTTGAGTAGTTCTTCGTCTTCATAAGATAATCGCCATGGAGTCTGGAGCTCAACTATACTTAACTATCCTAGACCGAGACTTAGTCATAAGTAAACTATAAATCAAGATGTATAGTTTTGATCACTAATATTGACAAACATGCTTGAGACAGAATGCATGAGAGTTCGACCGAGCAATGCTCTAACAGTATCACACAGAAAAGTCTGCGGTAATAGATAAATCTGTCTCCCACAAAAATACCTACGAGTTTTGTTCCGTATTTTGATAAATCAAGGTGAACATGAATCAATTGATAACCCAGACTTATATTCCCTAAGAACAGCCTAGAATTATCAATCACCTCACAATAATCTTAATCAACGCGGTGAAAGAAGATATTGTGGAATCACAAACGATGTGACGAAGATGTTTGTGATTACTTTTATATCTTGCTTATCGGAGATATCAATCTCAAGCCAATCGTTACGATTGTACCTAATACGATGGAAACAACAAGATCAGATCACATAACTACAAGAAAGTAGTATATGTCTGGCTTCACAATCCCAGTGAAGTCTTTAAGTTGTTAACCTATAGGGTCTCGGTAGAAACCTAAGGTTAAAGGAGAATCGACTCTAGCTAATACAACTAGTATCATAGAGGAGGTGTGGGGATTAGATTTCCCAGTTGCTAGAGTTCTCCCTTATATAGTCTTTCAAATTAGGGTTTGCAATCAATATTAACTTAGTAACAAAGCATTCAATATTCACCATTAGATGAAAACCTAATTAGATTCAAGCTAATATCTTTCAACCGTTAGATCAAAAACTTAGCTTGTTACACACAAATGCAATGAAGGTTTTAGATTTGTGTAACCGTACCCAAACATGTACATTCGTTGGTTCAACAATAGTTAACAAAATGGTTAGCTATATGAGCACTTTCATATTAACCATATTCTTCTTCACCATAACTAGTTCAAATGACTCAAATGAACTAGTTAGAGAGTTGTTCAATTGCTTAGATATTATAGAAGTATACAAGACACAATCAAAGCAAAAATGATTTGATTCACTCGAAACGATTCATGAACTTTATAGCCACGGTTTGCAAACTTGCATTCCTTAGTTAATATAAGTATAAGTTCACGAATAATCGTTTTTAGAAATAACCAACCTAAGTACGCGGACTTAAGTACCCGGAATAAGTTTATAAAAGTTTACAAACTCCAACAGATTTTATCGGGAAGAGAACCTCCGACAGTACGCGGACTGGGTTCGCGGACTCTTGTTTCGGTTTTCCTGAGCAGCAAAGTACGCATACTTTGGTTCAAGGAATAAGGACTTATACATGTATGTGTTTCCACACAATGCTTATATACAACAATGGTTATATAATCTAAACTCTTATTTCAATCATTGAAACATTCTTAAAGGATGTTATATAGTTGTTATTTACAAACCATTTTTCGTCAGAGCCATTTTCAAGTGATTGAAACATAACATGACTTTCGTCACTAGGTAAAGATGAACTTGGCCAAAGCGAAAGCTTACCAACACATATTTTGAGAAATAGATAAGCGACATAAACTCGGCTCAAAATAGCAAATGTGTATAATCAAAGTCTATATAGAAAAATGACTTTTGTCTCAAGATAGGAGATATAATAGATAAAATTTTGAGTGATAGATAAGTTCAAGTCTCCACATACCTTTTAGTCGATAAAGTTCCACCAGTTCCTTGAGTAGTTCTTCGTCTTGTATGATGATCTCCATGGATTTATTGAGCTCAGCTACACTTTCTATCATAGTCCGAGACTTAGCTATAGTAGACTAGAAATCAAGACTTATAGTTTTGATCACTAACATTGACAAACATGCTTGAGATATCAACGCATGCGAGTTCGACCGAGCAGTGCTCTAAGACAAACCATCGACAAATACAACTTTTATTTAATTAGATACTTTACATTTGTTTGGTCCATCAATCAGTAGATGCAACCGTACTTTGTTGTACCATTTTTATATACTTATTATACTGATTTTCTCCCTCATACCAATACTAGATATCACCCCGGCCTACGTCTGGGGCTCAACCTTTTTGTGATAGTTATTTGTTATCTAATTGTTTGTCTCGGTTGTAACCATACCTATATTATGCATCCTGTTTTGTGTTATTACTCATATTAAGTAGTTGTCTTTAACTCATGTCGTTACGCCACTTGTATGCAGGTTTTGATCATCTATTTGCATATCGTGCTTACTAAACCTTTTAGGTTTCGATCATGTATTACAAATCATGTTTACTAAATCTTTTGGTGTTATATTTTGAATAAATATAAATATATCGATGTTATCTGTTAAACAAAGTTGAATATATTAACATGTATATCATATTCAAATTGTAAATGCGCATTAATTTTTATATCGCCATGTTGGCTAAAAATGAGTGAAAGATTACTTCCAACTCATCTGTTATAACTTTTTGGAAGCCTGGTACTAATTTACTTGTAAAAAGCCAGGAAAATAAGTAAGTAGTGGATAAATGCAAATTACATTGCAAAGTAGTGAAATATGAATACATCGAGAAGTTGGAGATAATATAATATTTTTTTGGTCCTCAAACTACATATCCGACAACATTTTTCTTAGAATAAACCTAAATTTATCAATGTCATGTTTTCATCTTCTCAGCATCTCTCAGCTGATACCGTGATTTATTTTACGATTTTAAGATATAATTTTGGTCCAAAGCGAATTATAAAGGCTCGATGCAACCTAACGGATATGCACTTACATATACATATTCGTTGATGTGAGTCTACGCTTTTGTTTTGTCATTATGGATCCATGAAGAGTTCCTTGGGCTATTATGTTCATGGGATAGTGAATGATGTAGTTTTATATAGTGGTAAGAAAGGTTGTCGTTCACTCGGACTTTGTTGAAATTGATTTTAGGCTTAAATAATGGAAAATACTAAAAATATATATACAAATATTGTCACAGGATGAAGAGTGTTACTTGGACTAGGATTTCGTCGAATTCATAACATAGGGTTCAATTTATTTATTCTCAACAAATAAAGCTCAATAAATAAAATTAACATGGACTCTGATTTTTCCAAGGTAGATTCTCAGAAGATTGGTTGTAAATCATAAGCATGATGTATATAAAACTTTTAAGCTAACATACCTCATCAAATTAAATGACAACCAATTAATTAAAATCATATTTCAATTAAAATTAATGCAAAAGTCTTAAAAAGAATTAAAAAAATTTACCCATGTATGAAATTCATCTTCCTCCGTCATCCAAGTGTTGGGGTTTAGCTCATTAGGTTGGAAACACACTCAAAATTCATTTTTATTGCTCAAAGTGTTGACAAATGATGAAAGATGGGAGAAAAACAATAAAACCGTGTTTGTAACACTTATTTTCGTTACAAACCTAACTGTTACATAGAACGATATATATGAAGTGTCGTTGGCACTGTAGCACAACGACTGCCTTCTACAGTCTAATGTTTTTCGTGTTCTTCTTCACAGCAGCAGAAAACTATTCTCTCCAACTTACGAGTACGGCTCTGTTAATGTTCTATACCTCTTCCCAAACTCTCCAACCCCACTAATAACCTCCAGAATGCTTTATATACCCATCAGTGCGAAAATCTCACGATATTAACTCCAAATCTTCTCGCAGTAATGATGTAATCTCGGTAATATTTTTCGTGTATTTTCAGCTGTAAATTCCGGGATTTTATTCCTTCTCATGCAACTTCCTTCTATCTAGCAGACTCCAGTACGTTGTTTACAAGTTTCAGAACCAATCAACTTCTTCACAGCACACGCCAGTCTTCCAAAAATAACAGAAAATAACCGACAATAACTCCAGCCCTCTGTTGAATAAAAACTCCACGTACCATTCCTTATTTATCGATTACACACACCTTACCAACCTCTATTGACTGTGACAGCTCGTTCTCAAACAAATACGCAAGAAAATCTCACCAACTCTGCTCGGGTTTAATGGAGAATATCTTATCAGCACGTACTCCCTTGTTTTCTCCCACGCGTGATTGTAGCCCAAGTTAGACGAATATGACAACATTACCAACCCTGTTTAGCCCATAGAGTTAAACCCAATTAATTCCAGCCATTTAATCTCACTGAAACAAGCTCAAATTGCAAGAGCTAATTATGTTCTTCCGCTGTCATGATTTCCCGCCAAAAACAGAATTTGAAATGTTGAAGATGGAGTGCCCCGATCCAAAAAGTCAGGTGCCTTTATCAGCTTGGCTGCCCTGGGATGCCCCTTATCCAAAATTGAGGGTGCCTTCAGTACTTTTCTCCGAGGGTCCAAAAAGCACTTTTCGAGCAACTTTTTCCACACAAGTGTATTTCTCCAAAAACACCTAAACAAACATTAAAACATCATAATAAGTACAAAATCAAGCACTAACAATAGAGACACTGAGGACAATTCAAACACAAAAATGTGTCTATCAGTGAAGACCCAAGAAATTTCTTAAGGGGGCTATTGAAATTGAGACTCTAACATGGTGACGATAACCTTAAACTCAGTCTTATACACCGTTTTTACCTTTAATGTAAAGCATGTCTCTATCTATATTAGCTTCACATAATCATAGGAGATGGATTATACCAGTTTTTCATCGTGCTTATGAAATCCTTATTCAACTTAAGATAAACGGTGTAAAAAAAAACTCAAGATCAACTAATCGTTCTAAATCTTCCATGACTTATGATAAATGCGAACCTGAAAACTTCATGAAAGATATGTTCATAACAATTATTATTCAAAACCGTAGTAACAAAGATAAAAGGGTCCAAAGAACGACAACCAGTTTACACATAGAGTATCGGATTCATGAATCAAGACTAACAATTGTTATATTTGTACATACAATAAGTGAAACTGGAAAGAATATCATAAAGATGGGGCGCGTTGCTAAACAACTAAAGTTTAAAGCAGAAAAGAGATTATGGATTTTTTTTCCATCAAATACTTTTGAAAGGACAAAGTGCGCCAGAATTTTGTATAGATTTTCGCTAACAGAATTTCTGCAGAGATCCATACTAATATACTATATCCATATTATCTTTTTAATGACCATAATTACAAACCCGTAATTTTCTAGAAACTTGATGGCAGTGGAGAAAGAATAATGAGTCAGAGTTAGAGAATAAATAGAAATTTAGTGAAGAGGTTTAAGAGATACAATATCAATGTAATATTTGTGATCAGCTAACAACTACTGATATCAATTTTTTAATATAATTTTTCTTCCACATTTGAATAAATGAGTTTAGAATGCGGTGAACACCACGAAATAATATTAAAAAAAGAAAAGAAGAAGAAGACATTCTTTTAAGAACAACTAAACAGAAAATAAAATAAAATAAAATAATCAATTACAGGTATTACTAATTCACTCTCGATTATGAGGATGAAATAATGGGAAAGCTGATACTTTAAACAAGAGAAGTCGATGGGTTAGGTGATAACAACCAAGAAAAAGGAAAGGGAAAAGAATGCTGCTTCATAGTGATTATTGAAAATAATTACCAGTTAGGGACAAAGCAGAGCTTGGTTATCTCGGCGGCGCTAGTTGGGCGGGGCAGAGACATGGTTAGATTAAGGTTAAACACATATAATCGGGTCAATGCATAATCTCTGCCGTCCAATATCACAAATGATCTCGACCGCTCTTTGACTCACATACATATACACCACCTTTCCCTAGAACATTGATTAGCCTTTAAAAAGCTTTCTCCATTTATAAAGACGTTTATCACCGATTAGTCAAATAATCGTCGGTGAACTGTGGTTTTATCATACCTTTTACCAATTAAATGTATCTATAAATTTTTTTTTCATTTCTTACAAAATTTAGTATTTTGATATTAGTAACAAATCTAAAGAAAACTGTAGCGCCCCAAAATTCACCTACTTAGAATTCCAAGAAACTATTCTACATTCTGAGGCGTCAATGATCTAATACATCTATTTAAGCAATAAATTAAAGATTTTAAATAAAGATTAACTCAAATCTAATCCCTCTATGAAATATATACAAGAGTTTCTCTCAAATGATACATTTACATTGGTGAGTTGATTTGCAAACATTATACTAGATGACCGCTACCACGGTGGGATGGCCGACCGAAAAAATTGACGTAAAACTAAATTTTGTGTTCACAATTTAGTTCCGTAGTAGGGTGAAAATATTATTTTTCCTGAGACGGCATGAAAGTATAATTTTTCCAAACACGACGCGAAAGTATCATTATTCCAAACATGTAGGCCATGGTATATTTTTACTTTGCAAATAATTTGTTGGTGATTCAACACTATATGTTGTGCTTTTCATTTTAAAATTAGTTATTTTTTATACTTAGTCAATCATTTTATTTTTCTTGTAGTTTTTTTCAATTTTTTTTAAGATATGTCTAATTTTAAGCTATGCCTAATTTTTAAGGAGAAAAGATACAAAATTTGGAGAATAATAAAGAAAATTGAAAAACAAAAATTTGATATCATTGTTTGTGCTCATTGCGTAGCTAATTTAAAGGGCTTTCCAAATATATAAAATTTATAAAAATACGACTTGTCATTTGAAATATACGAGGTTTATAAATATATAAAAAATGCATTTACTGTTGTGCCCTTCCTTTTTTGTTCATTTACGAAAATGTCTAATACCTCATTCCCCTTCCTCTTTGGTTTATTTACGAAAATGTCTAAAGGAAAAAAAGTAAAATTTGATTTAGAGGGACATCTTAGTCTTTTCCAGGTGTCCGGACCAAAATTCAATCTTTTTTGTGTAATTAAAAAAAATGTCACGCTTCACATTGACACAAAGTCACCATATATAGAGTCCTCCCTCGCTTCGCTCGGTCGGCCTAATAATCACATAATAACCATAAGGAAAATAACAAGAGTTTCTCTCAAATGATACATTTACATTGGTGAGTTGATTTGCAAACAATATATAATCACATAATAACCATAAGGAAAATAACTAACCGACGAATAAACTTGGTTCCTCTCAGTGTTCAATCTTGAACAATCATCACCACGAGCACTAATTTATCTGTCTGTAAAATTGAAAGTGAGAATTGAGTCAGCACATTATCCCTAAAGGGATGCCCAATAGAAATAACAACTAACTTTCAAGTAATCACTAGCATGGTTTGAAAACAATGCAGGTTTTGTTGAAAACCGATAAAATACGAAAAGATAAATAAATCATAGTAAATAGTAATTGTATACATAAATATAAACTGTTACCAACCAACCGACATACAACATAGCAATAATATAATCAAATGACATAGTTCTTCAGAGTAACAAGGTTGACTCTTGCGGATTCTTCAGTGATCATTAAAGCGTCATTCCTATAGTCAGATTTAGATTTGAAACCTTACAGTACCTCATTCATACACGCACTATACACAACAAGTACTCAAATATAAAAAATGGTGGTAACATTATATCCAATAGGAGAATCAATTATGGAATTTCCCACCCAAAGCATGCGCCAATCCAACAATCATATACGAGATTCTCATCATCCTTTTCTCTAAATACCAAAACATAATATAATAACTTTCTTAAAGTAATTTAAAGAACAATAAACATATTTTTCTCTTCGAAGGGTAAAGAGATTCTTAATCAATTCTACCTCACAAGAACAATCGTAAAGAAATCAAAACCTAAGTGTTTTAGATTTTTATCTTCTGCAATCAAAAATTCTGAGACGGAGAGTACTTTGTAATTTATATTTATCTTATTCCTGATCTATAGTTAGGAAACTACAATAATCAATAAGAAAAAAATCTGGATATCAAATAACTAAGAGGTAAAAGATAGTCCGATCGGGATTCACGAATCCATAAATGATGTCTTTTAAAGTCGTAATCTAATACAGTTTACCAGAGGAAAGCTAAGTCTTTATAGGACAACTCTAGGCGCAACTAGGACACACAAAGTGTCATGATTAAGATTCTAGTTTGTAGGAAGTCTTTTATTTATATTGATGAACAAAGACTGGTAGCTTACAAACAAAACTAGGTTCGTGACCTAGTTTCCAAGTTTACGAATTATTTTGTAACCAAGCAGCTACACTTCTTCGAATAGATTATTCATGTAAGCATGTGAAAAGTTTGCTTTGTGAAGAAATATGCAACCGTATATTGGTATAAATACAAGTTATACACCACGTGGTTTGCTAAGGAACCATGGTTAAGTAGTTCCAGAACCAAAAAACATAAATTAGAGTTTAATATTACAAGACCAAAATCAGTTCGCGAATTGTTCAAAATAGTTCGTAAATAATCAATCGTCTCGTAACTAAGAACTCTTTTATATTTGATAACTTCACGAACAGTCCATACCAATTTGTATACTCAAATATATAAAAATTATCCAGGAAGCTTTCAAAATCAAACATTTCACGAACTTCATAAATCCGTTCTTGTACCATCTTAAGATAAAATTATCCATGAATATCTCAAAATCGACTAGTTCACGTACTGACAAAATCAGTTCATGTACGCGAGTTAATCAAGATTTAATTCACCAATTCTTTTAATTTATAAGTTCAATTTCGTGAACTAAGAAAATAAATTTGTGAACATAATAACTAACCTGAATTCTCCTTGTGAACTTATTATGCAATTGTGATATTTCAGACAATGTATTATTCTCAATATATTACGCAACAAGTTCTATATTGCTTGAATTTCTTCTTTGCAATGTTCAACATAATAGTAAATGTTAGAGTATTGCTCGGTCGAAATCACAAGTGTTCCTATATCAAGCTTGTTGTCAAATTTAGTTGTCAAAACTATATCTTGATTTCTAGCCTACAATTAGTTAAGTCTCGGTCTAGGATAGAGGTAGTTGAAAAATGAACCAGTCATCATTTGCGTTCTACCATTTGAAGGAGAAGATCAACCGAAGCTTTTGGATAACTTCATCAATAAAAAGTTAAGTGAAGACTGAACCACCTATTTCTCAAGTTATATTCACCTTTCTATAATTGAGATGATTGTCGCATAACAAATTAGATTAGCTTGCATAAACAAGAATTTCAAGTCGAGAACTAATTATTTATTTTATGAATTTCTCGAAATATAATGACTAAGCTTAATGAAAATTTGTTCATACTTGATCGATTTCGGTGGAGAATAATTTATTGTTCGGAACCAAATCATGATTCATGTTTATCATTCAAAAATAGCCTGAAATAGTGATATGTTGATGTTATTCGGGAATGTTTCAAATTGATTTAGAGAATATAGAACTACTATATTCGGAATACAAGGAAGTATTTCAGTCTTACAAACTAAGATAAATGTTATATTTCTGAATCCGTATTACATGTATTCGTACACGTAGCGGAGTAGCCATATATCGACTTGCAGATTTGTGTAATACGCATATTCGTACGCACATCATTGGAAAATATGTTTGTTTTGTGATCCTTATAGGTATGTATATTCGTAAACAAACCATTTTGGAATTGTGGTAAGAGAACCGGGTTTAAGTATTCAAAATGGTATGCGAACCAATACAGTTCTACGTTCTTGAACCAGTTTAGTACCCAAACTGGTATGCAAACTGAAAAGGTTTTGTGGACTCCGGAACCGATAAAGTGTTAAGGTTTCCAAACCGGTTCGCAAACTAAAAAGTTTTGTGAACTCTAGAACTCAGTTTTTCAACTAAGTTTGCAAACCGGTACGTGAATTGAAAATGTTCAGTCAACTCCGGAACTCTGTATTTCTCATAAGTTTGCAAACTGGTCCGCGTACCATGACTCAGCCGATTCAGGAACGACTCATATGTACTTGTACTTTGTGCATTTATAAACTATGTCGATTGTGTTCAAATGCGTTTAAATTATTTCTACGAGATGATTTGCATTTGATCAATTCTCTAATTAATACTAGACTTATTTGATCATATTGTTGTGACTCAAGGTTAATGTATTTGTGTTCATGGAAATGAGTGTTAAGCTTTTAAGTTCAAGCCGGCTAGTTTTCGAAAACCTTTTTGAACATAGTCTTTGTATACGGTTCGGTTACGGTTTACCTAACCAACGTGTATATCTTGTTTATGTGAATAAGATTCAAAGATTTCATCTAACGACAAATATTATTTGCTTGGTTCCAAAGCTATCTTAGTTTAAACCTAAAGAAACTTATGCTTTGAAGTCTTATGGGGAACTCTTGACAACTATCTTTAAATTCTAACACTATTTTTTGGTGTGTCCTAGTTGTATCTAGAGTCGTCCTCTCCAGAAACCCTTTTAGGGTTTGGCGACTATCAAAGACTACATTGGATTCGTGATGAAGCCAAGTCCAATTATCTTTTATCTTGATAACTTGAATATCCTGATCTTGTGCGATTGTTGATTGATCACTTGAACAAGATAGATAGAAATCACAAAGTTTTATTCGTCTCAACTTTGTGATTCCACAAGTTTTATACTTGTGAGGTGAATAACAATTTAGGCTGCATTTCGGGTTGCATAAGTTCGGATTTTGAGGATAACCAGACTTCTGTCAAGTTGTTATCAATTTAATTCCATCACCTGGATCTTACGTTTGATCTGATTATTTATTTCGATCGTAAATTAGGAAATCAATTATATATGCTTAATCCATGGGAGGCGAATTTGGTTTAAATTCTTCAATTGAGTTGAATCAACTGTTAGTTGGTGTAACGTCATCTAAAGGAATCAATTGCGTGGAGTCCTGCTGGAATTCAAGAGGCGTAAGGAGGGTGACTGTACCTGAATCTGTGGGAGACTGAGTTCAGGCTCAACTACATTCCAGATCGAAATTAATTGGTAGTAAGCTAGTGTTTGTAGTGGCTTAATGCAGTTTGGTGTTCAATCTGGACTAGGTCTCGGGGTTTTTATGCATTTGCGGTTTCCTCGTTAACAAAATTTCTAGTGTCTGTGTTAAATCTTTTTCCGCATAATATTGTTTATCTTTATAATTAAAATATCACAGGTTGTGTGTTGATCAATCAGAGTAGACACATCCGACCTAGTTTGTTGGGTACGACTTGATTGATCCTTGGAATTTGGTCTTTGGTACTATCCAATAACTGTGATTAGGTTCACGGATTGAATTCTGTAAACGTTCTAATCGCAAGAGAGATTGAGATATAACTCTAGACACTTTTAATTGAATGAGTTTTAACTCTCGGAGTTGTGTTGAGTTTGTCCATACAGATTGCCTACGTAAAAGTTGGTGGTGTATTTTGGTATGTCCAGTGTTTTCAGTAAAGTCATACAAAATGTAAATAACATATAATAAATAATGTAGATAGAATGGTAGGAATGTGAGTAAATAAGATAGTCAGTCTTCTCATACCTTTGTTGACGTTGTTGTTCTAAAGTCTTCATCATTCAAGGTCGATTAGTGAATTCTGATACTTAAATACCATGCTCTACCCAAGTGCGAGACATACTCTAGTAGACTATAAATCAAGATTATAATTTTGATCGACTAAATATGACGACATACTTGATATACCAAAACTTGTGAGTTTGACCAGGCGATGCTCTAACATTGATAACCAGACTTGACATTCAAACGCTCGTTGGGGTCAACCAAGTAGTGATCTAACAATCTCTCCTTCGTCAATTTTAGTGAAAAACTAATTATATTTGGATATTATCTGAATTAATAGAAAAGTACAAAATATAAACATCTCTTAATTCTTCTTCATAGCACTCGAAATTTCGTATTATTAACAACTCTTTCTCCTGTAAATATTCAAAACAAACACTGCTACTGAAGCAAATGGTAATAGTTCCTTTACTCCCTCTGGACATAACTGTTATTACAGTAGCATCTGTACAAAGACATCATTATATTACTTGTATTATGATACACTACTCCCCGTTAGGTAATACTTGATTTATTTTCTATTAGGTTAGATATGTCTTTATTAGCACATACACTTTTCTCTCCCTACGACAATACTACTCGAGTATTACATTTTATAGTACACTAGATACTATCTAGTGATTGAAAAAACTTATATTTCTCCTCAATTTTGTCATAAAAATTAACAAAGGTTCAAATACACTAGGATATTTCAAAAGAATTTCAAGTTTAGAAAAACTCGATTCAACCTATAAGAGCTTAAGTCAAAACCTAAGGGAAAACACACCATCGACGGGAGACTATCCCCCGTTTGATTTTTTTTTTTTTAATTTCAGACGGGGGACTGGATGATTTATTTTTTTAGACGGGGACCGTCCCCTATCTACTTTGTTGTTTTTTTTTTACCACATGGGAGATTGTATCACATGTAGTGCTTCTTTCAGATTTTCCCATAGTAACTTCACTCGTTCGAATAAACAAGTAGTCCTCCTTCTAAATGAATGAGTTAATCTCATTTGCAACAACCAATACTACTGATTTGAAGAAGGTGAAAGATTTGATTATCCAAGATGAATACAGGTGGGATGAAAACAAGCTGCAACATCTGTTCAACCAATCTGATATAACAAAGATAATGGAAATCCATATTCCTTCTGATACAGAGTCCAATACTGGAGATAAACTGTTATGGACATACCATCCAGCTGACACTTTCTCTGCAAAATCATTTATGAAGACTCTACAAAATAGACAACCATCTACTTCTCATGGAAACCACTTCCCTTGGAAAAAGTTCTGGCAGATTAAAGGGCTAGCGCCTAAAATTCAAATATTCATGTGGAGGATAATGAAGAATGGACTAGCTATGGCAGAGAATATAAGTAAGAATATTAATGACGTAAATGATGAATGCATATTTTGTGATGGTGATGTTGAGACTGTGTATCATCTATTCATTTATTGCTAGGCTACTCAGGTTGCCTTTTTTGCATCTCCTCTAAATTTCAGAATACATCATGAGTCTAATGGTACAATACAAGAGTGCATTTTGAGATGGATAAATGAAGGAGGAGGTTACTCAAGACTGAAAATGGGGGCTTGTTTGTTATGGGCAATATGGAAGACTAAAAATAGGATCATATTTGAAAAAGGCAAATTTAATATCACTGCTATAATAAAAGAAGCTACATTGATATAATATGGAGTACGATATTAGGAAGTATGGTCCTCTTCCTATCGAGCATGATATGATTGACACTCAACAAGAAAACTGGAAACCTCCTCTAAGGAATATAATTAAAGTTAATTTTGATGGTGTTACTGGTGACATGGGATATGCTTGCAGTGCTATTGATAAAAATTAGGAGGTTGAATTTAAAGACTACCAAAGCAAGGAGCTTAGTTTCATGTCTGCAGAGGAAGCCGAGGCGGATGGTGCTTTACTAGCAATGGAACTTGCAGCAAGCAGAGAATACAAAGATGTCATTATTAAAGGGGATTCACTTGTCATCATCAACAGTTTAAAGTACGTACAAGAACTATTAGCATCCATGGCGAATCAAGAACATCATCAACAAGATACAAGACCTTTCTCGGAGCTTCAATTATGTTACATTTCTATATGTAAGAAAGTGGCCAACGCAGTGGCTCATAACTTGGCAGCTCCCGGTGTTACTAACCATTCCTCTGGAATTTGGTTAGATCTTCCTCCTTCGTGTATAGCTGATCTCATCAAGAGTGAAGTTACTTTCTCTAGCTAGTTTTTTGTTGTTTTTTTCTCTTTCTTCTTTTTCCCTTTAAAAAAAAAGAAAAAAAAAGTTAGTCTCATTTGCGCACTATCCATAGCCCTTGCTCTAAGTTGAGAATTAGACTAGGAACAACTAACTCGGCTATATTTTAGACCTCTATCCCTGTGTCAAGCATACTCAAGAACGGGGATCAAATATAATGAAACCAGTTTGCTTAAAATTAAAATGAGCAAAGAAAATACCTGATGAACATAAATTCTAGAAATTACATTTCACACAAAAGGTTTAAGATGGTCAAACATGGTTGACTAAAATCACAAGGATCATTTTAAGATAATGCTAAACTTGTGGATGAAATCTAGAAACAATTTTTCTTTTTCAGTAATTTATTTGGTGACCACATTTTTTATTTTCTTACACCGATTTCGTCATCCTGTTAATAGATATTTTTTCTTCTTTTCTTCCTCTCAAGCCCAAACCAAAACCCTCGAAACACAAAAACCCTACACCCCCTCTCCCCATCTCCCACAGAAGTAGAGGAAGAACGAAGTACCTCCATTCTTAAACCTCAAACTCTCATTTCTCTCCTTCTCTCCACCTCCATTAAACCCCACTTTAAATCTTACGATGTCTCAGACGACCACTGAATTTGGTACTATATCAACATCATCATCACCGTCGTCGTTCCAATTTCACATTCTCCAACACTGAAGTATATCCAGAGAGATAAGTAGTTAGTAGAAGTGGAGACGACTGAGAGTTACCTGTTACGGCACTGGCTTAGTTTATTGTGTAGGTGAGAAATTTCAGACTCGGAGTTAATTGATAAGGATACTTATTTACTGTTCGGCTTCATTTTTAATTTTTTTGGATTAATTGGAGTGTACCTAATATTTTGTGATTTTTGGTGAATTTTGCAGTAGGGTTTAGGTTTTCTTGTTAATTTGGGGTTTATGGGAAATGATGATATGGTTACGACGAGTGAACAAGATTATAGAATTAATAATCATAATAGGAGGAAAACCCCTTTCCAGCTTGAATCCCTTGAGAACTTCTATTCAGGTAAATCCGTTTCGATTTTTATTTTATTTTTTCTTCATTTTATCTGAATTATGTTTTTGCTCTTGATTGTGTAAAATTTACATTTTTTTGGTATCAAGTGAGCTTTTTGGGGATGTTCAGTTTTGTGTTTGTTTTTGCGAGGATGCACATTTTATAGCTATGTGGTGACTGTTGTATTGATTCATTGTATTTCAGTGATCCAGTTCCAGAAAATGTACATTTGTAGGTTAAGTTGTTTTTGGGAATACCACAGATTGCTTAACTTTTGGTTTTGTATACAGAGGAACCGTTTCCAACGCAAGAGACATTGGAAGATTATGCTTTTGTTCTGAATTTGACATATAAGCAAGTGCGAGGATGGTTTGCTGAGAAGAGGAGGAGGGATAAAAAAGAAAGGGAAGGGGTAGAATTGCCTAGTAAGAAATCTATGAAGGGAAGTTGTATTAAAACTGGGAGATGTCCTGCAAAGAAGAGAAATCTTCGAGATTGTGTAAGTAAGAAACCAAATGCTCATTTGTCTACAAAAACTAGTCGATCAAAGATGTTCAAGAAGGATACTGGGAAGTCCAAATGTTCCAATATTAGAAATCATGGAGAAGAGAGACTGATAGACTTGTTTGGGGAAAAAAAAAAGAGTAACCAGAAAAAACGGAAGCTTAGCTACATTCAAGACATTTTGCCGCCTGACTACTTATTGAAGAAGGTGTTTAGAAAAGATGGTCCTCCTCTTGGTGTAGAGTTTGATTCTCTTCCTTTGGGAGCCTTTTCTCATTCTTCTGGCACAGGTATGGTTTATCATCATTTGTTAGATAATTTTGTTGGTCACGGCCCAATAATTTACATGGCATATCTCTCCACCTCATGAGCATAGTATGTTAGGAAAACAAACAAATGTTGCTTGTAAATGGAGCTATGTATGGCCGTGTGAATGCCTTTAGCTTTAGATTCATCTTTAACGCATTGCTACATTGGTCTCTTCTATTACTCCAGTTGTATGTGTCAATTATACTTGGGCTTTTAAAGGGAATTGTTTTGAATTGTTCATCAAAGTGTGCGAACTAATAACTTCTTAAACAGTCATTATGTGAACTCTGGTAGAAAACATTGTCTATAGTGTCTGAAAGGAATTTCCATTGTAAAGATTGAAGTATACTTGACTACCTACTGGAAGCAGTTCTAATTGGTTTGATTCCTTCTTTTATGTATGCATTTTGGTTTAGTCACTACTGAAAGCTTTCTTATTGCTGAAGTTTTTTTCTGTTCTGTGCTTTTATTCATTCTTGTATCGTAACGTACAGTTTACTTAAGCGATTTTGAATATGGTATTGCCCAGATGCTTGTAGCTTTCGTTCCACTTGTGCAGACAACCAAAGAGCACCTAAAAGGAGAAAGGTAACATACATTACTTTTCTCAAAGTTAATTTTGAGATTGGATTATAAATTTGTATTAAGTATACATCTCCTTGCTTCTAGAGATATCCGGAAGAAGTGAATTCCTTATGAATTGTATGATCAAGTCGATGTTAATTAAATGCATTACTTCAGAAAGATTCCACCAGGGTTTTTGTTTTGTATGGTTTTTATGTAAAACAGCTTTATTCTTGGGTCTGTCACATAAAGAGATAGTGTTAACTTACAGGTCTCCAAATCTCTCATTTTACAACCGGAAGCCTGCAAAAACAAGAGTGTTTTAGTGAAGCACGGAATAGGCAAAGGCCTGGTGCTAAGACATGGAATTGGTAAAGGCCTGATGCTGAGACATGATATGGGGGAAGCTTCGATGATGAGGCATGGTATGGGAAAAGGTTTGATGATGAAACATGGTATCGGAAAAGGTTTGATGATGAGGCATGGTATGGGGAAAGGTCTAATGACTGTGCAGCATGCAGTGAACCCTAATAACATTGATATATTTTCTACTGATGGCCGAATCACCGTTAGGAAAGGTAACAACTTGAAATTGTTGAAATCGCAAGAAGCTACACATCAGAAAACAAGAAAGTCGGTTCACCAAAAGCTTGCTGAGGTATTATGTTTTAACTATCCCTAGATTTTTTCTGCTGGTGTTGGGGTTGCGTTTACATTGTTCTACATGTCTTGATCAGTTATCAGCTTCACACTTTAAATTTGAAATATTGGTCAACCAGGTACATGTATTTACTGACATTATATTGCCTGTTATAGAAGCAGAAGAGTTTACGAAATAAGGTGCAGGAAAGAAGGAAACGGGTGGTTAGGAAACCAAAGGTAATTAGGTTTCTGTTCTATTCTTCTGGTACAAATTAATGTTCAAGGCTCTGTAAGTTAAATTTTGACTACAATTTATAGATGCAAAGTCGAAAGAGTGGAAATTCAAATAAGTCACACCAAGAAGAGTGCAAGCTCTGCAGTGGGGAATCGAGAGATGAAGACACCTCTAGTGCATTTGCGACGTCGCTGGATGATGAGGAACTAGAGCTCAGGGAATTACAAGAAGGACCAAATCCACCAATGTGTTCTGCTAATTTGGCTTCTAATGGAATTCATAATTGTTCACTTTGCAAAGGTTTGGAAATGATCTGATTTTAGTTAGTTAGATATATATAATTGCTGTTCACTTTGTAAATGTTTGTTTAAAGTAGTTAAGTTTTTATTTTCACATATAGTAGTGTGTTAAAATTTAACAGTCTCTCTTCTGTTTATCCAGATTTGCTGCCTAGATTTCCTCCAATTGCTGTAAAGATGAATCTACCCTTTCAAATGCAACCTTGGGTTTCTTCGACGGAACTTGTTAAGAAACTGTTTAAGGTTTGTGTTTGTTTCGCACTTTCTGTCTTGCCATTTTTAACTGTTTTTTTTTTTTTTTTACTGTAAACCTGCACATGAACAGGTACTGTTTATTTTACTTTACAAACTGATGATCTCCTGGTTAAATACAACATCTATAATAATTTTGTGTATAAACGTATTCAGCACCTAGCATTTGTTCATAAATGATCATATTGTACCTGGCATAGAAGCCGTTTACACACATCTATAATTGAAGGTAGTTACCTTCAACTGACCATCATGTTCAATTCTTCGGTATGACGGGTTGTACAGCACCATAATGAAAAACTCTTTTACCTGAGATTAGTTTCATGTACAGAAATAAAGTTAGTCAACAATTACCACATAATTGGTTGTGGTGTTAGCAGTACTTGTGTTGGCAATGAGAATAGTGACGGATAAACTAATTGTTTGGATTATTTAGTGCTGTGTAATCTGATATGTTCTTGCAATGTACCTTCCTTATCAATTGATGGGGTTTTAGCTAGTATTTTTGTTCATGTTACATTTAGTCACTGTTCTGAAAATACTGAAACACACCGCTAATCTGAAGGATTTTCTGTTTTGTCCTGAACAGGCTATTCGCTTCTTGTATACACATGCAGTTACAGTTGACATGAGCCCGTTTACTCTTGATGAGTTTGCCCAGGCATTTCATGATAAGGTCTTTTCATACTCTCCATATAACCAAAAATCTTTGTAAGCACTTTCTGATTCGGGCATGCAAACTCAAGCGTTCTTTAAATTTTAGGATTCCTTGTTACTTGGAGAAATGCACGTGGCTCTTCTCAAGCGTCTTCTATCAGATGTTGAGGTACAGCTTAGTAGTGGGTTATATTCCCATGCAAGCAAAGACAGCAGGTTTCTAGCATTTCTTCACTATGTAAGTTTACTCTTTCTGTAGTCACACACTATCAGAATTACTTCAGTCGACTTATTATTATACAATACTTCAACTATGTTTATTAGCTTATATGTTCCTTTGTTAAACATACTACATGGACTGTGATGTACTAAGATTGGGTAGAGAATTGTCTTAAAAATAACGTTTGTGAGCACAAGAGGATAAACAATTACCCATTAATGATGCGTGCAGTAAAGGTATCCACTAAGTCTAGAACTGGTCAGTTGCCATTATGATCTTTTCTTTTTGAAGCCAAAACTAAAGAGTTTGTTTTAACAAAAGAACTATTTATGCTGATTTTCCTGGGATGGAAACATAAACAAGAAGAAACGGGTCTACCGAAATATTTGATTGGCGGACACCTTTTAGGTTAAATCCTGTGTTACAACGATACGCCTAAAAATAATAATTAGCCGTATCAATACGTATTTACACGGATACGCGTACTAATACTTCCAATACTTCAAGATACAACTCAGTTAGAAAACTTTGACTAAATGTTAGAAAATTTAGATATTTTACTAGATTCTATGAGAAGTTTTAACTATAGTGACAAAATGTTAGTTCCGAATCTGTCCACTGATCTTGCTCTAGACTTTCTTCCTTCTTATCCAGACTTTTTCTCACCCCAGTGAGGTTAATCATACATATTATATTTTAATCATGCAAACACATGTATGTATTTTGTTAAGTTTCTATCTTATCTATAATATATTTATGTTAAACTACTGATCAATATTGAGTATGCCGTATCACCGTATTTTAGTTTTTCAAGTATTGGTATCTTGTATCCGATACCGTATCCGTATCGTTGCAACACAGGTTAAATCTGAAAGTTCAGATCAGTGGGTGCAGGAACCAAAAGATCTTTTGCAGTATTAAATATCAACAACTATCTTGTGCATACATAATTAGTAATTACTTACACAACTTCTATTATTGCTGAAAGAATCTCTCTTCTATCTAGTATCTTCTCCAAGTTCTAGGTTCATTTTAGTATTTTACGACCTGTCTCAAATAGACTATATGATTTTTTGCATTTACTTTTAGTCGTATAAATGGTTTTTAGTGCAGTAGGTTCTACTGTTATAGATGGAGAAACTCTTGAGAGTAGGAATGTGTGATAAAGAATTCCTTTTTATATTGGCAGGCCAGAGATCAAGAGTTAAGAGTGAAGTTCTGGAATAGATCTTTGAATCCTCTTACATGGACGGAAATACTGCGCCAGGTGTTAATTGGAGCTGGTTTTGGTTCCAAACAATCAGTGTTGCGAAAAAAACAGCTTCAAAAGGTAAAATGTTCTACTTGATTTATGTAAACATTATTACATAGATGATTTTTCCATACATGGGCATTTGGCCAGTGTACTTCATAATGCATTTGCAGGTAAAAAGATTTTTCACATGGTGAAATTAGACACATGCTGGTCATATTTCAATCGTAAGAAAGTTGCTGGAAGTGTTGGCCAAAATTGTTACGAACTCTATTTGCTAAAAATCTTATAACATGCTGCTCGTTATAGTTTGTAACGAAGAGTTATCTTAATGCAGTAGGTTTTAGGAAAAAACATTGTGGAGAACCAGTGCAGGAAATTCGCATTGCTTCCAGTTGCATCTTCTTGTAATATATGATTTGTTAAAACAGTTTTACTCATCCTATGAAGGACCTACATAAAATGGTCTATAGACATAAATTTATATATGGTTTACCACTACCCCATGTCTCAAACCTTTCTTTTCATTTTACAGGAAGGGAATGTTATGATAAAATATGGTCTGTTTCCTGGTACTATGAAGGGTGAATTATTCAGTATTCTTTCTGAGCAAGGAAATAATGGGTTGAAAGTACCTGAGTTGGCTAACTTACTCCAGGTGAATTTGTTCATACTAATTTCATGTTCTCGAGATATATGAGACCATTTTTTTATTAAATATAAATGTCTATATTTCTTATATCTAATTGACGAATACTGGGATTTTGTTCTGAAGATTTCCGACTTAAATCTCGCTGAAACAATTGATGAACTGGAAGTTCAAATATATTCAACTCTTTCAAGGGACATCAGTTTATTTGAAAAGATTTCACCTTCCGCATATCGCGTCCGAAATAATCCGCAAAGTACAGAACTTGCTGGAGAATCAGATAGTGAAGACTCTAAAAGTGTTGATGCTGATGATTCTGGTGATAGCATTACAAGCAACAGTAGTGACGATGATTCCGAAATAGATTCAGGAACCAGCAGTCTCAGTATAGTAAAGCATAAAGGGCATAGAAAGAGGAAAAATAGCACAGTGGTTGCTAACACTGAAATTGATGAGAGCCATCCTGGAGAAATGTGGGTTTTAGGGTTGATGGAAGGTGAATATTCAGATCTAAGCATTGAAGAAAAGTTGGATGCTCTGGTTGCTTTAATTGATCTTGCAAATGCTGGTTCTAGTCAAAGAGTGGAGGTACTACAGATTCTCAGTCTAATTTTCTAGTAGTTTCTGCATAGTTAGATGTATTCTTACCCTCTTAGCCCTGCTGATGTTCGGTAACTGCTAAACACCTGAACTTAAATTTGGGGAGTTTTCATTGCTAGAAACTATGTTGTGAAAGGCGCCCTAGGCGCACGAGTCGTGCAAGGGGTGCCTAGACAATAAAACGTCCAAGATGCAAAACTGTGAGCAATATTATTTTTTTTTAATTTTTTTCTGGCGCCTAGGCACTAGGCGAGTCGAAAGGTTTGGCGCCTCGCCTAGCGCCTAATACAACATAGGCTAGAAACATCATTTTTATTACTGATATTTTACTTCTTAGTCTTAGTGGTAGTCTTAGACTTGGAATCTGAGTTGATCATTCACTATTTCCGTGGAACTGAATCACGTTGACAATGATGGCTTTCTGGACTAGTACTTCTATGTCGTCAACAGTTTCTCAGTAGTGGTTAACTGAATTTCCTTTTTGTATAGGATCCTTCGAGAATCACAACAGAAAGGGTTCCTATTGTCAACCATCAAGGTGGAGGAAAAATAAAAAGATCATCAGCCGCCCAGCTAAATGTGGGAAACTCATTTCAGGGTTGCATATCAGTTGATCCTCTCACAACCATGTCAAATCATTTTGGGATGGAGTACCCCTCCCGCAAGGGGAAAAGTTTGTGCAGAAAAGATGGTCGCTATACAAGTGAAGCCATAAGAGTGGACGCAATGGAGTTGAATGGACATCCATTGTTATCTGTTTATTTGGGATCTGATCGCAGATACAATTGTTATTGGCTTTTCTTGGGCCCCTGTAATGTTAAAGATCCAGGGCATAGGAGGATTTATTTTGAGTCTTCTGAAGATGGTCACTGGGAGGTCATCGATACGGAAGAGGTGATCCAATAGTTCTTAAGAGTACATTGATAGTTTAAGCATGCGTCCCCTGCTTTCTTTGTCTTTTTTGTTCCTTTAATGTGGAAATTCATTCATTAGTCTATAGCTACCTGCTCCCTAACGTAACCGATTGCAGGCTTTATGTGCTTTGCTGTCTATTTTGGACAGCAGGGGAACAAGGGAAGCTCGTCTGGTTGCATCTCTGGAGAAGCGAGAAGCTCTTCTTTCTCGGTCTATGTCAGCAGCTAAAATGCCTGATAAAGATATCAATGAACAAAGACAATGTGATCTATCTAGCCCAGACACCCGTAGTGGTGAAGGTTCTTCCCCAATCTCGGATATAGACAACAGTCAAATTCTAGGGGAGGCCTTGAATGATTCACGTTCATCTTCTCATTCTGTAATTTCCCACTATGTGAAGAAGAAAGAAGACCAGAAACAAAAATGGGATCGCGTTCAAGCCTTTGATGCATGGATATGGAATTCATTTTACACCAATCTTAATGCTGTAAAATATAGCAAGAGGTCATATCTTGATTCACTAGCTCACTGTGACAGCTGCCACGACCTTTATTGGAGAGATGAAAAACATTGTCAAGTGTGTCATATTACCTTTGAGTTAGACTTCGATCTAGAAGAACGGTACGCCATCCATGCAGCCACATGTACGGAAAAGGAAAGTCATATGTTCCCGAAGCATAAAGTTCTTTCATCCCAATTGCAATCACTCAAAGCTGCTATTCATGCTATTGAGGTAGGTCCATACATTGCTATTGATGTCGCGTTAGACCCTTTTCGGTGCAAAACTTTTGTTTCACTGATCCCTGTGATTTTTTTCGCCTGATATTATGATTTATCTCGTGAACTCAGAAACCAATGTTATTGTGTTTGAATCCAGGCTGTGATGCCCCCTGGTGCTTTGGTCAGTTCTTGGACAGTCTCTACTCACCAGCTTTGGGTGAATCGTCTAAGGCGCACATCATCTGTTGCAGAATTGTTTCAGGTTATTATATTATCTTGTTGTTTCCACAATTTGTAGAAACGGACTAGTCTGAGGCAAAAGTAGTGATGTACTCTCTCTGTTCTGTTTGTCAAAAATCGCATTGTCCAAACTAGTTAGCATTTGAAATCCTGGAAAAAAAAAGATTGTATGTCCCACTTGAAGGTACAATGAGGAGATATTCTGTGAAATTAGCTACTTGGATGTCTCCGTTAAATGATCTCCGATATAGCTTGCTTACTTTGTTGATGGTGCTAAAAATGACATGTTGTCACTGGAAATATATACAGGTACTCTCTGACTTCACTGGAGCCATTGATGAGAATTGGTTGTGCCAATGCAGTGGTGATCTGGGTTCCAAATTAGTGTTGGACGAGATTGTTGTGTTGTTTCCGATTATGCCACAAACAACATCTGCTATTGCACTTTGGTTGGCTAAACTTGACACTTTGCTTGCTCCTTACTTGGAAAAAGTTAATTCTGGAAAAGCCCAAGCTAAGCAAAACACCAGGCAGACCAGTAAGTTCTCTCCTCCTGCCACTTTATATATTCCATTATTCCCGTTTTCCTAAAAATAGACATGCTGTTGAGAGTCCATGCCTATTGTTCATGGACTTTGTTTTCGTACATGCCAAGTTTCAGAGTAACACCTTGAACCTTATAGCTCTCTATATTTGGATGTACATCACATATTAGCGTTTTGATTAGGCAAATGTTGGCTTCAATTAACGTTAGGATATGCTCTGCTATTTTCAGGACGATCTGCTCTTAGATGACAGTATATCATCAACTTTCTATTTAGTGAGAACTGTCTGAGGCGGGAATTATCAGATCTTTTCGTTCTCACATCTAAATAAGAGACAAAAAATGGACTGTATTCCTCCAGCTGCTACAGAGATTTTTTTGATGATTATTGAGGAGATAATTGTCAGTTGTTTTACTATGGCTAGCTTCAATATACATCTTGTGGTACGGAGGATTACTGCGATGAAGATCTATTGACACCCGAAAGAGTATTTCTTAGGGTTAGTCTGGTAGTGCAGCTTGCACTTCTATTCCCATTTTTGACCTCAGTCAGTTAAGCTCTCGGGTGATTGGAGTAAATAGGTTTGTACAGCATAGAGTTAAAACACTTGAGTAAATTTTTTATTTTCCTACATCGGTTAAGAGCTCAAGTGGCTCTGAGTAATAGTGGGGGTTGTAGAGCTTTTAATAAGGAATTCTGAGGCAACTGATTGTAGCAAAATCATCTTAAAGTAGAACTTGGTTTGGTGTTCTTGTGTAACTTGTAACATGCAGAATTATATTGTTGTCTCCGCACTCTTGTTCATAATTGATAGCATTCTTGTTTTTATGAGTAGCGCATCCATGCATATAACAAGCTCGTGTTTCGATTTTGAGCATATTGCAGCTGTATAAGCAGAAATGGTTTGTTCATTATATGGGGAGGAATCCTGTTAGATTATACAGGGGAAGGCAATCAACTAGGGTCACATTAGTTTGCTGACATACATGTCTCATGTCCCTGTCAAAATAGGAGCCTGACACTTTGTATTTTTTTTTTTTTTTTTTTTTATACCTGATGCTACTGGTCATGTGCTAATGGCATCAACTTTTAGTTTTTTGTCCACTAACTCACAAGTCACAACCACGTGGGTCCTAAGAAAAGAGAAAAACGAGATGAAATAGAATCAAATAATGAAGGGGATCAATCAAACCAAATAAAACTATCCCATTATTATAACAAAATACAAAACCAAAATCAAAGATACCCACACAGCACACTACACTTTCTTCTTGATTGTTCTTTCTGAAGATCTCTCCCTCTTATTATCATCCAGGTATTTGTCTCTAATTTCTCCATTTTCAGCTCAGATCTGTTCTCATTTCTGCTGTCTGAAATATTTATGGGTTACTGTTTTGTTTAGAAAGGTATCATGTTAAATTAGATAGGGAAAGAATTTTTTTTTCACATATATTACATATTAGTAGGAATTTGTTGGTCTGTAATTGATGAATTAAATCTGATTTAAGGCATATAAGATTTGTTTCACATACATAATTGGCGAGTGATATGATAATTAGTCAATTACGGATCCAACTTGTTTAATAACTACTATGCTTGGCTACAGTGCAATTCAGTATCTACCCTTTTTGGCCATACAAGGAGATGGTTAGATGGATGGCTTTTGAAGTGGTCATTCTCATTTGGAATCACCTTTTAAACAAACAATCAAATGAGGGTTTTTAGTTTACGATGTATTTGGACGGCCTGTAATTTGTCAAATTTTAGAAGCATTCTTGAAGTTTTGCAACTAAGGTGTTGATCAATGCGGTGTTAAGGAGAATATGATGCTATTAACCAGCTTTTGAGGCTCCAATTATACTATTGCACTGTGACGATGAGTGCAGTTCAACCTTTTCAAGGATTTCATAGAATTTCCTTGTTCCGTTCATAACTTGGAGAAAGCCATGTCTAGCGTAGTCATGGTTTATGCACTTCAAATGTCATTCCACACTTGAGTTAAAGAGAGTTAAATAATGCACTATGGGAACTCTTTGTTTTTTCCCCATGTTTTACTGTTAATGTAAACACACTTTTCGTTTCCTCATAGGTGTTTCCAACAAAATGTCGATGGTAGCGACAGCTGAAGTTTGTGACGCAAACCCACCACTAATTCATAGTGGCGAGCTTAGAGCTCTACAACCTATTTTCCAGATATACGGGAGACGTCAAGTGTTCTCTGGACCAGTAGTGACGCTCAAGGTCTTTGAGGACAATGTTCTTGTTCGTGAGTTTCTCGAGGAGAAAGGTAATGGCAGGGTTCTGGTTGTTGATGGTGGTGGAAGTTTGAGGTGTGCAATTTTGGGAGGTAATCCTGTTCAACAAGCTACTAACAATGGATGGGCTGGCATATTGATCAATGGTTGTATTAGGGATGTCGATGAGATCAATGGGTGTGATATTGGAGTCAGGGCTCTGGCTTCACATCCAATGAAAGCCAATAAAAGGGGAGTTGGAGACAAGCACGTACCCGTCATTATGGCTGGAACACGTATATTAGATGGTGAGTGGCTTTACGCAGATACTGATGGAATTCTTGTGTCTCGGATGGAGTTATCAATTTGAATGAGTAACTTAATCTGCAGGCATTTTTACGGAAAAATCATCTCATTATTACATTCTCCGCCCTCTCTCTAGTCCTGTATGTCTTTCCTATTTGAGTTGTTGTTACCAATTGTTGATTATTACTACTGACCGGTGCTGTTTGTTCTTGTTGTATATCCACCAGCAAAAAACTTTTTGCGGTGTTTAAATACCTTTCTCAGCCAAGACATTTGCATCCTGTAGTTTATTCAGCATCCGCAGTATATGAAAATTTACTACTACTCTTTTATCTCCAGCAACTGCATGGAGAGTTGAGCCTTTTATAAAACTCATACGTTTGGTAGATTTACACACTGCAGCAACATTTGTTTAGAGGTCGTTCAGTCTCCCCCAGCTTGTTATGGTAGCTGACGAATGTTCGCACAATGTTTTTGTGAAAATTATTCAATTTTGATGAGATTATGGTAGGCTTTTGATTGTACTTGGTAATTGGATGCCATGATGATGCAAATGGTTGTCCAAGGGGCGCCTAGCAATAAAGCGCCCTAGGCGTACGAGTCGTCCAAGGAGCGCCTATCACTAAAATTCCCCGAAGGCAAAAAATTATGAACAATAATTTTTTTTTTAATTTTCTTCTGGGCAGACTTGCCTAGTGCTTAACATTAACATATATGTGTATTCACGCACAGGAGGTGATTCCAAGACCATTCAGACTGCTTGAAAGTTGGAACTTCTTACTTTTAGAATATTCTTGAATAGATCTGTAATTAGCAAGTTATTATTGGTTAGCTCAGATGGTCCCCGACAACGTAGTAAAACACCAATGGAATAACCCGAAGTTCTTGAAAACAGTTTGTCTATTAGCTCTAGAGATTATTAGGGGACCCCCTATTAGGAATCAATACTTCTCCTTATAAACGGACATGCTGATGATTTCGAAGAACGCAAACCACTAGAGCGCAGCATACTGAGATTCAACTTCGCAAGGAAAATGGACATTAGTTCGGAAACACGGTGGTTTGCTCTAGTTTCTGGTGGTGGACCATTGCTAGTTTTGGTACTGCTAAAATGGTGGAATGAAATCTTGTACATAGGTCCTCTTAAACTTCGCAACGGCGGTTACGTTAAGCTTCCTCCAGGCAATATGGGTTTGCTTTACTTCGGCGAAATGCTGAGTTTTCTTTGGTACTTCAAAATCCTTCGTCGACCTGATGATTTCATTGAAGCCAAAAGACAAAGGTCAGTGTTAATTCTCATTTTATACTTAATAATGTATACATGTGTGCTAATTAGATATTAACTCAATGTTCATTAGATATGGTGAAGGAGTAGGAGTGTACCGGACTTGTCTGTTCGGAACACCGTCTATAATCTCCTGTTCTCCGGCTTCGAACAAGTTTTTCCTGCAGCGAGACGATATTTTTCCCATCAATTGGCCTTCAACTGAACTTGTAGGTGAATCGTCTGTTGCTGTTGTGAATGGCAAGGCTCATACTAGGCTAAGAAGCTATGTTTTTAATGCGATCAACAGTCCTGACGCTCTCAAGAGAATTGTTCTAGTTGTGCAGCCTAGAATTTCATCGTCTCTTCAGTTGTGGGCCGACAAAGGCACACTCAATGGAATGAAGGAAACCAAGAAAGTATAATTCTCATTATTTTCTCTAGTATTTCGTAGAGTAGAATATGTCCAAATATTTTCCAATAATTTTGAAATGAATTTACAGGTAACCTTTGCAAATATTGGGAAAATGTTGATAGTTCGTGTATCCTGATCTTGCTACTGATTCTTGAGTCTCACACCGATCAGGAAAGATAGATATAAATTGCAAAGTTCTCTGTCTCAGACTTTGTAATTCCACATGTATATTCCTCTATAACGATTCTTTGTTGAAATTGGAGTAGGTTTTACTTATGAGGTGAATATAATCTAGGTTGCTCGTCGGGAGTCGTAAGTACTGGATTTTGAGGTTTGCTATACCTAGTTTACTGCTAACGATCATAACATAAATCAAATATAGGCTTTTCTATGGGAGGCTGATTGGTTTAAAGTATTCAATTGAGTTGAAGCAACTCTTAGGATGTAAAGGACGTCAGCTAAGGGAATCAATTGCGCGGAGTCTAGCTAGATTTAATAGGCGTAAGAAGCATGACTATAACTGAATTAATGTAACAATGATTTGGTCTCAATTACATTTTAGTCCGAAGTATTGATAGTAGGCTAGAGTCTGTAGTGGCTTAATACAGTTTGGTGTTCAAATCTGGACTAGGTCCCTAGGTTTTTCTGCATTGACGGTTTCCTCGTTAACAAAATTTCTGGTGTCTGTGTTATTTCTTTTTCGCATTATATTGTTTATCTTTATAACTGAAATATCATAGGTTGTACGTAAATCAATCAAAGTAGATGGATCCATCATTCTTTGTTGGATACGACTTTATTGATTACTTGGAAATTGATCTTTAGAATCACCCAAGTACTCTCACACATAAATCAGGTTCACGGACTAGTCTCTATAAACTTTCTGATTGTGATAAAAAGAGATATAACTTTAGATATTATTCGGTTAGAGCATAGCTCAGTTGAACTCACCAAGCGTTTGTATGTCAAGTTTGGTTGTCATATTTTAGTATCCATCTAGAGTCACTTGATTAAATACTAGAGTCAACTTCTTTTAGGTTAGACTAGAAAGTATAGGAATGTTGAGACATACAAGTATTACTCCAAAGACCTGAAGAATGTGAAGAAGTAACGAACTACAACGACGACATCATCCTTCCACTTGAGGTTAGTAATATTGACTTGAATTGTTTCATTCATAACGTATCTTTGAAGTCGTGCTATATTGAAAACATAAATGTGAAGCTGTATATATTGTACATATTGTATGATACTCTAATGATGGGACATGATCATAATAGTATGATAATAGTATTAGGGAATTGGACTATGAAGTATAACGCTTATTTTTTGAACTTCGTATATATGACATCTACATAATCTTGTATATATTGTTATGATTATGTGAATGGGTTATGGTGAAGATTTCATCCTTGGAAATAATGTTTTACATTTGTTTAAAGGAAGTGCATTAATGAACTTGCTTCGTGAATCGAAAAGGAAATCATTAGGCTTATTGGTCAGGCTATTCATTGAAAATATTTGGATGAACAATATGTTGGAGGTGGTAGAACCAATTTTAACTTAGGTTATGTATCTTGGTATAACTAATCACAATGCCCGACTTATGATTTGGTATAACTGGTTTTTATTAATTGGTGTAACCGATCCTAAGTAATCACCATGTGATGGTATGATTGATCCTTGTTATTGGTGTGACCGATCCTAGTAATTGGTATGACCGATCATGAGTGTATGTGTGACTGATCCTTGTAATTGGTGTAACCGGTCCTGGTAACTGGTGTGACCGATCACAAGTAATACCATATGTAAATAGAATCGATACTTGTAACTGGTGTAACCGATCCTAGTGACTGGTGTGACCAATCACAAGTGTTTCGATAATTAGGTATAACCGATCCTAGTGATTGGTAGAACCGATTGAACCCATGTGTGTGATTTGGTATTTGATAAATCACATAGTATTCTTGGAAAACAGGCGAACCAATTCTAAACTTGTTTGGAAGTGTGGTATAACCGATTCCAAGAATGCAAATCCATGTAAATATGAAATAAGGATTTGCAGTGAAAAGATGTCAACATACTTTGAACACGAGCACTAACTCTTATCATTTATTGTTCAAAGATATTCCTTAGTACTCAAAGTGATCTTACGCCGAAATAAATTAAGAATCTTTTAATTAAGGTTTTTAGTTTTATATGCTTTAATTACCAGGAATTAATGCATATATCTAGAGAATAAAAATTAGTAATGTGCATTTACTAATTGAAGATTTTCTATTGAGAGATTTCGGAAATATTGGACAAGCAATTATGAAAACCGAATTTTTCCATTCATTACAAATCTTGAGAATATTTCCGGTTTTGGAAATTCCTTGGTGTCCAAACATCCTTGGTCTATAAATACCTAAGTTTGCATTTCTAACAAACTATCCTAAGAGCCAGGAAAACTTCATTTCTTATTTCTTCTGTTGGAGCCGTCTATTTGGAGAGGAAATATCCTAATTATGGGAAATCCTCTTACGACCGCTCATTTAAAGACTTCTGTGGTATCAAGAAGCTCTACGAGTACCATTGGTGGGAAACAAGATAATTGTAGTGTTATTAGTTTTTGATTGATTAATGGTTGTTAAAACTTTGATTGCACCTAATTTGTTTATTCTTGAGAATTTTCTCTTCTAATATAAGATTCACTCAAACTAGATCGAAGTATCGACGAGATCTTTAGAACTGTTGTCATATCTGTGATATTCCATTGTTAACAGATTCCGTTCTCTGCGTAATTGATCACAAGAGATTCAAGTGTTCTTGTGCAGGTTATTGAAGATTTGAAGATGAAGAAGGTTTCTTATTAGTTTTCGTATCTTGTGAATTGTATGCACAAACCTTGATCGGATGGGATCCAACTAGAATCAGATTTATTCGATTAATTAGTTGGTGAGATCGGCATTCTCAATATATCTCTTTGAGATCTATTTTAATTGAGTGTAGATCTATACTTGACTATTTCGGTAGTTAAAGTTAGATTGATCTAACCAGACAAAGGAGTTTATTATATTAAATGGGAGAGACTTTGTCAATGACTCATCTATATCTTGTAGCAAAGATTGATTAGAGTGGTTACCAAACAGATTATTCCTTTGTTGTTTGGAATACGATCCAAAGGATTTTCTATTCACGTGCGTGACTCTAGAAGTCAAAGGCGTAGGGATACTAAGGGAACTAAGTAGCTAGGGTAGTATGCTTGGTCTCAACTACACGAAGTTGGTTTAGATTTGGTATAACAGTTTAATTCTAAGAGTATTCAAAACTGGACTAGGTCCAGGGGTTTTTCTGCATTAGCGATTTCCTCGTTAACAAAATTTTGTTGTATCTTTTACTTTCGCTTCCGCATTATAATTATTTATTATAATAAAGTAAAATAAACATATACGTTAACTCCGCATTACTTGATAGTGATCCTATAGAGTTTGGTTATTACCGAACCCATTATTAAGTAACATACTTCGTTGTTGTATTATCTTGATCTTGTATCAATAGTCAATCACACAAGTTATCTTGTTGTCGTATTGTCTCGATATGGTATCCATAAACGATCATGCGAAGTGTGAATCAAATTGTCGTATTGTCACGACTCTGTCCATAGAAGATCATATTCGGTTGAGGACTTATATTTTGAAACAAAAAGATTGTGGTGTATTTGGTACTCTCGTCTTTTCATATTCCTTGATTGAGATTCATTAAGTTGAACACTCGGAATTGTATTAAGTTTGTCCATACATGTGGCCTAAGAAAAATTTGGTGGTGTATTTTGGTACCCCCAATGTTTTCACTTCCACGTAAGGTTAGTGATACTGGCTTGACTTGTTTCCATTCCCATCGATTCTTTCAAGTCGTTTAAGATCGAAAACATAGGTAAAACATATAGATAATAAACCACTCCTCCTTGCATGATGCTCCGAAAATCCATATGTAATGTAGTAAGATAATACTTAATAATTTTTTCCCCTTTTGTCAACAAAACTGGCAAAGGCGAAAAATCGGGATAAAGATGAATTAAACAAAAGAGTATTCAAGACTAGATAACACATATATCAACATTCAATTTAGACGATTTCACCAGGTAAACTCGATTTGCGTCAAAGAGATGTAAAGGTACAAGAATCTCCGTATCCACTCTCCCCACAAAGATATTACCATTAAGCACAAATTCAAAAGAAATCTCTTCCATTTGATGTCATTCCCGAAAGAACAACATGAGAGACCATAACTCTAATAACAAGAGAATGATTTTTTTACTCGCATGTTACAAACAAAGTAAATAAATATCCCAATATTTTTTTTCTCTTCTTACCTGTTACGAACAAAAAAGTTAAAAATAACAATCTTAGTGTTAGAGGCACCAAGGTACAAGATTTTCGTGAGAAAAATAATCATCGACAAAAACTATTCTCTACGCCAATTACAAACAAGAGAACATTAGTGTGATATGACTCAACATAAGAATTATAACTTCTCGAGCCATGCATGAACATAGAGATTAAAGTTCACCACTAATTCCCTGGAGGTTATGCAATCAAGGAAGTAAGTAGATTCCTAGTTGATCGATGTCGTATGCGTCAAAAATAATTACACTTTCTTACTACTCAAAATATAAAATATAGCAAGGGCAAGAAAGGATCGATCCCACAGAGAGGTCTAGGTTGTCAAGTTGTTTCGGTTTCCTAAATAAAACACCGGGTATTTTTCTGATTTTTATATACTAAAGTAAAATAAAAGCAAAATAATAAAAAGTAACACGCAAATTAAGGTAGTGAGAATATTGGTTAAGGATTCATCTTCATTCACAAATATGTTTTCTTCACAATAATTAGAATTGATATTTTAATCTCAACTTTTATCAAAAGCCCTAGAATATCTTGATCGCAAGAATATCCCGTTAATCTCCTTTTGTCATCAACAAACACATTAAAAGATGCGAATATGAATTCTATCTTAAAGAACAACCTAACGTGTAAAAGCACTAATCAAGTTTAATACCCTAGATGCATTAAGTTCTATGAAATCAGTCCAATCAAAGCAATCGAACATGGAAAGCGCACTAATTCAATTTAACAAAGGTTACGATTCACATATGATCATAAGAATATATCACTACAAACTATAATCATATTATGCTACTTGCAATCAGGAATCTATCACTTTTATGTATAACAAACCCTAATCTAGCAATAGATATGAACACAAACTCAACCGATTCGCGACTCGATCAAACAAGCATTCAATTCATGTAACTATATTTTCAGAGAATCGTAAACGATAAATACGAGACAAAACTAATATATTGAATCAAAGAATCATATTATGTGAAATCCAATTATTCCATAACCAATAATAAAACTCTAGCTCATGTTCATGGAGTTCATAACAAGAAGAAGAAGAAACCCTAACATGTTTCTAAACCATAGAACAAAGTAGTAGAAGAGGATATGATGATGTAAAAGATATCTAGGTTTAGAGAAAAAGTTCTATTTATATGCCTCTCCCAAAAGGATACCCAAAAGTAGGTCAAGTCTTCTCAAAACCCGTCTCAAATTCATCCACCAAGCCCACGAGTGAAAATAAGTCTCTGGAAAATTCGGGTCCAAAACTGGCCGTCGGAATCGCTGGAATCCGGTCATCGGTGCCGGAATCCGGTAACCAGAAAACTTTCTCCGATCACTTGAAGCATTGAAAGACGTCACCAGGCAAGTACACACTCCCAGAAGCTCAACTCCATTTCTCTTCAATTCAAACATTCACAAAATACCACCTAAACCAATTCCTTGTTCTTGCGAAAACGCACCCAAAAGCGCGACTCGTAGCTCACATATCCGGCCGCCAACTCTTCCATTCGAATCATACCCCTTTCATGATTCAGTGAAATATTATGATTCACGCTTTAACTTCCGCAATCCGACATCCCGAGCTATGCTCACCGGCGCGCCATTTTCACTCCGTTTTCGCACTATTTCTGCGAATGCAGCTGCAAGATTATTGCCACTTTGTTTCTGAACTGCACCAGCCACCACCATATCCATGAAACTGCAGCTTGATTCCTGCTACATCTGCACCTGATTTACATTATACACTCACAGAACCCACTGCCATCACAAGCTCCATAAGTTCAGTTCCATATAAACAACACAATAGCTCCGTCTCTTTGTGCTCAATGCTCCATTCTAGAGCATCTCCCTTGAGTTTTGCACTGCCTCTGCACCTGCAAGCCTCATTATCATTTCAGCCTCCTTCACTGTCCCTTATTTCAGTTCCATGGCAACAAAACACCACAAGCATTGTACACACAACCCAGACTAGCCATCTCCATTTCTGTGTCATACAATTCAGGTACCCAGTCCACTGCCACGACAACTCCACAAGAAGCTTGTAAACTCACCTGCAACACTTTGATATTCCCAGAAACCATCCTACTACCCACTTCTTCAACGGCATACCACTGTGTCAAATGCAAGTCCGAATTCAACCTTTCACTTAGCTGCTTCTTGTTGTTAGCATCACCTCTTTCAACTGCAGTTCAGCTCCCCATCACATAAATCTTGTTCAATTCATCTCTTCTCCAATCAATTGCAGCTGCCTTGCTCTCTCTCTATCTGAGCTGCAAGCTACACTTCATTCCAGCCTTCAACTTAATCTTTGCAATCTTCCCAACTTACTCAGGCTCAAACCATAGCCAAATTTCATTCTTAATTGCTTCAGAGTCCATCTACTTTGCTCAAATCTCATCTGCAACTGCAGCATCTCAAATCCACCAACACCTTCTTGTTCTTGACATCAACAACACACACTCCATAGTCACAATTACTACCAAGATCGAAAACTAGGACATTCTTGTCCCCAGTACTTGACGCGTTCTTATCAAGACCATAAGCAATTGCAGCAGCAGTTGGTTCTTAGGTCCTGCACTACTACCAGATCTCAATCCCAGCAGTCATATCCACCACTTCACAGCTCCACCAAATTCTATGTAGCTCCACAATTACCTCAAGCTAGCCAGTGCATTAACCAACTCCTTTCATCTCAACTACACAACCAGACCCATCTCCTGTTACTTCTTGATCTACCATTCATCATTCCATGAACATCAACCAGCTCCATTCTTTATCACTGCCCGTAACAATACCAGCAGAAACTGACCTGTACCTTGCTCGGCAGCTGAATCAGATGACTCTTAGCAGCAGAATTGGCTCAGGACTTTTATCAAATACTTCTTGTGTGTCTAAAGAACTGGTATAGTATATGTACTGGTTGCATATTGGAGATCACATATCTACTCCTTCCCTACTTACAATCACACATTTTACACAAAACCCATTCATTCAAACCTAGTGACAGACTCGAATCTCTTCTTTGTCTCCAACCATTCATCCATAAACCAAAATTCCTTCCCTGCGTTTCCAGCTTGTACCAAAACCCAGCAAATTGCTTCCTTGATTCACACCCAATTAACCTATGGCAAGTACTTACACGAGATGGCACAACGGCAGGTCTTGGTGCAACCACGAGAGAAAGAGAGACTAGTGCAGTGATGAACAAACTTTGGACATGAGTTGATTTGAATTCCAACCTAGATTTCCCTGTATAAGTTGAAGTTGAAATGGTGGCCCTTAACGAGTGCCTGTCTTTATTTATCAGTCCCAGCTGAAATAATAGAGTACCATCTTTTTTGACACCTTAAAGCCATGGTGTTTCTCCATTTCAGCTCCGCCAACGCCCAATGACTCTAAGCGATGAATTAAGCTCCCTTTTGCATCTTTTTTTATCGCACGACTCCAAAGTACGTGTAAAATGCAAATAAAGCATAATATACAAATAATACAAGAGAAATAATAAAGAAAAGCATAAGAAAATGATATTCAAAAGATGTATTTTAGGCTCCTATCAAATTCCCCCACACTTAATCTTTGCTAGTCCTCGAGCAAATCAAACAAAACATTTCTAAAACAAATACATACAACTCCGTCTCGTCGAGTCTACGGTCACTTTTAGCACAAATAACAAGCCTTTAAACCCCTAGGTGTCCCTAGTGGACGAGTTATAGTCTCGTGAAGGTTTACAAGAGGTATACCTACAAAACCTATATTTCTAACTCCGTCTATTTGTGACAAATCAATGAACGAATCCAAGATGACTACAGGAGGAGGTACCTTGTGCAAATTCAATTCATATATTAGTAAATAAAGCTCTAATTAGATAGTCGAACAAGCCACAATACTCGGAAACTAACAAACCACAATCACAATGAAAAGATTAAGAAGATGGATATATATGTAGATGTTGGTGAATGTTCACAAGTAATCGATGTTTCCCATATCTGTCTGAAGGTCACTTCCAAGATGAACCTATGCCTATTGGATTGACCTACTTGGTTTGAATTCTACATCAACTCACTGGCATATACAAGGGAACCAGGAGTGACTTTATTCAACCAAAATAATACTTTCTTTTCTTTTTCACTTTTTTTTTTTAGACAACATGATTGGATCAAACTGGATCCAAGCGCATGATTCTTGTCAGCAGATTACACGATAGTTCCCTTGGATCCTGCATTCCACGCTTGTTTAGGCGACGGAGACAGGGAACACACACATATTGCTTTATCCAAGTGTCTTTTATTCCGTTTGGTCTAATTGGTCGGTCTTTTTTTTTTTTTTTCTTTTTTTTTTTCTCACTTTTTTTTTTAGCAACTCAATCACTCTATTTCATCCTAGCAGTAATAACACGTTGATGTTTAGTGACCCACCAAAACACTTAGAGAACAATAGATAAATATGGAAAAATAAAAATAGAATGTGATATGGTGATATTCCGAGATATGGTAACAACTATCATGTTAATTTGTGATTTCTGAGCTATGTTCGTCCCTTTTAGTTAATTGGTTCCTCAACTCCTGCATTCAAAATGGTTCCATCCACTAATGGTGTCATCCTAAAGGCACAAGTTTCTAGATTTCGGAGTTCAAAAAGCACAAATTTTTCTTGGTTTTTTATATTTTTCTGATTTTTTTAAGGCATAAAACAAACTAAAACAAACTATGCAAACATGTAAATGCTCCCCCACACTTAAACTTTACATTGTCCTCAATGTAAAATTGAATCGTCTAAAGAAAGTTCAAGGTGGGAAATTCATAACATGATATGCAAAAACAAGAAAATAAAATGCATGATGAAAACTCATTACTCCAACTCATAGCTATTTCGGAACAATAGAGGATAAACACTAAACAAGCTATTTAGTTGCTGGCATCTAATCTCAACTCAGCTGATATACACCTCACCGCCAAGAAAAAATGCCATCTACTTAGAAAGGCTGGTGTTTATTCTAAATTGTTCAAAAATATCTAAAAGTTGGAGTTTTGATATGCAAATATACAAAATAAGAAAATAAAGATAAAATACTTAAAATAAAAGTAAAAAGATAGAGATAGATACACAAAACCAGTGGGTTGCCTCCCATTAGCGCTTGGTTTAAAGTCATCATCCCGACATGCAAGTTGAATTCCCCATACACCAATAATCGGAAAAGTTGGGGATCCACCCATAGCACCTGTTTTGTAAACACTAGCTTCACACAAATATTAGTAATATAAAACATAAATGAAGCTATTAACCGATAAAAGCTTCCCCCACACTTATTCTTGTCTACACTTGGAAGTGCATAAAGAATATATGAGTCGGGTACTTCCACGGTTTCTTGTTCCAAAACCTACATAGTATGAGAATCAAGTTTTGCTAATGGAGGAAATCGAGAAACAAAATCATTCAACAATGTTCTCGAAGCACATATATTCAAACCAATAATAGGTAAAGGAGAAGAAATAATATGCAAAGGGTTAGACAAACCTCGCACAATCTCTTGTAGCACGGAATCCTCTTCATCCTTGAAAAATTCAAGTGAACTATTCACCTCTTGTATATCATGGTCCTCTATCAAACCTTGCAACCATTCTTCGTCCGTTTCTGCCTTAACCGGAGTCTCGACATAAACATCATCATTACAATCCTTTGCAATCTCAATTGGGTCTTCCATAATATTGGTCATAACGGTCACATTCTCAACATACTCCTCTTCGTATTCATCTTCAGACTCACCAAAATCAGAATCGTCGTCGGTTTCCCAACCTTTATCACGACGTCGTTTAAGTTCCATATGGATGGTCCTACTAATTTCATCGACATGCTCTTCCGAGTATCCATCGTCTTCCAACTTGTATAATTTATGCGCAAGTTTCCTGACGTTCACACGCTTACCACCATTAGCTACAATATGTTCTCTTTCCCATGACTCTTCCCTTTGAATGAGTGAATGATCATAACTACGATCCGGAGTCGGGTAAGAAGGCATATTCCAGAAATTGGTTTGTGCGACGTTCTCTCTATTACGGTCAAGTTGATCTAGCCTTTGTTGCATATCTTGCAATCCATGCATAATCTGCATACAACTCGAATAAAGCCAATTAGAAGTATAATTATCCCACCTAGGTGCTTGACTTACATACCCACTACAAGGTTGTTGTTGGTATGTATGAAAATCACCATAAGGTTCTCTAGGATATGCATCATAGCCAATAAATTGGTTTTGATTGTATTCCATAGATGGTGGGAAATTTTCAAAGTGTTGAGCAGGTTGAAAATCATATCCATTGCTCCAATATGCTCCTTCCATAGAATATGTACCTGAAATACGATTCTCAAACCAAGGTTAAAAACCAGAAAATAAGGAAAACAAAAATAAGACTAAAAACAAAACAAAAATAAGAAACCAAAAACAAGTGACAACCGTTGCCTCCCCGGCAACGGCGCAAAAATTTGATTGATGTCGTATGCGTCAAAAATAATTACACTTTCTTACTACTCAAAATATAAAATATAGCAAGGGCAAGAAAGGATCGATCCCACAGAGAGGTCTAGGTTGTCATGTTGTTTCGGTTTCCTAAATAAAACACCGGGTATTTTTCTGATTTTTATATACTAAAGTAAAATAAAAGCAAAATAATAAAAAGTAACACACAAATTAAGGTAGTGAGCATATTGGTTAAGGATTCATCTTCATTCACAAATATGTTTTCTTCACAATAATTAGAATTGATATTTTAATCTCAACTTTTATCAAAAGCCCTAGAATATCTTGATCGCAAGAATATCCCGCTAATCTCCTTTTCTCATCAACAAACACATTAAAAGA
This sequence comes from Papaver bracteatum, assembly GCA_023529315.1. Taxonomy (NCBI): domain Eukaryota; kingdom Viridiplantae; phylum Streptophyta; class Magnoliopsida; order Ranunculales; family Papaveraceae; genus Papaver; species Papaver bracteatum. The sequence goes on along the minus strand of JAJJWX010003739.1, from coordinate 1,849,316 downwards.
TGCGAATATGAATTCTATCTTAAAGAACAACCTAACGTGTAAAAGCACTAATCAAGTTTAATTCCCTAGATGCATTAAGTTCTATGAAATCAGGCCAATCAAAGCAATTGAACGTGGAAAGCGCACTAATTCAATTTAACAAAGGTTACGATTCACATATGATCATAAGAATATATCACTACAAACTATAATCATATTTATGCTACTTGCAATCAGGAATCTATCACTTTTACGTATAAAAAACCATAATCTAGCAATAGAGATGAACACAAACTCAACCGATTCGCGACTCGATCAAACAAGCATTCAATTCATGTAACTATATTTTCAGAGAATCGTAAACGATAAATACGAGACAAAACTAATATATTGAATCAAAGAATCATATTATGTGAAATCCAATTATTCCATAACCAATAATAAAACTCTAGCTCATGTTCATGGAGTTCATAACAAGAAGAAGAAGAAACCCTAACATGTTTCTAAACCATAGAACAAAGTAGTAGAAGAGGATATGATGATGTAAAAGATATCTAGGTTTAGAGAAAAAGTTCTATTTATATGCCTCTCCCAAAAGGATACCCAAAAGTAGGTCAAGTCTTCTCAAAACCCGTCTCAAATTCATCCACCAAGCCCACGAGTGAAAATAAGTCTCTGGAAAATTCGGGTCCAAAACTGGCCGTCGGAATCGCTGACGTCATCGTCGGAATCCGGTCACCAGAAAACTTTCTCCGATCACTTGAAGCATTGAAAGACGTCATCAGGCAAGTGCACACTCCCAGAAGCTCAACTCCATTTCTCTGCAATTCAAACATTCACAAAATACCACCTAAACCAATTCCTTGTTCTTGCGAAAACGCACCCAAAAGCGCGACTCGTAGCTCACATATCCGGCCGCCAACTCTTCCATTCGAATCATACCCCTTTCATGATTTAGTGAAATATTATGATTCACGCTTTAACTTCCGCAATCCGACATCCCTGGCTATGCTCACCGGCGCGCCATTTTCACTCCGTTTTCGCACTATTTCTGCGAATGCAGCTGCAAGATTATTGCCACTTTGTTTCTGAACTGCACCAGCCACCACCATCTCTATGAAACTGCAGCTTGATTCCTGCTACAGCTGCACCTGATTTACAACATACACTCACAGAACCCACTGCCATCACAAGCTCCATAAGTTGAGTTCCATATAAACAGCACAACAGCTCCGTCTCTTTGTGCTCACTGCTCCATTCTAGAGAATCTCCCTTGAGTTTTGCACTGCCGCTGCACCTGCAAGCCTCATTATCGTATCAGCCTCCTTCACTGTCCCTTATTTCAGTTCCATGTCAACAAAACACCACAAGCATTGTACACACAACCCAGACTAGCCATCTCCATTTCTGTGTCATACAATTCAGGTACCCAGTCTTCTGCCACGACAACTCCACAAGAAGCTTGTCAACTCACCTGCAACACTTTGATATTCCCAGAAACCATCCTACTACCCACTTCTTCAACGGCATACCACTGTGTCAACTGCAAGTCCGAATTCAACCCTTCACTTAGATGCTTCTTGTTGTTAGCATCACCTCTTTCAACTGCAGTTCAGCTCCCCATCACATAAAGCTTGTTCAATTCATCTCTTCTCCAATCAATTGCAGCTGCCTTGCTCTCTCTCTATCTGAGATGCAAGCTACACTTCATTCCAGCCTTCAACTTAATCTTTGAAATCTTCCCAACTTACTCAGGCTCAAACCATAGCCAAATTTCATTCTTAATTGCTTCAGAGTCCATCTACTTTGCTCAAATATCATCTGCAACTGCAGCATCTCAAATCCACCAACACCTTCTTGTTCTTGACATCAACAGCACACACTCCATAGTCACAATTACTACCAAGATCGAAAACTAGGACATTCTTGTCCCCAGTACTTGACGCGTTCTTATCAAGACCATAAGCAATTGCAGCAGCAGTTGGTTCTTAGGTCCTGTACTACTACCAGCTCTCAATCCCAGCAGTCATATCCACCACTTCACAGCTCCACCAAATTCTCTGTAGCTCCACAATTACCTCAAGCTAGCCAGTGCATTAACCAACTCCTTTCATCTCAACTACACAACCAGACCCATCTCCTATTACTTCTTGATCTGCCATTCATCATTCCATGAACATCAACCAGCTCCATTCTTTATCACTGCCCATAACAATACCAGCAGAAACTGACCTGTACCTTGCTCGGCAGCTGAATCAGATGACTCTTAGCAGCAGAATTGGCTCAGGACTTTTATCAAATACTTCTTGTGTGTCTAAAGAACTGGTATAGTATATGTACTGGTTGCATATTGGAGATCACATATCTACTCCTTCCCTGCTTACAATCACACATTTTACACAAAACCCATTCATTCAAACCTAGTGACAGACTCGAATCTCTTCTTTGTCTCCAACCATTCATCCATAAACCAAAATTCCTTCCCTGCGTTTCCAGCTTGTACCAAAACCCAGCAAATTGCTTCCTTGATTCACACCCAATTAACCTATGGCAAGTACTTACACGAGATGGCACAGTGGCAGGTCTTGGTGCAACAACGAGAGAAAGAGAGACTAGTGCAGTGATGAACAAACTTTGGACATGAGTTGATTTGAATTCCAACCTAGATTTCCCTGTATAAGTTGAAGTTGAAATGGTGGCCCTTAACGAGTGCCTGTCTTTATTTATCAGTCCCAGCTGAAATAATAGAGTACCATCTTTTTTGACACCTTAAAGCCATGGTGTTTCTCCATTTCAGCTCCGCCAACGCCCAATGACTCTAAGCGATGAATTAAGCTCCCTTTTGCATCTTTTTTTATCGCACGACTCCAAAGTACCTGCATAATGCAAATAAAGCATAATATACAAATAATACAAGAGAAATAATAAAGAAAAGCATAAGAAAATGATATTCAAAAGATGTAATTTAGGCTCCTATCACTAGTGAACATCTTACGGAATCGTGTCGCAGTTTATTCACAAAAGTGTAATCGTGGAGATATCAACACTTCCACACTCAAAATAGTTTACTCCTCTTTTGAAAGAGTTAAGAGCTAAACCTATGAGAAAATATGAGATATATGTTCTAATGTCCATAATATGATAGCAAATAATAAATTTCACAAAATGAACAATACATATATATAATCCATGAAGATTAGGTATTGCAAGTCATCTTCCAAAGAGGTAAGGATATTATTACATTTAATAAGATTCGTACAATGAGTTAGTTTGTAACCTAGCTAAAAGCTGGGAACCCACTCCTTTCTGAATAGCTAAACCCAATATATAAAAAATAAAACAACCTACACCACTAGTAGCATCATTATTAACTAAGCAATTCTTCAGTTTTTTCAAAAAACCCAAAGTATCACCACCAATCTTGCCAAAAGTAGTGAAAGTTAAAACACCTAAGCCATATTTATAAGAAACACACTTGTCCAAGTATTTATTACGTTTGCACAAAACAACATTAGAAATATCTTGACCAGGGGTGAAAGCATGCAAACCATCATTTGTAAATAGAGAACCACCAGTGACATCCATACAAACATCTTGACCATTTTCCCAGTTATAAACGAGAATGTACGCTGGGCGAAGATCCCTATTATTTTCTGACAAAAATCCCAAAGCGACCTCTTTACGCGCAGGTACACCGGCCTTGTAACACATGTTAGCAATTACATCACGGAAAAGGTCATATCAAAACTTGAGTCCAACATCTTTAGCACAGTGTAGAGCATGGTCACCAAAATAAATTTTAATCGAATAAACTTTAAACATGAAAGATGATAGTATTTGGAATAGCTAATGTAACACATAAGAACTACTCCAAAAGCTAGTGTTCCTCATTTAACAATAAGAATAAAATTTCCATAAGGATTTAACTAGTAAAAATATCTTGAACCAATATATAAGATTGTTGAGGACTTTTATCGCAATCAGGCATAAATGATTTCTATATTTATGTTTTCATATGTTATGTTTGTTTCAAGTTGATTTTGTTAAACTACGTTGGATCTATTTACTTCTTAGTTGTAGCGACTTTTATGGTATTTTATCCTTGAATGATTTCTTTCAATTAAATTTCTAAATGTGTCCAACCCATAAGAAGTTCAACAAGAACAATAGCACGAAGGAATATATAAGTTATAATTTAATTTATATTTTTCTAGGAAACTTCTTGTAAGAATTTATTCTTGCTCTTGATAAGGATAACTAGGGTTTGGTATAGCATAAATTGTGATTACACAAGCTATTTCCAACAATTTTCATCTTGCATGTTTATAAGTTTATTTATTTAAATTCTATAGTTTTTGGAAGATGAACTTGCAGTATGTAATCATTATTGGTTTAACATATTGCAAAAGACTTATGATATATATGTGTCCTTTACTTGGTGTAAATTGAACGGAAATCTCATATATGCTCAGAGGTTAAATTTATTATGTTTTTTATAAACTAAAAAATAGAACAAACTCTTTGAGAATTTTCTCGCAGTATCGATCTAATCGTGATCACACTTCGGTGTTATTATGCATTTTTCACTCCGTAAGATTTTCTTATGCTGAGTCATACCGATTAAAATTATCTCTTTGTTTGTAACTAGCATTGAGATTAAGTTAAGTCGATGTTCGGGACATAAATCCATGTGATTTGTTAATGTCCGAAAAAATCCTTCTTTTCATCAAAGTAAGGTCAATCATGTTGTTCTCTTGGGAATGATATCAAATGAGGGAGAGTTCTTAAATGAACTGGTGGTTAATTACTATATCTTTGTGGGATGTGTGGTTGTGGAATTTACAAGGGATGCTTGTATCTTAAATCTCTTAGATTAGTGCTAAGTATTTATTACTTTGTGATATCATCTAAATAAATTTACATATTAACTATGTTATTATGTATTATCTTTATCTTCCTTAAATCTTGAAGTATCTTTTGGTTAAATTCATTACGATCCCATGATTTTAGTACCTTTGCAAATTTTTAATGACAAAAAGAGGGAGAATTAATTAGTAGTTTCACACTACATACATATGGTTTACGGATCATTATGTAAGGGGGAGTGAATCAATAATCTATAGGTTTCACCTATTATGCAAAAGATGTAACTATTGATTAAGGGGGAGAAATATATCACCATAGAAGATAATAATAATATGTTAGTGTATAAAGATGGTTGTGAATATTTGTTCTCAAAGTTGTTATCGCTACGGATACGGATCTTCAACAACAACGATGCTGAGTTGAATATGTTTAGCATCATTGCAACTTGAAGTAACGAAGAATTCAAGGAGTTGAAGAAACCAAGGAAATCAAGGCATGATGGATTCAAGGAGTTTTTAAAAGCTTTATTTTTTTTTATCTATATGTATTGTTAGTTTTGTCACTAAAATTGACAAAGGGGGGTATTGTTAGAGCATTTCTCGGTCGAACTCACAAGTGTTGCTATCTCAATCTTGTTGTCAAATTTAGTTGTCAAAACAATATCTTGATTTCCAGTCTACAATTAGTTAAGTCTCATATTTTGGATAGAAGTGCAGTTGAGGAAAGGACATCACGGCACTCATTATTGCGTTCTACTGTTTGAAGGCGAAGATTAACCGAAGCTTTTGGAGAACCTCTTCAACAAAGGTAAGTGAAAACTGAACCACCTATTTCTGAAGTTATATTCATCTTTATATCTATGAGACATTGTCGTGTAACTAACTAGACTATCGTAAGCATATCAAAAATTTTGAATCAAATTTATTTTGTAATTATTCCTTGAAATATATATGACTAAGCTTAATGAACATTTGTTCATACTTGATGAATTTCGGTTAAGGAAAATTTATTGTTCATAATCTAAATTATGATTTAAGATTATCACTTGAAAATAGCATGGAACTGTGATATGTGTCATTGATGTTATTTGGGAATGTTTTGAATTGATATAAAAAGAAATACAAAACCGCTATTATTTTCGGATACTAGACAGTATGCATACCAGTCTTACAAACTGGGAAAACTGTTATAGGTCCAGAACCGTAGTACATATACCTGGTAAACGTACCGGAGTAACTATATGTCGACATCAACTTTTTGGTGCGCATACCACTATACATACCTTAAAAAGTCTGTGAACTCCTGAACTCGAAACGGTACGCAAACCAGTACGCGTAGTTAAAAATAATCGTCGGTTTTGGAACCGGTGTGGTATTCGGTACACATACAGGAAAAGTTCAGTATATTCCGGAACTCTAATTTGTCTTAAGGGTACACATACCCGGTACACGTACCATGACAAATATGTTCACGAACAAGGTTTAAGTACATGTACTTGCACTGTCGATTAATTTCAATGCACATAAAATTATTCTATGAGATAATTTGCATTTGAACAATCTCTAAAAACATTATAGACATATTGATTACATGCTTGTGACTCAATATTAAAGTCTTAAGTGTTATATGAAAATTCTCAAGCTTATAGTTCAGTTAGCTAGTTTCGTCTAACCATTCATGAACGCTGTCTTTGTACACGGTTCGGTTACGCTTCATCCTAACCAGAATGTATATCTTGGTTCCAAAGTTATCTTATCTTAAACCTAAAGCAAATTATGCTTTGAAAGTCTATAAAAGTGGAAGCTCAAACAACTAGGATTTTTGAATACTAATACTAATTTTGTGTTTCCTAGTTGTAAACTAGAGTCGTCCTCTTCCTATAACCCTTTTTGGGGTTTAGCTACTACAAAAACTTCATAGGGATTCATGAAGCCAGGTCCATCTATTATTTATCTTGATAGATCGAGTATTCTGATCTTGATTGATTGTTGAGCTTTCTCCATCAATCAATATATATAGAAATCATCAAAGATCTGTTCGTCTCGAACTTTGTTGATTTCACAAGTTTAATACTTGTGAGGTGAATAATCTAGGCTGCTCTTCGGGAAACATAAGTCCGAATTTTGAGGTTAGATATACTTTGTTTATTGCTACCGATTTCTAGACTCACTTTGATCTACGATCAAAAAGGAAATCACAAAAACAAGTTTATCTGTGGGAGGAAGATTGGTTTAAAGTCTTCAATTGAATTGAAGCAACTCGCAGGCTGTAAAGGACGTTAGCTAAGGGAATCATTTGTGCGGAGTCCTGCTGGGATTCAAGAGGCGTAAAGAGCGCGGCTGTAACTAAATTGTTGTGAGGGATTAATTCAGTCTCAACTATATTCCATCCCGAATTTAATTGGTAGTACCCTAGTGTCTGTAGCAGCTTAATACATTTTGGTGTTCAATCTGAACTAGGTCCCGGGGTTATTCTGCATTTGCGGTTTCCTCATTGACAAAATTTCTGGTGTCTGTGTTATTTTTTTCTTGTAAAAATAAGGTCGCTCTTGTTGTTTTTTCGGGAATGCCATTAAATGGGGGAAAGTTCTTAATTGAACTTGTGCTTAATTTCCAAATATTTGTGGGGAGTGCGGCTGTGGAATATTGTAGGAGTTTTCTTGTATCGTTATGAACTCCTTGATGAATGCAATTAGTTTCGACTATATGATTACATCTAAACAAATTTGATATGTTTTCTTTTAGTCATGAAGAATCTCTATGAGAATTTCATTATGATTCCACTAGTTTTCTTACCTTTGTCAATTTATATTGACAAAAAGGGGGAGAAATAATGTGTAGTTCACACTACAAATACATATGGTTTACGGATCATTATGTAATGGGAAGTGGTTTTCATGTGAGATGAAGTATTGACTAAGGGGGAGTAATACATATCACCATAGTATTGTTGTCAAAGTTGTGATACAATTAGGATACAATTGGACTTTGATGATGTGTAATAATACTATGAAAGTGTATATCAATGATTGAGAGCTACCGTTTTCTTATTGTTATAGCTACGGATCTTCAACAACTATGATGCTGAGTTGAACACGTTCAGAATCACTGGAGTACTTCGAAGTGATGAAGATTTTGAGTAATGTTAAAGAACCAAGGAAATCAAGCATTTGGATGAGAAGCTACAAAGTTTATTTATTTTGTAATCCATATATATTGATAGTTTTGTCAATAAAATTGACAAAGGGAGAGATTCTTAGAGCACTGCTCGGTCGAACTCGCAAGCGTTGCTATCTCAAGCTTGTTGTCAAGTTTAGTTTCCAAAACCATAAGTCTTAATTTCTAGTCTACTTATAGCTAAGTCTCGGATTAAGATAGAAAGTGTAGTTGAGCATTAGACTTCACGGCATTCATCGATTGAAGACAAAGAACTACTAAGGGGAGCTTGTGGAACTTCATCAACAAAAGGTATGTGGAGCCTTGAACTCATCTATCACTAAAAAGTCTATCTACTCCATCTTCTATTTGAGACAAAAGTCGTATAACTATATAGACTTCGATTATACACATTTGATATTTCGAGTTGAGTTTAACTCGCTTACATATTTCTTGAAATATGTGTTGGTAAGCTTTCGCTTTAACCAAATTAATCTTATATTCTTGACGAAAGTCAAAAGATGATCATGTGAAAATCATCTTGTAACATCTTACATGATTTGTGTGAGACAGTCATTTGATGTAGACTCAGAATGTATCATATTGATCATTCGATCACTTGAAAATTGCTTTAAAGATGATAGTTTGTGTGAGACAGCTATTGTTGTCTTCCGAGAATGTTTCAATGATTGAAATGAGAGTTTAGAACAAATAACCATGATTGGATATTGCACAGTATGCGTACTTGTATGCTAATTTATGCAAGATATTCCAAGTCCGAGAATCATGGTATGCATACCCGTGTGCATACTGGTTGGTTTATAAAAGTCCAGGAACTTAGTATGCATACCAGTATGCGTACTAGCGTGAGTTTCAAGTTCTGGAAATTCAACTGAGTTTTGGAAGGTATGCGTACCCGTTTGCATACTTGAGTAGGTTATGTTCTAAAATCGGCTTGTTCATTAACTAATATATTTATATAATAAGGAACGCAATCTCTTGCAAACTGTGTCTATAATGTTCATGAATTGATTCGAGTGAATCAAAATCGATTTTGCTTCAATTGTGTCTTGTATACTTCTATGAGAATATAAATAATTGAACAACTCTAGAACTAGTTTCATTTGAGTCATTTGAACTAGAATGGTTAAGATGAATATGGTTGATATGAAAGTGTTCATATGGCTAACTGCGGTTAAATATTGTTGATCCAACAAGGTGTACACGTTTAGGTATGGTTACTCATATCTAACTGAAGTCAGTTTTCATTTGTGTGTAACAAGCTAAGTTCGATCTAACGGTTGAAAGATATTAGCTTAAATCTAATCAAGTTTTCATATAACGGTGAATATTGAATGCTTTGTTATGAAGGTAACATTGATTGCAAACCCTGATTTGAAGACCATATAAGGGAGGACTCTCGGAACTGGGAAACCTAATCTCCACACCTCTTGTGTGATAGTAGTTGCGACTAGAGTTGATTCTCCTTTAACCTTAGGTTTTTCACGAAACCATGTAGGTTAACGACTTGAAGCCTTTGCAGATGGGGAAAAATGATTTGCTGGTTTTTAAGGAATTGAGGAGACGACCGTACGGAGGAGACTCCTTGAACCGAGCGAAATGTTCAACCTCACACAAATGCACTACAAGAAGGGAGTGCTTTTAATTTGAGAGATAAATCTATAGTACTCCGGCCTAAACCAAGACAATGGCCGTTCCAGAGTAAATTCGGTCGCAAGAGAGTATTGGTTGATCTGTAGGAGGGAAGCTGAGAAATGTGGGGAATCAATGGTAATCAAAGATTGTAGGTGTGTTGTGAATCTGAATATGATAAGTTCTGAATGATTGAAATTTCTCAGTTGAGAGTAATTTCTCAATTGATGAGTTGATAATCCCGTGATGTCAATGAGATGTGAGATTCTTGTTGTATTTCTCGTTGTTGTTTCAATCATGATTGAGAGACTTATTTTTATTGATGGAGTTGTAGACACCATGATCCCATGAAGTGTGACAGTTTATGGAATCAAAGAGTGGGGAAGTAGAAATCGTGTTTGAAACCAGCTGCTCAGCGTGCGGAGACTTGGTTGATTTTCCATCCACTACTTTGTTAACTCCTTCAACTGATTGCATGAATTTCTCACATTCCATCGTGTATTTGAACACACATGCCGTAGACCGCCAGGCCAAAACCCTAGTTGATATCCCCCAAGTGACACGATTGACGTCTCGTGGTTAGTTTAGTCAGTTGTTGACTTCATGATTTAGTGGGACGATGAGTCCTTGTATTTACTGAGTTGAACATGATTTTGTAAAATGTTCTGAAATTTATGAATTGAACGTGGACATGATTCTCACGTTGATAGTTGAGGCGAGAAAGTATTACTCTGATTTGTTGAATATTGATAGTTGAACCTATATTCCTTGATTTGAGCAAGTGTTGCTCATCTGATGAATTATTGGTAGCGTGACCAAAATAAAATATTAATTAAAATACTGGTAGTTGAACCAAGTATAATTAATAAGAGTACTGATCATGCGATCGTCATAAAATTATTAGTGTTTGAATCTGGAATCATGATCCCTGGACTCAAAAACCCTAATTTAATCAATTGATGGTTTATTTGAATATTAGCCATGGAATGAAGGAGGGACTAGCTTCATGGGATCGTGGGTCGACCATGTAGCGCCTAGATGCTCACGTGAGAAAATATCAAGGTCTCTTGAAGACCAGTTGATTTGATGAAAGGATGATTAAATGTTGGTTTCATTGTTTATTGAATTACTGCTGGGTTCAGTATTAGGTGATAAAACCTAGATATGAGAGATAGAGACCGACCAAATGGTCATGAAACCATCCATGGGTGGTCACAAGATCAAATAATGATTATCCCATGAAGTTCCAAGTTGTTTGGAAGAGTTTTGGACCTAATACGTGCAATTGCGCAAATTAGGTCAAATTGTGAAAATACGTGAGACCGGCTCATTGAGGGCCAAAGAGCCAACCTTGGTCGGTAAAGATAACATTCTCATATCTCCAAAGTGTTCATATCTCAGTTCTGAGAATTTTGGTATTTTCAGATGTGCATTTGAGCAATCATTTGAGAAAATATGAAGAAACCAGGTTATTTTTATAAAACCGTCAAAACTTCATGAGATGAAGGAAAATAATAAGAGTGAAGGAATTATAAAGTGTGGGACCTGCCATGGCCAAGGCATGGCCGGCCGTCCAAGGGAGCCAATCCACGTTTTTTTTTTCCAAATCTTTATAATATTTTCATGATTTTAGGGAAATATGATAAAACCAAGGAGTTTTGTTAAAATTAAAGAGTTTTGTTGAAATCAAGGAGTTTCCATGAGATGAGGAAAACATAAAAAAAAGGGCGTGTGGGATGTGTGGGACCGGCTTGGAGCATGGTTGGCCGGCTAGGGCCCGGTCTTGTGCGTTTTCCCTAATTTTATGTATTATTTCATGATTTGAAGGATTTTTCATAATTTGAAGGAAATATCATGAAATCAAGGAATTTCATGGGATTATGAAAACATGAAAAATATAATAATAATAAAATAGGACGTGTGGGGCCACCTAGGGCTTGGCCGGCCGGCTAGGGCCCGGTCACACGGGTTTCCCTAATTTTATATTATTTTTCATGGGACCAAGGAAATATCATGAGATTAAGGAGTTTTCATGAAATTAAGGAAATAATAATAAAATAATGAGGAACCATGAGGTGTGGGGACGGCTGGGACCAAGGCATGGCCGGTTGGACAATGGTCACGCCCCACAATGTTTTCCCTAATTTTATATTCTTTCATCCGTGCGAAGGAAGCACCACAGAATTGATGAATTTCCTCAAAACGAAGGATATTTGTTCAAATGAAAGGATTTTCATCAGATCAAGGAAAATAATAAAAATGTAATAAAATATAAAAATGGCGTGGGATTGGCCATGACACGGTCGGCCAGTCAGTGGGCCCATGCTCCCAGCGCCTTGGTCAATATTTTGATTATTTTTTCCCTATTTTGCATAGGTTCATCGTTTCGTCGTATTTTGAAATACTCGTTCGTGCGGTGATTGTTAATGCATCATCGTTGAATACACTTGCACCTTTTGAGACATGGCTTACTCAGAGGTAGCTCAAACGCCCGTGTGTTGAATATTTATTACTAACCCATGGAATTCTACTGGGAAGAACCATAGATTGAAGTAACGAAATATTGCAAAAGTATTTGAATACTTTCAGAAAAATATTTGAATATTTTCAGAAATTCAATGGATGAATCCAAGAATTTAAGAATAATTAACTGATGGCTCTATACTAGCAGAGCAGGCTGTCTAGGAGCATTAATTATTCTAACATGAGCTTGCTGGAGCTTCATGTCCTTTATATATTCAGGGTAAACTCGTTTTTTGTATCGTGAAGATGTTATCGCTCTATACTAGCAGAGCAAGCTGTCTAGGATCCGTCCATCTTGTGATACTATATAGAAATAATTACTGAAGTATTCAGTATTCATGAGATATGTTGTTGCCTAGCCGCGAGACTACATATCTACATGTACTCTGAGAGAAAATATTATCATTCAGAGGATTCGATGAGAGATCCATGTCTCAATACTCACGTTTGACTGCTGGATCAGAGGTTCGTATAATTATGGGTTTATGATTTTAGCCTTTGTCGAAAATCCACCATCTACAGACTTCATTAGGATTGTGAAGCCAGACCCAACTATTTTCTCTATAATTGCGTATTCTGATCTTGTTGTTTTCTATCGTATTGAGTACTATCTTATTTAAGATTTTCTCAAGATTTAATCTCCGATAGGCAAGACAAAAAGTAGTCACAAATATCTTCATCTCATCGTTTGTGATTCCACAATATCTTGTTTCGCTTCCATACGATTAAGATTATTGTTAGGTGATTGACATTACTAGGCTGTTCTTCGGGAATATAAGTCCGGTGTATCAATTGGATCATGTTCACCTTGATTTATCAAAAGACGGAACAAAACTCATAGGTATATCTGTGGGAGACAGATCTATCTATTTAATTGACTTTTCTGTGTGAGACAGATTGGTTTATCAAGTCTTCAAATTTAGGTCGTAGCAACTCTTTGTTGTGGGTGAGATCAGCTAAGGGAATCAAGTGCGCAAAATCCGGCGTGTTTCTAGAGGCGTAAGGAACGCGACTATACCTTGATCAGTATGAGATTGGTTAGGGCTCAACTACATTCCACTCTGAAATTAACTTGGGGTAGTCTAGTGTTTGTAGCGGCTTAATACAATGTGGTATTCAAATCTACACTAGGTCCCGAGGTTTTTCTGCATTTGCGATTTCTTCGTTAACAAAATTTCTGGTGTCTGTGTTATTTTTTTTCCGCATTACATTTTTTATATAATAAAAATATCACAGGTTGTGCGTAGTTCAATCAATTAGATAATCCAACCTTTGGTTGTTTATATAAATTGATTGACACTTGAACATTGGTCTTTGGTACCACTCAAGTTATTTCACATAATAATCAGGCTCGAGGATTTCTATCTGTTTGATTTGCTGATTTCATTATGAAACAGAGATACAACTTTTGGATATATTTCCATTGATTGAGTCTGACTGTCTATTTGATTCTCTTGGAATTATATTGGCGTTTGTTCATACAGATTTCTAAGACAAATATTGGGTGTGGTTGTTAGACCCCCTCTTTTTCAAACTTGGTCTATAAATAGTTGAGTTTGCATTTCTAGTAAACCATCCTATGATCCAGGAAAACTTCATTCGTGTTGTTTCTGGTGAAGTCGTCTATCCGGAGAGGAAAGTACCCTGATTAGGCAAAATCTCTTACGACCGCTCATTTAAAGGTTTTTGTGGGATCAAGAAGATCTAAGAGTACCGTTGGTGGGAAACTAGATAATTGCATTGTTATTTCTGTTTTTAATTATTGATCTGATTGACTGAGGGTTGTTGAAACTTTGATTGCTCCTAGTTTGATTATTCTTGAGAGCCTTCTCTTCTTACATAAGGGTCACTCAAACTAGATCAAAGTATTGACGGGATCTTTAGAGATGTTGTTGGATTTAAAGACTGTGATCATCCATTGTTAACAGACACCATTCTGTGTGTGATTGATCATAAATGTATTAAAGTTTGTGTTGTGTATGTACAAAAGAAGGCAATTGAAGATTTGAAGAACAAGAAGATTTTTCGTATTAGTTTTCGTATCTCGTAATTTGTGCACACATCTTGATCGCCTCGGTCCGACTTAGATTAGATTTTTCTGATCATAAATTCGGTTATATCGGAAACTATCATTTGGTGGTACTCTTCAATATCTGAATCTGATAGTTGTGAATCCGAATCTCAGTTACTTATTTGGATTGATCTTACCAGACAAAGGAGTTTACTTTTTTAAAATGGAAGAGCCTTTGTCAAACTCAACGAATTTTTCAAGAAAGATAGATAGGCTTAAGTCTATTCTCTTTGCCCATCGTCTGAACTGTTTTCTAAAAGATTATTGGAGTAGTTACCAAATAGCTTTGTTCCTTTACTGTTTGGAGGACAATCAAAAGGATTTGAGTGCTAAGATTTTACATCGGTAAAGTAACTCAAGATATTAATTTTCTGTCTTGGGATTCACGTGCGTGACCAGTAGGTCGTAGACACAGGGATACTAAAGGAACTAGGTAACTAGGGGTAGTTTACTTGATCTCAACTATACGAAGTTGGCATTGTAATTTGTGTAACGGCTTAATTCTGAGAGTAGTCAAGACTGGACTAGGTCCCGAGGTTTTTCTGCATTTGCGGTTTCCTCATTAGAAAAATCTTGTTGTGTCATTTACTTTTATTTTCCGCAATTGTAATTGTTTATTATAGTTAAAAGTAAATACACTTGTACATTAATCCTAATCATTTGACTTTGATCTTGTAGTCAATCAGTCTTGTAGCGTAACTATTGTCAAGTGAATATCAAGTTGTTATATTGTCTCGACTTTGTCCATAGACGGTCACTTAAGATATTGGACTTATAGGTTAAAACAAATAGATTGTAATGTATTTGGGTACCCCATCTTTTCATAATTAATATTTTTTCGTCAGTGAGAGAAAAATCCATTATATCCTCAAAAAATATGGATCAGGGATTTTCAAATAGCTTGTCAAGATCGATGAAAGTATAACTACTATCATTAGGATAGTTGTTTCAGCTAGAAATGCTAAGATTGAACATTCTTCTTCTTCTTAACCACAATGATCATTAGTTTCAGCAAGACCCTTGTTGCCAGTGTATTTCCTTCGATTTAGCGACTCATTACCAAAGTGACCAAAACCTATATACTTGAAGCACTATGGCATATCCTCATCACCACTTTCGTCATCCACTTTTTTAGAGGGAACACAATCATGTGGTTTGGATGATGATGATGGACATTCTCTTGAGAACCGTTTATTTCTCTTCTTAAGAAGATATCTAAGCTGTCTTGTAATAAGAGAAACTGAGTTTTAAATATCTTCATCTGATAATCCATGAACAAGATCTTTTTCAGAGCTGCCAACATTGTCACTTTTCTTAAGTACATTAGTGTTTTTAAGTGCTTTCAATGTTATATTTTATCATGTTTAGCTTGCTATCTGTGGTCAAAGATCTTTAACTTCCGATAAAAGTGCTTATGGAAAGTGTTGTAAGATCATTTCCTTCAGTGATGACATGTTTCTTAGACTCGTATCGAGATGGTAAAGATCTCAGAATTCTCATCAAAATATCCCATGCAGGAATATTATATCATAATAAATGACAATCGTTTACTATTTTCGACAATTTGTGAATAAATTCCTCAAATGAATCTTCATTATCCATACGAAGGTTTTCCCAGTCAGAAGTTAGGTTTTGAAGTTGTCATTTTTTCCTGCAAAATTCCCTTCCAATATAGTTTCTAAGATCACAAGCATCTTTTGATCTAGTACACGTAGACACATGATTTTTAAGATCTTGGATTATGGCATCGATAATAGCATTTAGTCCATCAGTGTTGTGTTTAGCATAACTGATTTCTGTATGCCTTGAGGAACAACATTATATCCTTATCCGACCGTTAAAGTATTGTATCCTCTTACTGAAAAAGTGGGGGCACAACAACCTCACCCAATAAATCACTTAGCAATATGTATGGACTAACTCCAATATACTTTTAAGAGAATCAACTAGACAGTCATACTCAATATTAATAGAAAGTATATCAAAGAGTTATATCTCAATTTCTCGATTCAATCCTTACTAAAGAAAATAGAAATCTGCGAGTCTAATTGAATACAAGAGAAATTAACTTGAATGGTACCAAAGACCAATGTTCAAGTATCAATCAATTCCAATCAACAACCAAAGATCGAGTTTCCCAATTGATTGATTCAACGCACAACCTGTGATATTTCAATAATATAACAAAATATAATGCAAAAAAGAAATAACATAGACACCAAAAGTTTTGTTAACGAGGAAACCACAAATGCAAAAAATCCCCGGGACCTAGTCCTGATTGAACACACATTGTATTAAGCCGCTACAGACACTAGCCTACTACAAACTAACTTCCGTGTGGACTGTAGTTGAACCACAATCAATCTCATACTGATCCAAGGTACAGTTGTGCTCCTTACATCTCTGATTCCAGCAAGATACTACGCACTTGATTACCTTAGCTGATATCACACACAACTAAGAGTTACTACGACCCAAAGTCGAAGATTTTAATAAACAAATTTGTCTCACACAGAAAAGTCTACAAGAATAGATAAATCTGTCTCCCACATAAATACCTACGATTTTTGTTCCGTCTTTTGATAAATCAAGGTAAACAAGAACCAATCGATAACGCGGACTTATATTCCCGAAGAATAGCCTAGAATTATCAATCACCTTACAATAATCTAAATCGTATGGTGGAGAAACTAGATATTATGGAATCACAAACGATGAGACAAAGATGTTTGTTATTACTTTTATCTTGCCTATCGAATAAATTAATCTATAGTCAATTATTTCAATTGTACTCAATAAGATAAAATCGAGCAAGATTATATCACACAACTACAGAGAAAATAGTTGGGTCTGGCTTCACAATCCCAATAAAGTCTTCAAGTCGTTAACCTACAGGGTCTCGGTAGAAACCTAAGGTTAAAGGATAATCAACTCTAGCTTATACAACTAGTATCACACAGGAGGTGTGGGGATTAACTTTCCCAGTTGCTAGAGTTCTCCTTTATATAATCTCTAAATCAGGGTTTGCAATCTAAGTTACCTTGGTAACAAATCATTCAATATTCACCATTTGATGAAAACCTGATTAGATTCAAGCTAATATCTTTCAACTGTTAGATCGAACTTAGCTTGTTATACACAAATGAAGTACACGTCATTTAGGATTGTGTAACCGTACCTAAACGTGTATAAGTCGTTGTGTTCAACAGTAGTTAACCAAATGGTTAGCCATATGAGCACTTTCATATCAACCTTATTCATCTTCACCATAACTAGTTCAACTCAAATGGACTAGTTCAAGAGTTGTTCAATTGCTTAGATCTCATATAAGAATACAAGACACAATTGAAGCAGAATTGGTTTTGATTCTCTCGAATCGATTCATGAACTTTATAGACACGGTTTGCAAATATGCATTCCTTAGTTTTATAAATTTAAGTTCACGAATAAACCAATTTTAGAAAGTAACATACTTAAGTATGCGTACTTAAGTAACCGGATTTGAGTTTGGTTTGGTTTTCAAACTCAGCAGAAATTCATGAATGTGAACTTTCCGCCAGTATGCGTACGGGTACGCATACTTAGGTAACTGGATGAGTTGGTTTTGATTCCCAAATTTAGCAGAAATTCACGGACATGAACTTCCACCAGGATGCATACGAGTACGCATACTTACCCAGTCTCCACCAACCATTTTGTATACACACAAGTATGCATACATTTGGTTCCCGATTTTGGACTTATACACTAATATGCGAACACACTATATATGGTTATATCCAAAGATGGTTACATATTCTAAACTCTTTATTTCAGTCATTGAAACATTCTTAGAGAATGATATATATAGAGGTTAGTCACGCTCTATTTTGCGTCAAAGCAATTTTCAAGAGATTGAAATAATCAACATGACTTTCGTCACTTGTAAAGATGAACTTGGCCAAAGTGAAAGCTTACCAACACATATTTCGAGAGCGAGATAAACTCGGCTTGAAATAGAAAATGTGTATAATCGAAGTCTATATAGCAATACGACTTTTGTCTCAAGATAGGAGATAGAGTAGATGGACTTTTTGAGTGATAGATAAGTTCAAGTATTCACATACCTTTTAGTCGATGAAGTTCCACCAGTTACTTGAGTAGTTCTTCGTCTTTATATGATGAATGTCGTGGAGTCTAGGTCAACTACACTTTCTATCCTAGTCGGAGACTTAGCTATAAGTAGACTAGAAATCAATACTTATAGTTTTGGCAACTAAACTTGACAACAAGCTTAGGATAGCAACGGTTGCGAGTTCCGCAGAGCATTGCTCTAACAATCTCCCCCTTTGTCAATTTTAGTGACAAAACTATTAATACATATGGAATACAAAAAATAAACTTTGCAGCTTATCTTCCACATGCATGATCTCCTTGGTTCTTCAACATTACTTGAATCTTTTTCACTTACAAGTACTATCCAAAGGTTGTAAGTTCAGCATCATCGTTGTTGAAAATCCGTAGCCATAAGAATGAGAAAACAAAAGCTCTCAATCATTGTTACACAATGTCAAAGTATTATTACACAACATCAAAGTTCAATTGTATCATAACTTTGTCAATAATACTATGGTGATATGTATCACTCACCCTTAGTCAATGCTCCATCTCACATGGAAACCACTCCCCCTTACATAATGATCCGAAAACCATATGTATTTGTAGTGTGCACTACACATTAATTCTCCCCCTTTTTGTTAATAAAATTGGAAAAGGTACAAAAACTAGTGGGATCCTAATGAAATTTCCATAGAGACACTTCATGACCAAAACAAAGCATGTATCAATTTTTAGATGCAATCATATAGTCGAAACTAAATGCATTCATCAAGGAGTTTATAAAGATACAAGATAACCACTATAATATTCCACAACCGCACTCCCCACAAAGATTTGGCAATTAAGAACTCTCCCCCATAGAATGTCATTCCCAAAAGAACAACAAGAGCGACCTTACTTTCACGAGAAAAGAAGGATATCTTTGGACAACAACAAATCATATAAGAATATGAATTTGTATCCAAAATACTCAATTGAATTAACCACAAGTGAACCCATGCTTAATTCAACCGGAATACTCAACCAAATTAACCACAAGAGAACCCATGCTTAATCTAATTGGAAAATGCTCAACATAAGAAAACTTACGGAGCCGCACAATATATACATAGAAATATGGATCAAGGAAGATCAATACTGCAGAATAGACAAAGATTCAGTTTATCTCTCATCACTATTTGCACAATGACATACAATATACTTAATCTTTGTAAACAAAAGCTCATCCTTTCTTCCATCAATATTTGCATAATGACATAAAAGGCTTAACTTTTTTTTGTCAAAAGTTATTCATTCTTTTATCAATACTTGCATATCGACATACGAAGGACTTAACTTTTGACAACGTATGGGACAATCATACTTCATGGACGCAAACACATATATTCCATAACAAATTGCAATATATAAAACCATAAAGATTAATACTGCAAAAATCATCTTCCAAATAAACTTTAGAATTTAAATAAATAAATCTAAAAACATTGAAGATGAAAATGTTGGTCATAGCTATGTGTTATCACAATAATGGTTATTCCAAACTTTAGTTATTCTTCTTAAAACACAAGAATAAATTCTCATAAGAAGCTTCTCTAGACATTGAGACCTCTGAAAAGTTAGTTATCATCCCCGAACTCCTTGTCGTCAACAACCGTAGGAACATATGGTTCGTGAAGAAAGGAGCCAATTCCAACAAACCTTCTAGGTTGAAGATGTCGAACCAGGGCCTTCTGAATCTCAAGAGTTCTCAAAATAAAAGCCTTTATTTGCTGAATCTCCTTCATTGTCTCCTTCGTCTCTTCAAGAACACCGAAAAACTTCTGAGAATTTGAAGGAACAACCATTGGCTTCCTCACATTCCTTCTTTTTATTTTCAAAGTTGGAGGTAACGGAGATCTCTCTCTTTTCTTTCGTGATTGATGGCTTAACAATCATATTAACATATTTTCTATCAGAAGACATGATGCTTGGAGTATCCTTATGCGTATGGGTTTGTGAGAGGAAATCACAACTTAAGTCTCAACAAGCAGTCTTAAGAAAAAAAGAGTTTCAGGAAAGGAAAAATGAATGTAGGGTTACAGAACCTTTATACACTTCAAAGGATCCACGTACGCACAACCCTTACCCAATAAAAGGCAGAATTATCAATTTTAACCCTCTTTTATTGATTAAACAGGAAAGTCCTTTCCAATATCAATTAGATATGAAAAGCGACGTGAATTCCAGACTTTACAATGCTCTTACAACAAAAACAAAAGAAAGACAAAAAATAAATAAAGAGTTTTCTTTTCTTAAAGCCTGAGGTGTGCACAATCTTGTCTCTTTTGATCAGGCATATGAGACAAGACGCACAAAACAACAAAATCAAGTTGTGTTGCGGTGAACAACAATCTGTCCACCATGACCTCTTTGAACGGAATTCATTGAACCATGTCTATCGAAATGTTTAGACTATACTTTTTTCTCTAGTGGTCTTGAAAAATCCTTGGAAACTAACTTCTTTGACGAAGATAAAATCTTACATACCTCTGCGGTCTTTTGAACAAGTTTGAGCTTGTATGCTAATCGATTTGCTCTTCGTTGAAGTTTGTTGACATGTCTTAATTTGTGTTTGTACTTGTAACAATTTGATATCTCACCCTTGAGCGAACAATATGAGCATGTCAACCTGGAATATGATTCAGGTATCCGAGATGTGCAAGTTGCTAGACACAAGGTAGAAACCTGCAAATTTAGACAAAGAATTTCCAACGAAAAAGTCAATTTTTTCTTCCAGATTGGTTGAGTTTTTTCTAAAAGAATATCAAGATTGATGTATGTATTGCTACAATTATCAAAATCAATATTTTCTCAAAGAAGTGCAACACTTGACTTTTCGTCTTCATTAGAATCATAGCTGTCAGACATTTCATCAATAGTTGCAGCAAGACCTTTTTTTTTCCAATGTATCTCTTTCGATTTGGACACTCATTTGCAAAATGACCAAAAACTTTACACTTAAAGCACTATGGCATATCCTCGTCAGCATCCCTGTTTTTAGTAGGAATCCGATAGTAAGGTTTAATTGAAGATCTGAGTTTATATCTGGAGAACCATTTACTTCTCTTCAATAGAAGATATCTAAACTGTCTTGTGATCAACGAGACTGACTTGTCAAGATCTTCATCTGATGAATCAGTCTCCGAAAGATCAACTTCAGAGATGCAAACACTTTTAATTTTTTCAAGTAATTTAGTGTTCTTATGTGCTTTAAAAACAACATCCTTCCCAGATTTGGATGTATGCTCATGATCAAAGATCTTTAAATTCCCAACCAGAGTGTTTCTGGAAAGAGCATCAAGGTTATTTCCCTCAACGATGGCATGCTTCTTAGAATCGTATCTAGATGACATCGATCTGAGATTTTTTTATCACAATGTCCTTTTTAGGAATAGTCTTACCCAATGCAAAGGATGCGTCAACAATTTCAGACACTTTGTGATTAAACTCATCAAAATCTTCATCTGTCATATGAAGGTTTTCCCAATCAAAATTTAGGTTTTGAAGCCTGGCTTCCTTTTCACTGGTATTCCCTTCAAATACGGTTTCTAAGACATCCCAAGCATCTTTAGACGGAGTGCACGTAGTCACATGGTGTTGAAGATCTGGGGTAATGGCATGTATGATGGAATTCAAACAGTCGGAATTTTGCTTTGTAGCAAGTATCTCAGCAGCGTCATATGCACCAATATCTTTAGGTACGGTTGCATCTCCTACTGCCATAACGGGAGCATCATAGCCATTAACTACAT
The DNA here is from genome assembly GCA_023529315.1 of Papaver bracteatum. Taxonomy (NCBI): domain Eukaryota; kingdom Viridiplantae; phylum Streptophyta; class Magnoliopsida; order Ranunculales; family Papaveraceae; genus Papaver; species Papaver bracteatum. Next base: position 1,827,180 of record JAJJWX010003739.1, on the reverse strand, counting down.
AAACCCATGACTGAAAGTCATGCGCTTGAAGAAAGGCATGCATAACAATTTTCCACCACAAGTAATTTGAGCCATCGAAGAATGGTGGTATGTTTATAGAGATAGCACTTCTGTCCATAGAGTCAGATCGGTACAAACACATACTCATAAGGTGTTAAACGTGTTTGTCATATCTGATACCAATTGAAAAGATGGAGGTACAACAACCTCAACCAATAATTCGCTTAGCAATATGTATGGACTAACTCCAATATACTTTTAAGAGAATCAACTAGACAATCAGACTCAATATTAATAAAAAGTATATCAAAGAGTTATATCTCAATTTCTCAATTCAATCCTTACTCAAGCAAATAGAAATTAACTTTAATTGAATACAAGAGAAATTAACTTGAACGGTACCAAAGACCAATGTTCAAGTATCAATCAATTTCAATCAATAACCAAAGGTCAGATTTCCCAATTGATTAATTCAACGCACAACCTATGATATTTCAATTATATAACAAAATATAATGCGGAAAATAAATAACACAAACACTAGAAGTTTTGTTAACGAGGAAACCGAAAATGCAGAAATACCCTGGGACCTAGTCCAGATTGAACACACATTGTATTAAGCCGCAACAGACACTAGCCTAGTACAAACTAACTTTGGTCTGGACTGTAGTTGAACCCCAATCAATCTCATACTGATCCAATGTATAATTGCGCTCCTTACGTCTCTAATCCCAGAAGGATACTATGCACTTGATTCCCTTAGATGATCTCACACACAACTAAGATTTACTACGACCCAAAGTCGAAGACTTTAATAAACAAATATGTATCACACATAAAAGTCTATAGGAATAGATAAATCTGTCTCCCACAGAAATACCTACAAGTTTTATTCCGTCTTTTGATAAATCAAGGTGAACAGGAACCAATCGATAACCCGGACTTATATTCCCGAAGAACAACCTAGAATTATCAATCACCTCACAATAATCTTAATCGACTAGCGAAACAAGGTATTGTGGAATCACAAATGATGAGACGATGATGTTTGTGACTACTTTTCTATCTTGCCTATCGGAGAAATTAATCTCAAGCAAATCTTACGATTGCACTCAATCAAGATAGAAATAGCAAGATCAGATCACGCAACTACAAATAAAATAGTTGGGTCTGGCTTCACAATCCCAATGAAGTCTTCAAGTCGTTAACCTACAGGGCCTCGGTAGAAACCTAAGGTTAAAGGATAATCGATTCTAGCTTATACAACTAGTATCATACAGGAGGTGTGGGGATTAACTTTCCTAGTTACTAGAGTTTTCCTTTATATAGTCTCCAATTCAGGGTTTGCAATCTAAGTTACCTTGGTAATAAAGCATTCAATATTCACCGTTAGATCGAATTTAGATTGTTATACACAAATGAATTATACGTCATTTAGGTTTGTGTAACCGTACCTAAACGTGTACAAGTCGTTGGTTCAACAGTAGTTAACCAATTTGTTAGGCATATGAGCACTTTCATGTCAACCTTATTCATCTTCACCTTAACTAGTCCAAATGACTCAAATGAACTAGTTCAAGAGTTGTTCAATTGCTTAGATCTCATAGAAGTATACAAGACACAATCGAAGCAAAATCGGTTTTGATTCACTCGAATCGATTCATGAACTTTATAGCCACAGTTTGAAAATATGCATTCCTTAGTTTAAATATTTTTAAGTTCACGAATAAACCAATTTTAGAAAGTAATACACTTACGTATGCGTACTTAAGTAACCAGATTTGAGTTTGTCTTGGTTTCCAAACTCAGCAGAAATTCACGGACATGAACTTTCCGCCAGTATGCATATCCATATGCATACTTAGGTAACCTGATTGAGTTGGTTTTGATTTCCAAACTCAGCAGAAATTAACGGACGTGAACTTCCGCTAGTATGCGTATGGGTACGCATACTTACCCATTCTCTAACAACCATTTAGTACACACACAAGTATCATACATTTGGTTCCCGGTTTTGGACTTATACACTAATGTGCGAATACATTATATGCTTATATCCAAAGATGGTTACATGTTCTAAACTCTTTATTTAAATCATTGAAACATTCTTAGAGGATGTTAAATAGAGGTTATTCACACACTATTTTTCATCAAAGCAATTTTCAAGATATTGAAATAATCAACATGACTTTCGTCACTTGTAAAGATGAACTTGGAAAAAGCGAAAGCTTACCAACACATATTTTGAGAAAAAGATAAGTGAGTTAAACTCGGCTCGAAATAACAAATGTGTATAGTCGAAGTCTATGTAGCAATACGACTTTTGTATCAAGATAGGAGATAGAGTAGATAGACTTTTTGAGTTATAGATAAGTTCAAGGATCCACATACCTTTATGTCGATGAAGTTCCACCAGTTCCCTGAGTAGTTCTTCGTCTTTGTATGATGAAAGTTGTGGAGTATAGAGCTCAACTACACTTTCTATCCTAGTCCGAGACTTAGCTATAAGTAGACAAGAAATCAAGACTTATTGTTTTCGCAACTAAACTTGACAATAAGCTTGAGATAGCAACAATTGCGAGTTCGACCGAGAAGTGCTCTAACAACTCTGACTCATGAACTGCATATATTGTTCACGAACAGTTTCACCAATGGTCCCATTAAAAGTGTAGCAGATGCTTAAATTTTTTTTTTTAAATATGCTTGGCATTACTATGACTCTCATAAATACCTCAAAGACATCATTGCTAAAACACTTGTGTATATGCATCATGATTAAATTCTTAAGTGTTGAAATGATAATCAAATTTCTTATAGTTCATAAGGCATATTTTCCAAAACGGTCATTATACACGGTTCTGTAACCGGACAATTATGTATATTCTTATATGTGAATTCAAGACAAATTCTCACATGCTTACTTGAAACAATAATTATAGTTTCATTTAAAAATAGAATGTATTTTTTTTTGAATTTTAAGTTATCTTATCTTGAATTCTAAGCAACCCTCAGTTTGAAAAACTATAAATAGATATACTCCTTCAACTGGGAAATTCGATCCCTGACACTTTGTATCCTAGTTGATAGTTAAAGTCATCCTCTATTGACCTAAGTTTCCTTTCGGCAACATAAATAGGTCTACGACTAAAAGACTTCGCTTTGGGGATTTGTGAAGCCAGGTCCGACTATCTTGCCTTGATAGTTCGTGTTTCCTGATCGTGATTTTCTGTTATTAAGGTTCTCATAATCTCTTTCAGGCAAGATAAATTGTAACCGCAAAGTTCTCTTTGTCTCAGACTTTGTGATTCCTCAAGATAGATATCTGAAAATTATTTTTAATTGATAAGTTGAAGATTGTTCTTGAGAGATCATAAAAAATTAGGATTCATATATATGTGAGTGTAAGTGTTCATGATTTGTGAGGTTTGCTAGCTTTGTCTATTACAAACATATTTCCAAGCCTTGATCTTTGATCTAAAGGGAAATCAAACAGGCTTATCTGTTAGAGGCAGATTGGTATCGAAAGTCTTCACTTAGATTGAAGCAACTTTTAGGCTGTAAAGGACGTCATCAAAGGGAATCAATTGCGTAAAGCCTTGCGAGGTTCAATAGACATAAAGAGCGTGACTGTAACTGAATCACTTGGAGGGTGGATTCGTTCTTAACTACACTCCAATCCAAAGTCTTATAGTAGGTTAATATATGTAGCGGATTAATATAAATTGTTTTTCAAATCTGGACGAGGTCCCGAGGTTTTTCTGTTATTGTGGTTTCCTCGTTAACTAAAGTTCTATTGTCTTGTGTTTTTTCCTTTCTGCATTATATTATTTATCTTTATAATAGGACTTACACAAGTAGTACTTATTAAATATTAGTAGAGACTTTCATATAATTTTGATCGATTATGAGACTTGTTTTTGGTAAAATTCGTATCTTGAAAGATAGATAACAAGTTTATTACTTGGCATAATTCTGATTGGATCATTTGGATACGACTATATTGATATTGAATATTGATTTTTGAGATCGTCCAAGTACTCTTCTTAACAATCAGGTTCACAGACTTTATAGTTTATACGTTCTGATTGAGAAGAGATATAGATATAAACTCTATAGACATATTGTTAGAGATCATTAAGTTGGCTACTTGTCATTGTATTAGGTTTTGTTCATACATGTTGTCGAACGAAAAGGTTGGTGGTGTACTTGGTACCCTCTCCTTTTCAAGATGAAATTCTTATTAGGAATTCATGTATGCAAGTGATAAATTTTACCTTGAAATTACATAGAAGAATATACATTATACTCCAGGGTTCTAGAACCATGTATAATGATAGTTTATATTGGCAAATATGTGTTACGAACTTTCAAGCAAAAGTCATGTTCTTTAACATTCAAGACTTAAACCATGATTCACAAGTGACTTGGTGAACAAAGTTGTCTTAGAAGTGTCTATGAGAGTTGTATAAATACCAAACGTATTTGTGAAAATAGTTTATGACCATCTGATTAGTTCGATACTGGGCAGGTATGTGTAAGACTATGTATACCTATGGACCAGTTTCTGAACTCAGGATGTTGGGGGTTCGCGTACTGTATATGTGTACCCTTAGCCACTCACAAACTCAGATCCTTGGGGTACGCGTACTAGGTATGCATACCTTCCTCTCATTTACAAACTTAGAATCTTAGGGTGCGCGTACTAGGTATGTGTACCCTTACCCATTCCGGAACTCATATCATTAGGGTACGTGTATAGGGTATGTGTACCTACCATGTGTCCAAAATTTCAGTAAATTATGAAAACTCTCTTTAACTCTCTTTAAATAATTCGAAACATTCCCAATCGTCATAAAAAAAAATCATTGATTGAGCGATTTCCAAATGATCAACTTGAAACCAAATTAGTTCATGAAAAATAAATTGTTATGTAACCAAGATTGTTAAGGATCTATGAACATCCATTGCATGAATCATATTTCGAGAGATTTATCAAGATAAACTTGACTCAAAATTTCTTCTTTACAATATTAAATCTACTAAAATCATATGACATAGTCTCATAAGAGAGAATGGTAAATGTCAAGATTAAATAGGATAGTTTAGTCTTCACATACCTCTTTGTCGTTGAAGTTCTTCAAATGTCTTCGTTTGATGTTCTGTCTGATACTTAAATACCACACTCTAATCCTAGTCAGAGACTTGACTTTAGTAGACTAGAAATCAATATATTTTTTTTGTGTCTAACATTGACAATAAACTTGAAATAACAAAACTTGCGAGTTCGACCGGGCAGTGCTCTAAAAGATTTAATACTGGAAGAACAAAAACACCCACAGAGAATAAAGGAGGGAATTGCTAATTAGTGAAGCGAAGAACAAAATTCTCATAACAAAAAAAAAGAAACTATACATATTACCTACCAATTTCTTATGATAACCCTCATATTTATGCATATTACTAATATTATTTTTAGGATCCTAACAGATAGGTAATATTCCATTAGTGTCCAATCCGTGAATCCAACGGGTTTAAAATTATACCGGCGTCCAATCCACCAAGAGGCGAATCGGATACCCGTTTTCCAAAACACGTATTGGATCGGGTAAAAATCGCAGATCTGGACATTTTGCTCACCCAGAATGGGATGAGAGTTATTCGGCACAGTTGGGCTTAGGTTTGTACTCCAGAGTTTAATACCACATCTAAATCACAGAGATAGTTCCCACTTTAAGAAGAACGCGCAATTGGGGGATATAAATTACTTCCCCCAACCAATAGTGTTTGCTAAGGGGTGTTTTTTTTGGGGGATACTAAAATACCCTTCCCTCAAAATACAAATCTAATAACTTAAAATCAAAAAACAAAATCATATCCCCCATTTTCATCTTCACTGCCGACATTCTCGTTAGGGTTAGGGATTTGAAACCTAGATATTCTCTACTTTGAAAACGATTTATTTTTTTTACATTTGAAAGTGATGAAGACCATACCGGTAGTGATGAATACCATGCCGAAAGTGATGAAGACCATGTCGGATTTTATTTTTTTTAAACACCAGAAGTGATGAAGATCATGCCGGAATTGATGACAACCATGCCGAAAAATGTTACCGGCATGCTTGGTAACTAACATTTCAATGTCGTAACTTAATGCCGGCATGCTCGATAGAAATCTATCAATGCCGGTAGTCAAGTGAAAAAAAATTCAATTTTATGGATACTTTACATCATGTGCCGGCATAGAAATTTAAGCAACGTACTACGCCATTAGCAGTACCAGCATGCTCGAAAATTAACTGATTGTGACGGCAGTGGACTGATTAAAACCAGAAAAAATTTCAAAACGAAATAGGCTTTAAATTTCAAAACCAATATTTTTTTATAACCCCCTGGATAGCGGTAGGTAAAAAACAACTTTTGTACATGCATATTTTTTTGGTTAAATTTCAAAGTGGGGGATAAGCTCGGTACCGGCATAGACGTGGTATGAATACCATGTCGATATGGCTGCTTTCGGCATTGTATTCATACCACATCCATGCCGGCACCGAGCTTTTTCAGCTGCAAAAATGGTGGATTTAAAGAAAAAAATCAAATTTTCAACCTCTTTGCATCAATTCTCTCTTCACAATCATCCTCCATTTTCACCAAAAAAAATTCCCTCTCAAATACTTTTTCCCTCCTTCTACTCTTACCTCACTCACCCAAATACAAATAAAAATACACACTAATCATTTAACAAATACTTAAAAATTTTCCTAATTATAATTAAATATTAAACCTAATTAGTGAAGGATAGATCAAAAATTATATAAAATACTTAGATAAGAGGTGACCCTGATTTAATATTTAAATCTAGTTTTTATCGTTTTACTCCGTCCCCAATTAGTTTTAAACTTAGTATCCCAATCACGCGTTCTTTAGGAATCCCGATGAGGGTATAAACTTTTCAATGCACCTACCGCGTATTCCATGCAACATTCACAAGATCAACACAGCTACTTACACGTAACACCACCTTTGTTCCCCCTCAAAAGGAAATATTTTTTGTCTTCATCACCAGAATCTATCCCGATAAGACGCACGTTATTACTTACTCCGATTCCGAGATAATATATTTTATTCTCAAACCAAAAACCCTTAAAAACAGGAGAGCGAGTTCTGATACAAATATAAAGCAGTGAATCATCAATCATCCAAACAACAAACACCAGATGGGCAAAGAAGAAAGTTTAGAAGATGGAGTTGCAGTTCCATTACTTGAACCTAGTTATTCAGGAGGAACATCTACATCTATTCAAACAATTGGAAACATCATAGTATCTTTAGTTGGTACTGGTGTTTTAGGTCTTCCTTTTGCTTTCAAAATCTCTGGTTATCTTACTGGTTCCATTGGTGTTATCATTGCTGCTCTCTCCACTTTCTACTGCATGAATCTCCTTGTAAGTTTCTCCCTTTCACCTACACCTTAAATTTTGTGATATTGACTATTATTGAGTTTCTAACTCAGGGCATTAGCTTCAACATTCAGGTTCATTGCAGGGATAGTATAGAAAAAGAAGAACCAGGACAAGTAAAAACATACGGAGATATAGGGCAAAAGGCATTTGGATTACCAGGGAGATATCTGACAGAAACCCTAGTTATAATATCACAATGTGGTGGTTCAGTAGCTTATTTAATCTTCATTGGTCAAAATCTTTCATCAATTTTCAAACACCAGAATATACCCGTTTCTTGGTTTATAATTTCATTAATTCCCATGGAAATTGTTTTATCATGGATTCAATCTCTTTCAACTTTATCTCCATTCAGTGTTTTTGCAGATATTTGCAATGTTTTAGCAATGGGTATTGTTTTTAAACAAGACTTGCAACTGTTTGATGGGATTTCTGAGAGAAAAGCAATAACAACTGAGGGAATTATTAGTCAAGGATTAGTGTTTTCATGTGGAATTGCAGTGTTTTGTTTTGAGGGTTTTGGTATGACATTGGCTTTGGAAAGTTCGATGAAAGATAAGAAGAAGTTTAAATGGGTTTTGGGTTATGCTTTTTTAGGGATTACATTTGTGTATATTTGTTTTGGATTATTCGGGTACTTGGCTTATGGTGATGCGACGCTAGATATTGTTACTCTCAATCTTCCTAATGACTGGTCTTCTACTGCTGTTAAGGTATTGTCCTTCTTTTTTCCTTTGGTTCTTTTTTGTTTTGTTTGTTAATAAGGATGAATTTTGAGTTAGTGTATGGATTCTGATCGTTAAGCTAGTATGGACGTGTTATGGCTTGAACAAAACTGCTTGGCATCATTCTGATTAAAAGAAAATGTGTAGTGTGCATTGCAGCTGTGGATCAATGGGAAAATGCTTTACTAATGTGTTATGGCTTGTCATGGAACAGATCGGACTATGCTTGGGGTTAGCATTTACATTCCCAATAATGGTTCACCCTATTCACGAGATTGTGGAAGGAAAGCTGAAAGAAAGTATGTGGTTTCAGAAATTCTGTTATTCAGATAAGGAGGAAGTATTCGAAAAGAGAGAAAGGTATGGACTGTACCTGTGTAGGGCTTTGCAGGTGATTGGACAGGCCCTGATAGCATTATGTGTTCCTGGGTTTGGTGTTTTTGTTTCACTAGTCGGAAGTACAGTTTGTGCACTGCTAGCCTTCGTTTTGCCTTCCATATTTCACTTGATATTCGTTGGATCCTCTCTGGCATTGTGGCAAAGAGCACTGGATATCATCATTTTGTTTTGTGGATTTTGTTTTGCTGTTTATGGCACTTACAATGCCATTGTTGGCGGTTCAAGTTAGGGTTACAGTACTGACTACTCTACTCATGTACATCTTAAATCTTGTCTGGTGGAGAAGGTTATAGATACTGCTGCTCTGGTGGGTTCCAACTTCCAAGTAGATTTCCTGGGCTTATTATTGTCTCTAATTCTGCACCCTGTATCTGAAGGTTCCGTGAAGTACTTCGTAGTTCTTATGTACTGTACATGGATTTCAAAAGGTTATAGAATACTGCTGCTCTGGTGGTTTCAGCTTCCAAGTAGGTTTCCTGGGCTGATTATCGACTCTAGTTCTGCACCCCGTATCTGAAGGTCCCGTGAAGTACTTCATAGTTCTTGTGTGTACATGGATTTCAAAAGGAAGGACTATCAGAATGATATATTTCTTCTCTCATATACCTTACATAGTCTACAATCTACATGGAGCGTTACAGTTGAACATGGGAAGGTTAAAATTACAATGACTGGATCACGCTGTTATTATTTTTATTTTTTATGCATATTACTTACCTGCTAGTTAAATATTTGTTTTCAGTAATTCGCATCTGCTATAGGTTTGTCTATACAATCTAGTGAAGATATCGATGCAACAACATTATGGCTGTTGAAGGACTAAAGGAGAATACTTTCAGTTAGTTTTTTTTGACTATGTAAGCTTATAGAACCAATTAATATTGTTCCATAAAATTTTAATAAGCTCAAATTTGTGTTCTTCTAAAAACGGGGAAGAAAAGGAATTTGTTGACATTTGCATAGCCATTGCTCCGTTTTACTCTGTCTAACGAGGTAGTGCAGCGCAAATATCTCGTTGAAGGAAACAGATAAGAAAAATAGGAGCAGGGTCTCTGTTACAGAGGGAATCATTTCTAGCGTTTTTGGTGATTACCAAAAATGATTGGCGTGGATGGAAGAACTTTTGGATTGACTGCATGAAATCCTGGACCATCATTTTCAATATGCCCTACAGTGCACAGCTATGGCGGTCTGGTAGACTTGCTCATATGCTGAAATGTTACCAACATTGCACCATGGAATATTAACTGTGGCCAGCGGCACCACCCTGGTTTGACTGCATTGTCATCGAAACCTCCAAAAGGCATTAGCCCAAGACCACTGCCTTCTTTTCAGCTTGCCCCCCCCCCCAAATAATAAGGCCAGTTCCTATGGGTGTGGCAAACCTTCACGTTTGTCATTTTTGCACCCACTATGGAGCTGGCAAACTGGCAAAATGGTCTAGCTAAGTGCCAATCCAGGTGAAGTTTCTACTGGGCGGTCGAGGCTTAAGCCGTTCGGTGTTCTTTACACCGCTAGCGGTTCTTATAAGACCGGTCGGTCGAGACTACACCGTTACGTATAATCTGATCCAACGGCCAAAAATCTCCCCCTATAAATACCAAATTCCTCTTCCATTTTAACTCATATCTTCTCTTCTCTACTTTTCACATTTGTTGATCTAAAACAAATTTCGTCATCCAACTCTTTCATTCACTCGTATTGTATAATTTCTTTAATATGTCTCAATCTTATACTCAATCTAATACTCAATTTAATAAACAAAAGAAGATTAGGGGTGCAAAATTTACCGTAGCCGAAGATGAAAGCATTTGCAGAAACTATGTGTTCTTTACACAAGATAGTATCGATGGTGCCAATCAACAATCTACCAAGTTGTGGGATAACATATTTGCTGAATTTCGTGAAGAAACTATGAACATCAACGATCGTGATGCAAATGGATTGTCCGGTCGCTTTGTTACAATCAACACCCAAGTTGCCTTGTATGTCGCTGCTCTAATGAAAGCTGCTCATGGTCGAGAGAGCGGTCTTGTGGATGTTGATGTCGAACGAAAGTGCCGAACTGATTGGCACCATAAACATGGGAAATTTTTTGCTTATGAAAGTTGTTATCATATTTTGAAAGTGTTGCATAAATATAATCTAGATTGAATGAAATGGTCTACTTTTTTCATTACAAATTGTTATATTTTTTTTCATTACATTAAAACTTAAACTAGTTTTTTCATTACATTAAAATTTAAACTTTACAACATCCATGAAAAACTAAACTTAAGCCTAACATCCCATATGAGTTATTAGAAACTCCTTAAGAATTTGGTAATGCGCTTCGTATTCGAAAGCTTTTCCTTTCCATCTTCGCCACTCATCTCGAGTTCGTATTCCCAATTCAGCATTAGTGTCGCCTCTAAGACGATATCGAGTGACAATTCTTTTCATAGTTATAAAATCCACAAAATCTTTTTTGATAGTCATGAATCGACAAAACAAAGCAACACAATCCCGGTTATGAGGATTACCTGTCTCTATGCAGAAGGCATCATGAATTTTTCCCAAATAACTCATACTAGGTACACTGTTCATCCATCGTTCTTCACCTCTCTTCGGATAGAATATTACATAGTTTATACAAATAGATAAATATTCATCTTTTTTTTTTTTTTTTTAATAATCAAAGGCTTTTAAAAAAGGCAAACAGTCTGCCTCAACTGCTGGAGATAGCCAAGCAGGAGAACAAGACTGGTACATATAGACTTACTGGGAACAATATGAAAGACAAGTAAAAATAAAAGAACCTAGACTTACAACCAAAAGAGATATCTAGGAAGATACTATTGCTCCGGACTGCAACTAGATAAGAGAGGAAATCATCAAGGAGTATAGAGGCTTCATCCACAACTGAAAAGGTTGCCAACACTACAAACCAACTGTAGGAGAACAACTTCAAACTTGCAATAATTCTATCAAGATAGGTGAATGCCCGGACGACTTGGAGGAAACAAAAAATTGCAACCAACAGGAACATCGACTCACATCACACCACTCCCAAGCCCTCCGAGGAGTTCTGGCTTAAAAGAAATATGTCACGCTTCTCAGCAGAAGAATGATAAAAGTAATAAAGTTGTGATTCCGAAAAATAACAGCTAAGAACACAAACATCAACAACAAAATCATCCCCAAGATAAATTGATGAAAGACCCTCATAGTTGTGAATACCTAAGAACAAATAGCTAATATAAACTCCAAAAAGAACTCCAAACACATACTCCACCCACATCCAAACAATCCCCTTGTGACCATCAACCGGATACAACTTACACTCATAGCAGATATATGTACTTACTGCCCAAGCCCTCGCCGAAGGAGTAAAATGGCTTAAAGGTCTTACATCGAGGTATACCAAAAAGAAGTGCAAACTGAAATCCAATAAGTCATCCCAAGTGTTTAAGCTAACAGATTCATCCAAGAGAAAGAGTTTAGTTAATCTAGGATCATCCATAATTTAATCAGAAAGTAGAGAAGTTTTTGTAGAGAAGTGAGGTGTGATTTTGAAATGGATGAAGTGAAGGTGTATATTTATAATGAATGCTAGCGGTTGAATCTAGACCGCTAGCATTCAGTCTAGACCGCTACTTTTAATGACCGTTAAAAAATTTAAACTTAAACAACTACAAAAATAATTATGGAACAACAAATGAAACTTAAACAATTAAACAATTTAAAAAGATAGGAATAAATAACAAATGAAACAACACTACTCAATTCGTCCTCCATCTCTTCCAAACTCAGCCCACAGATTCTCTCTGAGATCTTCCCTTAACCTGTTATACAGAGTTCCGTTCTCAATATGACTGGTCATTTACGCATAGTTCCTTGCAGGTAATCCCTCTTGCTGGTATAATCTCAGTCCTTAAGTCTTCATCTTGATGGTTAGTCCAATTCTTATTACGACGGCTCTCCTAGATAACCATGTTATGCATAATGATGCAAGTCAGCATAGTCTTACGCATTTCACGAGCACTTAGACCACGATAAGGCCCACAAATGATTGCGAACTTCCGTTTTAGAATTCCAAATGCCCGTTCCACATCATTTCTCAGATTCATTTGTTTACTATTGAAATATGAGTATGAATGACCCATTTCACCGACATGTGGCTGACTGTAAAATTGAACTAAAGTTGACCATTTTGGATAAATTCCACCTGCAAGATAATAACCATGAGTGTACTGATTTCCGTTGATACTGAAGTTTACCTGAGGAGAAATTCCATACTTTAAATCTTCAAACAAAGGCGATTTTTGTAAAACATTTATATCGTTTTGAGATCCCGAGAGACCAAAAAACGCGTGCCATATCCAACAATCATAAGAAACAGCAGCCTCCGTTGGTTTTGCGTAGTGACCCTTATACTGACCGGCCCAATAGGTAGGGCATCCGGTCCATACCCAATGCATGCAGTCAAGACTACCCAGCATTCCGGGAAATCCCCTTTCCTGATTTTGCTTTAATATTTCTCTAACATCTGCATCAGTTGGTTTTCGTAAATAGGTAGGACCAAAATTATTAAACATTGTTTCGCAAAACAACACAAGATACTTGTATGCGGTTGTTTTTCCAATGCGAAGGTACTCATCATTAGAATCTGGAGGTCTTCCATATCCTAAAATTCAGGGCTATGACCCATAATATTCAGTGTATCATACTGATAATTAAATTGAGGTTCTACCTGACAAAGCTCACCAATAATCTTTAGCACCAAATGTCTGGGCATGAAGAATCGGCCTTGGAAATTTTCATCAGAGAACACACAGTCAGGAAGAAAATAATCGTGCATCAGCTTCTCGTGCCATTCATCCCGACCCCGGTACGTATATCTTCTTGTGAACACTTCTCTTGGATCTGGATATCTAGGTATTTGCCCCGATGAATATAGCTGCATCAAGTTGTTAGTTCTTTATCTTCATCTGACTCATCATCAATTTGTTTCAACGCCTGAACGAATATTCGTTGTTGTTCTTCAAATCGATCCAAATGAATACGCGCTTCTTCGTCAGAAGAATCCATATCCATTGAGTTGAAAAAAATAAATTAAACAGATGATTAAGGCACAAAAGAGTGAGTAAGATAGAGTTAATGAGAAAATGAGGTGTAATTAAATTGAATTGAATGGGGTGAATTTATAGGGAGACGTGGGGGGAAATAGCCGTTACTTCATTATTTAGTAAGTGACGATTACAAGACCGCCAACGGTTGAGACTCGACCGCTAGCGGTCTTCTTAAAACCGGTCAGTTTTGTTTCAACCGTTCGGCGGAGACTCGGCCACTTATCTTTTCTCCCATAGTGGCGCGACCAGTTTGTCATACCAGCTGGCATGGCAAATGGAGGGGTCTCAACCGCTGGCGGTCTTCTTAAAACCGGTCGGTCTGGTTTCAACCGTTCGGCGGAGACTCGGCCGCTTATCTTTTCTCCCGTAGCGACGCGGCTAGTTTGTCAGACTAACCGCTATAAAAAAAAGCACATATTGCAAAAGTCAAAAGTCAAAACAGAGGACTGATTACGTGTCATAAGCCCAACAAAGCAAGGAAAAAGAAAAAAAAGCGTCTTCCTCACGCGCCTAGAATCGTTCACCACTACTGTATCAGAAAAACAAGAAAAAGTGGAGCCTTTGTTCTCATTCTCCTTATTTCTTTGTATTTTCCAAAGAAAATCTCGTATCTGATAAATGTTTGAAGATATGAAGGCAATTAATAAGATCAAAGTCTCGTTCCATCTTCTACAAATTCTCATCGCCTCGCTTTTCTTCCAAGCCGCTTCTTCTTCAGTGAAAGTGGAACCTAAAATAGTTTCTCGTATCTCATTTGGTTCTTGTGCTAATCAATGTGCTCCTCAGGTTACTTTTTCTCATTCAATTTCTGCGCCTATCCTATTCTTTATCGCGTTTCAATTTCTAATATTTAGGATTGACTCGACATTCTTAATTTATCATTAGATCTTTAACGAATCATTTGTATGTAGTTTTCGTCTTTGACATTGGGATATACAATTTCTCTAAGAGATTATTTTAAATTTCTCTAAGAGATTATTTTAGAATTCTAGGTATTTTATGGTATTCATGAAGGTTTTTGAGATAAACTAATGTATGTATGGGCGAGGTTTAATTAGGAAGCCTAATGCCATGAATAATGCATTCGGTTGAGTGTGCACTGATTGCGATGTTGTTCCACAATTCATAGCTCCCCAGTTATTTCTAGTCGATTATAAATCAAACTTGTGTTAATGATGTATATACATCAAAAAACATGATTTATCAGTTTCAAAATTTTCTGTCCAGAAAGAATCTAATCTCTCACTCTAGAGAACACTAATCTACAAGGGCATTATAGTTTTTAGTCCAACATTTTGCGGACACTTCTGCCAGTACTGGCAAAGTTGGATGTTGTTTGTATATCTCGTGTGGTATTTCACCTTACCTTGTCTGAACAAGTGAACATACATAAAGCCGAAAGTATAATTATTTGTGTGTGTGTGTTTGTTTGGACAGCAATTTGTAGATCTAATAGAACTAAATATATCTAAAAAAATGAAAAACATCATTACTGATACATGTAAATACGTATGCGATGTCGTTATTGGCGTCGCTGCTACTTGTGGCTCATTGTGTCCAACATTTTGTATCAGTGCTCGTCACTGCTACCCGTACTCACATCATTGCGTTATGCAGCAAAATACTTTTCTTTCGTCCTTTTGTTTTCATTGGAATTACTTAATATAATGTCAGAACTTGTGCTTCTTTGCAGCCCATTTGGAATGCAATTGTGGACTTTGATCCCCAACTTTTCATTTGGCTGGGTGACAACATTTATGGAGACATCAGGCGCCCCTTTAGAGTATTTGGAAAGCAAAGGACAATTGGCCCATGGAAGAATGTTCCTAGGTTTGTCCCTGCATCTAAGGAAGAAATGCAGTTCAGGTATCAGTTGGCGAAAAGCAATCCAGGATATTCTCGTCTTAGGAAGAAAACACAGGTATTCCGAATTTCCCACTATTTTGCAAATTTGTTTAGTTTGGGTTATTCATGCAGGTCATCTGTGTCAGA
The DNA here is from genome assembly GCA_023529315.1 of Papaver bracteatum. Taxonomy (NCBI): domain Eukaryota; kingdom Viridiplantae; phylum Streptophyta; class Magnoliopsida; order Ranunculales; family Papaveraceae; genus Papaver; species Papaver bracteatum. Next base: position 1,811,491 of record JAJJWX010003739.1, on the reverse strand, counting down.
GTGCTTCAATGTGAAAATCTGCGCCCTATGCTATTTTCTATTATGTGCTGCTTATTTCTGTTCATGAGTTTCGCCTTCTAACAACATTATCTTAAGTTTGAGTTTTGCAGGTGATTGGCACATGGGATGACCATGATTATGGATTAAATGACGCTGGAAAGGAGTTTACTGGGAAAAACACCACTCAACAGCTAATGTTAGATTTCTTGGATGAACCGAAAAATAGCCCAAGGTGAGGGATACTCTTTTAGTCGTTTAAAAAAAAAAGGAGAAATGAGTTTGGATGTAGTGCTGATTCAGAAGGATGACAATGGGATTAGCTGATATTCACATAGTATGCTTGTGTTACCCACAATGTTTTTTTATATCGGATATATATACTTAACTGATCATGGCTTCACAAGCCCTTTACTTTTTACAAGTCAAAACATTCCAAACAGGAAATTGCCATTCTCATGTTTCTAAATTAATATAGTAAGTCTTTTCATCAAAAATAAATAAAAATAAAGCTTATCACGGCTTGTTATTGCAGGCGCAAGCAGGCTGGTGTCTACGCCTCATATATGTTTGGCCCTAAAGGGAAACAAGTCAAGGTTTATAAGTGGCCTTTAATATTTAACCATTTTATTTTACTGATATGTTCCTTCAAGTGCTGCTCTTTACCCTTTAAATTGCCTTGCTGCAGCATATTTATGCTTTACTATTACAGAGCATTTATCAGATTTTTTGTAGGATATTATGGGGGGAGATAACGGCAGCTAAAATTCAGTTTGTGGTTACTGATTTCCTCAGGTGATTATGCTAGACACCCGATACCACAGAGATCCATTGTCAAGTGACGGAAGTATTTTGGGAAACTCACAGTGGGAATGGTTAGCAAAAGAGTTGAATGGGCCAAAGTCAGAATTTACCATTATTGGATCTTCCATCCAGGTACTTTAAAAACAAATAGTTAACAATAATTCCCAATGTTTATGTTACTATGGACCATGTGTTGCTGAACCTAGGGGACTGGTATTTGTAACAAAGGATTCAGTATCTAGGTATTACTTTTTATCTTTTGGCTACATATAGGTTGAAGGGATAAAAGGTCTTAAAGGAATTCTTAGGGTTAAGGTTCGCCTTTATGTGTTGTATTGTTTGACAAGCAACCAAGCTTATAGTGAGTATCCTTCCTTGATTGAGAAACTTAGAAACATGAAGACTACTTTGGGGACTGAAACCTTCATGATTGTATTACGTTTCTTTATATTAGTAGGATTTCTTAGCTTACACGGAACATGAGTTATGTTAGGGTTGTTCTGGCTACTTTCATGAATTTATGTTAAGTTTTTTGTCTGTCCTTTCTATTTCATTCTTTCTCTTTTTTCTTTTGGTGCTGCATCGGCCATATTCCTTTGCAATTATCAGGACCATATTGTATTCATATCATATCGTAGAATGGTTTCATCAGAGACTTGTTTGACTTTGTGCTGCTACATCGGGTTAGAAGGATTACATCTTTTCATAGAGGACATATATGCTTTGAGGCTTGAACACACCTTCACTTAATGTGGCACTTTAACTCATCCATGTGTTAAGATCACAAAACAAACTGTCGACGATATTGACTTTATATGCTTCTTTTGAGCGTTAGATGAACCACCTTCTCAAAATCAAACATACTTGTTTATTGTATGATTCAGGTTATTTCGAATATTTCTGCAACTACTGGACCCCTTTTTTATCTGGAATCTTGGGGACGATTTCCGAAGGAGAGGAAGCGTTTGTTCGAACTAATAACAATGAGTAAGGTATTGAATACTTGCAATTTGTATATTTGTGAGAAATGGTAACAACTTTACTCTCATAACTCTTAGCTTGTATTGAGCAACTTTTCTTCTGGTTTTATACAGCTAGTGTGACCAGCTGATCTTATGATTTGAAGGCCTTTCTATTGTTTTATATCTTTTGTATATCTCTACTCATGCAGAGAAATGGTGTATTCTTTATTAGTGGCGATGTTCATTTTGGGGAGATAACTCGATACGACTGCGGCACTGGATATCCACTGTATGATATTACATCTAGTGGGATCACCCAATCTGTGGAGAAGGCAATCCCACGGCCATTGGCATTTCTGGTGAGAGTTGTAGCATGGTTAACACCAACAACCATGAGAGTTACTGGACCGCAATGCCGATTCAAGTCATGCACATATGGCAAGTAACTAAGTTGTCGAGACTTTCTTTTCTCTGCTACATTTGAAATTTGACAGTTTATAAAAAAGATGAAAAAGAAAGATTGGAAGTTGGGTTCCAACCAGTGTTCAGGAAACATCCATTTCAAAGTTGTTACCATTTTCCTTGTCTGTGGGTCCCACCGATTTTTGGGGACACAACAGGACTCTAACTTCAACTTGATGATCTTCTTTTCTTTCGTTCAGGGCAGTCAAATTTTGGGGTAATTGAGATAGACTGGGATGCTAACCCAGTGACTATGAAGATTCAAATAAGAGATGTTAACGGAATTCCTGTTCATGGTGTCAACATTTCAATCTCAGATTTGCAACACCAGGGTGTAAGCCATCCAACGGCAGAAGCAGGAAAATATTTGCGTCACTGCTCTCTTGAAACTAGTCTACCTTGGCTCGACAGACATCGCTTGATTATTCTATTCGCATGTAGTTTAGCAGGTAAAAAAAGTCTCAACCTTTTGCCTACATCCCATTTCTGTTTGTTCGCCACATCATACTAGGCATCCAGTAAGCTCTATCTCAGCTGCAAGGCCCACAAAGGATTGAGATTCTATACAGAGGCTAGTGGGCTGGCTGTGCATGTCATCTCTGACGTTAGCTCTGCCGAAGAAGGTGCTGCTGCTTCTCCCAGCAGTGTCCTTAAAAAACGGACCCCAAAAGTCCATACAGCTATAAAATTTTATCAAAAACAATAGATTTAAGCCAGCAGTTTCAGTCTTAGCTTCTCCTTCAGTTTCAAGTTAATAAGGCCTAACCACTGCTTTTTCTTGCAGGCACACTTCTTCTTGTTATTATTGCTGTTTATGCATCAATATTGTTAAGCAGCAAATTAGTTCGCAAGTGCAAGTTCGATTAACGAATGGTTGGCAGACATGAATCGGGTATAGACAGAGTATAGATTAATGTAATATTGGTACATGGGCATGATTTCGTATTTTAAAATTGATAATAGTTGAATATCTATTCGGCTGTTCGATTAGCACCACATAAAGAAAAGAAAACCCAAGTTATTACAGGTTGCACATGAAATACTTGTCTACCTTCTTCAGTGCAAGATTCAATTGGTGAGAGATTCTCATCCATTTGTGGTGGGATTGTCACATCTATTTCAATTGGTGAGTGTTGAGAGTTTCTCATGCATATCTGGTGGGATTGTCACATCTGTTTTTCCAGGGTTGGCCAATAAGTCTGCTGCATTTTCTTCCGAAACTGTCAAGTGAATCAGGCCTTTAACTGTCCCACTTAAATTTGATAGACATTTGTCTTCCCGGAAACCATTTGACTACCTTCCTATTTCTTGTAATCCAAATGGATTTATAATGCTTCGTCTCTGATAGTTTTAGTGTTGCAGCATTTCAATACCAGTAGTTGATCTCAGCTAGTACCTTGCTCCAAATTAAAAACAACTTTCTTCTAATCACAAATGGATATGAGGTTGAACACAACTTTCTTCTAATCAAAAAGGATCTGAAGCTATAGGTTTTGACAGCTTAAGCATTTCAAAACAAGTAGTTAATCTAAAGATGGGTTTCCAAAGGCTAAATGACTATTAGCAAAAAAGAAAAAAAAGCTAAATAACTCTTAGCAAAGAAATTCATGAGTAAGAACAAGTATTACAAACAATGAGATACTACTGTTCCATTCAAATTTTCAAACACAATAATCAAAGTTTCACCAGAACACATAAACAGAAGAGCAGAAACCCTATTCAGAGAATGTGATCAGGAATGTCATTCATCATCCATTCATTTTACATTAATGCACCCAATTCCCATTCTTTTTTCATAATTCCAGTGGATCTCAATTTCATAGGATGAACAAACACAAAATTCAGCTAAAATCTATTCAAAAGCAAACAGAAACATTCCCAGACAGAAAGAAAACCTAAAAGAAAAGGATATGTAGATTGTTTTGAGGGGGAACAGAAATAACTTGATAACAAAATCATACTTGGGTCTTGATGAGTTTCCTTCTAGCCAAGAATCTTGCAATTGGAGGAGTAAGACCAACAGTAATTGGAACCCTAATCGGAAACAAAGCTTTGTTACATAAAACAGCCAAAGCAAGAGCACCACCACTTGAAGCAATCAATTCAGCAGTTTTATTCGTTTCTTTTGGTGGTAGTGTTTGGATCTGCTGGAAATCAGATTGTTGCTGTTCTTCAGTAATCAAACCTTCAGATACAGATGGTGATGATGGGGTTTTACCAAGTTGGGGATGTTGATTTCCTTCTTCTCCTTCTTTGATAGGTACACCAGAAGACATACCAACTTTACTGAGAAGATTTTCAACATCAACATTGTTATTGATGGCGAAATACAAACCAGTGACTGAAGTTGCAGAGACACCCAGATGGACACCTAACGCTACCTTACCATACTTCTTCATCAACTCACGGAATCTGCCGACGAATGCCATTTTCAACTGTAGTTTTCAGAGAATGAGATTTGGGGCTTTTACTCTTTTAGGGTTTTAGACGAGAGAGTACTAGAATTTTGTGTTGAGCTGTTTGTCTAGAAAGTCAAGAAAAGAGGGTTTCTTATATTAACACCGACGTTTTAGGTTTGGGCACCCTTATGGTCGTTTTTTTTTTAAAGCATGGAATTTATTAAGAGAAGTTACGATACAATTTGTCGTGGGTATGTGCTGCCCACGGAGTCATGAAATATAATTTGACCAATGAAAAGCGGGATTGCCTGGTCCCATATTTTGGTTGATGAGTTTCCCATTTGGTTTTCATCCGCCGCATGATTGGCTAAACCATCTGCTGCTTGGTTTCCTTCCCTGTAGTTGTGTTGAATGGCCGCATGTGGAATCCGTCCGAATCTATACTTTATTTCTTCAATCATCCCTGAGATGTGCCAAGGAGGGGGAGTAGAGGAAGTGATGGAACATAGAAGATTTTGTGAGTCCGTTTCAAATATGACTTTTGGCCATTGTCTTTCTGTTGTCGTTCTTGAAGCCAATAGAAGAGCCCAAGTTTCTGCGATTAAGGTCGTCGTAATTCCTAATGGTTGAGATAGAGTCATTAAGGTTTGAGCTTCGGAATATCTGCAGATGAAGCCTGCTCCTGCAAAACCTGGGTGACCTCTTGCTGCTCCATCTGTGTTGATTTTAATCCAATTGATGTTTGGAGTTGACCATCTTACCGATATTGTAGATATTCTTTTGTCTTCTCTTGGGTGGTTATATATCGGTGCATCTCCTGGTAGTACTGGTGGTAAGGAATCTACAGATGCATTGAATTCTTGTTGTTGTTTTTGGGCCCATATTAAGATTTCGGCTGAGGTTGTTTGTTTTTGGCGATAAATTAGGTCATTCCTGGCTAACCATAAGGTCCAAAAAAGAAAGCAAAAGGAGAAGATTACATTTGTTGGAGCGGATTGTTGCAGGATTTGGGAAATGGTTGTCTGCGGTGTTAAGGTGAAAGTGGGGGGGGGGGGTTTGAGTTTGACGTGTTTGTGAGATGAGTGATTAAGGTATTCCAGGTAGTATTCACTACCGGACAGTGAATTAGAAGATGACTCGCCGATTATGGATCAATATTGCATCTCGGGCATATGTCAGAGTTGGTCAAATGGATATGATGAAGGGGAGAGAAGGTTGGTAGTCCTTAATTGATTGCTTTCCACAAGAAAAGATGAATTTTTGGTGGACAAGGTAAGGTCCATAGGAATTTGGTAGGTGGAAGAGGAGGTTGAGTTGGTTGACCATGGGTTAGACATTTGTATCCCGAAGATGTAATATATTTTCCAGATTTTGAATGTGGATAGATAACCTTATCATGTGAATTATTTTGGGGAAGGTGGATGTTTATGATTTTTTGAGCTATAGGATTGGGAAGGGTGCTTAATTTTTCTTGATTCCAGGTATGAGATATAGGGTCAATGATATATGCTACCATTCAGAATGGGTAACATTGTGTTGGGTCTAAAGGTGGTGAGTGTGGAATCCAATTGGCTTCTATTGGAGTTGATAACCCATTCCCAATACTATGGAAAATCATTTGTTGCATGGAGGGTACAATTGAAGCCAGTTGTCTCCATTGAGGGCTGGAAGAGGAAGGTATGGTGTGTGTGCCTTGTAGAATAGGTTGTTGATCAAGATATTTTGCAGTGAAGAGACTTACGCAGATGGAGTTAGGTTGTTCATGCAAATCCCAAATTCTTTTCATGAGAAGGGCTTTGTTATGATCACTGCTTTTTCGTATTCCCAACCCTCCCTCGGGTATTGGTTTTGTTACTTTATCCCAGCCTATAGGGTGAAGCGTTTTAATTGTTGAATCATGTCCCCAGAAAAAATTCCTAGTGATACGATCTATTTGTTTGTGAATAGTACTGGGTAAGTTTTGTGTTTGCATAATGTGGTTTGAGGTGTGGGTAAGGGAAGATTTTGTGAGAGTGAGTCTTCCAGCTGGGGTTAAGCATTTTGTCATCCATTATTTAGCTTTTCTGGCTAATCTTTGTAGGAGGGGAGAGAAGGTTTGATTGGAAGCTCTTCCTTGTTTGAATTGGATGTCTAGATAAATTGGAGGTTTCTATGTTGTTGGCATATCAAAAAATTGTTGCAATTCATTTATCTTGATTGGATCTAGTCTCGGGTGATGAATTATTACTGATTTGGAAGTGTTTATTATCTGTCCTGCAGAAGTACCGTATGATTGGAGCAAGTTCTTTAGGTGTTGGTTACTCTGGTTCGAGGATTTGTAGGTGATTAGTAAATCATCAGCATACATTAAATGAATAATGGGTGGAGCTTTTATGGAAATGTTGAGTCCTTTTACAGACTTTTGGATTTCAAGGTTTCCTAAATTGGTAGATAGGATTTCAGCACATATGATGAAAATATAGGATGATAGCGGGTCTCCTTGTCTAATGCCTCTGGTTGGATTGATGTAGCTGTGAGGTGTGCCATTTATGTTAACCGAATATGTAACTGTTGTGACACATAGCATAATGCAATCTATAAAGGTTGATGGGAATCCAAGTTTTGTGAAAGAGGTTTTAATGAATCCCCAATCTAAGCTATCATAAGCTTTCTGGATGTCCAGTTTGAGAGCTATTTTTGGGTCCTTTGTGAGATTTGAGGTTTTGATATGATGAAAGAGTTCTCCTGCAATTTCTATGTTATCGTGAATCGATATTTGTGGCACAAAAGCACTTTGGTAGGGACTTATTAAGAAAGGGAGCAGGGGTCTAAGTCGGTTGACTAATTTTTTTGAAATGATTTTATAAGTGACGTTACAGAGTGATATGGGTCTAAATTGTGAAGGTTTTGAAGGATGATTTATTTTAGGAATTAGTGTTAAGTTTGTGTGGTTCATGAGAGGATGCATGGTTAGATTATTAAAGAAACTTCGCACCATTGCAATCAATTGGGAATGAGTTGTTTCCCAGAAAACTTTGAAAAACTTACTTGTGTAACCATCTGGTCCCGGAGCACTTTCAGAGTTGATGGAGAAGAGTGCCTGTTTGATTTCTGCTATAGTTACTTCTTTCGTAAGTATGTCTGATTGTATGGGAGTTAATCTTGGTCTGATGTTTGTAAAAAAGATCTTCATTTATCACCGTAGGAAGAGCCATATATTGTTGAGAATAATGATCTAGAATGAGTTTAACAATGTCTTCTTTTTTGTTAACCCAGTTATTTTGTGGGTCTTGTAATTGTTGTATATTTTTGCAGTCTCTGTGAATGGTGGCTTTGGTATGGAAAAAGGTTGTGTTGAGATCGCATGATTGCATCCATTGAATTCTGGATCTTTGTTGCCAGTATGTCGCATGGCATTGTAATAATTCATCGTGTTCGATTCTTAGTTATTTTTCTAGGATCAACCAAAAATCTAGGTCGCCTCCTGATTGTGTTGCACATTGATGTTGAGCATGCTTTATCTTGGCTGTTGATTTATTGATCATGGTTGGAAGGTGTCCAAAAGTTTCTTTGTTCCATTCCAAAAGTGTTTTCCCAGTTGTTATGAGTTTTAGTTGGAGATCAAGGGTTGGTTCTGTGTCTTGTTGTTGTTCCCAAGCTTTTTCAATCACTTGTTTGAGGTGGGAATGAGAGAGCCATAAGTGTTCAAATTTTTAATTTTTTGTTCCTTGCCAATACATTGCTTTCTCTTGAAGAAGTAATGGACCATGATCAGAAGAAATTCTTGGGAGATGAGTAACTGCTGCATGAGGATTCGCAGTTCGCTAATGTTGATTCGCCAATGCTCTATCTAGCCTTTCTAGAATGTTATCCTGACCCATTTGGTTGTTTGTCCAAGTGTAGGGATCTCCTCGGAAACCTAGATCAATAAGTCCCATCCGATCTATTAGCGTGAGGAGAGGTTGCGATTGAGCATATGTAACTTGCCTTCCTCCTTTTTTTTCTGACTGATCTAAGACGTCATTAAAGTATCCTAAGAGAAGCCATGGTGTGGAGGGGTTGATGTTGCAGAATATGGTTGGGAATTCTTTCCAAAGAATTTTCCTGGTATCTGGGTGTGGGGGTCCATAAATACCCGTGCAGAACCAAGGATGTCCAGGGGGTGGCGGAGTAACTATTGTATGGATGAAGTTTTGTGAGTGAAATAAAATTTGGATGTTTAGGTTAGCTTCCCACATTAAACAGAGGACGCCTCGCCTTCCAATTTTTGGAACTGAGAAGTGATTCTGGAAATGAAGTGATTGAGCTAGGCTTCTCATATGTTGATCGCTAGCTAAAGTTTCAGAAAGAAATAAAATGTTGGGCGTGAAGAGAAACTAATCCTCTTAAGTGTTGAATTGAGGGAGGAAGGTTTATTCCTTGACAATTCCAGGCTAGGATAGTCATATTGAGGAAAGGAAAGAATAAATGGGTTTTGTTGCATGAGAGAGTAAGTAAAACGTTTATGAGTTTTATGTGTCTGGGTTGTAACAGTAAACCAATGGTAGAATGTCAAGGTTTGGGAAAGCCACCGGGCTGGCAAATTGACATGCGCTCTTGGATACGAACAATCAAAATCAATGTGCACTTAGGATGGGAGGAAAAGGGGTTAAACTTAAATAAGAGATAAAGGCTAAATGGTGGGGATTCACCAAATCTAAAAATTTAAATATCGGATTAGCTCACGAATGCAAAACTATATTAAAAATGATGCTTGAAAATATGAAAGGAAAAGCAATATACAGACAGGAAAGGAGGTCTAGCCCCGGAAAATAATCCTTTGTGGTTTATGATATGAGAAAGAAGGTGTTAGTTTTAGTTACTTACCTGGGCTGGAAATTTTATCACGTGCTCTCGGACAAAAGTCAAATTTAGTGTGTGATTTAGGATGGCAGGAAAAAGTCTTAAAAGCGACGGAAAATGTCTAATACTGGGGACTTCACAAAATATAAATACGCTAATTAAATAAATCACAAAGAAAACCATTACTAAATATCAAATACTGGGAACTCAAAAAATGTAAACACGCAAACCAAATGATTCACAAAGAAAAACATTACTACCAAAGAACAATTAGAAATTTTAGAATTAAAATGGTCGAAAGAGACGATAAGACGGGGCCTATGAACAAAGGCCGACAACTGAGAAACAAAATTACCACCCATCATCAATCTCGATTGAATATCTCATACATCACCGACTTGCACAAAATAATAAGTAAAGGTAATTATTTAAAAAACATATTCTATGAAATGACGTCACTAAAACATCATCCAGCGATCATCCGGTTCTATCATTTAATTGTTTATAAAATTACATTACTTGAGAAAGCAAAAATCTACAGTGTTACCGACAACTTGCAACACCAGATACAGGAACGGAGAAGCACCATTGATGAACATCAATACTACTAAAGACGAATCAATTCCATCCAAACACCAATATGGAATTTCAGAAACACTTTTATCAATCAATTCCATCTAAAAACACTATGGAATTCCAAAAAATAGGAACATGTTTAATACCAAGATATGACAACAATCACCAGAATGATCACTGGATGAAAAAACTAAGAAGGGATAACGAGAGCAAATTTCAAGATTAACAAAGACAAAGGAAAAAAGCAATAAACATGTAAACATGAAATATTCATAGCTTAACCTAACCAGAATTATCGGAATTAAGATAACGATAAAAGAATGATGGGTGTATTGACGTCGCATGCCTAAGATGAAAAAATGAGAAATATAAAAAATAGATGAGTCCCCTCTGACCCTTACCTTAATTTTAAAGAGAACCCCAGATCCGTAAATCTTCAAATTCCTATCATCTTCATAACCAAAACACACATTTCCTAACTTTCATATTAATGAGCGCCGGGAATATATGCCAGCCCAGGTAACAATCGACTACTCAGATCTCATGAATGAAATTTTAATCATGGTTTTGATAATTAATAGTGAAGTTGTTAACGAAGAAGAAGATCTAAAGTTTATTGCAAATTTTTTTTTTTTTTTACTTCTTCTATTTACCCTATATGAAAGATGTTTATTAACCTGGTATTCTAGTTCAATTAAACTTCATATGATTGTTTTTTATTAGATATTTTATGTGTTGCTTGGAGAAAAATTCATTTAAGCGGAAGAAATTAGAGTGTTTAGAAGATGAAATGGGGGGCTGGACAAACCTAATTACATGTTACATTGTTTCTTGCTAGAGATAATCTATGCCGTAACGGCACTCGTTGTAACATTTATCTAATAATATGGTAATTGCCGAACCAAACCAAAACCACCTATAACATGGTATTATAATAATATTTAATAAAAGGAGAAGAATGGTAACGTAACATTTATTTAATTTAATTTAATTATTGCTGCTAGTGGCACTATAGTTGGCTTCTAAAGTATCTGGAAATTTAATTAGGCTGAATTCCATAATTTTTGTATTAGTTTTTAATGACTTTTTAGGATTAATTTAGATGATATGTACATATGTATGCCATTACCCATATATCCGTTTTCCTAACGTTCCAAAATTAAAATGTGGAAAATTATAGTGACAAAAAGGTCGGTATTTGTCCTACACATAAGATATTACAACAAATAAATATTCAGACAATATTTTAACGTAAGATTTACGTGTCCCTCAATTTCTCTTTTCTTAAAGTTACTTACTTTCTCAAAAATAAAAACTACCATCAAATATGCTCATCGATCCATGTCGTCTTTGGTTTTTGCTCCATATACGTTAGTGAACCCATTAAAATTCTCAGGTGATATGCAGATTCGCTGAATGGATTTAAAATTCATTCTTTGATTTTCTATCTCATGCCTATGAAATTTTTGGAGAGGGCGATTCAACGACTTCATATATCATATATGTGATGCATGGTTGAAGAGAAAACATGCAACATGCCGCTATGTAGCTATGATTCTTTGCACATGTTTATAAATTGCAGGGGTTCATTTATAAGATTAAAAATAATAGGTGTGATTCTTTGCATCAAATGTCTTCGTATCACCAAGGTAATTCCCAAATAATTTTTTGCTTTGATTTGTTTCTCCTTTACATGTTATAGGATTTTTTTCTTTGCAAATGATTTGGATTTTTTCCATTTTGTTTTGTTGCTTTAATTAACATCTCTATAATTGATGGTTTTATGTATAATTCTTCAATGGCTGGAGAACAATTTTATTTTGTGGATTTAATTAAAAAAAAATCATTCTTGATTTTGATTTTTTGTTTTTTAATAATTTATTTTTTATAGATGGAGAATACAATGGAAAAATCAAATAATGAGAAAATTACAACTAATGATCTTTGTTGTTTTTAATTTTTTTTTATATTAAGGGGATTTTAACAAAATGCCACACTTTGGATATCCGGTTTAAGAAAATGCCACCGTTTTTTTCAAAGTTTATTAAATGCCACAACCGTTAACCTTTCCATCCGGACCCACGAATTTGGTCATTGTTTGTTGACTTTGTCAAAAAAATATGTCTACTTTACATACTTACCCTTACAAGTCATGTTATCCTTATCACGATTCACGAAGGGAACAAAAGAAAAAGCCATCGCCCTCTCCTCTCTGTGGCTTCTGCAGATCTACTTCTTATTCTTTCTCAATATTCTGTTTCTATATTCTTATTTCATCTTCTCCTACTTTCAAATCTCGACCACAACAATAATAACAAGTTGTTTTCTCACTATTAGGGTCTGCATATTGTGCTAAAATTGAAATTAGGGTTTGATTTTGGTCGGATTAATGGGTTTTTTTATTTTCTAATCATATCTGACTAATGGGTTTTCATTTGGATTTCAAAATTGAGATTGAAATTTTGCTTTCATTATTTTTCTTCTGAGTTGGAAATTGAAAGTAGGGTTTGATTTTCTCACTAATGGTTTTTTTTTTTCAAACTCAAGCGAAAAGTAAATCAAAGACTTAGTTAAGGTGTCTGGATTTGAAATTGAAATTTGAATAAAGGAAATTAGTTGGTGAACTGCATAAATAATGAAGGAGATAGAATTGTGGAGTTATGAATTAGTTAGAGTTCTATTTTGATTGAAGAGAAGTGAATCAGTGAGATTCAGAATTAGGGAATCAAACACTAATTTTGGGTTTGTGAGAAATTAATGAAAAAATCGATTAATTGATGATGGGTTTTACTGTTACGAGTAATGGAGAAGGATTTATTGATCGAATCTCTGTTTGCATTGAAAATATAGGGTTTCATGATAAGGACTCGGGGAAGAATTTGAGATGGCTATTTGGTGTTGATTGAAGCCGAACTGAGCTAGCAGTGAAGATTGGTTAATTATAAGAGGTTAGAGTTTGGGTCGGAGGTAATTTACTTCAATCAGTTGAATTGAATTTCTGTTACTGGTAATCATTGTATTAATTTTGAATTGAAGAATTAAAAAAATGATATTGTTGACCTTGATAATCTTAAGATGTCTGAGTTGATAGTTATAGTGGCATAATTTGAAGATGATTGTAGAGTGACTGGATTGGTGGGAATGAATGAACTGCAGTCTATCGTATTTCAGTTATATTTGGGTATTTAAGAGGACATGGTGTTGTGGTTTGAGTACTTGATGGTGAGGCTATGTTAATGTGGAGAGTTGATGTGTTGATCTGAGCTACATGTGATGATTGCAGAGAAAGGCAGACAAATATGAATGTTGTTGCTATAGGATTGAGTTGAATTAGAGCTTGGAGAAGATGCAGTTACAATAGTGAGTCATAGAATATGAGATGGTGCTAGTGGTTGTTTCTAATGGAAGTGAGTTGTAGCTGAATTTGCAAGTAGATGAGCAGCATCTGGAGGTAAATAAATTGCTTGGATGGGTTGGTATTGATGCATGAAAGGATGCAGTGCTATAATGAGATGCAACTGAGATGATAGTGGAGCTGCTGGTCCATGGAAGGATTCAGTTTGTTTCAACTCGGTATCTAGTCACGAGTTAACTCTCTACTCAATCAATGGTTAACTCATTCCCAGTTAACTGATTCAATGTATTGAATGTCATTTTACATGGGCGATTTAATGACACGTATGCACTAACGACAGTTAACTATTTTCTCAAAAAAACTGGATGGAAAAATTCAAGTGTGTGGCATTTAATAAATTATGAAAAAAACGTTGGAATTTTCTTAAACATGAAATTGGAAGTGTGGCACTTTATTAAAATCCGCTTATATTAATTATGAGGGAACCCAATCAATATATTTATAATGAAAAGAGGTTACAAATATTGCATCCTTCGGATGTCTTTGGCTGGAATGAGACTGAGATAGTCGGATGTAATGTTTGTCTCTCGAAATGTTATCCGTCTGTCCAAAACTCAAAATCTAGAACTTAGTAATTTTTAAAATTTTAGTACTAACAAAACCATTTGGTCTATAATATGAATTCGTCAACTTTAGGATGCGTGTACGGTAGGTATGACCGCCAAAAAATTCCTCAAAAGTTTCCACCAAGCATTAAATACATGATGTTTTTCAAATATAAATTTGATATTGGAACCGAAAAAGGAACTCAGTTGTAATGTTTTTGCACCTTTATTTGCAAATTACGGTTAGTGTACATCATTACTCAATATTAGACTATTAGAATTAACATATGTGCAATCATTGTTCAAAATATTTCTTTATATTTAACTGGTTCCAATTTTATTTTTAATATTGATAAAGATTTTAATGTTGTTATTTCTTTATAGGTTAACGAAGGATGAATATTACAGATAATAAATATCAACTATACATGTTTTTAACTCCAAAAGACATAAATGATGGTCTTTGTTTTTATTTATTTGTCACATTTAATATTTTTTTTTATGATTATAATGATGAGGGAATCTAATAAATGTATATTCATTATGAGAAAAAGTTACAACTCTTACATCCGTTAGATGTCTTTGACTAGGATGAGATTGAGATGGTCAGATGCAATGTTTGTCTCTCAAAATGTTATCCGACCATCCAAGGCTCAAAAACCCCTTCTATTTTTGTATTATAGATGTTGTATTTATCAGTTTTATCAGTCATACCGTTGAAATCTCTACTAATATAAACTAGTCTACAATAAGAAAAAGATTCCATAAGCAGCAAACAGTCGTTTAGGATAGTGCAATCCCACCTTGCATAGATCAAATTATTTTAAGTGACTCTATGGGGATCCAATTTCCTCGTGTAATAACAATTTAAATCTTTTATTTAATGTATGCTTCAAAAAACAACAACAGTCGTTTAGGATAGTGCTACTGGACCAAGTAACCTGGTTAGAGCTTTTATTCATATGAAAAATAACATTTAAAGCATCTCATTTTATGTATAATTTGGAGATGCCCAGACTTTTGATTCATTGACAGCTTCTAGAACTTCCAAGTTGTCTATTTCCTCAGCTTCCCTTGCTAGGCCTGAACGTTTTGTAACACTTGTAGTTTTCTATCATATCATTCAAGATAATGGCAATACCAGATTTTTTTAGTATTTGCTTCAAAAGAGGGATCACAGAGAACAATCATGAAATCTTGTAGGATTTTCTCCATAATTACATCATGCACATATAAAGTTGGCTTACATGTATTTCTATCGGTGAACAAAGCACTAGAATTTTCTTTATACAGTCTAATAGCATATCTAGCCACATTCAAGTGGTTGATTTTTTTATCTTAAAAACTATATCATCTTTCTTTTCAGATGCACCAAACATTACAAGATAATCATTTACTTATCTAATCAAGAATAGAAATGTTTGAGTTGGAATTATGTAGAACAAGGTTCCCATGAGGTATACATCAAACCATACAGGCTTAAAGAAATAACAGTAGAGAAGAATATGTTTAGTAGTTTCCTCTTGACTCTCATCATAATGCAACAAAGAGTATTCTGGTTTGGGATATAAGTGGCTAGCTTGCTCCTAAAGGGTACAATTTTCTCTTCCAAAGAAAAAGTTTGATTTTTAAAGAGCATATGGGAAGATCAAATGGCTTTGTTTTATGTTGTCGTTGGATGGGTCTTTAGATAGTAGCATATAAGATGATTTAACAGTAAAGATTTCATCCTTAGTGTGAGGCCGGATAATTAAATAATTACCCGACAAGGAAATTTTAGTGTTCAGAAATTTACCACAACTATCTTGAGTGGGAAAAGACCCAACAAGAATAGTTTTCAATTTCTAGTATCCTGATCAATGAAGTAAGCCACATCATGATTTGGGTTTGGATAAATAATCATAAGGGTACTGAAGCATATTATTGTAGGATAAAAACTGATTCTGGAGAAGAGAGTAAAAGTGAGTTGATTGATGAGAAACGAGTCTAGACCGTAAACAAATGTACAGCACATAAGTACTTTAGATTCGAGAGATCAATTTGTACAATTCTGGCATAGATCAAGAAATGGCCATTCCAGTCTTGCTTCTAACACAAAATGAAGGAGAAGGGTGGATCTTAGAGAGGGAAGCAGAAAAAGTGTTGAGATTAGAGAGACGGACTCCGTAAGATGTGACTGTTTTTGACTTATCTCAAAAAATAGAACTTGTAAAAAATAAAAGTTGTAAGTTCTATGTGTTCTCTTGAAATTCTTGTTAGTTGTTGATTTAATAGATTCAAAATATATTTGTATCAAGTCATAGTCGAACACCCTGATCTCATATGAAGTGGGAGTTATGGAGTAGTGAAGTAGTGGAGATTTGTAAAGGTGGTATAAACTGTGCCCTATTGTGAAGTTAGGACTGGACGGTTGTGTACCCACTTATATTTTACTCGTTAACTGCCCGCAATTCCCATCACTTTCTCATAATGGGTGTATTGCACGCCGCATGCTCTAAATCGCCAGACCAATACCCTGATGAACATCCCCTAGTTTGTGACATGTTTGATGTCTCAAGTATTTTGGTAGAGAGTGGATCTTAGTCATGATTTGCATGACTAATGCATGCCTATTTGTATGGTAAAGTCCACATGATACGAAGCAAGTCGTGTTATGACTAATAATGCGAGGTGTGGTAGTTGCTGAGTAATCCCACCACCATGACATGTGAGAAGTGGTCATGAAGAGTGGAAGAATGAATATATGATTATTCCATCAACTAACATGTATCGTGGGACTTGTGAGTAAAACCTACGTGTAAATAAATATTTCGACCAATCACACACAAGCTAGACAACAGGTGGTTATAAGTGACAAGCCAAGTCGTAAGTATGGGACTTGCAGTGAGTAGTACTCAAAAATAGCATATGGTGCTTTTAGGTTGAATAAATAATTAAATTATTTATAAGATCGATATCCTAAGAATATCGATTGCAAATGATACATGTGAAGCATCATTCTCAAGTAAGCATAAATATTCGATGCATGTAAAGCATCGTTGTATAGAGCCTTCCGGAATTAGTCGCAGATTTTATGGATAAAAAAGTGGCGCGACCACCCTTCTTAGGCCGGTCATTGGTTGTTGCACATGTAGATTGTGGACGACATGAATGGTCCATTAAGAATAAGGATGTGAGGTGGCCATCATAGTACCTCATTGTAAAAAAATGGGGGTATAAAAACCATACCCAATAATTCGTTCGGCAATCTGTATGGACTAATTCCAATATTATTTCGAGAGCACCAGCTTATAAAGGAACGCGCAATTGGGGGATATCCATATTAATTGGGGGATATAGCTATAGGACAAAAAAGGTGTCCCAATAGCAATTTTGGGTGACCCCCTATGTAATTATTTTTTTAATTCCTAATCTAGCCCTCACTAATCCTAATTAGTGGTTAAGTTTAATTAGTAAAATGTTAAGTATTTGGGGGATAAATTAGTTTGTTTTTAGTTTTATTTTTAATTGTGTGGGTTAGTTGAGAGTAGAAGGAGGGAAAAAAAAATTGTGTGATTTTTTTTTTTTTGAAAATGGAAGATGATTGTGATGAGAGTATTGCAGCAGCTGAATCTTTAGCTCTACTACAACAACAATCACATGTTCAATCTTTGGTGTATGATAATAACTCACAATTAGAGTTATATGATGAACCAACACCCTTGAATCATGATTTTCGTGAGCATGAAGTGTTTTGTGAAGAACCAACCCAACAAAGTAAACATGTTCAGCATACAAGCAACCCCAACACACAGGTAATGCTTCAAAGAGGTCGAAAATTTGATTTTTATTTTTCAAACCGCCATTATTTCTCTGAAAAAGTTTAGTACCGGCACACTCGTAGTATGAATTCTACGCCGGAACCGGCGCTACCGGCGTGGTATTCATACAATACGCATGCCGGTACAATATATCCCCCATTTTAAACACGTTCCCGGCGTTGTGTTCCAACTCCATTTAATGCCGGTACAATATATACCCCATTTCAAAATATTTCCCGGCATGCTTTTCATATTTTTGTCCATGCCGGTATAGCATATCCCCCATTTCAAAAGTTTCCCGGCGTGTTATTGAAACAATCTATGTATGCCGGTATTTAGTTATGATTTTTACCTAACACCGAATATTCCATAGAATATTCCAACCGGCATAGCTTACTCCTAACTGACGATGCCGGTACTTATAGAAAAGCATCCAGGAGTTTAAGATTCTTGAACTCCAATACCGGCGTAGTAAATAAAATATCTGGAATGCCGGTATTTATTCCCGGTTTTCTGTTAAGATTACCTCAATGCCGGCACTCGGTTCCGGTTGGAAAACTCACATGTCGAGAATGCCGGTTATTGTTACCGGCATGTACCCTGTTTAGATAAAATGCCGATATTGACTCTTCCGGCCTTTGTATTCTAGAACATTCAATGCCGGAACTGTGGTCGAGCACGCCGAAAATGGTACCCGACATGGTAATTTTTTTATTTTCTATGAACTAATTCAAATTTTTTTCATTTATTCCTTAGATTGTGACATACATTGATCCGAAAAATTCCAAACCGCTTGGTCCGGATACGGCCGAATACTATAAGATGCCCCCGGTATGTTACCAAACAATACTTTTCACCAAGTTTTTAGAACGTTCTATGCGGATTGCTTGTAATGAACCTTATAATCTTCCATTGTTGTCCTAATGTAGGGAATTAAATCTCCAGAGGAAGCAATTGCTTGGGCAAAAGAGACGGCTCTTAATAACAAGTGTGTGTTGGTGAGGAATACCCAATGTTCAAATACGCGGTTTGAGATGGTTTACGAGAGAAGTGGGAAATACACGGGGAAGAATAGCCATAAGAGAAAGGGTTATGTATATGAAAAGAAGACTAATAGGGTATACAAGACTCGTACGAGGAAGTATGGATGCCCCTTTAAGTTAGTATTCTATTTAAGAGACAAAGAAAAGGATTGGGATTGTACGGTGTGGTTTGGCCAATATAACCACCTGGATCCGAAAGATTATAATGGTCACTCCATAGTTGCAAAGCTAAAACCTCATGAATTCGAGGATGTAAAGATAATGACCAAGGCATGTATCAAACCAAGAGTGATTCTTAGAACCTTCAAGGAAAAGGATGATCAGAACGTTTCTTCTCTAAGTACAATTTATAGCGCACAAGCAACCATTAGAAGGGTGGAATGGGAAGGGAGGACCGTTATGCAAGAATTTGAGAACCTATTTTGGGATCACAACTACACGCGCATCATTAAAAGAGGTCCGGACGAAAAGCCCCTTCAAATATTCATTGCGCATCCTTTGCTTTCACTATTGGCTCATACATGTTGTGGTGTTCTTTTGATGGATTGCACCTACAAGACAAACAAATACAACATGCCGTTGTTCAACATCGTGGGGCAAACATCGGACAAGGTAACATTCACATTGGCTTGGTGTTTAATGGAAAACGAGAGGGATTACAATTATCATTGGGCATTACGACAATTGAAATTATTGTTCCCGGAAAATCAATTTCCGAGGGTCATCGTAACCGATCAAGATGAGGCACTAATGGGTGCTATATCTGATGTATTTCCGGATACACAAAATTTCCTATGTACATATCATATAGGTCAAAATGTGACAAAACATTGTCATGCTTTGTTTGAACCCTCTAAGGCGGATATTAAGAAGAGAATGATTGCTCAACTAGAGGAAGATGTTCGCAAGAAGAAACTATCACCCGAAATAGAAGAAGATGAAAGAGCAAAGATTAAAGAACGAGCGGACAAAGAACACGATGAAAATCATAAAAAATGGTTGGAATTTCTAAAGGATTGGGAAAAAGTTTATTGGTCACTTACCGAGGATATATATGAAAAGAGATTGAATATGTTTAGTGCTAAATATAAGGAAGTGTATCCAAGCGCCGTCTCATATTGTCGGGATAAATTATTGGATAAGTACAAGGAAAAATTTGTGCGCGCATGGACAAAACGGTATAGGCACTTCAAAAATGAAGCAACTAGTGCAGCGGAATCCGCTCATGGTAGATTTAAATATCTCATCTAGTCCGGGCAAGGCAACGTGGTTACGATCACCGAGGCCATGGAGCAAAACTTCAAGGCTGATATCGATCGGATCAAGAAGGCTTTTCAGAAAATCTTAATGAAAAGGATGACTCAATTTCTTCAATATACTATGTTTCTCCAAGGAATAGAGTTCAACGTCTCTCAATGGGCAATAAAAAATATGATGAGAGAAATGGCATTTGAGAAAAATTATGGAAAACCAGGTGATGTGTGTATTTGTCCAGACATGTCTTCATTGGGGCTTCCGTGTCGTCATATGCTTGTGAAGTATAAAGAAGTTATACCTATTGAGGTTATTGATCCGTTTTGGAGGAAACTATCTTTTGACCCTCCCCCCACGGAATCTTCCGGACAATCCCCATGGGATACAAGTGAAGCAAAGGAATTATACGAAGCTTACTCACGTGGCAACTCGGCTAGCCGACAAGTATTGTTGAGCCAACTAAGGTTTTTATCTCGCCCATGGATAAAACCAAGTGAAAAGCCAGGAAAGGGAGATCCGATAGGTAGACCACGAACTAAAGCTTCAAGGAGAAAACAAAGGAAATAATTTAAAGAAATGACTAGACGTGAAGAAGAACTCGCGTCAACCAAGTTACGAGATCTATCCGCAAGTGAGATTTCGGAACTTCGTTTCGCGGAAGAGCCGGTTACAATTAAAAGGGGTAGACCGAGGAAGGAACCGTTAACAAGTCAACAACAAGCTTCTGTTTCTGTATCCACACAAAAAAATGATGGATCGGAGGGTCCAAAGAAAAGGGGTAGGCCACCGAAGGTACCAACATTGAGCTTGCAAGAACAACAAGTTGAGAATTCTGAAGCCACACCAGTATTCTATGTATCGGATGTTCGAAAGAAAAGGGGTAGGTCGCCAAATGTACCAACATTGAGCTTGCAAGAACAACAAGCTTCGGTTTCTGTATCTATACCAAAAACTGATGGATCGGAGGGTCCAAAGAAAAGGGGTAGGCCACCGAAGGTACCAACATTGAGCTTGCAAGAACAACAAGTTGAGCATTCCGAAGCCACACCAGTAGTCGATATATTGGAAGTTCCAAAGAAAAGGGGTAGGCCGCCAAATGTACCAACATTGAGCTTGCAAGAACAACAAGGTCAACATTCTGAAGCCACACCAGTAGTCGATGTATTGGAAGTTCCAAAGAAAAGGGGTAGGGGTAGGCCAAGGAAGAATATTCTCCCGTCTAATACCAAAGACATTTGGAGTGTTGGGATTGCAGAGGATGGTTTGGATATAATTAAGCTAAAAGTTGGTAATATGACCATGTATAAGGATTCGCAAACGGGTAGGACTTTTAGGCACTACCATACGAAGATAGAGTCTTATATAGACCCACTTCCTGAGGCTATTCGTGAGTTTATTGTGTATATGGATGATGTTGATGGAGATGGAAATTGTGGCTATCATGCTGTGATAGAACAATTAGGAATCTTTGACACGGCGGTTAGTAGAGGTATGACACCATGAAAATATGCTAGAACGAGGATGGCCGAACAACTAGTGAACAAGAAGATCTTTTATGAGCAATTGGTTGGTGAAGGCGAGAGGTTTGATGATATGTATTCTCGAGTATTAGGGCCCGACCACGAGATGAAGTTTCTTCCTTCTGAATATTGGATGAGAATGCCGCTTTGTGGGCATCTAGTGGCGGATACATTTAGATGTATTGTTCATTATTTTTAGCCCCACCGTAGTCACAACATTTACACCAAAGTGGCAAAAATGCGAAGGATCCCTTAAGAAGAGAACATTTGTTTTGGCGTTCGTGAACGACAATCATTTTGTTATTCCAAAACTCAAGGACAATTGTCCATTGCCACCTGTTTTTGGGATGGTTAAAAACAAGGACCTAGATCCAAATATCTGGAAAGGATGGATGGCATTGTATGAGGAGAATAACCAATTATGGGATGCGTTGGCCTTATCAAAGAAACCTCTTGAAGAGTAGGAGAGGAAACTCCATACATGTGGAAGCAATGATGAGTAATTTGGATATATGTGCTTCCGACATACGCAACCTTTTTTTTTTGTTTTGATGTTTGAATTGTAATCATTAAACCATATGCTATGTTTATACCGGCATGATTTAATTCAAACTTCGCAATGCCGGAATTTATACCGGTTTAGAAATACTTTTCTCTTTTATGCCGGCAAATAACCATTACTACACAGAGATATTAGTTTAACTTCCGGCATTAATAATAACTTTACGCGAATGCCGGAACCGTAAAAGATCAATTTTTTGTAAGAGAATGATAGAGTACCGGCACCAAATTAAAAATCCTATCAACGCCGGAATTAAAAAAAATATATTCTTGAAAGATAACAGATTTCCGGCATGGTTTGTACAATTTATACCATGCCGGTTTTAAAAAAGAAATTAAATTCACATCTCAAAAACGAATGAAATCCACTTAAACATAAAAACATAAGGAAAGACTAGATTGTTTAACAATCAATATGTAAAGTTAAGATGTACCCAACTGAAAACAAAGATTTAAAAGTTTAGCAAGACACACACGTAAACATAAAACGATAGTAGATTGTTCAAACATATCTAACACTATAAAATAAACATTAACCAACATCTTAGATCACTCGGTCCTTGGCTTCTTGTGCGCCCTCTTTTTCTTTGGAGTCCACAAGTCCTTTGCATCTGGATCTTCAATTTTGTCTATCTTCTCATCAATTGTCTTCATTTCTTCCGGGGTCAGCACCTCTCCTTTCTTGATCTTGCATTTAAGCCAGTTTCATAATTTTGCTAGGCGCGAACGCTGTTGTTATATATTTCCATTAGTACGTTATTTTTTATAGGTTTATAGGTAAACATTCAAAAGATAGGAAGTGAACCAGAATTACGTACCACCAAAAGGAGAGTCTTGCGAAGTACGGGTAAAGTAGGTTCTTCAAGATTTTCCCCTTGTGGAGGCACTTCATCGCTGTCCGGCCATACAACATAAGGATGTGAGTACCTCAAATGACCTCTGAGTAACCCTGGTTCAGACTCATAACCGTTTTCCGCAAATTCCCAACCAGCCATGTATAGTTTATGTTCTTCCCTTTCATTCCAATGTGCAACTACAGGTGTTGGTTTGTAAACCACCTGCGTATGGTGTTCACCTGATACGCATTGAGGTAAGACATGAGAGAATTTGGCATCAGATTTACCGTTTAGTCTTTTCTATTTTTACCCAAGTTGGCGCATCACACGGAGAGGGTTATGAATAACAAATCCTTTAGGATGAAACAATGGTCCATTGTAAAACGCTACATTGTCATTCCTTGGAAAGTGAACTCCTCTATCGTTCTTATATGGGTCAAACACAACATCTTCGACATGAATAGTGTCCAAAGCCTCCCTCATGGTGATTAATTGAGTTCTGTTATTGGGCTTTGGTTTATTGTCGAAAACGTATTTCTTGGCTATAGGAGTCCGGGGATCCAAACCATATGTTGATGACTCCAAATATTTGTACTCATTGAACAATGTTGGGAAGTGTTCATAAGCCCACACCTACGAAAATGAAAGATCGTTCCAATGAAATCTAAGTATAAAAATAAATTAATTGGAAAACAAAATAACTAGTTCACAATACCTGTAATACAGTGAAATTCACGTTAAATTGACGGCAAGTCGCCTTAGAAGATCTACGCATCTCCGCCAAAAAATGTGCCAAGAAGGAAGTGCCCAATGAGTACTCATGAACATCCTCCAAAGGATCCAAGTATTGTAAGTTGTTCATATGCACCAAGTTACCGTTAGAGTCAGGGAATATTGCGATGCCCAATAGGAACAACAGATAAGCTGCGCTAGTTTGCTGAATTTGTTCGGCATTCAATTCCTTGCCCATCGTATCTCCAAAAAACTCTTTGAGCTTAACGACTTTAATAGTCTTTGTCATGGTTTTCTTTTTCACGTACATATTTTCTTTTGTCGTTTCCTCATCCCAACCAAACAACTTTTTAGTCAGATAATATATCTTGGACCATTCTAGGCTCTTACCATCGTCATCTTTGTTAACGGCTTTTCCTCGGATCTCTAGACCCAATATTCTTTGGACATCTTCAGGGATAATGGTCATCTCTCCAAAAGGAAAATGCATGGTATTAGTCGAAGCATAAAACCTCTCCAAGAAGTAATTTGCCGTCACTTGATCAATGGCAATGTAGTATTCTACCACGGGATACAACCCAGATACTCTTACTGCCGATTGAACCTCCGGGCTCTCCATGTCCAAATCCCATGTATCCATTTGTTGATGACGGCAAACACGGAAGGCATTCTTGTGGTCCTATAAAAACACACCAAACAAATTTCAATTCACCTGATCATATATAAACAATATAATAACAAGATACATAACTCTTACATAAGTTGAATAGATCCAACGAGCCCAAGAGTCATTGTAGTCAAATAAAAGTTTGGGATCTCTTGGCTGACCCCAGTGTTTGCCATCACTGCGTTCTGGAATTATGTCATTTTGTTTTGGGAGGTGCTTTGTCATTGACTTCAACTCCAGGTTTTCCTAAGCCCTGTGTGGATGAGCCACCTGTTGCATCAGGAGGTACATAATTCTCCCATTGAGCAGCATCATCGATGCTTGCGTCTCCCTCATCCCGGGGATTGTCCCGGATCGTGAGCTTACGACGTTCCGGATCATATCTACCATGTCGACATCGAGAAGACTTATGTTTTTCTTCATCAACAACTTTTTCCTTTCCTTTCTTATTTTTAGGAGTTGTTGACCTAGTAACAAAATCAGTTTAAAAAAAAAAAAAAACTCAGGAATTGTATACTAAACGACTTCCATGCCGGTGTAACAATTCCTAAAGATTAATCAAAATGAAATATGAAACCGGTATTACGAGAATAGGCTACAGAGAATTTTAAAACAAATTAGGAAACAAATACCGACAAGGTAAGTATAATAAATTGCATGACGGAACTTGTCCCGACGTTGTATACAAAATGAGTTAAATGCCGGTTATTACTTCCGGTCTGTTATATAAATTAAATATCATGCCGGTAGAAATAAGGAAACCATTACCGACATAGTCGATATAATAAAGAAATGCCGGAAATTGTTCCCGGCATCATATACTAAATCAGTTCTATGCCGGATTTACACTTCCAGGGTGTTATGTAAATGTGATATTATGCCGGTATTAAGAGAAATGGCTATAGAGAATTAAAACAAATACCGACATGGTAGTTGAACAAAATGAGTACGCCGGATATGTTTCCCGACGTTATATACTAAATGCGTTTTATGCCGGAATTGTGTTCATTAAGCTATCAAATAAACCCTAAGAATGGTTCAATAAAAATAGACATCACTTACCTCATCATCTTTGTTATTTCCTCATCATCACTTATATCTTGTTCAATAGATTCTTTTGATTTCGATTTATCAAGATGTTTGCGAGGACCCATTCTTCTTGGGGTTTTGATTTCGAATGAGTTTGGTTTGGAAGATGAAACCAAATAATGGAGTTTCTACAAGTTCTCTTGGAATTGCTAAGTGATAAGAAATTTTTTGGAAGAGGGAACCGTTCTAATTTTATTAGTAATGGAGTTTGTAACCGTGATTGGGTTATTAATGTTGCTTGGAAGATGGAACCGTTTCCAAGGTTATATTTTGAAAACTGAAATGGGGTGTTGGGGATTGATCGTTATTTTGCAGTTTTTTGTTTGGAAACTGAAATGGGGTGTCTCATTATCTTTGTGGCAGACAAGAATTTATGTTTTTTATGTTATTTGATTTTTAGTGGTTGTTTGTGTTTGAAATCATGAAGTTGACGAATTGGGTTATTAATGTTGTTGACAAAGTGGTCAGTTGAGGAAGTTTGTGGCGGTTACAATGGGGGATAATTGGTGTGATAGTTACAAAGGTAAAAAATCTCAGAATTCCAGCACCACCCACATGTTACATTGTACGCCGGAACATTAACTTGCTACACTAAAAGCCGAAACACTATTTTGACACTCAATTTTAAGCAAACAAACCGACCTAAACAACATTGAACACATAAACAACACATAAAATAAAACATCAACAAATGGCCAATTGCAACTAACATCAGTTCTCGGAACGATATTCAAGAAACAAAGCAGCTTCAAAATGCCTAAAAGGCCTTTTGAACAACTTCAAATAGGCCTCCTGAGCTTCATACCTATTACCTCTATATCTTTCAAGAAACTCGTTGTATTTGCGACATAATTTGATGAGTGCAGTTGTTCGATTGCGTACAACAAGATCTCTGCATTCTATACCCGAAAAAAAAATGAAGGCCGGTGAACTTCCGGCAAATCCGATACTATGTAGTAGTTTTTAATCCACTGGGTTTCTTCTTCAACATTCGCTTTTATCTTAGCTTGTTTTTGACGTTTACCCGCTTCCTCAACATCCGCTTCAATCTTAGTTAGTTTTTCACGATAATGTTCAAGCATTGCTTCCTCTTTTTCTTCTCTTTTCCTCTTAACTATCTCTTCTTCCATTGCGGCAATTGACTTGGTGGTTTCTTCCTTCCTTCTTAGTTTTTCTAGTATTGTGTCGACTGAGTTGGTGGTGGTTGGTGATTGATTTCCTATCACAGTGCACAATATGTTCCTCATACGTTTTTCTTTTTCGAGGGAATTGATGAACTTGAACTTAGTAGTTGGTGATTGATAATCCATTAGAGAGATGTCTTGGACCTAACGTTGTTTTTTTGTATTTTTGGAGGTATCAAGTGCAATAGGTGTAGCCATTCGTTTAAATAGATGAGCACATAATGGCTCTATTCCACTTTTTTATTCCGGCATTAACTGTAATCTATATACCACGCCGGCAAACTCTTCCGGTTTAGTATATCATAAAAATAAATGCCGGGAAAGATTACCGGTTTAGTATATTATAAGACGAGAATGCCGGTATAGAATAATTTCTTTACAGAGATTTAACAAAACCTATACCGGCATGATATTGAAAAAATAGTTAAATGCCGGTTTCCATGTCCGGCACTCAATCTAAATTAACGAGGACGCCGGAATTTGTTAAATTCAAAATAAAACGGATATTTAAAAAAAAAAAAAGACCGTTGGGGATTCATTTCTATATAATACTCCACATTCCTTTGGAAAAATCCACACAAACCACGCACCAAATAAAAAAAATCATTCTCTCAAGATACCAAGCATGGTTAAAGCTTTAGAAGGGATGGGGGATTCATCATCTACCTCTATTTGCAAAGTAAGTTGATTTACTAACAATCTAATGTTCAATACTATGACGCATAACTAATATAATTTTCTATTACAGAGTCATCATTGCAAGTGTCAAATTTGCAAGTCACCTTTTCATCTAGCCATGGATTGTCCTTTTATTTATTCAAAATTTAGAAGCTGTGATGGCACACGCCGGTTTTGGATTGCAAAAACTGATGATGCTGAAAATGGAAGAATGTTTCTAAGGTGTTTGAATCACCCAAAGTGCGATGAGTTTCAATGGTTTGACAAATCTGTTGAACTAGAAGAGTCAAGAGAAAACCACAAAGGACAATGCAAGCCTATTGATAGGTGCTATATGAAGGGAAAAGAATATTTTAAAAGAGAAGATGAACCAGTTAAGATGGTTCTTGACACCGAAATTACAGACGATGTCTTCGAAGATATTCACGAAAGATTCAAAGGCTCCGCAATTATTGAAAAGGGATGGAAATAGATTGTGATATCCAACCAGGTTTAATCCATTCCATGCCGTTTAGTATGTTTTAATTTAATTTTCTAATCCAATGTAATAGATTACTTAGGGATGAATTAAGAAAGCGTTTGTGAAAAACTATTACAGCAGAATTCCGGCATTCAATCAATCAAGATTAGAGTGCCGGTTTTGTAACCAAAATGAAACTTAAAAAAAATACAATTCCGACATGCAATTAGAAAACGCATTTACGCCGGTACCAGAGCATATCTATACAGGAACATGGAATTTTTAATTTTCCAATTCCGGTATAGTTTGGTAGAACTATTTGTATGCCGGTACTAGTCTGTAAATTTAAATTTAAACATGTTCAACCAAACAAAAACAAACTGGATCGTGCTTAAATGTTCTTAACCCACGAATCATAAACCAAAAGCAAAACCAAGACGTAAAAACTAAAGAGCTAATCACTCGGTCCTTTGCTTCTTTTGGCCAAATCTATTCCTCGTTTCCCCGAACAAAACTCTTGAACTATGGTCGGTTTCTTCAATTTTATCAAGCTTTTCCACGACTTCCTTCATCTCTTCAAGGGATAGCACCTCTCCTCCCGAGTACTTTCAACCTAACATCTTCTTCAACTTGCCAAGACGATGCCGCTAGATTCATGCATACAACACATAATTAGTATATATATGCTAATATAGAATTCTCCAAAACATTAAACGAGTAAGCAGTTAACAATACTTACTAGCAATCCAACAATATTATCAAGTTGGCTCATCGTAGGTGGTGCCTCTATAGGAGTTGGAACGGGAGGTTTTTTCTGGGGTGGAACTTGGACATCTTCAGGACGCACAACAAGTGGATGGGACCATTTCAAGTAATCATCAATATAGGATGGGTCAGCTTCATCACCATTGTTCGCAACCTACCAATTAGTAGTATCCACCAAACGACGTGGTTCCCTATCCCTCCAGTGTGTTGTTTCAGGAGTTGGATCATACTCTACCCTCAACTTTGTGGAACTTGACATGCAACGAGTTAAATCAAGAAGGTACCTATCATTAGAAACTGTCATATAACGAGGTAATTTCTTGAATCCAATTTGCCGCATCACACGTCGAGGATAAGCCATAACGTATCCCTTTGGATGGAACAAAGGACCTTGGTATAATGCAACGTTATAAAACCAAGTGTATTGATGGTTATCTCTAGCCTCCTTGTAGGGGTCGAACACAACATCCTTGGTAGTCATCGCATCAAGAGCCAATCTCATTTTTATCAGTCGACCATTGTTACCGGGCTTCGGATGGGCGTTGAACTCGTATTTCTTTGCTCTAGGCTCCTAGGGGTTAACATTGGGATTAAACTTCAAAAAGGGGTGGTCCTTGAACAATGTTGGGAAATGTTTATATGCCCACACCTATACAAATTTTAAATTATACATATAAAAGTCAGTAAATTTTGTTTCTAAATACATAACAAGGATACACGTGAAAAATATAAATAAGAACATAAGTTTAAAAACAAAAGTACCTGGAGTAGAGTGAAATTCCCGACGAATTGGTTTGTAACCGCCTTAGAGGACCTTCTCATCTCCGTCATCAAATGTGACATTGCAACGGTGCCCCATGAATAGGTAAAGACCTCATCCAACGGATCCAAGTACTGAAGGAAATTTTCACTAACCCTGTTGCTACTAGTGTTAGGGAATACACGAGTGCCCAAGATGTATAATAGGTATGCGGCGGCCGTATAACGAATCTGTGCGGGGTCCTATCCATCCTCAACACTTCTTTTCTTTGTGTTTGCAAACTTCTTCTTAAGCATGGTTTCTTTGAATGTCTTTGTCCTACTAACCTTTGATACATAGAAGCTTTCCACAGACTCTTTGTAGTCCCAACCAAACAACTTGTTAGTAATCTCGTGTAACTTTATCCATTCTAGCTCAAAGTCACCTCGTTCTGCAATTGATTTTCCGATAACGTTCAAGCCTAGAATGTTCTGAGCATCATCAGGGATCAAGGTCATTTCTCCAAACGGTAAGTGCATTGTATCAGTTTCACCATGATACCTTTTGACGAAGGAATTGACGGTTACAATATCGGGCTTCAAATAATTTTCAACTAAAGGATATAGACCAGATTCCTTTACTATTGCTTGGACATCATCATGCTCTAAAGACAAATCCCAATCAGTCGCGTCTTGGTTTCGGCAAACACGCACAGCCTTCTCATGATCCTACAATTAGGAGATAATGATTAAGAGATTTTCCATTAATATAGTACATATGCACGAAAGAGAAATTCTTACATAGGTCTGATATATAGTAAGATCCCATGAGTGCTTGTATCCAAATAGATGGCCCGGAACAACTGAAGCCGCGCCCCAAATTTGACCACGTTCAAGGTCGGGTATCATGTCATCAACATGAGGAAGGTGTTCACCTTTAACTTTTGCTTTGCGTTTTCCTTTCCCCTTTCCTTGTGTTGGTTGTTGACTTGGACCATCTTGTTCAACTACTCCTTGGCTTTGGTTTGCTAATTGAGTTGGATCAATATCATTGTCTTCGTCCTCACTTTCCTCTTCATCTTGCACATGTTGCTCATCTTCCTCGTCTTCCTCCTCAACAGCTGCAACAGGTTCACGGATTACAAGAATACTACGATCACGACCACTCTCCCAAATATCCCCTATTGTCTCAAAACCCAAGCGCTTTTTGTTATTCCCTCGAGGAGGCAAAGACAGAGGAGTATCAAGACCATCCTTCCTTTTTTTCTTAGTCACAACAGCTTTAGCTTTTCCTTTGTTTGCCGCCTTTGCTTTGGCCTCCTTGGCTTTAGATATATTTCAAAAGAAGCACAAAATTAATACCACTAACTTTCATGCCGGGTATAAATGCCGGCATTTAAGATTAAACGTCAAAAATGCCGGTATACTTCAGAAATTTTCCTGGATAAATTTACACCAATATCGGCATCTTTATATAATAAACGTCCATGCCGAATTGAAGTAAAGGCATACAAAATTAAATGTCGAAAATGCCGGAAAGAATTCTAAAAATCCTAGATACCAAAAAAAGACTTCCGGTGTGGTTTTCAACCTAGATTGAGTGCCGGTACAACTCACTAAACAATGGGTCTCTGTATATTAGAAGTTCAATACCGGCGTGGTATTCAACCTAGATTGAGTGCCGGTACCAATTTACGGTGTGGTATTCATACTAAATCTTCTGCCGGGATATCTACCGGCGTGGTATTTATCCTAGATTGCATGCCAGTTTTCATTACTGGTGCGGCATTCATACTAAATTAAATGCCGGAACTGCTGAAACTGAAAATTTGCAGCTAGGTTTTTGCGATTTTGACCTAAACCCATAGCTACAAATTGAGTAAAACACTAATTAAACAGTTCAAAATGACTAACCTTCTCACAGAAGCCATCTTAGCTAGTAGTTCATCGTCCGATAACTCTGCTTCTTTGTCTTCCTCCTCTTGAGCAATCAAATCAAGTTTTTTTTTCAATTTCTGTTGAGCAATCGTTCTTGGGTTCGATTGAATTGGATTCGCTTGACTTGGGTTCGATTTGGAAGTTGTTTTCTTCCGTGGAGGCATGGTTATGATTCGGGTAGGTTAATCGACGAAGAAATTTTTGATTTAACGATTAATCGTCGATGAAGAACGATGAAGAAGATGAAAAAAAATTCGGAACCCTCACACGACTATGCCGGTATAGAAATGGGGGATAACTGATTTTTTGTTTGGTTTTGATTTTAAGTTTTTAATTTTGCAGAGAGGGTAAAACAGTCTTTTCATAAGTTTTTTTAATTAATCTAAGGGTGTTTTAGTATTTTCATACCTAAAAAACACCCATTATCAGACACCCAAGGTTGGGGGAAGTAATTCATATCCCCCAATTGCGCGTTCTTATAAAGCGATATCTATCAAGAAAAATATCAAAGAGTTATATATATTTTTCTCAATTCAATTAACAAATCAAACAAATAGAAATTTATGAGCCTGATTGATATGGGAAATACTTGGACAGTACCAAAGATCAATGCCCAAGTGTCAATCAATTTATATCCAATAAACAAAGGTCGGATTTACCAATTGATTGAACTGCACACAACCTGTGATATTTAAATTATATAAAAATATAATGCAGAGAAGAAATAACACAGACACCATAAATTTTGTTAACGAGGAAACCGCAAATGCAGGAAAACCCTGGGACCTAGTCCAGCTTTGAACACCTCTGTACTAAGCCTCTATAGACACTAGCCTACTACAAGTTAACTTCAGACTGGAATGTAGTTGAGCCCTAACCAAGTCTCACACCGATTAAGGTACAATCGCGTTAGAACCACACCGGATTCTAGGCACTTGATTTCCTTAGCTGATCTCACCCATAAATAAGAGTTGATACGACCCAAAGTCGAAGACTTATAAACAAATATGTCTCCCACGGATAAATCTATTCTGATAGATAAATCTATCTCCCACAGAAGTACCTATGAAGTTTTGTTCTGTCTTATGATAAATCAAGGTTAACAGGAACCAATTGATAATCCTGTCTTATACTCACGAAGAGCAGCCTAGAAATATCAATCACCTCACAATAACTTAACTACATGGTAGTAGAAGAAGTTATTGCGGAATCACAAAGTCTGAGACGGAGAACTTTGTAATTACTTTTTATATCTTACCTATCATAGATAAATCTCAAGAAAATCTTAGAGAAGATAATACTCAATACGATAAAACAAGTAAGATCAGAATACAAAAGTACATAGAAAATAGTTAGATCCAGCTTCACGAATCCCAAATGAAGTCTTCAAGTCGTTAACCTAATATGGTATTGAAAAAACCTAGGTTAAAGGAGAATCGAATCTAGTCACAACTAGGGCACATGAAAGTGCTGGGATTAGCTTTTCCAGTTGCTAGAGTTTTCCCTTATATAGTGTTTCGAATCAGGATTCCTTACAATCAAAGCTAAGATAGCTTAGTAACAAAGCATTCAATATTCACCGTTAAATGAAATCCTGAATTAAGATTCAAGCTAAGTATGCTTAGAAATTGAGCAATTAATCTCCACCGTTGGATGGTCTTAGCTTGTTACACACAAATAAAATATACTTATATTTATATATGGGTAACCGTACCTAAACGTGTATATTGGGTTGGCTCAATAATAGTTAACCGAAGTTATCCATATGAACATTTTTGTATTAACCACATTCATCTAACACTTATAGATCAAATATGATGATCAATCAAACATGAAAGATAATCAAATGAATCTTACTGTGTTTCTCATAGAGTTGTTCAATTATTCACTATCTCATAGAAATATATACGAACAAATTGAAACAAAATCGGATTGATTCATAATCGTACAAAGTACTTATACAAGAATCAATTCGTGAGCATTAAGACACGGTTTGCAAAGATTGCATTCCTTAATTCATAAATGTTTTTTTTCATGAGTACGAAAAATATAATTAACCAATTTTAGAATTTAAATCACTATGTTCGCAAACCAAGTATGCGCGGACAACAACTCTGGACCTTGGCCTGTCTAGTTGTTTGCAAACCAATACGTGAACAGCAGTCCCATACCCAACTCAGGTAGAACCCTTTGCATACTAGGTACGCAAACAAGGTTCCAGACCTGAATCATTATAAAAAAGTTCGCATACTAGGTATGCACACCATGTTGTATCCTGACATCGTTAATTGTTCTGAACTCCCATTTCAATCATTGAAACATTCTTGGAAGATGAAAATAGTTATATCACACAAACTATTAGCTTCAAGTAATTTTCAAGTGATCGAATGATTAATACAAAACTTTCCAAGTCAACATCAAATGATTGTCTTACACAAATCATATAAGATGTTTTAAGGCAATTTCCACATGATCATCTTTTGACTTAATATTTAATTTCCAACAAATAAATTGTTTCCAACTAAACTCGTCAAGAATAATGATGAACATAGTTAAAGAAAAAAGCTTCCAACATATATTTCGAGAAATAGATAAGCGAGATAAACTCAGCTCGAAATATCAAAGGTGTATAAAGTAAAAGTATATATAGCTATACGACTTAGTATTATTAGGAGAGAAAATATAATAGACTCCTGAGTGATAGATAAGTTTTAGTCTCCACATACATTTTGTTGATGAAGTTCCTCCAAGCTCTCCTCAGTCGATCTTCGTCTTAAATTGATGAATGACGTGAAGTCTAAATCTCAACTACACATTCTATCCTAATCCGAGACATGGCTATAAGTAGACTAGAAATCAAGACTCATAGTTTTGGTCAACTAAACTTTACAAACAAGCTTGAGATAGCAACGCTTACGAGTTCGACCGAGCAATGCTCTAGCAATCTCATCATGCTCCACATCTTGATAAGTATATGCATAATATCATGAGACATCAGAATAATCATCAGGATTTTGAGCTTTGACATCGTTAACTCCTACCAAGGTTCTTTTCTTCTTCCGTTTGGAACCGTAACCCATACCTTTGTCAAGAAACCCTTTCGTAAAATTAAGAGTGCGAGAAGTGACATTATCTATATGAGAAAAATAACCTATAGTGAGATGACTCAACTCAATAGGATGGATATATAAATGGTTTCTCAGGGAATATAATTTTAGTTTTCATAGTTGGTTCGTGACATGTAAGATCAGGTACACGTACGAACACAAACTTAACCCACAACGTGAAACTTAGAAAAACTGTAATGTTTCTTTTACAAAGCAAAAAGGAAACATAGCAAAAAATTTCTAAGTGCAAATTTTCTTTCACAATTCTTAGCTCAATAAATTTATATTTTCTCAAGAAGAAAATTTAGAGCACAAGAGTAGCACAACAACCAATTTTTTTTTGCAACAACTAAAATTTTCAACAGAAACACATACGTAGACATATTGAGGAAAACGAAAATTCTCATGCAGCAATGTATGTGGGCAGAAGTCTAGCTAAAAATTGATAAGAGAGTAGCTCAACCTAACAGAGAAAATTTTTGCCATTAAGTATACCTGATCATTGGCACTTCTTGCTCAGCAGGATTTTTATGATCAAGAATTTAATCCTTGTGATTAATTGATACAAGTATGAGCATTATGTTCATCAAATGAAAATTTTTATTGGTTAATCCTCTTTTTCCTTCTAATTTTTGGAGGAAAACCTTTTTGATGCGAAAAAGTATCATAAAACTTATTATCATCAAAATATGAAATCAAGTTTGAATCCTTACTTGAAAAAGTTTGTCTAGAGGAATTTGACAGCCTTTTGATAAGATCTTTGTATCCTTCAATTATCAGATTTATGTTTTCCTTCACATCTCCATTGT
The DNA here is from genome assembly GCA_023529315.1 of Papaver bracteatum. Lineage (NCBI taxonomy): Eukaryota > Viridiplantae > Streptophyta > Magnoliopsida > Ranunculales > Papaveraceae > Papaver > Papaver bracteatum. Next base: position 1,776,329 of record JAJJWX010003739.1, on the reverse strand, counting down.
TGTTAGCAACTTCTGGTACCTTTTTCTCATACCTTTATCAAATAGCACGACTTGAAAGATAAGTTAGGAATGAAACAGTTCAAGTTAATATTACTAATCTCAATAGGAAGGATGATGTTGTCGTTGTAGTCCGCTTCTTCTTCACTTTCTTCATCTCTTCAGAGTAATACTTGTATGTATCAACATTCCTAGAATTTCTAGTCTAACCTAAACGAAGTTGACTCTAGTATATAATCAAGCGACTTTAGATGAGTTTTGACACACTAAAATATGACAACCAAACTTGACATACCAACGCTTGGTGAGTTTAACCGAGCTATGCTCTAACATGATGAATTCTAAGTACTATATATGATTTAATTTAGTATATGAATCTGTTTTGATTTCTTCATATGATTATCGTTTGTGTTTATTATTAAGATTGAATATGATTGATTGATAGATTGTTTAGGTGGCCAAATGAATATATTTGTTAACTCAATCTAATGCTAGTAAGGGTTAGGATATCTGTAATTATTGGATAATTCCTTACAAAAGTGGAGAACGTGAGACCTAGCGGAGGGATTCCGTAAAGAAATCGCGTGTAAACACATACTAGCAAGTAGATCGAGCATACTGAGTCTAACTACCAGGATTAAATCTAAATTCACAGACCATAAAATATTCAACTGAATTACATCTTGTAAGCGTACATCAAGGTGGTTCAGACAGATAGACTCTGGCAACAAAGCGTACATGTTGTCCATAGGCTTAAGGGATTTTGGAGATAGATAAGCGTACCTGTTATCTTACAGTTGGTTATAATCTATGATTAATGATGAATGGATGAATATACTACTTTGATGAATATTTAGTTACGAAGAAGGATTCCTCGATCATCTCTCTCTCTATTGCTTACAACTTGATCTTTCAATTGCTTTGTTAATTTACTTTGAAATCTAAAACCAAAACCCCTCTTTTGTGACCTTTTTGACAACTAAAACTCCTTGCTCTTTGTGGGAATGACCTTGACTTCCATTATATTATTTGTAATTGAGTGAAAATAAGATCATTGATTTAATTGCACAAGCGACACGCATCAAATTTTGGTGCCGCTGCCGGGGAGAAGTCGATAGCTTTAGTTGTTTCTTTTAGTTTTCTTTTAGTTTTTTGTTTTTCATTTTAGTTCTTGATTTTGTTCAAGTATCTTTCAAGTCGAACTACAATGACAACATCATCCTTCCTCTTGGGGTTAGTACTATTGACTTGAACTGTTTCATTCCTAACGTATCTTTCAAGTCGACTAAAATAAATTATCTTAAAAACTAAAAAGAAAATATAAAAAAAAAAAACTAAAAGAAACAACTAAAGCTATCGACTACCCCCCGCCAGCGGCGCCAAAATTTGATGTGTGTCATGTGTGCAATCAAATTAGTAATCTTATTTCCACTCAATCACAAATAATATAATGGAAGTCATGGTCGTTCCCACGAAGAGCAAGGATTTTTAATTATCAAAAAGGTCACAAAAGGGGGGTTTTGGTTTTAGGTTTTAAAGTAAATAAACAAAGCAATTGAAAGATTAAGTTGTAAACAATAGAGAGGGGGATGATCGAGGAATCCTTCTTCGTAACTAAATATTCATCAAAGTAGTATATCCATCCATTCATCATTTATTTTCACCAACCGTAAGATAACATGTATGCTTAGCTATCTCCAAAATCCATTAAGCCTCTGGATGACAAGTACGCTTAGTTGCCAGTGTCTATCCGTATGAACCACCTTAAGGTACGCTTACAAGATGTAATTCAGTCGAATGCTTTATGGTATGTGAATTTAGGTTTAATCCTAGTAGTTAGACTCAGTATGCCCGGTCTACTTGATAGTGTTGTGTTTACTCGCGATTGCTTTATGGAATCCCTCCTCTAGGTCTCACATTCTTTACTTATGTAAGGAATTATTCAACAATTACGGATATCCTAACCCTTACTAGCATTAGATTGAGTTAAAAAATATATACAGTTGGACACCTAAATAATCTATCAATCAATCATATTCATTCTTAATAATAAACACAAACAATAATTATATAAAGAAATCAAAACAGATTCATATACTAAATTAAATCGTATATAGTACATAGAATTCATCCGGTTAGAGCATAGGTCGGTTGAACTCACCAAACGTTGGTATGTCAAGTTTGGTTGTCATATTTTAGTGTATCAAAACTCATCTAAAGTCACTTGATTATATACTAGAGTCAACTTCGTTTGGGTTAGGCTAGAAAGTCTGGGAATGTTGAGACATACAAGTATTACTCCGAAGACCTAAAGAAAGTGAAGAACAAGCGAACTACAACGACAACATCATCCTTCCAATAGATTTTTGTTTAAGGTACTTGATCTCTGGCATCGAAGGATTTGGATTACCAGAGGTGTGAAATTCAAACTCGTAAGGAAATGGTACTATAATCATGTCTACAGTTGCAACAGGAATCTCCTATAGAAAAGATGGTTAATACAGACTACAAGAGATATCCTCCACCTCTGGAGAGGAAGTTAGGAGAGTTGACATCTCCATGCTTATATTTGCAACCATTGTGCATTATAATTACTAACCCAGTGGAGCTGAAGTCGAATATACTTCATCATCTACTAAAGTTTAAGGTACATCCAGGTGAAAATCCAAATCGACGCCTTCAATAGTTCCATAATACAATGACAAGTCTTAGGCATGCAACCACAGACATAGTTACGACTATGCTACAAGATTTTCCGTTTTCATTAATGGATTTAGCATAAGAATGGTTGTATTACCTTCCTCCAGGGAGTGTTACAACATGGAATGGGATGAAAAATATATTTCTAGAGAAGTATTTTCCTGCTTCCAAAGCGGCATCCGTTCGTAAGGAGATTAGTGGCATTCTACATATGTCTGGGGATTATCTACATAAATATTATGAGAGATATAAGAGGTTGGTGGCAATATGCCCACACCACAATATATCCTCAAGACTTATCATTCAATACTTCTACGAAGGATTACTTCAAGAATATAGGAATTTGATTGATGCGATTGCCGGTGGTTCACTTACTGAAAAGACAATCTCATAGGAAACCGGTTTGATTGAGAGTATGACTTCCAATGATAAACAATTCTACACAAGAAATAACATAAATGTTCGGAGAGTTGGCGAGATGGGAGATTCATTATAATCAGAGAAACATATGAACAATATAGAGATGGTAGTCCAAAGAATGGATGCGGTGATCATTCCTTCATACGAAGAGGAAGCTGAGGTGAATTCTATAGTTACTAATCAGAGGTAGAGGTATGACCCTTTTTCAAACACATATAATCATGGTTGTAGAGATCATCCAAATTTTAGCTATGAAAACAAGCAAGCTGCAGCTCCTGTGTCAGCTTATGACAGACAAATTTTTTTCAATAGTCATTCCAACAACCTCAACAGGATAAGGAGCAGGTTTCGTCTATTAATGATAAGCTTTACGCTATGATGCAAGGTATTACCTCTTTGTTTCAACAAAATTATCAGAAAACTGACTTATCCATTAAAGATTTGCATACTCATATGGGACAATTGGCTACGGATGTGAATCAACTGAAGGAACAAGCATCGACAAAATTTCCATCACAACCTTTTGTGAAACCAAAAGGGAACATCAATGCAGTAACTCTAAGAAGTGGGAGACAAACTGAAGAACCACAACAACAACAACAATAACAACAACAAGTGGTTAATAGCAACATCGAAAAGGAAGTAGAGGATGAAACCGTCCCAAAGGAAAATCCAACCTCTACCGGCCAACCTAAGGACACGGTTCCCACTTTTACCATACCACCTCCTTTCCCGAGTCATTTTTCCGAGTCAAAGGAGAAAGATCAAGACAAGGAGATCATATATATTTTAGCAAGATACAAATCAACATTCCATTTATTAAGGCCATCAAAACGATACCCAGGTATGCTAAGGTTTTGAAGGATTTGTGCACAAGGAAAGATAAGTTGATTGCCAATGAGATTACTAAAGTGGGAGAAAGTGCTTTAGCGGTGTTACTGAAGAAGATGCCTGCAAAGTGTGAGGACTTTGGGGGATTCACATTGCCAATTTCTACTGGAAATCAATGATTTGAGCGAGCTTTGCTTGATTTGGGAGCTTCTATAAGTGTTATGTCAGCCTATACTTATGATTCTTTGAATCTTGAACCTTTAAAAGATACAAGGATTACTATTCAATTATCAAACAAGTCCAATATATATCCTAAGGGAGTCGTGGAGAACGTGTTAGTTCAAGTGAATCAGTTAATATTTCCGGTTGATTTTTACATTGTGGATATGCAAAATGGTTATAATTGTTCATCTACTTCGTTACTTCTTAGGAGACTGTTTACGAAAACAGCAAAGACGACAATTGATGTGGACAATGGTACACTCACTATGGAATTTAATAAGGAGGTCATTCGCTTCAACATATTTTGAGGCCATGCGTTATCCTAGTGACGTGCACTCCACTTTCTCTATTGATGTTATTGATTCGTTAGCACAACAAATGTTTGATTTGAGCAATGAAGATAAACTTGGAGTTGTGTTGCGAAATAGCATTCATTTGGACATTCATGGGAAACCGAATTTGGACGTCGACTTATCAAAGAGCTAGTGGAGATATGTGGTGCTTTAACAACATTACAAGAAGCTAAAATAGGTATTATCTCTTATATTTCTTTACCCATAACTAATGAGGTTCCTTTACCTTCTATTGTGCAGGCACCTAAACTAGAATTAAAGCATCTTCCCGATCACTTAAAGTATGCTTACTTAGGTGATAAAGAGGAGGTTCTGGTGATTATTTCAAAGAATTTCACTGCCATACAAGAAGAACATTTACTTTGGGTTCTAAAAAAGCACAAAACGACCATTGGTTGGACAATTGATGACATTAAAGGCATTAGTCCATCAATGTTCATGCATAGAATCCTTATGGAAGATGATAGCAAGACGATACGTGATACTCAGCATAGGCTTAACCCCCTAATGATGAAGGTCGTAAAGAAAGATATCCTTAAATTACTAAGTGTGGGGGTAATTTACCCAATTTTTTTTATAACAAATGGGTTAGTCCGGTACAAGTGGTGCCTAAGAAATCAGGTGTCACTGTTGTTAGAAATCAAGATGATGAACTTGTTCCTACAAGTGCTCAAACAGGATGGGGAGTATGCATAGACTACAAAAAGCTTAATGTCGCAACCAGAATGGATCACTTTCCTTTGCCTTTCATTGATCAAATGCTAGAGAGGTTAGCGGGACATTCACATTGTTGCTTTTTGGACGGTTATTCGGGGTACAATCAGATTGTTATTGCACCGGAGGATCAAGAGAATACTACTTTTACTTTTCCTTTTGCTACGTTTTCCTATAGACGGATTCCATTTGGTCTTTGCAATGCGCCTTCCACTTTTCAAATATGTATGGTTAGTATAATTTATGACTATGTGGAACGTATCATTGACGTAATTATGGATGATTTTAGTGTTCGTGGCAATTCATTTGATATTTGTTTACAAAATCTTGAACTTGTGCTAAAAATATGCATAAACACTAATCTTGTTTTATATTGGGAGAAGTGCCACTTTATGGTAAACCATGGTATAATACTAGGTCACATCGTGTCCTCTCGAGGGATTGAAGCCGACAAAGCAAAGATAAACCTAATAAAGAACTTACAATACCCCACTTCGGTGAGGGAGATTCGATTGTTTCTTGGTCATGCAGGTTTTTACAAGCGGTTTATCAAAGATTTCTCCAAAATCTCAATACTGATGTGCAAATTGTTGCAAAAAGAGATTTCTTTTGACTTCAACAAGGAGTGCAAAGAAACCTTTAACAAATTGAAAAAATTGTTGGCAACTGCACCAATTATCAAGTCACTGGATTGGAGTTTGCCATTTGAAATTATGTGTGATGCAAGTACTTACGCAGTTGGAGTTGTTTTGGGTCAAAGAGTAGAAAAGTTGTCCTATGTGATTTATTATGCATCTAGGACTATAAATGATGATCAAATCAATTATTTTACCACCGAGAAAGAGTTATTGGCTATAGTGTTTACACTAGAAAAATTTAGATCATACTTGGTGGGTGAAAAAGTGGTTGTATATTCCGATCATGCATCATTTGGGTACCTACTTAAGAAGAAGGAAGCTAAGCTAAGCTAAGGCTTATACGGTGGATATTTTTGTTGCAAGAATTTGATTATGAAATTAAGGATAAGAGAGGTATTGCGAATACTATTGCAGATCATATTAGTAGACTTGTTGTATCCGAAGAAGAACTTCCATTACACGATCGTTTTCATGACGAACAACTTTTCTCAATTGAAGATTCAACTCCATGGTACGCTGATATAGTGAACTACTTGGTTACAAGGAAAGTACCTAGTACAATGTCTAATTTTCAAAAGCTTAAGCTTAAGAAGATAGCCAAACATTATGTGTGGGATGAACCCTACTTGTGGAAATATGACTCCGATCAAATAATCCGCAGGTGCGTACCTAACTCTGAATCTCAATATATCCTTACTTTTTGCCATACTTATGCATGTGGTGGTCATTTTGGTTCTAAACGTACCGCTCTTAAAGTCCTTAAGAGTGGATTTTATTGACCCACCTTATTTGATGATGCATATATCTTTTGTAAATCACGGGAAATCTAGGTGCTCAAAATCAAATGCCACTCACACCGATTCTTGCTGTAGATATTTTCGATATGTGGATATGGACCCTTTTTTCAATTCGAATGGAAAATCTTATATACTTCTAGCTGTGGATTATGTTTCGAAAAGAGTGGTTATCAGTGATGGAGGCTCGCACTTCAAGAAATTCTTCCAACTATTTTCAAGAAGTACAACATAGCTCACAAGGTCGGTACGCCATATCACCCACAAACTAGTGGACAACCTGAAATTTTAAATCGTGGGATCAAATCTATTTTGGAGAAAACCGTTAACACTACACGGAAAGATTGAAGTTTTAGACTCAACGATGCACTTTGGGCGTATAGAACAGCGTATAAAACACCGATTGGTATATCTCTATATCGTTTGGTTTATGGAAAAGCTTGTCATCTTCTGGTTGAACTTGAGCACAAGGCTTATTGGGCGACAAAGATGTGCAACATGGATTATGATAATGCGGGGAAACATAGAAAGTTACAACTCAATTAGATAGAGGAGATACATAATAATGCCTACGAGAGTTCTCATATTTACAAGGAAAATACGAAGTTTTTCCATGACAAGATGATTTCTCGAAAAAGTTTTGTTGTGGGACAAAAATTTTTTTTATTCAATACTTGTCTTCGATTATTTCCTGGTAAACTAAGGTCCGGATGGATTGGACCATAGGTTGTTACTAATATTTTTCCTTATGGTGCAGTTGAGGTTACTAGCATGAAAACTGGAATAATTGCAAAAGTCAAGGGCCATAAATTGAAGCCTTATTACTAAAACTTCTCTACAGAGAATGTTGATGTGATTGGACTTAGGGATTTACTCCCTCTAGAGGAGTAGTTTGTAGAATTCCAAGTCGGCCTATGGATGTTAAACTAAGCGCTATGTGGGAGGCAACCCATCGGTTTTGTATCTCTATCTTTTGTTTTTCTTAGTTTTTCATATCATATTTTCATTTCCCACCCTGATTTTACTAGGATGAGTTAATTATATTGAGGACAATGTAAAGTTTAAGTGTGGGGGAGTATTATTTGGCATATAGAGTTTTTAGTCTTTTTGAGTCAAACGTTTTTCAATTTTTTTTTGCAAATATTGCATAAAAAACCTTCAACTTGTAGAGATTTTAGAGTCACTAACATACTTCTAGGTATTGATAGACGCATTTATGTGCCTATTTTCATCTCAATTTTTTATATTGTTAGTACCCATTTTTGTACTTATTATGGTGTTTTATGTGTTTGTAGGTATTTTTGGGCAATAAATGTTTTTGGAGAAATCGGATCGAAAAGTTTATAAAGGCACCCGGAGGACGCCTACTATTCGGACTCTCGGTTTGGATAAGGGGTACTGCAATTACTAAGGGAACCTCACTGCTATTTTCACCCCAGGTGAGCTAGTTACACCCCATGGCTATGGGAACCCATACTCTGGTTAGGGGGAAACCCATCTTCACCATTTAAACATGAATTATCGGCGGGAAAATTTCTCTCTTCTACGAAGTTTGCTGGATTGGATTTGGTCGAGTTTTAGTTTGACTTTTTAGAGATTTGAATTCATATGGACCTGTTACACCAAAATAGGAGAGGTAGTTGCTTTATAACCGGAGAACGAGAATATTTCTAGACACTCTCGACAAAACAGGATAAATAGAGCATCTCGAGTATTTACGTGGAAATTACATGAAACAGGGAAATAAGTGGAGAATAAGGGATAATACTTTCCCTGTTGGATTAATCTTATCTTTTGAGAGAGTTTGGGATAATTTGAAAATGCGTGGGAAGTTTAAGGAAAGATATCTTTTCATCTCGACTAAACAGGGGAGAAGTTGGCTGTTATATTTGGGAAGACACGTAAAGAAGCAAGAAAAGATATTATTGTTATAACAAAACTAGTCATAAAAACCCAAGGTGACCCAACTTGTGGTACAAAAACCCCACTCAAATGTTGGGATCCATTAAAACTTCATCTTAAACAAAATTAATACAAAAGCCCCAAATTTTTAAAAATTGATACAAAAACCCCAAATTTCAAAATTGGTTTCATCAAATTTTATGATGAAACCAAATTTTGGTTTCATCAAATTCTTTGGGGTTTCATCAAATTTTATGATGAAACCAAAATTTGGTTTCATCAACCACGAGTTACTTTTGTTTTGTTGGGTTTTTTTGTGTTACTTTTGTTTTGATGGGTTTTTTTGTGGATGGGTAGTGACACCTTTTGGGTTATAACTCACGGACCGTTGTTATAACAAGGGTAGTGTTTCCATAATAGCGGAGGATTGTTTCTCTCGATACCCGAGGAGTTTACATAATTCAGGAAACGCGTGAAGGAGAAAAAAATATCCTAGAATTTTTGGTGAAGAAAGGAAAGATTTTATCGAGATTGAAAGACCATGTTATGTATAAAAGGAGTTGGGTTAGATCACAGAAGGGGATGGAGACCTAGGGGTAGTTGCAGAGAAGAAACGAAGGTTGCAGAGGCATTTTCGATCATTACAGAGAAGAAGGAAGAAGAAGACAGAAACACCGTCACCTATTCTTTCAAATTTTAACAGTTTGCCAACAATTATTACTGTTAGTATTTCTATGTAACATTAGGCTCTGTAACAGCGGGTTCTGTAACAATTATATATGTTACAAACTCAATAGTTCTTCAATAAAACACCTATTCAGCAATGAGTTATTATTTTGAGCGTGTTTTTGATATGAGGAGCTAAACCCCAACACTGGCACAACGGGGGAAGCCATTCTTCACGTAGGTGGTAATTTTATTAATTATTTTTACGACTTATTGCATTAATTTTTAATCGTATTTTATGATTTTTATTGAATGATTGTGATTTCAATTGATGGGTCATGCTTTCTTAAGTATTTTTATGTCTCATGCTTAGATATACAGTCATTACTTTCAAAATCTACTTTCAGCAATAAATTAGAGTGAATAAATTATTATTATTTGAGCTATAATTGTCTAGAATTATTAGTTGAACCACATGAATGTGAGAACTGGTATAGAATCCTGAGTCTCAGTACCTCTCGATATTTGTGACAACCTTGTATTTTAGTATTTTTATTCTTAAGTCTTAAATCAAACCTCAACGAGTCTGAGTTGAACGAATATATTTTTACCACTTTCTACAACAATATTAAAATCGCATTAGGTATGTTCACATAAGGAATTTTCACCGAAATAATGGAACTTAGAGTACTAGAGAATACTACACATTAGGTGTTATTAATCTTTGCTAGAAGTCATTTAATGTTTGTGGCTCAACTTACCCATGCCGGTGGAAAATGAGGTGAAGAGGGAAATTCATTATTGGAGTTGCTGATCAATCATTAGTTGAGACTACCTATTTTCAAATCAACTGAGGCACCATACCAAAAATTCTCTGTAGATGACTAAAGAGCTTTCTTTTGAGCGTGTGTCACCGTATATTAATTCCGGCTAGAAAGGTGAGCTACCCAACTTCAAACCATTTTCAGCACTATTTTTCATCTCTTGAGTGCTAATTTTTATAAAAGTGGGGGTACAACAACCTCACCCAATAATTCGCTTAGCAATCTGTATGGACTAACTCCAATATACTTTTAAGAGAATCAACTAGACAGTCAGACTCAATCTTAATAAAAAGTATATCAAAGATTTATATCTCAATTTTTCGATTCAATCCTTACTCAATCAAATATAAATCTGCGAGTCTAATTGAATACAAGCGAAATTAACTTGAACGGTACCAAAGACCAATGTTCAATTATCAATCAACAACCAAAGGTTGGATTTCTCAATTGATTGATTCAACACACAACCTATGATATTTCAATTATATAACAAAATATAATGCAGAAAAGAAATAACAAAGACACCAAAAGTTTTGTTAACGAGGAAACCGCAAATGCAGAAAAATCCCGTGACCTAGTCCAGATTGAACACACACTGTATTAAGCCGCTACAGACACTAGCCTACTACAAACTAACTTAGGTATGGACTATAGTTGAACCCCAATCAATCTCACACTGATCCAAGGTACAGTTGCGCTCCTTACCTCTCTGATCCCAGCAGGATACTACGCATTTGATTCCCTTAGCTGATCTCACCCACAACTAAGAGTTGCTACGACCCAAAGTCGAAGACTTTAATAAACAAATATGTCTCACACAGAAAAGTATACAATAATAGGTAAATCTGTCTCCCATAGAAATACCTACAAGTTTTGTTCCATCTTTTGATAAATCAAGGTGAACAGGAACCAATCGATAACCCGGACTTATATTCCTGAAGAACATCCTAGAATTATCAATAACCTCACAATAATCTAAATCGTATGATGGCGAAACTAGATATTGTGGAATCACAAACGATTAGACGAATATGTTTGTGATAACTTTTATCTTGCCTATCGGAGAAATTAATCTCGAGTCAATTATTTCAATTGTACTCAATACGATAGAATCGGGCAAGATCATATCACGCAACTACAAAGAAAATAGTTGGGTCTGGCTTCACAATCCCAATGAAATCTTCAAGTCGTTAACCTACAGGGCCTCGGTAGAAACCTAAGGTTAACTGAGAATCGACTCTAGATTATACAACAAGTATCACACATGAGGTGTGGGGATTACCTTTCCAAGTTGCTAGAGTTCTCCTTCATATAGTCTCCAAATCAGGGTTTGCAATCTAAGTTACCTTGGTAACAAAGCATTCAATATTCACCGTTAGATGAAAACCTTATTAGATTCAAGCTAATATATTTTAACCGTTAGATCGAACTTAGCTTGTTATACACAAATGAAGTATACGTTATTTAGGTTTGTGTAACTGTACCTAAACGTGTACAAGTCATTGGTTCAATAGTAGTTAACCAAATGGTTAGCCATATGAGCACTTTCATACCAACCTTATTCATCTTCACCATAACTAGTTCAAATGACTCAAATGATCTAGTTCAAGAGTTATTCAATTCCTTAGATCTCATAGAAGAATACAAGACACAATAAAAGAAAATTTGGTTTTGATTCACTCGAATCAATTCATGAACTTTATAGCCACGGATTGAAAATATGCATTCCTTAGTTTATTCACGAATAAACCAATTTTAGAAAGTAACACACTTAAGTATGCGTACTTAAGTAACCGGTTTTGAGTTTGATTTGGTTTTCAAACTCTGCAGAAATTCAAGGACGTGAACTTTCCACAAGTATGCATACGGGTACGCGTACTTAGGTAACCAGATTGAGTTGGTTTTGAAATCCAAACTCAGCAGAAATTCACGGACGTGAACTTCCTCCAGTATGCGTACATATACGCATACTTACCCAGTCTCCATCAACCATCTTGTATACACACAAGTATGCATACATTTGGTTCCCGGATTTGGACTTATACACTGATGTACGAACACACTATATATGCTTATATCCAAAGATGGTTACATATTCAAAACTCTTTATTTCAATCATTGAAACATTCTTAGAGGATGTTAAATAGAGGTTATTCACACACTATTTTTCATCAAAGCTATTTTCAAGATATTGAAATAATCAACATGACTTTTATCACGAGTAAAGATGAACTTGGCCAAAGCGAAAGCTTACCAACACATATTTCGAGAGCGAGATAAACTCGACTTGAAATAGCAAGTGTGTATAATCGAAGTCTATATAGGAATACGAATTTTGTCTCAAGATAGGAGATAGAGTAGATAGACTTTTTGAGTGATAGATAAGTTCAAGTCTCCACATACCTTTTAGTCGATGAAGTTCCACCAGTTCCTTGAGTAGTTCTTCATCTTTGTATGATGAACACCGTGGAGTCTAGAGCTCAATCACACTTTCTATCCTAGTCAGAGACTTAGATATAAGTAGGCTAGAAATCAAGACTTATAGTTTTGGAAACTAAACTTGACAACAATCTTGAGATAGCAACGCTTGCGAGTTCGACCGAGAAGTGATCTAACAATTTTTCCAATCATAAGGGTGACGTCTATAGATGAAAAATACCTTCTTGTAGTTTGATTTGCAGTTAGCACCATTCTCTATCGCCAACAACATGTCCATAGAAAAACCATCATCATCAACAAGCAGAACGACAACAAAAATCTACAAGGAAAGTTGAAGACGTTTAAGATTTACAAGCAACAATACAATGGAGAACAAATTTCATATCCAAGTAAAGCAACATATAATGAGAAGATTTTTATATACATGTTTAAGACTTACACATAAGGAGCGGAATTCTATATCCAAGTATGAAGACTTATTTACAAAAGAGAAGAAAATCAAAAGATGAGAGTGATTGAAGTTTATGATACGAAGACAATACACATTGTGAAGATTAAAGTGGTAAAGTCCTTCTTTCATGGCCATGTTAATTATTTTTATTTTAGTTGCAATCTTAAAAAAAATAAAATAAATAGATTAATTAAAAAAAAAGAAGAGAGATTTGCATTTAGTTTGTTATTTGTTCAATAAGGCCACAAAGAAGAAAAATATATAAAGAAGTTTCAAGTTACAAGGAAATAGAGAAAAAGAATTGCAAATTGTCAGAGTTTCACGCAGATCAAGAGTTTATCATCTGTTAGAGCATTGCTCGTTCGAACTCGTAAGCGTTTTTATCTCAAGCTTATTGTCAAGTTTAGTTTCCAAAACTATAAGTCTTTATTTCTAGTATACTTATAGCTAAGTCTCGGACTAGGATAGAAAGTGTAGTTGAGCTCTAGACTCCACGACGTTCATCATACAAAGACGAAGAACTACTCAAGGAACTGGTGGAACTTCATCGACTAAAAGGTATGTGGTGACTTGAACTTATCTATCACTCAAAAAGTCTATCTACTCTATCTCCTATCTCGAGACAAAATTCGGATTGCTATATAGACTTCGATTATACACATTTGCTATTTCGAGCCGAGTTTATCTCGCTTATCTATTTCTCGAAATATATGTTGGTAAGCTTTTGCTTTGGCCAAGTTCAACTTTACAAGTGACAAAAGTCATATTGATTAATTCAATATCTTGAAAATTGCTTTGATGAAAATAGTGTGTGAATAACCTCTACTTAAAATCCTCTAAGAATGTTTCGATGGTTGGAATAAAGAGTTTAGAACATGTAACCATCTTTAGATATAAGCATTTAATGTGTTCGCGCATGAGTGTACTAAACGGTTGATGGAGACTGGGTAAGAATGCGTACCCGTACGCATACTGGAGGAAGTTCACGACCGTGAATTTCCATTGAGTTTGGAAATCAAAACCAACTCAATTCGGTTACCTAAGTATGCTTACCCATACGCATACTGGCAGAAAGTTCACGTCCGTGAATTTCTGCTGAGTTTGGAAACCAAAACAAACTCCAATCCGGTAACTTAAGTACGCATACCCGTATGCATACTTAAGTGTGTTACTTTCTAAAATTGGTTTGCTCATGAACTAAAACATTTATATATTAAGGAATGAAATTTGCAAACCGTGGATATAATTTTCATGAATAGATTCGAGTGAATCAAAACCGATTTCGCTCCGATTGTGTCTTGTATACTTCTATGAGATCTAAGCAATTGAACAACTCTCTAACTAGTTCTTTTGGGTCATTTGAACTAGTTATAGTGAAGATGAATATGGTTGATATGAAAGTGCTTATATGGCTAACAATTTGGTTAACTACTGTTGAACCAACTAGGTGTACACGTTTAGGTACGGTTACACAAACCTAAATGAATGTGCATTTCATTTGTGTATAAAAAGCTAAATTCAATCTAACGGTTGAAAGATATTAGCTTGAATATAATCAGGTTTTCATCTAACAGTGAATATTGAATGCTTTGTTACCAAGGTAACTTAGATTGCAAACCCTGATTTGGAGACTATATAAATGAGAACTCTAGAAACTGGGAAACCTAATGTGATACTAGTTGTATAAGCTAGAGTCAATTCTCCTTTAATCTTAGGTTTCTACCGAGACCCTGTAGGTTAATGACTTGAAAACTTCATTGGGATTGTGAAGCCAAACCCAACTATTTTATCTGTAGTTGCGTGATCTGATCTTGTTGTTTCTATCGTGATTGAGTGCAATCGTAAGATTGGCTTGAGATTAATTTCTCCGATAGGCAAGATAGAAAAGTAGTCACAAACATCTTCATCTCATCGTTTGTGATTCCACAATATCTTGTTTCGCTAGTCGATAAAGATTATTGTGAGCTATTCTTCGATAATATAAGTCTGGGTTATCGATTGATTCCTGTTCACCTTGATTTATCAAAAGACGAAACAAAACTTGTAGGTATTTCTGTGGGAGACAAATTTATCAATTCCTTTAGACTTTTCTGTGTGATACAAATTTGTTTATTAAAGTCTTCGACTTTGGGTCATAGCAACTCTTAGTTGTGGGTGAGATCATCTAAGGTAATCAAGTTCATAGTATCCTGCTGGGATCAGAGACGTAAGGAGCGCAAATTTACCTTGGATCAGTGTGAGATTGATTGGAGTTCAACTACACTCCATATCGAAGTTAGTTTGTAGTAGGCTAGTGTTTGTACCGGCTTAATACAATATATGTTCAATCTGGACTAGGTCTCGGGGTTATTCTGCATTTGCAGTTTCCTCGTTAACAATACTTCTGGTGTCAGTGTTATTTATTTTCCGCATTATATTTTGTTATATAATTGAAATATCACAGGTTGTGCGTTGAATCAATCAATTGGTAAATCCGGCCTTTGGTTTTTGATTGAAATTGATTGATACTTGAACATTGGTCTTTATTACCATTTAAGTTAATATTTCTTGTATTCAATTAAACTCGTAGATTTCTATTTGTTTGAGTAAGTATTGAATCGAGAAATTGAGATATAACTCTTTGATATACTTTTTATGAAGATAGAGTCTGACTGTCTAGTTGATTCTATTAAAAGTATATTGGAGTTAACCCATACAGATTGCTAACCGAATTATTGGTTGAGGTTGTTGTACCCCCACTTTTTCATCATCAACAGTTGAAGACCGAAGATGAAGAAGACGAGCCGAAGGAAGACGTTTCTATTGGATGCTATGAGAGTGGTGCTATCATTATTGCCGATCAGATGTGAAGGTGAGTGAGTACTCCCATCCTCATAATAATGGTTGATTTCCTTTCTTAAAGATCATCAGAAAAATATCTTTATTTTCCACTATTTTGTGGAGTCTCCAGAAATAATTCGGAAGGTGTCCTTCCCACCATTCAACGTGTGTAGTATTTCTATATTCATTCCTACCTGCGCACATGTGAGACCCATAAAAAATCCGTCTTACTGAGCGCAATTATCATAAAATCCTTTTAAGTGAGGCAGAAGTCGAGGCGAAATGCTTATTGATCGCTCTCAAACACGCGTTCTCTCATTATGCAATAGGTTAATTTTCTCTTGTATTTCTGAATTATTGACAATAGGTTGAGAACCCTCATGTCCCCATAGCTCTTTAGATGCTTGGGACGCTGGAACACTTTGAAGTTGGAGTAGGTTTTTTGGGTATACCTCTTGTAAGCCCTCACGGGACTGTAACTCGTCCACTAGGGATACGTAAGGGGTTTAAAGGCATGTTTCATTAGCTAAGTTCATCCGTTTTCTCGATGAAATGAAGTTGTTGTACCTTAGGTTAGGTAGTTTTCCCGAGGACTAGCAAAAGCTAAGTATGGGGGAATTTGATAAGTGCTTAATTGACATGATTTTAGTGTCCATTCCATACTTGTTTTGGCTATATTTCTTTCATTATATGTTGTATTACTCTTGTTTTCTCTCTTATCTGTTTATTTCGGTGAATCATCCAAAAGGAGTGGAAATTGATACGAAAGTGCTAAAGAATGGAGTTTACAAATGAGGACCAAAATAAATGTGTCAAAATCCAAACTTTTTCACCTCTATCTTTAAGAAAATTCAATTACGAAAAGAACGCAAACAGAATGAGGTCATTCCGACATCGGACGAAGAAGTTGTAGGAAAAACAAGATTTGAAGTTACAGAGAGAGGTTCTGCTAATAACTTCATCAGCTTGAGTCAGCCAAACCTAGAGCCTAAAAATCAAGTTTTCGAAAGAGTTTAAGGAGTAACGTTTGGATACAAAATGATCCAATGACCTAAGACGAACCTACAAATGAGTTTTGAACAAAGTATCCAGGAGAGTATTCGGCTAATAAGAGAAACCAAGAAGTGAGCCGAACTTGGAGCAAGTTTTGGACGAAAATACAAGAAGTTACATGCGAATGTTCGGAAGAAAGAGAGCTATCTGAACCCAAGTTCAACTGATAACTGGTAGGCTCGGAAAGATACCTACTATTGTGTATACTGCAAGTGCACAGTGTCGACAAGCAACAAAGGGAAAGCACAGGTCGAACCACAGAGACTTGGAGAGTGTAGAAGTTGATTCTAAATCTTTACTTAGAACTGATTCAGAGAGTAACCAAAAGGGGTTTGATTTTGTCGATACGACGAGATATTGGCAAAGACTTAAACAAAAAATAATATTGAATTAAAATACGCAATTAAATCAAGGTGTAAATACTGAGAATATGGATACTAGGGTATTCAAATCCACCACTAACTTATGATATGCATTCAACTTGTAATATTATTTTGTCCTCACAGCAGATTCAAGTCTACCGTATATCTAAGGTGTTTCTCCAATGGATAATTTAATCACAACTAAAGTATTTCTCCAAAGCATTAACTGTCTAATTAAAGCACAACTAATCTGAGGATCAATATTTGGTTAAGCATGAGTTGTAGAATAATCAACATAGAGATATTATAACTACAATGGATACATGGCATTCATTGTGAGAGCAATATGTTGACAAACTTGGATTAAATTATATCTTTAAACAATTCTAAACTTTCAAGAACAAGATACAAGATATGAATACATACCAATGAGTTACGGCTTCATTTAAACCCTAGCAAATGAAATTAGAACATGAACAACATTACAACAAAACTGAATTTAAGAAACTAACATGAACAAGCTATTCTTGGATGAGTTTTAAACACAACAACCCTCTCTATTTATACACAAAAATTCTCTCACACTTGGGATTCGAAATTTACTGTAGCAACCACTCAACAATTAAACAAAACATGTTTTCTTAATTGATGGATAGAATGGAATACAATGGGGGTGAGGTGGATGTTTTGGAAAGAATCCAATGGGGGTGAGGTGGATGTTTTGGAAAGAATCCAATGGGGGTGAGGTGGAAATGGTTGTTTAATCCCATGAATTTGTAAACAGGTTGCCACTGATGCGCGAGCGGGTTGCAACGCTTCCAACTTTCTTCTCTTTTGTATTCTCAATTCTTCCAAGCTTTATTTAGTACTTAAAAACACAAAATTAATTAATACAAATATTTATTCTTGAAAATGGTAAAAATGCAGAATTTGGGATAATATATGACTTTGAAGCGCGAAAGATGAGTTAAGTGCCAATGAAAAGGTGTATGAATATGCAATATTTGGCACTCATCAAATACCCCCAAACCTGAATTTTACTTGTCCTCAAGTGAAACACAAATCCAGAAATCCTAACTATACCACTGTCGTTGGTCTCTCGAATGCATTTAGCGTATGCATTAAGCCTTTAAACCTCTAGGTGTCCCTAGTGGATGAGTTGTAGTCTCTTGAGGGCCTACCAAAGATGTACCCACAAAACCTTCTCCAATTTCAGAGTATCCATAGAAACGTCTTCGTCTTCGGTCTTTAACTGTAGATGATGAACTTCGGAATTTCGTAGAACCTTGACAATTTCTAACCAATATATATATATATATATATATTTTTTTTAAGACCCGCTACACAGCTGATCATCATACACAAGATCCGAGACAAAAAAAATTTAGGGACCCGCTACACAGCTGGTCATCATCATTTTTTTTAGAGACCCGCTACACAGCTGGTCATAGAAAACAACAACACAAAAATGCAAAAGACTACAAAAGATCCTACAAAAGACCCGCTCCACAGCTGGTCATAAAAAGACTCACAACGCTAAATGCAAATACTCCCCCAAACCTAAATCTAACATTGTCCTCAATGTTTCAAAAGATAACAGAAACAACAACAAAACGTGAGAACAAAACAGATTCAAATGAAAGAGAATACCAGATGCAAAAAGGTTGGTGCTAACCATAATTGAATGAATGCTATGAAATCAAACAATATGAGTGCAAGACAAAAAGTTTGGTTAGCACACAAATATATCAACAAGATTCAAAATTTACCTACTAGATTATACAATGATGACTCCCCAAACACCAACAATCTAAAAAGTTGAGGATCAACCCAAAAGACGGAATGCGAAAACATCAACAACCTTACATATTTATAACAGGACAACAATGCAAGTGAGACTGCATATGTGAACGAGTTACCCCCAAACCTAGATTTTTCAATAGATAAACTTTTGGGTACAAAATCTAACAATTTCAAGGGTGAATCATGCACAAGATCTAGTTCAAAGTGGATTTTGTCAGGGATGGATGGAGAGACATGAGTAAACTCCAACCGTAGCTCATCAAGGGTATTATATTTAGCTGCAAAATAGTCCAAGAGGACTTGAGAGGCACACAGTTCCAATCCTAGATTAGGTACTCTTAAAAAAATAGGTTTAACAATAACTTTACAAACCAAATCTAGGTTGGGTGCAAGATTACCAGTTTGTGACATGGGAAGGGAGGTAGGCACATCATTATTAGTCACATATATAACTCCTAAATCATTTGCCAATGTCGCAGCATGCTCACATTCATAGAACAATTCATCAAGACCTAGTTCATAATCATCATCATCCAAAGTTTTATTCTCATGTATGGACAGATCCAAAGAGACATCATGTTGTGACCTAGGTATAGAATCAGACACGTCAATTATATTTTCATGCTTAAGATCATTAGTGTCGACATGAGATTCAACATTTTCTAAGTCAGACACAAGAAATGTGTCATGCTCTTGTTCACAGGAAAATTGCACATGCTCAAGATCAGTATCAACATCACATGTATATGTAACACTAGAAGAAACATCATTCATTAAGTTCGAGGCAGAGAAGCCTAATGTCTTTGAACTCAAAGGTTCGACAATATTTTCAGTAAAAACATATTCTTCTAGCATAACATCATCATCATCATCATCATCACATAAATGCATTTCCTTATTTAAAATCGTAGTATTTCTAGTCCCTTCATTTAAAACAGGTTCATATGCAATATCTGTTGTACGAGTAAGACTAGGCATACTATTTTCACATTCTATTTCATTAGGACAAACAAACATTTCATCATGAAATTCCTCCCTTCCTACATTTTGTAAACGAATCAAATTCATTTTTAATAATGCATTAAGTTGTTCAATGGAAGGAGAGTCTTCAACAGTAGGAAATTCATAATCAATGCTATATGGTTTATCATGCAATACAATCCTAGCATTATTTTGTTCGATGAGTCTGAGATTTTCCTCCACAGATTGAGAAGTACAAAATTGTTCAACTTCCCACTGTGGTGGATGATACATGTGTGCATGGTCATTAGGGTCTATAAAATACTGATCGCAACCTTCGAAAGGTTGATGATGGTCCCAATGACTATCAACTTTGTAATCTGTTGGCATTTCATATTTTGGATTTTCATGATATTCTCTAGATTGCCTAAAATCATGCAAAATATAACAATTCTCAGCAGGATGGCCTAAGCCTCCACATAAGGTACAAGCATAGATTTCAGATTGCCTAGAAGAATTATATGCGACAGAATCATGCATTTGCATTTCTAAAGCTGCAGTTCCAGCTTCTAACTGATCCAAAAGTGGTGATTGTGAGAGTTGGGCACTGTAAAGATGTTCATTTTCACTCTGTGGTGGATGATACATGTGTGAGTAGTTATTAGGGTCCATGTATTGATGCTCGATGAAAATGTCCATAAAATATCCATATAACTATTGACATCATGGTCTGGGAAAGGTTCATAACGTGCAACATGCCCGTAAGGAAGTTATCGAATTGATTTGTTTCCATCCCCACCTGCAGACCAGAATCCTGACATGATCTCTAACTAGCACTAGGCTTGTTGCATAGATTGGGATGTACACACTGAAAACAGACCAATATTTTTTTCATTATTGGTTTTTTTTTTTGTTTTTTTGTTTTATTTTTTTTCAAGCTTGTTCTCTAATGACCTCGGGCATACATTAGAAAAACAAAATAAATGAAGAAAAATCATAAACGGAAAGGAAGTTATATGCAATCGCAAACAAGGCTGACTCTACCACAGAAAACCTACTGATTTCTAGCAAACAAAAAGCAAGATGGTTCCACTTAGATTGTTTTATAGACCAGCTTCTAATCCTTCGAAAGGGAATTCGTTACAATCTGAGTAAACCTCTCTGGAATCAATCTGAGTTTAAGTAAATTGAATAAAGGCGAGGGAAGCTGCTAGAGATTTGATACCCAAGACCTCACCGTATTACAAGGCGGCGCAGTCACGCATTCAATTTACAGAAACCGTCATGAACTTCGAAGTATGCTTAGAGAGTAACCAATATTTTTCGAACGACTCTCCTACTAAGCTCGTTACCTTATAGGTCTCGTTTTATTTCAAATTTTAATGCTTAGGTTCACATTAGGTATTGTTTTCCTAAGGCGGGCAAGAAGAGAACGGAGATGAAATCCGAACCCTTATCTTATATGGCCAGTTCTTGCCCTTTACTAGGAAAATAAAACAGCCGTGTTCAAATCCTCAACATATATGCAACCGAAGGAATACAGTAACTCGCTAACAGGGGATTCACGAGTGTTTCGACAAGCTTACCTCCCGTACCAGACGGGGGATGAACCGTTGTTGTCGACTCGGGCCATGACTCCTATGTCATGAACGAACCCGAGGGGCCGAGGTGATATTGTAATCACCGTCCTTCTCTGCAAACAATTTGATATTTAATACTACCCTTCCGTAGGGTTTAAAATATAGAATGTCCAAGTCCAAAAAAAATTAAAGTGCAAAAGAAAAAGAGAATTACAAGAGTCGAGGAATCCTAATACAAACTAAAAATAGATAAATAAAATAAACTCACTCTCTTTTTTTTTTTTTTTTTTTTTTAATTAAAATAAAAAATTCTTTCGCTTCCTTTCCTTCGCCTTTACAACAACCTACTCAGGCACCTGTTGTACAGTGAAATATGAACAGTTCCAGGAGATGAAATATGAACAATGACAGGAGATAGAAACTTCAACTACACCGCTACCGAGTCCCCGGCAACGGCGCCAAAAACTTGGTAGGCTCGGAAAGATACCTACCATTGTGTATACTGCAAGTGCACAGTGTCGACAAGCAACACAGGGCAAGCACAGGTCGAACCACAGAGACTTGGAGAGTGTAGAAGTTGATTCTAAATCTTTACTTAGAACTGATTCAGAGAGTAAACAAAAAGGGTTTTCTTTTGTCGATACGACGAGATATTGGCAAAGACTTAAATGAAAATAATATTGAATTAAAATACGCAATTAAATCAAGGTGTAAATACTGAGAATATGGATACTAGGGTATTCAAATCCACCACTAACTTATGATATGCATTCAACTTGTAATATTATTCTTGTCCTCACAGCAAATTCAAGTCTACCATATATCTAAGGTGTTTCTCCAATGGATAATTTAATCACAACTAAGGTATTTCTCCAAAGCATTAACTGTCTAATTAAAGCACAACTAATCTGAGGATCAATATTTGGTTAAGCATGAGTTGTAGAATAATCAACATAGAGATATTATAACTACAATGGATACATGGCATTCATTGTGAGAGCAAGATTTTGACAAACTTGGATTAAATTATATCTTTAAACAATTCTAAACTTTCAAGAACAAGATACAAGATATGAATACATACCAATGAGTTATGGCTTCATTTAAACCCTAGAAAATGAAATTAGAACATGAACAACATTACAACAAAACTAAATTTAAGAAACTAACATGAACAAGCTATTCTTGGATGAGTTTTCAACACAACAACCCTCTCTATTTATACACAAAAATTCTCTCACACTTGGGATTCGAAATTTACTGTAGCAACCACTCAACAATTAAACAAAACATGTTTTCTTAATTGATGGATAGAATGAAATACAATGGGGGTGAGGTGGATGTTTTGGAAAGAATCCAATGGGGGTGAGGTGGATGTTTTGGAAAGAATCCAATGGGGGTGAGGTGGAAATGGATTTGGGTCTTGGGTTTTGGATCATGGGTTGTTTAATCCCATGAATTTGTAAACAGGTTGCCACTGATGCGCGAGCGAGTTGAAACGCTTCCAACTTTCTTCTCTTTTGTCTTCTCAATTCTTCCAAGCTTTATTTAGTACTTAAAAACACAAAATTAATTAATACAAATATTTATTCTTGAAAATGGTAAAAATGCAGAATTTGGGATAATATATGACTTTGAAGCGCGAAAGATGAGTTAAGTGCCAATGAAAAGGTGTATGAATATGCAATATTTGGAACTCATCAATAACTCTCCACCACTTTTAAGCCGAACCTGACACTCATTTGGAGCAAAAATAACTTGTCAGGTCCGGCCGAAGAAGTCCATACACGCTTGAGCCGAACCTGGCAACTTCCTGAGATACTTTTGACGCGCTTTTGACCCTATTTTCGATAATACACGGTCCCAGAAGGATTTTGAAGGTCTAATTTCGTGAGCACTATATAAAAACATCTCCCAAACATTAGAAGATATCTTTACATTATTTTGCAAGTCTTGGAGGAGAGAAACAACATAACGGAGGAAAAGCTACGGTTTAGAGCGGTTCTCATCAATCGTAATAATTTTTTCTCTAGTTTATCAATTGTCTAACATGGATGCTACTACAACCACGAGTATCTAAACCCATACTTGATTGAGGATGAATTCTAAGTACTATATATGATTTGATTTAGTATATGAATCTGTTGTGATTTCTTCATATGATTATCATTTGTTTTTATTATTATGAATGAATATGCTTGATTGATAGATTGTTTGGGTGGCTAACTGAATATATTTTTTAACTCAATATAAAGCAAGTAAGGGATATGATATCTGTAATTGTTTAATAATTCCTTACACAAGTAGAGAATGTGAGACCTATTGTAGAGGGATTCCATAAAGAATTCGCGTGTAAACACAATACTAGCAAGTAGACCGAGCATACTGAGTCTAAATACTAGGATTAAACCTAAATTCACAGACCATAAAACATTCAACTGAATTACATCATGTAAGCGTACCTCAAGGTGGTTCAGACAGATAGACTCTGGCAACTAAGCATACCTATTGTCCATAGGCTTAAGAGATTTTGGATATAGCTAAGCTTACTTGTTATCTTACGGTTGGTGATAATATATGATTAATGATGAATATATGAATATACTACTTTGATGAATATTAGTTATGAAGAAGGATTCCTCGATCATCTCTCTCTATTGTTTACAGCTTAATCTTTCAATTGCTTTGTTTATTTGCTTTGAATCTAAAGCTAAAACCCCCCTTTCGGACTGCAAACAGCAGCAGAAAATACGGGTAATGAAGATGAACTACTCGAATACGAACTTCACCGGGTCCGACCCAATGATCCATATTTGAGCCGAATTAAAAAAGAAAACTGAAAGAAATGAACAGAGAATTGGAATTTCACAAGTTGAAATGGAAATTTCCGTGTAATTGAAAAGGAAAATTAATATGAACAACCCAATCAATTGATTTACAAATAAGTTTCATTAACAAATTTTAACTTTTTATTACAGAATGAAAAGAAGAAGAATTAATGGAGAGAAATGAATATCAAATACAAAAGAAACATGCTTCCACCCACCATTGCACTCGCCCTTAACTCATTCCATTTGTTTCACTTAGCTGTTCTTCTTTAACTAATGAACTACATATAATCCATGTAAAAGTTTTTTTTAAGAAAAGACAACGACACAACGCAAGTAAGAGATTGTTCTTAATGATAGAAAAACCCAACCCAATGAAGCAAAAAGATTGATCGAATTTGATGAGGGTGACGTTAAGGTGGTGGTTATTGAACATAAGTAGAAGAAAAGAGAGAGAAATACGGCAAAAAAAAAAAAAAACAGAGCGGATAGAAAAATGTGAGGGAGGAAAAACCTAAGTAAAAAGTTTTTGTTTACTTATCCTTGCAAATCACTCACCTTCCTGCTTTTCTAACACTTGGGTCAAATGCATACAAAATGCCTTTCAAGATCAAGGGCCAAGGCGCCCGGATTTTTTATCAATAGGTAGCGTTGCCAGCCCAACTATGGGAAGGGAATAACAACACACTAGTAATTCTAACTCTAAGATTTTTTAGGAGCCTTTCGTAGTTTTATTACATAGTCATTTTTGGCCGATCAAAATAAATCAATCACATCTTTGGTTGCTTGAAATCAAATTTAAAGACACTACTATATAGCAAAAATGATTAAGAATGATTATATCTACTCCTAATTTATAAACTAAAAGATTATTCCAAAAACTATTACAATGGCTTATATCCGCTCATAAGTAACATAGTCGCAAAATATCATAACATCCATTCATAATAAGTAATAGTTGCAACAAAATTTAGTTCTAAGTAGATTCGACTTCATTCAAATTTTTGGTCGGCCTTCACTGCTGCAGCAGTAATCTAGTTTAAATATGAGTGAAACCAAATTTAACTGATGTAAAACAAGATGAAATCATTTTCATCCTAGTTTAAACATGGGTAAAATCAAATTTAACACAATATATAAATAATGAAACTAGTTTCGTTCAAGTTTACATAGAAGTAAAACCAGTTTTTATCATGTTCTTGAACAATAACTCTTACCTAAAAGGAAAACAAATAAGTATATCCACATTTAAAAAAATAAAAATCAATCAATTTGCACATTAAAACAGAATGAAACTATGTTCATCTCAGTTTAAAACTGGATGAAATCA
Organism: Papaver bracteatum; assembly: GCA_023529315.1. Classification (NCBI taxonomy): domain Eukaryota; kingdom Viridiplantae; phylum Streptophyta; class Magnoliopsida; order Ranunculales; family Papaveraceae; genus Papaver; species Papaver bracteatum. The sequence continues at coordinate 1,750,642 of JAJJWX010003739.1, read as the reverse complement.
TATTCAAAACCCAATTAAAAACACTGTACATTCACATCGCACATTTAATAAACAAAGATAAAACATATATACACGGGTTCATCAAATTTACTAATTAAGATGAAACCATTTTGAATATAATCTAACATTAGGGTCTGGAAACATACCAATTTAAGGATACTCTTCAATTAATACAAAACCCTAACTAACTTAATTTATGAATTAGGGATGCATTACAAAATTCTTTTGGATGATGGTGGTGGTGGTGGTGTCGATGATGGTTTTGGGGAAACACGATATAGTCAACGGTGGTGTCGAAAATGGAGAAAATTAATGTTGTCTATGGTGGTGTTACTGTTTGTGGTAGAGGAGATGATGAAGGCGGAAAAAGTTTATGTTGTCGATGGTGGTGCTGGTTGTGGTGGTGGGGATGATAGAGGAAGATGAAGATGATGGTGAAGAAGAAAATCTCTTCAAGAGAAACTGATTTCTTTGACATGTTTTTCATTTTTTTTTCATTTTTTATTCGGGGGAAGATGAAGTTATAGTGGAGGGTGTAATTGTCTAATTCTAAAGAAATGTTTTTCCTGTCCATTTCAACAACACAAAAGTTGACCCGTCCATCTGAACTGGGAAAAGTACCTTTTTGGTCAAATGACCCATTTAATGTACCCCATTTTTTTTTTATATTTCCAAATCTACCCCCATCGTCAACTTTTCCATCCATGTTGGTTAAGCCTCATTATAACTTAGTTATTTACCCTTTACTTGTTTCTTGTTAATCTTCTATACTATTTTTCAGGTTCGTCGCGCTCGGTTCTAAATCGTTTCACCATTTTCAGGTTCGTTACGTCATTCTGTAAAAGGGTTAATCATTCTCAAGTTCAGGTTTCAGGTTTTTAGTTCAGGGTTCATCATTCCTCATGGTTTAGGGTTCATGGTTTATAGTTCAGGGTTCATGGTTCATCGATTCCAAGTTCGGGGTTCGTGGATTTTATTTCAGGGTTCATCATTCCTAAATTCAGGGTTTAGGATTCATAATTTCCAAGTTCAGGGAGGTTTTTAGTTCGGGGTTCATCATTCCAAATTCAGGGTTCCGAGTTTTTAGTTGGTGAATAATCGACCAAGCACAAAAAAGATGTGGTTCATGGGTAAATATGACTTTTTAATAGGTGGGATAACTGTCACCTTGCACTTAACTGGATGGAATTTGTAAAGTTCAAAAAAAAAGGGAACATTTAAAAAGCAAAAAAAAAAAAAAAAAACTGTCTCGAGCAATGTTTTAAAACCCGAACCGGACTGACTGGTTCAACCGGTGAACCGGTAAGAAAAAGGGTTGGGTCACCTTTGACCCACAAATCTGTTAAATAAACCAGTGAACCGTCTGGTCCAACCAGTGACCTAGCCTACCCAGCTAGGTTTTACCCGGTTCACCTTTTTTTTTCTTTTTTTTTTCTCTTAATCTTCTTCGTCTCTGCGAAGTCATCCACGACAAAAATTAAGGTTTTCTTAGATTTTAAAGTATCCATGATCTATAGATGATACTATATAAGAAAGGGGCAGGATCCAATGACATGATTATATTGATAGACACAGATTGACCTAGTAACCCTGGCTAAACCACTGGTTAGACCAATTAACCCTGACCCAGTGATTTTACTAGGTCGACATCCGGTCTGGGTTTTAAAAGTTTTAAAACATTGGTCTCGAAAGCTTTTAGATACAAAAGACTGAAAGACTGAATTTCCATTACTTGGTGTAAGAAGCTAGGACACCGTCTATTACAAATTTCTATACGAAATGTTGTTACTTTTTCCATTTAGGTGTCCCCATCATGGACATTCCAGTGGGAAACCTTGGTAAAATCAGAATTTGGAAATGTAGTAATAGAGTGATTCTGGACAGACCGAGAATCTGAACCAGGCAAAAACCGAGTATACCTTTTATCTCACAATTTTTTTCAGTGGGTCCCAATGGACCCCGCTGAGGACAGCATGGGGTCCCGCCATTGTATTTGTTTTGTCTCTAGCGGTTTTTGAGGGCGGTTTTCTTCGTAGTTCATTAAGAATTTTTGGTAGTAATATTACACTGGTGCAGCAAAAGTACAAAAGATGCCAAACAGAAAACAGATGTCCATAACAGCATAGCTTATATGGTAGAAAGGTAAGACAGAGAACTGGGATTACAATTTTGTGTGCATAAAATCCATGAAATGAGGGAGATTACGGACTTCTACTTTGCGTATTTAATGTAAACCGTAGACAGTTTGTTACTCTCTAAATCGTCACTGAGCTTCATCATGGTATAGAATTGGGAAGTACGCAAGCACATTGAACTATCCACTCTGTAGAAGAAACAGGCACATTTGCAGTCATCACTGCATTTTTTCATACACGCATCGACCTTCATTGGTCCTTCAGCTTCAGCACTAGCAGCACTCAGGAAACGATCGACACCTTCAAGTTTGTAATAACCAACCTTGGCTGCACTAGCACTGCAAGAAGGTAAGCTTGATGGTTTACATTCCTTGTTCCAACCAGTTAGTCCTTTTGGCGTAGGACAAGCAACACATTGGCTATTGCTGCAAAGACCAAACGACCCACACTTCTCTGGCATTAAACATTCTCCATTGGTTCCATTTTTAGAGAAAGTGGCATAAGTTTCCTCCCACGCATCCCTTTCACTACTCCTTTCGAAGTAAGTATAGATATATGCATTACCATCCGCACCCAACCAAAAAATTGATAGTGAACTATTGTATTTGGGTTGAGCTAAAATGAATCTGGTACTAGGAGAGGTTTAAAGGCCTAATTCATTAGCGGATTCGGCTCCGAAGGAGTCTGGGGCAATGTTGAAGGTGACACTTTTCAAAACAGAACTTTGAAGAACTGGCTCTATCAAATTGAAATAGTTGAAGGGTTTGGATGATGATGATTTTCGGTTAGGATTGAAGAATAGACCGAGCTGTTTGCCTTGTAAAACCAGACTATAAGCCCCATTTACCAGCTTATTAGTAATTGAACTTCCAGGAATAAGAGCTTGTCCTACTAAAAGAGTATTAGTAGGATGATTAAAACTCTGCCAGACAAATTCACCATTTTTGTTGACAAGGACAAAATTACCATTAGGGAGTAGTTTAATATCAACTACACCCTTGTTTGCTGTGTTAGTTTGCCAAGCAACTCGACCATCGGTGTCGATTAAGGCGAGATTTCCAGTGCTATTGAAGACGAGATTAGCATTCTCACCAACAGGGTGATTAAGGTTAGCTGCCCAAACCCACCGGATACGCGTGTTTCCGCCATTACCCAAGCCAATACCAAGAATGTAAGAATCAGCAAAGACGGGTTTGTAGAAACAAAGACGAAACGGGTAGTTTGCGAATCTTAATTGGCGAAATTCTGCATTGAACTCGACAATACCAGAAAGTAATGCTCCTCGATTGACAATATTGAATGTCTTGGAGACGGGCACTACTGCACTGACTAATATTGATGAAGAACACAAAATGAAGAATAAGAAGAGGAACACAGATTTGGTCATTTTTGAAATATGGGTGTTTTGTTTGGTAAACTGTATTTGTTTGTAAATGTACAACCACAATGCTTTTAAGAGGGATTTGTGATCTCTATTTATAGATGCAAAAATTCAATTAAGTTTCGTTTTTAGATTCTCTCATTACAGGCTGTGGCTACTTGCTTTGAAAATCCATGTGCTGAAGTAGGAGTATTATATTTTATTGATAAGTATACGCGGATATGGTTCCTATTTATGAAAGTCAAATTTTAGAAAGAATCAAAGTCCACAGTGATGTGCTAACTTATGGATGCAACTTTCAATTCAAATACCAGCAGCAGAGTTAGCTGCCATTGCAGATAAGGGATAATATTGTTTGAAATGCTAAAGACGGCTGCTGATAGGGTAGTTAGTGGGATGGTACCAAAATCATACAAAATAGAACACTTCCTAATTTGTTTCATGTCTGTTTTTGGTGAACTCCCCAATAAATTGATACCCGTTAGCCATGCTCGGACATTTGCCTTCGACACAAAAGGCACAAATGTACTCCCTCCGTCCCACTATTAAGTGACCTAGTTTAAGTTTGCACAATTTTTAAGGCAAACAAGGAAAAGATTATTTTTAAGCATTTTTTATAATTATACCCTTATGGTGTTGCAGTGGAAAATATGGAGAAAGTAAAGAGACAAAGAGAGGTTTCTATTGATCAGGATAATAGGGTTACATGGATACAATATCCTTTATATATATGTAAAGGTAAACTCTAGGTAACTAGATGGACCGCACATCCATGGGCCATAGGCCCTATAACACTCCCCCTTGTGCGGTTCAATAACAAAACTTTATACATAGTGCTTCACATATAGTTCTTTGAATGTTGTTCTTCAAATGTCGTTCCCTCCTTGATGACTTGTGCCGAAATCAATTGCCTCATTAAAACTTTGATAAGGAAAAAATCCAATGGGACAAAACCTTGGTATAACTCTTCACATGTATTACTTCACATGTTGTCTCGTACTTTACATGTAGTTCGTCACATGCAATACGATCTTAAAAGATCGACGAGTCTAAGTTAATTTCCTCGTAAAAACTTCGTCCGAAAAAACCCATAGGGACAAAACCTGAACTAAAGAAAAGGAGTACAATATCAAGCAAACTTAGAACATATATTGACTCAAATATGTTGCCTCATTAAAACCTTGACAAGGAAAAAGAGTACAACATGACAGATGCAAGTAAAAGTGATCCGTTGCAGATGATCACTTTGCTCCGTTGAAGTTTACTGGTTGCTTACAACTCTTAAGGCTGAAAATCCTCGTGGGAAAGACAATAGCCTTAGCTAGGAAATTACATTCCCGGTGTTTGTTGCTGTCTCATTAAAAACCTCGCCGAGTAACAAAACCCTGTGGGAAAAAGTAACCTCGGTGAAGGAAAATAGTTCAACACACCATTAAATTCTCCCCCTGATGTCAGACAATTTTCATTAGTCTAAGGCATTCAAAAGGAGTTTATCACACTTTACTTTTGTAACTTGAATGTTTATAAGACCATGTTGTTGATTCTGGAAGTTACGTTGCTTAACAGATTATCGCATTTCATTTCTTTGATTCAGATATTTTCGGTAATATCCACGCGATCTTTATGTCTTCAACGTTCAACATACTTGATGCTTTTAGTGTTGTTTCGCTAAAAACCTTGTCGAGTAACAAAACCCTTTGGGAAAAACTATTCTCGATCGAAGGGAAAAAGAGTACAACATAGCTTCGATTTCGAAGTAAAATATGTCGACATCATATCATTGGATCCTTCCCATGATGTCGGCATCTCCCTCTGATTACTTTCAGAGTTGTTCCAGACTGTTCCTTTAGTCATGTATTTTTCGAAACTGAATATTGGTAATGACTTAGAAAATAATCTACCATATCTCCCTCTGATTACTTTCGTTGGAGAAGAGATTATTGTTCCTTCTTAATCAACAACTTTTGGATTGCACTTTCATTATCATTCCTTTTAATGTCTTTGTAGGGATAAAACAAATTTATGTCAATGGTTACTTTTAAGTACATGATTACATTCACTATACCATTCCAATGACCTTGCGTTGGCGCTGAGCTATATCCAGCTAACAAGTTCCTTGAGGATGCAAAATTTTATCGAGTACATTATTATACTAAGTACAACAATGCGTCTATTGTACTTAGATATGGGAATTTCATCTCCCAACACATCTTCATCATCTTCCTTTAGACGAAATGGTCACTTACTTATATTTGAACCTCGACTAATCATGGGAATGCTATCAGGATGCATGTCATTGTTAAATTGCCTGGAAACTTTAGACAAATGCAAACTGGTGGGATAATATACCACAATCTCAGTATTCGGTCGAGCTTTCCCCAGATTTTTCATCTCAAATTCGGATTTCAAATAGCTTTTAAGATCTCTTATTACATCAAGAGTACCCATCATGTCTGTACCAACGACATAGATAGCTATAATTCCAAATCAGGAACTTTCTTGTGAATACGCAAGGATAAATAACTTACTTGTATATCCCCTCCAAATCAAATAGTCACTTAGACGGGTATACCACATCCGCCTGATTTCTTGAATCTATAAGTGAGCCTTTTATCTAACTGTAAACGCACTCTGTGGTTTAGAGTCATTTGATTTGGGAAACAAAAGTCTATCAATTACTTTTGTAAATATCTTCTATTTCTTGATTCTTTCAGAGATACGTAACAACCACATACATATGCTGCATTTCAAGTCCTTTTGAAATTACCAATCTAACTAAGTAGCGGAACTCTATAACGTTCATTACAAGAGAACATTTCCAGGGCTTTGTGAGAAACCTGACGCCACAAGGCGATTCATTGTACTTTAAGACTACCTTCTTCTCATTATGCTTTATGACTAATTAATTATGTATGTCCAATAGGCTTTACACTTGGTTGGTTAGCACTACCACACCAAATACCCATATATTTGTCAAAGAACTAAGTTCTACCTAGATTGTGTAGGCCAAATATGTTGTTTATTTGAAATTAATCAAAATAAAGCATGGTTCAATCTCATTGTGCTCTACTTCTGGAGCAACTATTTATAGATTATATTATCACTGTGCACGCATGATCCTTCCATTGACTCATGTGCATTCTCATAATCCGTCAGGATTTCATTGTTCTCTAGAATCATTTAAAACTTCGGAGCGTCCTCCAGTATTGATTCATGGACATAGTCAGAGACAATCAAATGAGATGATTTCATTAATGATACAAATTAGGTTGTGCCTTACTCAACTACTTCCTTTCTAGGTGAGCATTGATCGAACCTGGTGGTTTCTCCATCTTCTTTTATGGAGCCACGGCCTCAACTACACTTCCACCAAGTGTAATTGGAACACCTTAGTCTATGGTGTACCCCATACTGAGGATTTCTACCTTACAGGAATATTTGCAGCTGGTATGTGTGATCTTGTCACTTTAGTGACATCAGTGTACATTCTGAAAATTGATTATTCTTTGTCACTTTATATTCATTTGTGGAGTACAATAATCAATATGAGACACAGTTGGAACACACCACGACAATTCATGTCGTTTCCTTAGAAAATACTTTTTCTTATCTCCCCCTAACTATGGGAAGACTGTCTCATTAAAATGACAACCCGTAAATCTAGCGGTAAGAGATCGCCTACCAAAGGTTTTAAAATACGGATAATTGTTGGGAACTCATTTCCAACATAACTACTTAACAGTTTTGAAGACCCATCATAGTACGATGTGGAGTCGTTATTGCAAATATATAGTGCAACCAAAAATGCGTAAGAACACGAATGTCAGGCTTAAATCCAGTTACCAACTGGTACGCATAAAAGGTTGACTAATATTGGGTTCTAAAACGAATTAAGTAAATATGCATCAATATTGCATATTCCCCAAGCAGTTAAAGGTAGGTTTGTACGCATAACCATGCCTTAGGCACCATATGTAACCTTTAATGATAGCCTTTGCGAGACCTTGGGGTATAGGATACTATGCATTTGATCCTATTAAACATGCAATAACCATCAAGTCCTTTTGATGTACACTCGCTAGCATTTACAAGGGGTGGTGAGTCCTTACATGTAAAATATGTGCTAGTAGTTTTCCAAACGCAAATTTCTTTGGATCTATAATTAGTCCAAAATGTCAAAATATTCACCAGATCCATCAGTCACATCAATGGTCCGCATTATGCATGAATATTTTTCTAAATTTCACCTTGTTATCTTTGTAATATGGATTGTTTACCATTTGCATCTTAGGATGGTCTCGATCCTGTTTTACTGAAGACTTTGTAAAATAAGTGATATGCTCTCTTACTTAAAAGCATAATAGGAAGGAGAAGGAGGTTGTGCATCTGGTACTTTAGAAAACACTTATTGAGAGATATGCCGTGACTTCGCATTCTGTCAATCTTTCTTCCGTTTTTGTTCACTCAAATAAATTGATGTTCGTATGAGTCCTTTCAAAACAATCATCATATCACAACCAAAGTGGATTTATGGTTATGTCAAAGCCATTATGAGTCAATTCCCAATATTTCATCGTCGGTGTCAATATGGATTCAATAATCCAAATACTATAGTGATTTACACTTCTCTAGATTGACTCATTAGTTTCTCTAATGTCCTTCCAAATATATTAGAGACTAAAAAGATGCAATCAAATTACATTCTCATCACTGTGAGTTACCACATGATATCCACTTGCATGGGTTTCTGTGGAATTTAACAAGGTGTGATTATCTCTTAGTTCTTATAGAGCTTATGTAACTTTTAATCGTTATACCAATTAGGCAACAAAGATTGAGCATTCCTTCGCTCGGATATTACATGTAATGATCCAATCATCACATGGTATTATATAAGGAAACAATTCAACAAGAAGTTTAATATATTTCTTTAAGAGCTTCGTGTAATAAGTGGTGTGGCCTTATTACATAACAAAAGAAAAATTATCTCATTTATTTTAGAGTGTTACAGTTCATGAAGATGATATACTTTTCATCATAATTTACGAATGATCCTTTTAACTCAAGTATTTTTGAGTATATCTCAAGTGATTTAGAGAATTTCACTCTCATGGAAATGATATACTATTCATTCCATAAGAGCATACAATGGATATAATTATTCGCAAAAAAAATAATCTTTATTTTAGCTAATATAATATCGGTCAAACTATCATGTAGACAATAGTTTAGGATCAAATCATGCAAAATATAGAATCTAACCATACGAATTCGATTGAATAAAGATAAACAATAAGAAAAATTGGCAAAGTTCTTGTTGCCATTAATGTTGACATCTAACTATGATATGACCTTCTCCAAGAATACAGTGAGTTCGTTTTCCTTTAAACTACCTATAACTCTTATAGTTGACTACTAATATATGATACTTGCATTAAAACACTTGTACCATTCTCAGTAAAATGCTTATACCAATATTTTCAACTCTTATTCATATGAGTCAGAATTACATCTCTGTCCCATAATAGGTAGATACATTTACTTTGTATCATTATTACTGGATCCAGAATTACATCTCTGACTCATGAAAACTTATGTGAGTTTCTTTTCACAAAAAGTGAGGTTTGATTTTAATTACAACATATCATTGTCGAAGTTATTAACTCATTATAGTCTAACAAGTGGATTACATCCCACTGAACATTCAAGTTTGAGGGAAAATGAATGTTTCGACAAACTTCCTTCAAAGCATTACATCGTCTGAAGTTAATATGTCGCCTTGGAAATGTTGAAGGAATGACTTCCTCTTTGAAAGGTGTATCTTTACAAGTTGAAGATTTTTATGATGAAAGTATTATACTTGTGCACACATACTTCCACATCATAGACTATTTAATGGTGCTCAAGTATTTCTGAGTTCAAAAGGTCAAATTAGAGCCAAATTGGTTTAGTCAAAGTCTGGTCAACTATTTGGTCAAGACCCGGTCCATTAGGTTGACAAGGTCATGGCTAATGAATATAAACATATATGGTTCATTATATATGAAATATTAAGGCCCATTGATAATAAGTTTGAAACTATTAGTATATGAGCCCAAAACATATCGTTAACCCTAAAAGTTGACAAAATTCTTCTTTCAACTGTTCTGATCGACATACAAATGCATCGTTGTCCGATCATGATATATTTATTACATTAGATTTATCACAATGTTTCGACAAACATATTAAAATTTCAAAGACATCCAACGGCTCGATAAAAATATATTTATGACGCCGTATGACTATTCCGATTCACGTTTCTATGGACACAGAAGAACATATAACGTACTTTGGAGTACTTTTCATGGTTGGATCTTTAAGAAATTTTTACAGTGCTTTAAGGAGAACAATATGTAACACATAACAAAAATACAGTATCATCTAACGGTTTGAATTCCTAAGACATATGTTTTTATACGCTGTAATAAATTAGGGTTTTCCTGAACGTACACGGATTCATTAAAATCCAGTTTTGGAGATTGCATCTTATTCCGATTTGATTGAAATTTTAACACACATAGTAATGACTGATCGGGTTAAACATAATCAAATTTCATGAAAATCTAACGGTGAAATATCTAGGTTTTATAATCATACGTTTGTGGAACCCTAATATATACTACGAAAACGAAATTTCTTTGTTCAAAAGAAATACCTGGTAACGCATCCATGATGATAAACAAATAGGATCAGAACCACGCTAATCTTCAATTAATAATCCATAACCAATCTTGAACGAAGAAAAAAAAAATACCCCAGTTGGTAGAATCGTGCATGATAACGTGTTGCAGTGGAAAATATGGAGAAAGTAAAGAGACAAAGAGAGGTTTCTATTGATCAGGATAATAGGGTTACATGGATACAATATCCTTTATATATATGTAAAGGTAAACTCTAGGTAACTATATGGACCGCACATCCATGGGCCATAGGCCCTATAACATATGGATAATAATTAGTGAAATTTAGAACTGATTTATCTCTCAAACTACTCCACGGATGTTCGCAAACTTCATACCATTGAAAAGCATTTTAAAACACCTACGTAACGAATATAAACATGCCTATCAAATTATGCATATTTCTTATTTTTTTATAATTAACTAAAAGGATAATTTTAGAAATATCTCCTTATTTAGTGATATATGTTACTTATTAGTGGGACAAAATCTAAAATCAAATAGGTCACTTAATAGTGGGACGGAGGGAGTAACATAATTTCCATCTTATTTAAGTCATGGGTTCAAATCTCAGTAAATCCATCCATTTTACTTCTTTTCCTTCTGGCAGCTTTTGATTTTTTTCCCCTTAGCGGTGTTATTGTGCATTATTGACGATTGTGATCCCGCCCGAAATTAGAAAAATGAAGAAAAACTTGTAGTTACAAAAAGAGGAGGATTCAATTATCCAGCGTTCATAGCTATGCAAGTGTTTGAGGAACAAAACAATGTAATTTGTGGGTAAGGTGTCCTTTTACAGCTGAGAACCCCGAATTCAGGTATAACGTACTCCACCAACATTCATTAAATCACGATCATCCCTTTGTACTAGGAAAGAAAGTTCGAAGTAAGCAGTTCGTAGTTTCTAGTGAAATTAAGGTTAGAGTTCGATGGATTGTGTAGTTTGTTATCAAATTAAGACATTTTATGTAGAATTTGGAGTTCTTAAGGTTATATTGTATTTGGATTTTGGTCGGCAACTGTTTGATGAAATTTCTGAGAGAACTTTTCCCATTATTTATCTTGGTCTTGGGATGGAACTTTCTCCTAATCATATATTGCAAATAAGACTTATCAGTTAAAAGAATTATCAAATTTTCTTGCAGTAGAAAATAAAGTTCAAAGTATGATGAGCATATCTAACATTACTGGTAATTGTATTATATTAGTTTAATTGGTTGGGAATTGTGTTAATTAAGGGAGATGTGGGTCTGGCTTTAGATGCTGGTAATTTTTAGAAGTTACTAAAGAACTACTGATGATCATTAGTGAGTCGTGGATATGTATCAGATGCTGAAAGCTGTATATTTTAAATGCTTCATTCTTTCATTAGTTGATAACATTTATGCTAAGCCTGGTGGTTGGTACGGTTAGTATTGCCATTCTTTTGTTCACTATGGGTATGAATTGCATGCTGATTATCTCAAGCCAGGTTCTTGGAATTGTAACTGTTGTTGTCATCTGTTAATTACTTCTTCTTCTCTTTTTGCTCAATAAAGACGGGTATTGAATGTATGATTGTCACAACTGTACAAGGAATTGCTGCATTGTTGAAACACAGCAAAAAAATAAATAGACATATGGAAAATAGCTAAGATGCATGATTGATGTGTTGAAATATTAGTCTCATGGTCAGTTATACTAGTTAGTGTAGTATAGAACATGTGAAGAATTCACTCTTCACATGTATAGTCTGTGAAGAAAGCCTTCTTCACATATATCATCTGTGTGCATATGATTATGTGTGTAGGTATAGTGTACAGTGAATTGCAAATAGTTTTTAGATATTTCTAGGGTATTCTTGTAACTGTGCATACTCATTCTATAAAATAGAGGGTTCTCACCTCTGAGTGGTTTACACTCTTCAATTGACTCTCTCTTGATTTCCACATGGTATCAGAGCTCAAGAGAGAAAGAAGAAAAAACCATCTTAGTTCCTTCTTAAGCTTGATCTACTGTTGCTTTGATCTGTGATTAAAGATCTTGAAGTTAGATCCTGAAGCTGTTTCAAAGAAGCTGAAAACTACTGGATCCACTGTTGCTTCAATCTGTGATTAAAGATCCTAAAGTTGTTCCAAATAGGGCTGCAAACTGCTGTTCTTGAAGAACCTGTGGCTGTTTGTAAGTTGTTTTCCCTGAAATTTGTCTTTGTTTGTTGAGTTAAAAGTAGATCTATGGCTAGTACTTCTGAGAATAGTAGTTTGTCTCATTCTAGGAGTTCAGCTCAACTAGACTTTTCTCATAACAATAGTTTGAGTGTCAAAGCTGTATCGGAACTACTTCTGAAAATAGTAGCTCTTATATCTCCGGTACCTCAAGGAAGTTCTGTTTCAAACAGTGTTACTTCATCCGTTTGTGATTATTGTGACAATAATGGTAATAGAAGAGTGGGTAATCCGTTTGAAGGAAGAAGAGGAGTTTACAGTGGTAGTTCGAGATCGTATCACACAACTGGTGAAGAGGAACTTCATCCTTCATCATCATCACTACCTAGTGTTTCCTCTCACCCATCCCAAGTTCAGCTGGAACAGTTGATAAAGGACTATGCTAGAATGCAGTCATCCAAGGAAAATTGTGGTGGGTCTACTTCAGTGACTCAATCAGGTAACATTGGTAGTGATGTTAACTCCAAGCGTGATAAATCTAAGGGTTCTTGGGTTGTTGACAGTGGAGAAACTGATCACATGTCTACCGAGTCCAACCGCTTCTCCACCTATAATCCTAATCCTAGTAAACCATGTATTCTGACGGCTGATGGATCTCCAATTATTGTCTCTGGTGAAGGACATGTTCCGATAACTAATTCCATGTCTCTTTCTACAGTGTTACATGTTCCGAATCTTTCTTGCAGCCTTCTCTCAATCAGTCAGATATCTAAAGCTTTGAAGTGCAAGGTTACCTTTTATGAGACACATTGTGTTTTTCAAGATATTCTCACTGGAGCAACACTTGGCTTAGGCAAAGAGAGAGGGGGTCTATACTACTTGGAATTACAGGAGGTGAAACAAGATGACAGTTTAAGAGCCTATAAATCAACAAGTGTGTCTAGTTCTGAAGAACAAGTTTGGCTGTGGCATAAAAGATTAGGGCATCCTTCCTTCGGGTATTTACAAAAGTTGTTCCCTAAGTTGTTTTCAGAACTTGATATATCTAAATTTCATTGTGAAACTTGTGAACTAGCTAAACATCATCGAGTCCCTTACCCTTTGAGCATGAATAGAAGTTTGTCTCCTTTTGCTATTGTACATAGTGATGTTTGGGGTCCTTCACGGGTCACTACTAATGGTGTATTTCGTTGGTTTGTTACCTTTATTGATGATTATTCTCGGGTCTCCTGGGTTCACTTATTTAAAGACAAGAGCGATGTTCATGCCGTCTTCAAAAGCTTTCACAAGTTTGTTCTAAGCCAGTTTGATAGAAAAATTCAGGTGTTAAGATCCGATAGAGGTGGCGAATATCTAAATCAAGGTCTCTCCTCTTACTTCTTGGAACATGGAATTATCCACCAAACTTCGTGCACTGATACCCCGCAGCAAAATGGAGTTGCTGAGCGGAAAAATCGTCACCTATTAGAAGTCACTAGGTGCTTGTTGTTCCAAATGAATGTGCCAAAAAGATTTTGGGGTGATGCTGTCATTACCGCTACAAGGCTAATTAACAAAATGCCTTCTCGGGTTCTGAATTTTCAAACACCATGTGACGTTCTTTCTGCAAGCACTTCACAACAACCACATGATTCTGCTCCTATAAAAGTTTTTGGGTGCGTTTCCTATGTGCATGTCCATAAACAAGATAGGAGTAAATTAGATCCAAGAGCTCTCAAATGTGTTTTCTTGGGTTATTCAGCTACACAGAAAGGCTACAAGTGCTGCCACCCTCCCACGGGAAAGATCTATGTATCCATGGATGTAACCTTTTGTGAAGATCAAGCCTACTTCGCAGAGTATTCAGCGGCTTCTCTTCATGGGGAGCATAGAACATATTATGAAGATCAGCCTTGGTTCGAACTTCCTGGTTCAGTACCTAAGGAAAGTGTTATTCCTCAACCTCCTCAATTCCAGGTTACTACGCCACCAATTCAGGTCTACAAACGAAGAGACAAGGCTCCTCAGGTAGCGGAATCAGAACCTCCTAAAGTTCCTGTTGAGACTAATTTAAGAGCTAATGAAGACGATGTTTCAGCCGATGAGTCAACAAATTTCAGAGATATCGACGTAGATGATGAGCCCACAAATTTCAGAGATGTCAACGCAGCTGATGAGCCCACAAATGTTGAGGAAAATAGATATCCTAGTCGTATACGTAAACCTCCAACTCGATATGGGTATTCTACTGATCATCCAATTGCTAACTTTGTGTATACTCATCGTATGTCACCCTCTTATACTGCGTTTGCAAGTAAGTTGTCTTCTGGTACAATTCCTACAAGTGTTGAAGACGCTCTTACTGATCCAAAGTGGAAGCAAGCTCTGGTAGAAGAAAAGAAAGCCCTAAAAGAGAACTTCACATGGGTTGAGGTTGAACTACCAAGAGGAAAGAAGACAGTCGTCTGCAAGTGGGTATTCGCTGTGAAATATAAGTCTGATGGAACTATTGAAAGATATAAAGCAAGATTAGTAGCCAAGGGCTATACTCAGACTTATGGAATAGACTATCAAGAAACCTTTGCTCCCGTTTCTAAGATGAACACCATTCGTGTCCTGTTATCTTAGGAAGCAAACAAGGATTGGCCACTTCAACAGTTCGATGTGAAGAATGCTTTTCTTAATGGTGATTTGGAAGAGGAATTATACATGGACATTCCTCCTGGATTCCAAACAACCGCTAATAAAGGAAAAGTGTATAAGTTGAAGAAATCCTTGTATGGTTTGAAGCAGTCTCCTAGGGCATGGTTTGGAAGGTTTACCCAAAGTATGCAGAGATATGGAATTCGTCAAAGTCAGGCAGATCATACCTTATTCCTCAAACGTTCAAAAGCTGGAAAACTCACCATGCTTATTGTGTATGTGGATGACATCATAATGACAGGTGATGATGTGGAAGAAATGGGAAAGGTAAAATCTTACTTAGCCAAAGAATTTGAGATAAAGGACCTAGGAGAATTGTGCTACTTCCTAGGAATTGAAGTGGCAAGATCAAAAAAAGGTATCTACATCTCTCAAAGGAAATATGTCATAGACCTTCTAGCTGAAACAGGGATGTTGGGATGCAGGCCTATTGACACACCAATTGAACCAAATTAGAAGCTGGGAGAAGACACTAATGGCGTTCCGGTAGACAAAGAAAGATATCAAAGGTTAGTGGGAAGACTGATTTACCTTTCTCACACTCGTCCTGATATTGCATACTCACTGAGTGTTGTCAGTCAGTTTATGCATGCTCCACGAGAGACACATATGGACGCAGTGTATCGAATACTTCGCTACCTAAAGTATGCACCAGCAAAAGGGCTACTATTTTCTAAGAATAACCACACATAGGTTGAAGCATACACAGATGCAGATTGGGAAGGCTCAGTGATTGATCGTAGGTCTACCTCCGGATATTGTTCATTTGTGGGAGGAAACCTAGTAACTTGGCGCAGCAAGAAACAATCATTTGTAGATAGATCTAGTGCAGAAGCAGAGTTTAGGGCTATGGCTCATGGTATATGTGAGTTATTATGGTTAAGAATACTATTGGCAGAAATTGGTTTCAAACCTAAAGGTCCAATGAAGCTGCACTGCGACAACAAGGCTTCCATCAGTATTGCTCACAATCCAGTCCAACATGACAGAACCAAGCATGTAGAAGTGGACAGACACTTCATCAAATAGAAATTGGATAAAGGAGTTATCAGCACTCCTTTTGTAAGAACTGAAAATCAGATTGCAGACATTCTGAAAAAAGGAGTTCCAAGTCGACCATTCAACTCTTTCCTTGACAAGCTTGGTATTCTAGATATCTACGCACCAGCTTGAGGGGGAGTGTTGAAATATTAGTCTCATGGTCAGTTATACTAGTTAGTGTAGTATAGAACATGTGAAGAATTCACTCTTCACATGTATAGTCTGTGAAGAAAGCCTTCTTCACATATATCATCTGTGTGCATATGATTATGTGTGTAGGTATAGTGTACAGTGAATTGCAAATAGTGTTTAGATATTTCTAGGTATTCTTGTAACTGTGTATACTCATTCTATAAAATAGAGGGTTCTCACCTCTGAGTGGTTTACACTCTTCAATTCACTCTCTCTTGATTTCCACATGATGCTTCTTCACAAATTAATGCAGACCAGGCAGATATGAAAAATCATGTCATCAGTATTTATGTTGTCATAATATGTAAGGGATTTGGTTTAGTTTATCTGTTTAGGTGGTTTCATTGTTTTAGATGTAGCCGGTTAGGCTTCAAATAGGGAACAGAGGATTAAGTTTTACTATTTCACTGTATGTTGTAACGTTTCTGTATTTTTAGCTGATTCTTAAGGTACGCATGTCTTCATATACATGTAATGCTATTATGAAATTTAGACTAATGAATGAAGGTTTCCTTTCATTAATTTGTACTTGTACGCAGGCACCTTCTCTCCTGGCCCCTGGGATGACATAAAAATCACATATGGGACCAGCTTGCAGGAAACCGTTAGGAATAGACCAAATTAATCACGCTTTTGGTTTCTCATATAAGGTATTTCAAACATGGGCAATTGAACTCTCTTAAACATCAATTAGCGTAGATCCTTTGGCTAAACAAGCAAATAAGGTTAGGATGCAGAGGAATCCATCGGTACCGTAATTATCATATTAGCTCACCTTTTATTTCCATTCAAGTTCTTACTAAAGTTATTTCCATTTACATTTCATATGCATGTTGTTCAACAGATATGTGAGCTGGACTGCTGTCTGATAGGTTTGTTCCTTTTGTGAACCAAAGTCCACAACCTATGCACATGACTGATCATTGAGGTGGCATCGGATTTCACTCAACACCATGACCCAAGCAAAAGATATGTGGAAGATAGTGGAATTTCAAATTTTCATTCTATACTATCTATTTTACTTTTTTTCTGTTGCGTTCATTACGTACTGTAGCAGTTAAGAGAATTCCTTTGACTGTAAACACTGACTTTTAAAAATTGCCATTTTTGTTCTGAAATAAAACTTTTATTTTCAACAAAGCATTTTATCACCTTTGACAAATTCTTAAAAAGTAACATAACTTGTAACATAACCTCACAAAGTTCTAAAAATGTAGAAGGTTGTACACTAGATCAGTTTTCACCTAAATGAGAGAAAAAAACAAATTAGAAATGAGACATTTATTCAGTTAGTGAGGTTATGACTCACACTTAACAAACTCTTTGTAATGCATGTTGATCTGTAATTGTGTATGAATATAATTAACATGGCTTCCCCTCCTTTTGATATTACTCGGATCCTGGTTTATGGGCTTCTTAGCCAAGGTTGCAACTTTAGATAATGTTCTAAATATAAACCTAACTCATCTTTTATGTAAAGGTGTTCCACTCCTGAGATCAGAATCTGGGAGGACAGATGGTGCCCTGAGATGGTGGGTAATTTGAAACCTCTAAACCAATACAGCAAGACATTCATTTTTGTTGCTGAGTTAATGGAAGGGGTTGGTGAAAGTACAAAATGAAATACAAGTAAACTGCAAATCTGTTTCCAGAGAGAGGTGGGGGTGATGGTTGGAGGAATTAGGATAAACAAGGGGAGACGGGACACACTGGTGTGGAAACTGGAAGACAATGGCAAGTTCACTACCAAATCTCTATACAAACAAATTGTGACTGAGAGTCATCAGGAAGACCAGCTGGGTGGAAACATTTGGAAGAAAATTTGGAAGCTCAACATAATGCCGAGTATTAAAATCTTTCTTTGGAAGTGCCTACACGATATCCTTCCTCTCAATGAGAGGATCGCAAGAATCATGACAGACATAAACAAGTCTTGTCCTTTGTGTGGACATCAGGAAGAAACTCTAACTCATATCTTTCTAAATTGTGATTTCGCTGTGACTATTTTCAAGAGTTTTGGTTTTAACTTTGAATTTGTTTTGAATAATCAGGTACATATCCTTGGTTGGATTAAAAACTGGTTCACTAGAAATGACATTGGGGATAGAGAGTTCATCAACTGGCCAAAAACAATGGCAACCATTTTATGGGCGGTTTGGAAAGCTAGATGCGATCTAGTGTTTAGAAAAATAAAAACGAACGTGGAAAACACTAAGTACACAATCACTTCTTTAGTTAGGGATAACACTAGGAGTAGATTGCTACCAATTAGGGAGGAAGAGATAAACATTGTCTTGTGTGATTATATATCAAACCCCCCTTTTATGGTGATGAAAATAAATGTATCTGTTGTGTGGGAACCTGATCTTAAGAATTCTGCAATTGCTCTAACTTGTTCTGATCATACAGGGGCTTACTGCTGGGCAGGGTGCACTAACACTGCAGGACTCAATCGAGAAGAGTTAGACGAAAAAGAGGCTTCGCTGACTATCAAGTGGACACGTGATTTGAATCTGCAAATGGTACAAATCGAGAGTGACAACATGAAATTCCTTGAAGCTACTAGGAGAAGGGTGAACAACATAACGAAAAGCTCGACAACTTGGCGGGACGGAAACAATCAAAATTTTAATGTTTGTATGAAAGGGATAAAAACCCTTAGTTTAATCCCAACTTCTGAAAACTATATATCAAGAATCTTGGCGGCAGTAAGTCTAGTACAGGGTTAACGAACACTTGGTTAGGTAACTCTTTTTTGCGTTGCTTGAATTACAGCCCGGATGACGGCGATGAAATTCGACAACACATCATGTAATGGTCAGGTTTACCCTGTTTTCTTATTAAAAAAAAAAAAAAGACTCAAACCAAACATGAGCTTCCAGATTTCTTTCGAATCTAATGCATTAAAAATAATAATAATGGCTAGATTTGAAAGTACTTTTCCAACACAAATTTAATCTGTGATATATTCAGTTGTACATAAACTATAAAATTTCAAGGTGCGTGAATGCATAGGCAATAAGTGCAGTGCAACCTCGAAACCCAGTGAGCTAATAACTTATTATTGTTGGCACGCCTCCCACTCATTCGCGCTTCATCTCCAAACTATGGACATTAATTATAGCTCTTTATGCAAATTATTAGATTTTTAAGTTCTTCTAGATTTTCTTTTGAATGGCCTTAAGTGACCATTCATTAGTGCATCAATCAAGATAAGTTCATTCAGATACAAGAAAAGTAGTTTATAGAGATAAATAGGCAACTAAATTGATCTGCTAGTGCTAATCAATCTGTTGCAGCCTAGTAGTATATAGTTATTTATTTAAATAGGCAACTAAGATTAGTTTATAATTTATTTATTTATTTGATCACAAAGTTAAATTACTCATCCTACATACACACACTAGCTTAAAAAGATCATATCTTCGGATAATATAAATATTTAATGCGTACATGTGTTGCTGCACCATTGACTTCATGTTGACATTTAGGTTGAAAATTCTCCATGTCTGATATGCTTGTCGAATAGTAATAATTTTTTTTTGACGCGAAAAGGGCAAATTTAATTAAAAACCAAAGATGTCACCAAGAGTGACACTAAAGTTACAAAAAAGAGAAAAAAGAAAAGGAAAAGAAAAAGAACAAACAAGCCCACTGAGGAGCATACAAACAACCTTCAAAAGAGAAGGTCAAAACACAAGCTCTACCAAGAGCTTCCTAAAGCCAGCAAAAGAAACACACACAATCACTCTTAAAAATCCACATTTTCATCTTGAAACGAGCATTTGACTGCCTCAATTTGCTCACCATAGTCAGAATCCGAGTCGAAATCTCCCATACCATCAGTATCCTCGATCAAAGGCATTTCCATACTTGATTTAACATGACTCTCCAATAAATTTCTACACATAGATCTCTCCATAGGATGGGCAGAGATACCCAATAACCCGTTAAAAGCGATTTTGGAATCTATTTCGGCCTCACTAATAGCAGCAACTGAATTGGAATTTATTTTGGCATCCTTTTCTACAAGATTTTTCTTCTTCTTTTTTCGGATTGTAACTCGACTCAAGTCCATTTGCAATGGGAGAACAACCTCCGGGTTCTCCTTCTGAGACATATCAGTAGAAGAAATTGGAGTTGAAAAATCATTAGCCATTAAACTAGACTTAGAACCCTTAGTGTCATCGTCCTTTTCTATTCTTGCTTCTTCAACTCTAGTATCTGAAGAGTTTGACATTCCCAACTCTGTGTCTAGCAAGTCATACGTGTTAACGTCACAAATGGAATTTTTCTTTGGTTTAAGTTTATCATCTTTCTTTCCCTTATTTTTCTTTTTTCTTCTAACGTATGTCCATTCCGGAGGTGTAGCAATCAACTCCAAAGCTCCACTGCCACTCCCTTTTCTAACTTTTTTTTGTTGAAGTTTCAGCCTCTGCAATTGAGTCTTTTGAAGCATGCATCTCTGGATTCTCTGCAGGCTTTTGAACCTCTGTAGTCTTCTTTTTCCCCCCATTAGAAGCTTCT
Organism: Papaver bracteatum; assembly: GCA_023529315.1. Classification (NCBI taxonomy): domain Eukaryota; kingdom Viridiplantae; phylum Streptophyta; class Magnoliopsida; order Ranunculales; family Papaveraceae; genus Papaver; species Papaver bracteatum. The sequence goes on along the minus strand of JAJJWX010003739.1, from coordinate 1,729,818 downwards.
TCTGTAGGTTTAACAGGGTTATTTTCATTGAAGTGCAATTCCGAATTCTTGGGCCTTTGGGAATGAGATTCAATAGGTTCCACTGTATCGTGTTGATTCTCATTATTGTCTTTGTTATTTCCATTGCTTGGACATTTCTCATTCACACCCATGCTTTCAACTTGCAGAGACTTGTTAACCTTCTTTGGGTTCCACCTTGATTTCATTTTCTTTGAACAATCCTTTGTTGTGTGCCCAAACACCATACAAACATCACAATTAGCTGGTTTCCATTGATACTCTACCGGAAGTTCAAGGGAAAACTTACCATCTAACACTAGGGGGATGCTAGCAGGGTATGAAAAGTCTAGATTTATTTCAACACAAACCCTAGCATAGGCTAATCTCTCTTGATTTAAAGTACAATCATCAGCATATAAGGGCTTTCCTAGATAGCTCGCAATCAAACCTAGTCCCTCATTATCCCACATATGCAGTGGTACCCCATAAATCATGACCCATAAAGGAACAGATTTGATCATGGAGATTGAATTTTCCAAAAGTTGAGACCAAGATCTCATAGTGAAGAGTTTACCTGATATGTGGATTGAACCAGTATCCAGTACAAGCCTTCTATCTTCCTCATCTTGGAAATCAAAAATAAATGCAGAATTATTATATAGCTTGATAGATACCTCTTTCTTGAAATTCCATTGCTTTCCAACCGCAAGTTGCACTGCTACAAAAGATGAACGTTTACCCATAAAAAAACCAACCACTCTGTTTTCACATTTTTTCAAACCTGCAATTAGATTCTCTGATTGAGCTTTCACTTGCAGTTTGCCGTCGATTTCAACCGGTGGAGTGAACTTCATAGGTTTGATTGAAGAAACAGCTCTAGGTTTTGGAAACAATCCTCTCCATTTTCCATTTGGATCCAAAGATAGCGGATGAAGAAGCTGATTTCTCCAAACTCTTATCACCTCCTTGAAACATTAATGTCTCCGAATTGTTATGATTTTGATTTGATTTTGGTGGGATTTGCTTATCAATTGCGACTCGGTGGTTTACTCCCATGTCTCTTTTAACACCATAAGATTCTTGAAGAGAAGGAAAATCAATTGGAATTGAGGTTGAATCTTTGCTTGTGACTAGATTTTGCATCAATCCCTTCTCTAAATCCGCAGAAGGATTAATCAACGGAGCCGCCATGAAGAGGAATTTTGGAAATTTTAGATCTGAAATCGCCTCAAAATCGCTTCCACGTCAGCGGACATTCTCTTTCCTCTGGAATAGTAATAATTATAAGCATGAAGATTCAATGTTCTTATTATCATTTCCTCTCATCTTTCTAGGGGTTTAAGGGTTTACTTATTAACTCTCTCAGTTGTAAATAGCTTTCAAAATGGCACTTTGGTGTACAATGGAGAGACCACCTGTGTCTTTAACGTCACTTTCAGCTGCTAATAATCTGCTTTCACAACTCAAATTTATCTTCTGCAATAACCTTCTATTTACATTTTTTCTCTGTTGCTCATTCTTCATAAAGTCATTTTCTTCAACTGACATTAATGTTTATCGAAGAAGACATCTGCTTGACAATGGCCTCGGAAGTACACCGCCCATGGGGTATATACATCAGCCAATTATTAAAAACATCTTTGTCTTTGTCTTCTTACCATGATTTTTCAGATTCCACATTCATTTTATGCAACCTGCTGAGACTTGCAGAAATCTAAGATCCTTTAGATGCCAGTACATATAGGGCATGCATACCCTGATGATACTATCTTTTCACCATTGCAATCTGGCATCAAAAATACTTATAAAGATTAAAAAAGTATTTTCGTTTTTTCATTTTTTACTTGTTTATTTATTTATCTCAAGTTGTGGCTCATGCAGGTGGAATAGCTGGAATCACTTTAATTGCAAAATTGATGAGATTATCGTTAGACAAACAGGTGACCAAATTTGGCTTGTTTCAGAATGTTTCTATACTTAGTAAACAGATCATCCTAATTTATCTTTTATTATGGGACCAATTACAGCTGATGCGTTAGTATCAACTGGTTTAGCCAAGCTTGGCTATGAATATGTTAACCTTGGTAAGATTATTAATATCATCATTTCAGTACGTGCAAATTCATTCTTGCATCTTAAATCCCACTATGTATAGTAACTTAATCCATCTTTTCATCAGATGATTGTTGGGCTGAATCTGCTCGTGACTCAGAGGTTGGTGTTTGTCACTTCCATTTTCATCCCCATATATCTTACATTCCGTGAACAATTGAATGTGCACGAATTATCGATTCATTTAAAATCCACGAAATTACATTTCAGGGTAATTTGGTTGCAAACAAGTCAACTTTCCCGTCAGGAATCAAGGCTCTTGCTGATTATGTTCACAGCAAAGGTCTTAAGCTAGGAATTTACGCGGATTCAGGGTACTTAAGTTTAAACATTAAAATCGGGTACTCTACAGGCGTAGTCAATCCTTTAATGTTGTTTCTTTTTTACTATATTGTGAATACCACCAAATAGAAATTTTGTCTCTGAAATTGAAGAGATGTATAATTCTTGCAAATTAGATGAGTGGGGTCCTTGCAATTAATGTGTGTATATTTCATTCGGGTCTGAAGCAAAACAAAAGTAGGGAGATTTGAAAAATGTAAATGAATTTTCCTTAAGCCGAGCAATCATCGATGGGATGTGCGAGATAATTTCTAAATCCTGCTTCCAGGCGGCGGACATGTACTGGAACAATGCCAGGTTCTCTTAATCATGAAGAACAAGACGCTAGAACTTTTGCTTCATGGGTATGGTTGCCTTTCCTTTTGATTATTATGGACTACGGAGTACTTATAAATGAACAGTTCTCTTGTTATAATTTAGTATGGCTATGTCCTCTACTGATGTCTGCAGTTAATTATATTCCATGTTACGTACACCTGCAGGGAATTGATTACTTGAAGTATGATAACTGTTTCAATGACGATATAAAGCCAACAATAAGGTTGTTAATCATAAAAGAAACTCATTTAGCTTACCTTTTCGAAACCAGTTAAGTTGATTTCCTGTCACTATTTATCTTGTGAACAGATACCCTATAATGAGCAGGGCTCTTAATAAGACAGGACGTCCCATATTCTTTTCTATATGCGAATGGTAATACAAAAAAAAAAAAAAATCATTTCGTGACAAGTTGTGTTTCCAGTATTACCCAACATGATGTTCAATGCTGTAACTTAGAATAATTTGTATCAGGGGAGATATGCACCCGGCTTTATGGGCTGGTGACTGGGGAAACAGTTGGAGAACTACTAATGACATTAGCAATTCTTGGATAAGGTCTGTAAGAAAGAATGAACAAATGATTTTCTTTTCAAATTCTTTGTTAAACTAACAAAAATTGTTTGTTGACCAGCATGCTTTATACAGCAGACATGAATGAAGTGTATGCTGATTATGCCAAGCCAGTGTTGGATATTTTCAATAACTTAGAAAATAAAACTATTTTCGTTTTTGGTTTGTCACTATGATGGGGAAGTGTTCCGTGTTGGATAAACACAATGGATGTTAGTTGGAGATGAAGGGACACCTCTAATAGGTGTGATGGTTCATAAAGGACACAACCATTCCCAACAGACACCTTATGTGTCTTTTGGAAGTGAAGAGGCATCTCCAATAGGCATGAATAACCCTATAAGTAGTGAATGAATTCTCCCATTCTAGAGAATGAATTCAACCTGTTTTCTCTCCATCTAAAGCATCATCAGAAATCTCTCTCATGTGTTCTTGGTTGGGTCAAGGGGTGCAAACCTTGAATCCAATTTCATGTTGTAGGGCTTTCATTGTATCCTGAAGGCATTATTTCACATACCTGTTGCAATCGCCAATTTATATTGGGAGGGTAGAAATAATCGTCTAAAAGAAATCACCCGAGCCTTGAAAGCTTTTTAGTACAACAACAATTTCTTTTAGTGTTATCATCCTCTGTTTTATACCCAAAATTTCCAACAGTTTTAGACGATTAATTCTCGACGATAGAGGATGAGATTTTGTTCCAACAAACACGTTTTCTTTTTGGAGAATTTTAGTCTCTAGGAGATACAAAGAGAGAGTTTTGGTTTAACACAAATTCTAAAAAAAAGGATATTTGATGTTACTAAGGGGAACAATCGGGTTTTGTTTTAGAACGACTAAAACTCCTTCCTTCGATCCATAAACAGTTACAAAATATATCAAATGGTTGTTGGTGTGGAGCATCTCGGAGTTAGAGAATGAAGAAGGAAAATCCATTGGGGAACGAATTCCAGCAACAACAATTCGAAGGTTTCCGTATCACTGAGTGTGCGATCTCTCGCTATTATTTTGGAAACGCCCATCAGATAAGTGATCTAATCTTGTTTTCTTTTTATAAAGAATTTTAAGATTGTATGCTAAATTAGGATTCTAGTGTGCGGGTACATATGAATTAGTATGATTAGACTAGTATCCTTGAAAAGGCATAAATATGAAAAAGCATCTTTTGTAAATGGACATCTTCACAAAAGGGGGGCTAAACTAAGTAGAAATTGAAAGTTCAGTGCAGAAAAACAATATAGCCTGAAAGTAATTTAATGGAACAAAGGACGCGGATAAATACATCTGCAGTGGGTCGGAAGAGAATGCTATTCGAAATTCCAAGAGAATGGTTCGGGACTGCTAGACACATTTGTTCCTATAAGAGCATATTTTACTCTTATCAAACTATGACTAACGATGAACTACAGATTCCGTTTAAGTAGTATCATTTTCCATGGTTGATCACGATAACTGCCATGTGAACGCATTGAATGGTAAGTTGGAATAACTTTGAATAAAATTTGGAGTAACCCCCGACAAAGAGGCTAAGTTTTTGTGCCATACGTAAATTTGGTCCTTGGATGAAGTATGGCCTGATCATCCATGGAGTCTTTTGTCGTTTCGGGAAGCCACATAGAAACCTTGTTGGTGGCTTCACAAAGTTACCAGTTAATGAAGAGAATACGGTGAAAAACCATGTTGTTCTCCCAACTAACACCAATTGGTTGAGTAAATTGTGTGAGTTGGAAACAGAGATGTGATTTTTCTAATCCTGGTTATGCCAAAGAAATCGTATAACCAAGGGAATATAAAATGAACACTTCATTGAGTTTGAAACTCGATGAATATCAGGATGAACATGGCACTGGTGTCTCTTACTGTGTGGGAGGAAATCTGGGTAATGATTGTATACGATTCATTCTCGACCTCTGGAAAATTGGTGATTCCCTTTTGTTTGCCACATGGCACATGCCATATTTACTGGATGACCAATCAGGTTCGGTGAAATGCAGTTAGCAAGGTTTCATGAAATTTGTGAATGGTCCATTTTGAATGGTTTTGATATGACACGAAGTCATGGAGTTTCATTGATGATTTTAATTAGAGTCATCCTTTTCACAAAGAAATGAAACGTCTTGAACTATTCAGTGGGCAGTTAGGTCCTTGAGTCTCTCTTGAATACGGATGGATCAAGAGAGCGGAGAAAGGAAAAATGAGATGGAGAAAATGGACCCGGTGTTATCATTACATTTGAGTAATTTGAACGGTACCAATATGCATGGCACTAGGCAATTAGGGTCCGTTGATGATCTGTGATCTCACTGGAAGGGATTACTGGTTTCGATGGATCGAAAGGAAAGTGGAATACCGGTGAATATGTAACATATTGGAAGATTGGGCGCGCGACCAAATATCCAACGATGAGGTGTTACGATGTTACCGATGCATAAATTATGAACATTTGCATTACATAATGTAGAATGTTAAATAGACATTGTCTATGTTTTTTTTTTTTTTGGGTATGAATTTGTAGAGGATTGGGCATGAGTAAAAGAGTTACTCATCAAGGTATTATATTTGTTGAGATAGCAAATATATAAGTTGCCTACAAATTTTCTATGCCTCTAGTGTATGCAAGTCTATAATGACTTCTTGTGAATTAACCGTAAATGTTAATTAGGATCACTAGAGAAGTTACAATTATTTTGTAAAATCAAAGAGGAACATTTTTAATAATGTTTTCAGAATTGATTGCATGAGTAGATGCAATTAAATGAGGAGGAATGGCTTAGAACTTAATTTGTAGAGATCCCATTTTTGGAAGAAGCCATCTCAAGCGGTCTTGATTAATTGTGAATCAGGATATGATCTATAACGTCTTTAACAAGACTTATAATGAAAAGTCAAGACATACAAGTCTTAGACAAGGAACGGTAAGTCAATTACTCAAGAAAGGAGTAATTGCAGTTAACCATTGAAACGGAGAAAAGCTTGGTAGACCTACTTATTAAGAGTCTCCCAAAGAAATTAATTTCAATGAAGTATATAGAAATGGGACTAAGGTCTGTGAAGGAAGGTTGATCTCCCATAGCAGAAACCCAACCTATGTTTTGAAAAAGATAAACAAGGTTCAATGTGGTACCAACAAGTTATGGTCAGTAGATTATGGAGCACTAACATAAAACTTCCCATTTCAAGTTAGTGCTGGTTTTTCTGCAAGAAAATAGGATGGATGTAAATCCTTAATGAGTCTGTGATTAGTAAAAGGTGTCTCGCAGAAACACCTTCGAGACTTACCTATATGAGTATGGAAATGTGGGCCGTTTCCTAAGAGAAGAAGACCGTTCTCTAAAGAAGACTCATGAATAAGGATATAAGCACAAGGCCTTTATAGTGCTTGGCTACAGAACACATGATTTATGGAATCAATATGTGTGGAGACTCCGGTTTTATCATAAGGGATACTTGGTTCAAGACTAGTTTCACCATAGAATCTCGATAAGGCTTTGAGTTTCTTACACTAAGTGAAGGTTCAAACCCAGAAGGTACCTATCATTTATGTATTGATTTCAGCGATGATGCTTAGTCCCAATTGTACTTGAACTACGTTGGTTTGATCCCACTCGGGTACGTAGGCAGTCACTTGAGTGATGCAGCCACTCCGGTTTTATAAGTTTTATTTTATTTTATGTTTTTTGGTTTTTGAAAATAGGGGGAGATTGTTGGATATTTTCAATAACTTAGAAAATAAAACTGTTTTCGTTTTTGGTTTGTCACTATGATGGGGAAGTGTTCTGTGTTGGATAAACACAATGGATGTTAGTTGGAGATGAAGGGACACCTCTAATAGGTGTGATGGTTCATAAAGGACACAACCATTCCCAACAGACACCTTATGTGTCTTTTGGAAGTGAAGAGGCATCTCCAATAGGCATGAATAACCCTATAAGTAGTGAAGGAATTCTCCCATTCTAGAGAATGAATTCAACCTGTTTTCTCTCCATCTAAAGCATCATCAGAAATCTCTCTCATGTGTTCTTGGTTGGGTCAAGGGGTGCAAACCTTGAATCCAATTTCCTGTTGTAGGGATTTCATTGTATCCTGAAGGCATTATTTCGCATACCACATTGCAATCGCCAATTTATATTGGGAGGGTAGAAATAATCGTCTAAAAGAAATCACCCGAGCCTTGAAAGCTTTTGAGTACAACAACAATTTCTTTTAGTGTTATCATCCTCTGTTTTATACCCAAAATTTCCAACAGCCAGGAGGTTGGAATGGTTAGTTTTCTCTTAACATCTTACACCGTTAAACGAGTACATTGATGTTTTGACAGGTTATGATTGGTTGAATATTTGTGATATCAATAGATCCGGATATGCTCGAAGTAGGAAATAGAGGAATGAAGTTTAGTGAGTATGTGGTGCATTTCAGCATTTGGGCGATTTCTAAGGTACAGAGATATATATTGTTATATGTTTCTCTCCGATTTCTTTGCAATCAACTTTGTATTAATGGATGAACGTTGCACTTGTATGCAGGCACCCCTTCTCCTTGGATGTGATATACGAAACACCACAACTGAGACCATGGTGATAATTGGCAATAAAGAGGTCATTGATGTTAATCAAGGTATATTTTAAAAGAACTAATTAAGCACTGGCTTATCTAGGCAATTTAGTTCTTTGTTACATGAATGATATGGTGTTGAATATTCATTGTGAGTAGATCTGCTGGGTAAACAAGCAAAGAAGGTCAGAATGCAGGGACAACGAACGGTAAACGCGTAATTTCCGTGCGACCATTTTCATGTCAACGACACTTTTAATGAATATCTTCTTTTACATTTCATATGGATATGGTTCTACAGATATGGGCTGGTCCGCTGTCTGGCAACAAAGTTGTTGTACTTTTCGTTAATCAAAGTCCACGGCCTACATCCATGACTGCCCATTGGGATGACATTGGTATTCCAAACAATACTGTGGTAGAAGCAAGAGATCTTTGGAAGGTGCACATTGTTTCCAGTTTCTTGTTTGTTCTCCTATTATATGCTATGCTTATGATGTTTGTATATGCTATATCCTAAGGCATGCAGCAAAGAATATATGTAGAAGTTACATATAAATCTTAAAACTTACTTTTGATTTAAAACTGAATTTAATTTGAGACAGCAAAACAGTACACTGATAAAAATAGCATTCCAATAACAATAAATTTTCGTACACAAGTTCACTAGATTGAACTCATCAAAGCTAGCAGTAATTTAATTCAGAATTAAATGACGCCAAAATCAGAAGTAAAGTAGCAGCATATCTATCTACTGGGATTGTGACATAGGCCACTCAAAACTTCACTCAAATGCTTGTTGATCCTAATCATATATGTACTATGTGTGGTTTTATGATCATTATCTTTTTATATGATTACTTACATCACATCTTCTGTTTTTTTCTTACATGTAGCATCAAACTCTGGAGACTAACTTCAGTGATAAATTGACAACGTCAAGCATAACCCCACATTCATGTATGATGTTCATATTGAAGCCTATACCTTGAGAACTTGTACTGCCTCTGCCTGATGAGTGCATAGAGACAACTAACAAGATCACATCTCGAACAAAAAGGAAGATCAAAGTGACACCTGAAGAAGTTTAACTAGGTCAGTAAGTTGAGTTGTAGACTCCCTTAATTAGTACTAGTTTACAGCTATCGTTGGCAGAATTTGCTGCTTTACACAAGTTTTAGTAATTTAGAAGTTTTCTATCATTTAGAGGCGTAATTGCCAAAAATAGGACATATTTGGATGTGTCTTTCAAAAATATCATAAATGTAAATTAATACACGAATATGGGTTTGTGTATCATTTTTACCCCTAACAAATAACTTTATTACAGCTTTATCCTAAAAATTAGTGGACTTTTTTTTTTTGTTATTGTTTTCAAATATTATCATGGATAAATAAATTGGTTAAGGATAATGCCTTACGTGAGTAAGAATGCGAATGAGACCAAAACTATACTTAGTAATAATAACAAAATGTATATAGTTAAAATATTAACTAATCTTTCTTTGTAAAAAAGGTGTTTATTATGTTTTTTATTTTTTTTTGCCCGTTGAATAACTTTTGGTTTTTGTGTGGCTACATTTATAAAAATTGATTATCTTGTATCTAATTTTTTTTATAACTTTAATTAAATCCTAATTTTTATTTTAGCAAAAATAAAAATAAAAAAAGTATTTTGTTTATTGTTAAAGTCCGGACATTTAACTGGACCTTTTAAGATTATTTAAAAGTACTATAATTGGAATTCATTTTTAAAAACATAGGTCAAAAAGGTTCGGACTTTTTCTTGCTAAAGTCTGGACCTTTTAAAAATCTCAAATATGAGTTGCCACATAAGGGCCACATAAGTGCGGGAAGGTCCAGAGCATAGATCTAGAATCCGGACCTTAGGTGCCAGATAAGCACCATGTGGGTTAAGGAAGGTCCTGATTTTTAAACTTAATTTCCGGACCATACCATGTACGTCATCAATCCACTACTATCGTTTAATTTATTTATTCTTACATCTCTATTACACTTGTTTTCTCTTTACCCTAAGGTCCACAAAAATTTGCATTTCACGTCTTAGTTTTTCGTTCTTATTTCCCTTTTCCCTTTTTTCGTCGGAGAAGTATACCAGCAGTCAAACCCTACCACCTCCATCACCTCATTTCCCTTCTTATTCATCTTCTTGTTCTTCTTGTGTTATTCTCCTTCTTCAGAAGAGTTAAAAGTTTTCCAGTACAGGTATATGGAACTAACAATAAGATAATAATTTTTTATAGACATTCGCAGAGTCGGTTGGCGATTGGTATTTTGAGACAAAGTTAACCAAGTTGGTTAACTGTGCATAACCATGACTTAATAGCTACGACTGCCTTATTCCATAAAATGGAAGCTGAAATAACTTCTTGGCCACACACCATCAGAAGTACTTGCTGGAGCCGTTCTTGGAATTTTGGTAGCTTTCTTTTTTTGCTAAGTTTGCTTGACATAAACTTAAGTTTCCAAGGTTACTGAAGAGCTAGAACTATTGATGCGACAGTTCTTCGGCGAGAACCTTTCATGTTTCCACCTTTTCCTATGTAATGCTTGCGAAACTTCTTTGCTCTTTAATTAATTCATGCATTAAAAATCTCATGTACTTGCGACTCTCCCTATATTTGAACTATTCGGGGTTGTAAAGAGCTAAAAATATATACTAAAACTAATTTGTTATGCAGTACCATGTACCTTGCCTACCTATGTCTTGGAGAGCACATGTAGGTCAAATTCGTTTATTTTACATTGTAAAAGATCAGACTAGCAAGTAAAAGAAACTGAAAAACTATAAGAGAAAAAGCATATGGAATGCCAGTAGCTTTAACTTCCATAGCAGTTGGAGCCCAAATCTTCTTGATCAGTACCAGAGGACATTCATTATACTAGACATAATTCGCATACATGAAACGGGAGATGGGAGAAGATGACAAGGACCTAAAATTCCATTCCGGTCCAATATTTTCCAATAAAAAGCCATATGCTTATGTTTATTCAAACTTAATACAGAAAGATCGGGTCACTAAATAATCTCTACCTTTCACTAAATAACCAATTCAGTAACTACGACGCTACAATATTCTTTCGTGTAAAATTTATTTCTAACCCATTAAAGCAGACCAGCAATTCGAGCACTTCTTCTCTTCAGTGTTTCCGAAGCACCTAACTATTTCTTGGGCCTCTGGATCTCACTACCATGGACATACACCTTCCTCTCTTGTTTACGCCTTGGCACTGCAACCATTGGTGGATTGACTTTGCACCTTGACTTGTTTAAATCTGAGGGATAGGCATTTCATTTATACAACCAGCTACCAGCATATAGCGCTTGTCAACATACCTAAAAATAATAAAACAATGTAGGTGGTTAGGATATAAAGAAATACAGAATAAACATGAAATATGGAGGTAAGACTGTCTTACTTATGCTCTTCCTCGGGTTGTGCTTTCCTAATCACAGCATATCCTTGTTGACAGGGTACGCATGTAGTTTTCCATGATCCACAGCAGCATTGTCTCTTTGATAAATCAACTTTCCAAATGGATTCCTTGTTAGCATTCCAATGCCCACCATACATTCACGCCAATCCGAAGAAGAAAATAATCTTTTTCACCATATTTGTCTCTCAATTTGTTTAGCTTTCCTGCTGCTCTAGGAACTAAAGCTTCAGATTCCCATTGTTTTCCAATATATTGCCTACGCAAAAATAAACTGTTAAGCTTTTTTTCAAACTCTATGACCCAGAGGCACACGGGCAAACAATTCAGGTCAATAGTCCACTGGTTAAAGGACTCGCTGAAAATATTTGAAACATATGACAACAAGAACTGTTGTCAAACTTGTGTCTAGCCCATGTGCACTGGTCAATGGTGTCCAACCATGTCTTTCCTTTCCCATTTAAGGCTACCAACTCCACCATCGCATCTTTAATTAAATTCCTTTTCAGTATAAGCTTTTGCAGCTTTATATTCTAAATTGTAGTCTGCAATCCGAAAAGTTTGTAGACATATATCACGCATTTCCTCGTACAAATGCCTTAAGCAAACTCTGTGGGAAACATTCTTAAAGTTCAACTTAACAGTAGTATCAACGCCAGTAAAAACAACATGCGATGTCGCATAAGACTAATCCAAAATACATGAATTTACTTAATAAAGTATGTAAAGTATACAATGTCTTACCTTTCTGAAAGTCTGGAAAAAAGGTCAGTGGCTGCTTCTTATAGATCTTTTTCAGACTTTGGGCAATGATGCTAAGAAAATCGTTCCATGTTTCAAAGCATTCCTTCCTGCAGAAGTAGATGGCAACAGGGTGCATGCAATTGTCACCATCCACCGACGTAGCAGCCAAAACTGCACCACCATACTTTCCCTTTAAGGGAGACCCATCTAGTGCAATGACGCCGCTGCAACCAGCCTCGAAGCCATCGAGACATTCCTTATATGCAATTAAAAGGCCTTCAAACTCGTGAGTATTTTTATTTCTCCTGTAAGTAACAATGCTACCCAGATTTACAACTCCGATTTTGCGGCATAGCTCGGGTACTGACCTGAGATCAAACATTTCAGCAAAAAAAAAGTATTGCATTAACAACATACGTACATATCAATGACTGCAAGAGCTTAAAACTGACCACACATATAAGGAATAAAAAAATATACCTAAATCTATCTTCGTATGATCCATGCATTTTCTCAAGGCATATGTGTCTTGCACGACGTGCACTTTTATAAGAGATTCTCACCTGTTCCTCCCAGAAGATTTTTTTTCTTGATTGTTGATGCCTTTACGTCCATGTTGTGAGATTTCATGTAAGGAATGATTTTCCCCGACACCCATTCTACAAGAGTATGCGTCTTATTACTAAACCAAGACCAAAATCTCACTAATCTAGTACTTATTGGAAATCCCTAAAATACTAAACAAATAGACAAAAATAAGTCCATAGCAGGAAACCAGCATGAATAACGAAGGAAACCCTAACATATGAAAAAAACTAAACTTAGCATAAAGATTAAATTTTGGAAGACAAACAACAAGGTTAAGAGATTTACCTGTGAAGGAGAACCGATTAGAATAAAGAAATGAAATTGAGACCGATTTAGAGAGGAGAATGACAGAGAGAGGCAAGGGAATCTCATTTAATGAAAATTAATTAGAGGGGAAAGTGACAGAGAGGCAAGGGGTTCTCAATTAATGAAAATAAACCTAGTTTTAGGCATAACTTCCGTGATCTAAACAGAGAGAACTGAGCCGTTTGATAGAAATATAATTACGGCAGGGATATCAATTTATCTGGTCATACAGATTGCGATTCGTGTGCCAAATCTTTTTCTTTTTTTGTTGTTTAATCATAAGATATTTATAATGTAGGATTACAATTAATCTTGAGGATTAGCATCCGGTAAGAAACTAGTTGGAAGCCTAGCAACAAGCTGAGCACCAACTCCTTTTTGAATAACTACACCCAACTTATGGAAAAGAAATTCCCAAACTCGAACATTAGGATCATGGCTAGCAATATAATTGTGTAGACGTTTTAAAAATTCTATAACATCATCCCCCAACTCTCCTAAGGTGGTAAAAGCAAGCGCTCTAAAACCGTAGCCTTGATATGTACACTTCTCCAAATATTTAGCATTCTTGCGAGTAACAAATGTTCTTAATGGCCGAGCACGAGACAAAGGAACGAACCCCACCACCGGTGAAAGGTGAAACACCAGTCACATCGAAACACACGTCACGTCCATCGTCCCAATTATATACAAATATATCAGCCGGTCTCAGGGCCGTGCCATTATTCGCAAGCAACCCCAAATCAACTTCCCTCCTAGCTGGAACCCATGCACGACGACAAGGTAGAAAATTGGATCCGTGCGACTCTGACAAAACCAAATATCATACATCCTTAATTTTAGATCCTACGGTCATACTTGATCATAACATATCTTAAATAATTTTATATTACTTTGCCAAATCCAGATAATTATATTTTTATTAGATATAATTTTTGTATATTTTTCTAAATAACTCATATTTCTTAATATTCCACATTATTGATCCGAATCATTTTCTATCGTATATATTTGTACATCAAGGTATGTCTAAAAAATATGAGGACTATGATGAAATATTTTGGTCTATGTTAGTAGATTTAGACTTTCATGGTAGATTATGACTAATCGAAGATACCATCAAATACATTTTGGTTGACATTTAGAGTTCAAGTATAATGTTTGATTATATATATTAAAGTGTATATTGGTCCATATTAACAGATTTGGACCTTCGTCATAGATTCTAATTAGCCGAAGATGTAATCGAGTAGATTTGGGTTGAAATTTAGAATTCGAGTATAAATTCCGATTAATCGAAGATGACATGAAGTATATTTTTGGTCCACATTAGTATATTCAAACTTTCTTCGTAGATTTTGACTAAGTCGAAGATCCATCAAATACATATTGGTTGACATTTAGAGTTCAAGTATAAAGTTCGGTTATATATATTTTAAAGTGTATATTGATCAACATTAACATATTTGGACCTTCATCATAGATTCTTATTAGTCAAAGATTTAATCAAGTAGGTTTCGGTTGAAATTTAGAATTCGAGTATAAATTACAATTAATCGATGATGACATGAAGTATATTTTGGTCCCACATTAGTAGATTTAGACTTTCTTCGTAGATTCTGACTAAGTCGAAGATCCATCAAATCCAGTTGGTTGACATGTAGAGTTAAACAATAAAGTTCAGTTATATACTATATATCTTAAAGTGTATATTGGGAGACATTAACAGATTTGGCCCTTCGTCATAGATTCTAATTAGTTAAAGATTTAATCAAATAGGTTTCGGTTGAAATTTAGAATTCAAGTATAAATTTTGATTAATCGAAGATGTCATGAAGTATATTTCGGTCCACATTAGTAAATTTAGACTTTCTCCGTATATTCTGGCTAAATCGAAGATCCATCAAATACATTTTGGTCGACATTTAGAGTTCAAGTATAAAGTTCGGTTATAAATATCTTAAAGTGTATATTGGTCAACTTTAAAAGATTTGGACCTTCGTCATAGATTCTAATTAGTCAAAGATTTAATCAAGTCGGTTTCGATTGAAATTTAGAATTCGAGTATAAACTCCGATTAATGGAAGATGTCATGAAGTATATTTTTGTCCACATTAGTAGATTTATACTTTCTCCATAAATTCTGACTAAATCGAAGATCCGGAAAATACATTTTGGTTGACATTTAGAGTTCAAGTGTAAAGTTCGCTTATATATATCTTAAAGTGTATATTTTTCAACATGAACAACTTTGGACCTTCGGCATAGATTCTAATTAGTCAAAGATTTAATCAAGTAGGTTTCGGTTGAAATTTAGAATTCAAGTATAAGTTCTGATCAATCGAAGATGAAATGAAGTATATTTTTGGATTTAGACTTTCGCCGCAGATTCTGACTAGTCGAAGATACCATCAAATACATTATGGTTGACACTTAGTGTTCTAATTAGTCGAAGTTGTGATCAAGTACATTTTTCTAAGTCAAAATATTTACCAGAGTTCTAAACCTATTATATTATCCATAATGAGATCTTACACTAAGTCAAAATCTTTACATAAACCTTAAATTTACCTTCACTGGACTTTGAAATTTCGTTTAATCAAATGACAATGTAAATTATCAAATTTATTTCTTATTTATCTAATTCATTCTTATATATTATTCAAGTTTATGAATCTAGTTCGATTGCATGTCAAAACTATAATCCTTACACAAGTTTTTAATCTTTAGACTTCCTGTTAGAATTATGATTGACCTCGGGGATAATTATCAAATTCATACATAATTAAAATAGTTATACGAATATTCAATCTCTAATGTCAAAATTTCATTCGTATAAGTTCATCTTTGGAACTCAATTTTTTTTTTATTTACCGAGATAATCTACATACATTATTCCACAAATCCATTTCGATTATTCAGATTCATCCTTATAAAGGAGGTTGATCATAAAACCCATTGCACTTATTCGTTTTAACATAACGTGAACCACGCATGCTTCTCACACACTTATGTCAATCCGTATGAGAGTCCAAGACCAAATCTCTACCATTCATAAATTTCCTTGATCTGTATGCCTATACTCATCTACTTTCCAAAATAAAATAAAATTATACAAAACCCTAAATCTCAATTAAATTGAATACCTCTTTAATTCATCAAAAGATCAATCAATTTTTTAGTTTAATTTTCAATTTTTGTTCTTGATTTTACCCATTAGGAAATCCTTGATTTGGTGTAGTGCAATGCCATTTCAATTTGATACAGATATAATGTACTCCCTCCATTTCAAAAAGACTGTCCGGTTTGACTATGTCAAAATATTAAGGAGACCCTAGTATTTACTTGACTACCCTTAGTTACTTACCTATTTTATTTTAATTAAAACGGTAGAAATAAAAACTACATAAAATTATTAGGAGGATTATAAATACGAAATATAAAAGGAAAATTAAAATATATTAAATTTATGGAGTATAAACTTTATATGGAGTTTAATTCTTGAGTCAAATACATATTCTCGTAAAAGGAATGAAGGATATATATTTGTTTCCTTAATTATATATATATTTTTTAATATATTTATTCGAGTCTTGTTAAAAATAAATTTATGAATATAAAAAATTTAAGGGTATATTAGAGAGTTTATTGGAAAAATATGACTATAAATAAAAATTAGAAAAATTTTTGAGACAGACCAAAATGGAATAGAGGACCGCCATTTTGAAACAGAGGGAGTATATATAAAAATCTGTAAAATATGATATCACAAATTTAAAGAAAATAATATAATCAGCAATTTTGATAAAAGAATAATGATAAACTTTCTATAAGTATTGAAAATAGAATTGGCGATATTATAGGCAATTCAGCAATTAAAAAAAGCTGCAGATTAATTTTCTTTGGAACCGTTTTTAGTTTATAGAATTGGTAACCAGTATGCATGTTGCATGGAGACAACTGGTCAATACCTATCCAGGCATACTGCACCCAAAATACTACTCAAGGATCCAACATTCTTCATACCACTAATCACATGAAACCTGCACAAAGAATTATCACATTATCTTAAATGAGACAGTCTAACGTAAAAGAAAAGAGCTAATTATTCAGTGATTGTTCCATTCACCTCTATGAATTTTTTCTTGAACCGCTGCAAAGCAATTTCACAACGAAATCGAGGAGTTTTACTTTGTTCGATTTTTTGGAAAGAAATATCCCTAATCATATGCTCAATAAACTTGATGGCAAAGACACCACAAGAGGACATGCAACATGGATATGATCAAAAATATTATTCATTTTCTACTTGGATCGCTTACTTACTCAAAAGTTGTATGCCCGCAAATTTATGTTTATTTAAAAAAAAATGATAACAACTAAACAAAGAAGAAAACAAACAGGAATTTCAAGTAAATAGTTACCCATCTTTTTGCTTAGGAAGTTTCTTGAAAAATTCATAATTCCATTCACCAAAACCCGTCACACCTCGCAAATGCTCAAGAAGAAGCTATTAAGCTCAATTTACTCTTACCAGTACGAGGTGGTATCATGAAATCATAAATTTTAATATTCCTTTCTACCACTATACTCAAGAAGAAGCTATTAAGCTCAATTTCCTCTTACCAGTACGAGATGGTATCATGGAATCATAAATTTTAATATTCCTTTCTACCACTTCTATGAGCTACCCAGTGAGTCTTTTTAAAATTAGGCACATCATAGACTTTAGAAACCTCATCACAAGGTCGAAGGAGAGCGTCATCATATTTCAGATCTTTTCCAAGTATGATTTTTTCCATCACTTTGTCGTTGTTCTCAAGAATTTTCTGTTCCACAACAGCGACGCTAAGTCATAATTGATTACGTTAAGTCATAATACAAAAAGTAAGAAATTTAACCCAAGGTGACTATTTTACACAACCATACTTGCATATACGTTTCGAAGTATGTCCATGTACAATTTTCCCAAGTAAAGTACTTAGACTTGTGCAACAGGTACAATGTTTTGTTAATAACCTGCAGGAGAACCCTAAAGCGATAAGTTCACCCATCCTTGAAAATTTTCATTATTTAATTTCACCGGCAATATCAATATGATGCAATTTACTTACCTCATCACCTAGCCACCCAGATGGATCCAGTAGTCTAGATAAGTCTCCACAGTTCACTAATGATGTACCAGTATCATTATAATGTTCTCCATGAATCTTTATGATTTCTTGGAACCTCTCAAGGAATACCCATAACTTGGCACCTATGACAATAGTTTTGAGTTAGTAATGATCTGAAGAATAGTAGTTCTGGTTAGCAAACAACGTAATGCATTATAGTTGACATACAACACCACTATTCATTTTTTTATTAAAATTAAGCAGTCGTAAATTTGAACTACACTCCTTGCTAAAGCCTGGTAGTACTCCAGTAGTCCAGTTTCAAATACAACTCCCATCACTATTATCCATGAACTGACCATCTAAATTAGGAAAAAGTAGGAAATAAAAAAAGGATACCAAAAACACAAACCAACTTAAGTTATTTAAATTGGTTGTCATCTGAATGGGATGATAAAAAACAAACTTTGACATTCTGTCATTTCATTTACTTGTGTATCTAGTGATTTAAAACCAAATTAGAGTTTAACAACTAACAATTAGTTTCGCACTAAAAAAGTCCAATTTCAATTACCAATTTGAAATATCTAAATCCATTTCACACCCATGAATACTCAGATTATTACTATCAGCTATTAAAATGTGCATCAAACATAAAATTAATTTTTAATCAATTGAAATCATCAAAAGTAAAACTAAATGATCAATCAACAACAAAAATGGCCAAATCAATTGAAACAAACTGGTACTATCACTTATCAACACATGCATCAAACAGAAAAGTAATTCTATAATCATTTAAAAACTGAAATCATCAAAAGAAAAATTAAAAGATCAATCAACAACAACAATGGCAAAATCACTTGAAACAAAAACAGAAAAAGAGTGAAAATGAAATCATTGAAAAAAAGTGAAAATGCTACAAACACAATTAACATACATAGAACAACTTGAGAAAATTGGAAAAGACACAATATAAATTGCAGTGCATCAAAATGAGTTTGCCAGAATTTTAAAGTAACACAGAGTTCACTGGGAAATTTTCTCAAACAGTTAGCATACCTAGTTTTCAAACACCAATAAACTGATGATAAATCCATCTCCGTAACTCAATAAACCCTAGATTTCGAACACCAAACAATATTTTAAACCCTAGTTTCACAATACAAAGAAATCAACAAACTCTAGTGTAAAACCATACAAATTAGTAAAGCCTAGTTTTGAAAAAAGTATTAAAGAATCGTACCTCAAATTGGGTTAGTAGCAGCAAGAGAAACGTGATAGTTCTACATAAATTACTTGAGATTTTGATCTCCTTTTTCTTCAACTGATCCGCTTGATTAACGCTATTTTAGAAGTTTGAAACGGCCGGGCTTCAAAATTAGTTATCTCTTCATCGTTTAAATAACTATTTCATCCAACGAGGCAAATTGATCGTAATATAGATGAACGTGACTATGCAACCCAAACGTGACAATGCACAAAAAGTCAGGACCTTAATGGTGTTATCGTAAATAATTACTAACATTTATCTATATTAGTCCATAAAATCTATGTTTGTGTAATAATTTATAAAGACGATATTTTTGGAATTTTTTTTCAAAAAGACCCTATTTTCGATAATTAAAACTCATTATTTAGAGGTTTCTTTCAAATTGAGCATTAGTGGTCTTGAAAACTTGTTTATTACAAGATTTATGTAGGATGTATTCCTACAAAAAAATTACAGATTCATGAGTACATTCTAAGCTCTATTACTTTTTTCTGAGTTTGACTTCGTTTTCTCAAGTTAAAATTAAGTTCTGCTTTAATTTTATTTTGAATTTCTATTGTTTTCATTCAGATAAGCATTAGTAGACCTACAACAAGGAGAGAAGAATCTCAATTAAAACAGTTTCCAAAAGTTTTGTTGGGTATAACTTATTTCTCAAATGCCGCTACAAATGTTATGGGGTTACTGAATCAATATAAAACAAATCAAATCCTAGAATTGGTAATCCCTGCGGTAACCTTTGTGCACTTGGGTGGTTGGAATATTTCCCAGTGACTGTAAACACATCTGTGTCATTGGCATTGAGATCTCCCAAGAAGAAGCTCTTTTTTTCTATAGAAAAACTTAGGCCAAACAGGACCTAAGGCCGGTACAGATCGTTGGCATTGTTTCTGCTGCTAGTCCTGCCAACATTGTTCTTACAATACAACGCAATATTAAGAGTATCTAAATTTTGAAGTCTATGAATAATTTTAAGATTAATTAGAACAAAAGTAACTAGATTAATTCTGGTGACATTGTCTTCTTCTTCAGTGTCTAAAGTTTCATGATAGCTCAGATTGAATCTCCCCTTGACAGCTTTGTGATAAAGTAGCTTAAATCGGACCAGGATTTCCATAGATTCATCTTGTATCTCTATATTGGTGTGTTGCATATCCTTGGCCCATTGAAGAGATAGATCTGCTCCTCATGTTGCTCCCCAAGATCCAGAGTGGCTTGGGTGTCCTCTGTATCGATAGGATTTCCTGCAAAATCCATAAAAGTTAGTGCAGAAAAATATATCAATATTTTAGGGTCTTGTAGCATGCAAATCTTTATGATTAATCCATAGTCCACTCTGGGGTATTGGTCCAAAGAGTAAGGAGCAATGTTATTCTTCTCTGTTTTTACCAGTTCTCCAGTGTTCAGAGGGATAATATTCATAATATGAGTTGGTAAATGATGAATTATGTTATGATCACATAAGTGTTGCATGATGTAGTTGGAGGTTTGTTTGGAATTTGGCTGAATGTGACTGAAGATCAAATCACATCTAGCCTTCCAGATGAACCAGCAAGTAATAGCATAGATGTTGTTGTTTGTGCTGGTAACTCCAGACAGAAACCAATAATTTAGCCAGTCCATGAAGTTTGTTGTGTTATCAAACTGGCCATGAGAGGTGCCAATGATTTCATGCCAGACAGTAGTGGTAGCAGGACAGTTTAGAAACATGTGTGTCATGGTTTCCTCCCCACTCTTGCATATTTGGCATATAAGATCTATGTACTGCAGTATGCTGGATGTTTTAGCATTTGTATGAAGGATTTCATGAGATCATTTCCAAATAAATATCTTAATTACTGGAGCTATATCCATATTCCAGATTGCTCCCCAATTTCTTGTTATAGTATCATTCTTGTATAAGTTATCCATCTTGGCTTTGTAGGGTGACTTGACTGAGAATTTTCCGGAATCATTCTGATTCCACTGGATCTTGTCTTCCTCTCTAGGATGGGTATCTAGAGTTAGAATATCCTGAGCAGTGTCGGGGTTCAAGTATTTTTGAACCAGAGTATGGTCCCAGTTTCCATTAGGTATAAGAAGGTTTGCAACTGTTTCAATGAAATATAGGCAGTGTGGTGGTTTACTGAGTCTTGAGTGGATACTTGGGATCCATATATCATCCCAAATTTTGATCTTCCTCCAATTTCCAATTCTCCAAGTACAATGTTGTTGGATGTTGCTGATGCCTTCCTAAATGCCTTTCCAAATCCAGGAATCTCCATCTTTCGGCTTAGTATCCATGTTAAGGACATTCATGCCAAATAGATATTTTGCATGCATAAGTTGGTACCAGAGAGATTCCTTATCCTGCTCTAGTATCTAGCCAATTTTGGTGATTATAAAGCTATTGAAGAGTTCCATATTCATGAAACCCAAACCTCCCAGTTCTTTGGGTTTGCAGGTTGCAGTCCAGGCTTTTGGGTAGTAATCTTTGGGGTTTTCTAAACTTTTCCCCCAGAAGAAATCCCTATGAAGTTTGTTGAGGTCCTGGCAAGTTTGTTTTGGAATCCTGAAGTAGTTCATCTGGTAAATAATAGATGTAGAAGTAACAGATTTGATAATAACTTCCCTCCCTGCTGGATTAAGGGGAATATTTTTCCAACTGGAGAGCCTTATCATTAGCTTGTCAACACCAGGCTTGAAAGACTTGATTTTGCTTCTGTGAGTAAAGAGAGGTGAGCCAAAATACTTGTCATCCGGTTGGAGCACTTGAACACCCATAATTTTGCTAATGGCAGGGATGAGGTTTGGGTTAGTGTTCTAAATGAAGAAGACTCCAGATTTGTTGAAGTTTATTATCTGGCCAGAAGTTTCCCCAAATATATTTAGAATATCCATAATTTTATGTTCTTCAATCTTGTTGGCTTTGCAAAAGACCATACAGTCATCAGCAAAAAAGAAGATGGTTGATGGAAGGTGCAGTCTTGCATATCTTGATTCCAGTTATGAGGCCTAGTTCCTCAGCATGAATGAGGGTTCTAAAGAGAGTTTCCATGCAAAAAATGAACATATATATAGATAGAGGATCTCCTTGTATTAGGCCCCTAGAGGGTTTGAAGAAAGTATCTGGAGAACAATTAATAAGGACAGCTGAGGTAAAACCGATCAAAAAAAAAAAAGGACAACTGAGGTAGTGGTGGATATGAACTGCTGAATTTTGTTATACCACTGATCATTGAAGCCAATCTTCTTCATAATGGTTATTATAAAGGTCCAATCCACTCTGTCAAAAGCTTTTGCCATGTCAATTTTGATGCTCATACTTCCATTGTCACCTTACTTTCCTCTCTTTGTCCTCATAGTGTGAATGATATCATGGGCAATGACAATGTTATCTGAGATTTGTCTACCTGGTATGAAATCAGATTGGTATATGGATATGATCTTATTGAGGTAAGGTTTCATTCTCTAGGCTATGAGTTTGGAGATAATTTTATAGGTTGTATTGCAAAGGCTGATAGGTCTAAAGTGACTTGGATAAGATGGGTTGTTAACTTTAGGAATAAGAGAGATGAAAGTGGAATTCATTTCTTTAAGTAAGTGCCCATAAGTGAAGAAGTGTTGAACCATTTTAACAATGTCATTTCCCAGCAGCTCCTAGTTGGCTTGAAAGAAATTGGAGGAAAGCCATCAGGGCCTGGGGATTTGTCACTTGCCATACTGAACAGTATGGACTTAATCTCATTTTAATATGGAGTTCTATTAAGAATATTATTGTCAGAAGTGGTTATAGTAGTGCGTATGAGGTTGATAATTTCTGGGTTTATGTTGGTGGTATCAGCAGTAGCCATATTGGAGAAGTGATTTGTGAAACAGTTTTTCACCTCTTGGTAATCTGTTATCCAATTTCCTTTGCTATCTTGGATTGTATCAATCTTTTTTCTCCTGGTTCCACTTTTTGTGGCTCTATGGAAGTAGCTAGTGTTCCACTCTCCCAGTTTAATTAGTTGATCTCTGTTTTTAGTCTTCCAAAAAATTCCTCAATGTCTTACCAGTCCTTGAGCTTCTTTATAGCATCAGCTAGAGCTTTACTTATATCCAGTCCGAAGTAGTTGTTGTGAAGCCAATTAAGGTGCTGCTTGCACTCTTCTATGTTTTTTTTATGTTGCCATAAACTTCTTTGTTCCAAAATCTGATTTGAAGTTTGATGTCTTTCAGTCTTCTAGCAATGATGAAAGCAATGGAACCAGATAAAGTTTTGTTCCAGCACTCAGAAATAATTTTCTTGCAATCCTCATGCTCCAGCCAAGGGCCAAAGAATTTGAAGGAAAATTTGCCATTTTTCCAATTGGGATTGGAAATAATAAGAATTGGATGGTGGTATAACCTAATAGCCAGCATATTAGATATAGTGGTGTTAGGGTAAAGGAGAAGCCAATTTTCAGTTGCCAGCCCTCTATCTAATCTTTTCTCAGTTAGAGCATGGACACTTCTCTTGTTTGACCAGGTAAAGGGATAACAACCAGTAAAGCCAAGATCTACTAAGTCTATATCAAGAATTTTGTTTTTGAAAGTAGCATCTTCAGTAGCATCAATGGGTTGAACACTGAATTTTTTAGTATCATGCAAGATGAAACTGGAGTCACCAAGAATTAACCAAGGTAGTTTGTTGGTGACAGCAGTCTTATCCAGCAAATTCCAAGATTCAGTTTTACTAGAAGTATCATAGGAACTACCATAGTAGCCAGTGAAGAGCCAAGGGGGGCCACTGACAGGACTGACTTTAGCATTGATGTGGTTTAAGGAGAAGTCAATTGTGTCAATTGCAAGGTTAATTTTCCAAATCAATGCTAAGCCACCATCATTGCCACTTGCTCCCCTTGGATTAACAAACCAGAAGTTGTTGACACTAATATCATGCATGATTTTCTTAAGTTTTTCTTGTTTTTTCTTAGTTTCAGATAGAAAGATAATATCAGGGTTCAGTTTTTTAAGCATGTCATTGAGGTATCTCTTGGAGGTTAGTCTTCTAGTGATGATGTCATAAAAATTAGTGATAAGCAGATTGAGAGCTAAGATAAGATTGGAATATATGCAAACAATAAGGTAGAGGGGAGTAAAGGAATGTACCATGTTTTCAGCAGTGGTTCTTTTCAAGTCAACAAGAGAGGAGTGTTGCGCTGCTGCTCATTCAAAGTTCCACCCAAGTCCTTGAATCTCTTGAGTTTTTCTGTGTCAGTGTAATTAGAGATACTTTCATCATCATTTGGAGTTTGTTTCTTCCTTTTGGTATCAATCATGGTAAGCATCAAGGGGTTAGCACTATCAGAGACAATGGGTTGTTCCATCTGAGGTTCAAATTGGTGATTTTTTTCTTAGCTTTCCAGGCTTCCTTATTTTTCTTAGCAATTTCAGTATCCATTTTAGCTTTAATTTGGGCTAAGGTGTGTAGGGAGTCAAAAGGGAAGACCTTTGGAAGGGGAGATGCTGGGAAAATGTTGTTATTGAAAGAGGGATCAGGGTTGGTTGGGGATTTAGAGCCTTGAGCTCTAGCTGCAGCTTTCAAATTTGGTTTATTCTTATAATTACTGGTGAGCTTTTTGACCAAATCCAACTTTATGTTCCTCAGCTGACATGCAATTACATCAGGGTGAGAGGTTTTAGCTGAGCCATTCTGAAGAGTTTGAGCTCTAAAGATAAGTGGTTCACTTGATGAGGTGGCTAAGTTAGCAACAACATTTTCCAGATCCATCTTTTTTGAAAATTTCATTTTGGATTCAAATTCCATTGCAGCATCTTTATCAGAGTAGGTTTGATGTATGGTTACTTTGCCTGCTAAGACACTTTTCTGCTTTTGAGGTAATGGGGATTGAGGTGGTTGGCATGGCATGTTGATGATGTGATATTTATTAGGTGGTGTTGGATATAGATAGCTTGGATGATCAAGGATTCTACATACTTTGCAAAATTTTATACCATTGAGAGCATAGGCAAATTCCAACCAGTGGGAGATGGTGGTGGTTTCAAAAGCTTCTATTCCAAACTTCAAAGTTCTGGTAACATTTATTTTAAGCTTGACTTCCATGTTCTTTTCAAATCTGTCTCTTCCATAAGGTTTCTTATCTTCTTGAAATATTCTAGATGTCTTTAGAATGCCTATAATATCAGGTATTATGTGCTTATGGATCCTCTTAATTAGCAGCCAAATCATAACTGAGTAGAAAAACTCTTTATCAATGAGGTCAGGGCCTCCAACAGGGACTTCAACAAGAACCATAAGTTTGTCAAAGACACCTCTTGTTCATCCTCTTCTCAGAGTAGCATAATCTTCTCCATTAGTAAGTCTTAGAGTGTAAAAGTTTCTTCTTCTATTCCAGAGTTCAACCTCGATTCTACTTAGCATTTCCCTGTTGTGATTGATGAATTTGCTAACTCTGGATGTTTTAAAACAAATATTTCTGCACAGCTTCCCAATGAAGCACCATTTCCAGTCGAGTTTTTGTTTGGGTTGAATATTTTCAGGGTTTAGGAATACTTTTGGGAATAAATATTTAGGTAAGGCTATAACAGTTTTGAGTTTGTAAACTAGGTTGTCGATGTTGTTGGTGTTGGAGTTAGAAGAGCAGGCAATGCAGTGAAATTTGAGATGTGGGTAAAGATCAATGTTGGTATAGCAAGTGAATAATATAAAAACAAAGTTTGTGGGGATAAAAACAACTTTAATTTGAAAGAATTTCGCATATGTGTGATGGTACAAGGTTTGAGAAGGGTGTTTGTTGATGTGGCCAATGGCTTGGCTCGAATATTGATCTTTTTGAGCTTTAGGCACATGGGCCGATAGTGACCTATGCTTGCCGTAGTTGTTGATGGCTAATGGTTCTTGGAGGGTAGCCTTGTGATAAGAGATAATGGTATGTTTAAATTGGAGAGAAGGAAACATACCTGATTCTGGTATGCCATAGCCATGGCATTGCTGGGTCACTGGTTATCTATCGTTGTGCACCAAATATCGCTGGTTAGGTATCGATCCACCAAAGAAAACTTTAGCGGGCTCAATCTAAGAAGAAATACATAAGAGATTGGCCCAAAATTGCATGTTGCATAGCAGTTCTTTATGCCAAGTATTGCCAATCGTTTAGATTGAGCCATTAGAAGCACATCATAAGAAAAATAAAAGGCTACATAGCCTATAGACATGACTTTGTAGAGTTGCGTCTGATCAAATTGCCTTGAGGGAAAACCGAGAGAGTAAGGTGAGGTAGTTACTATCAACGACAGAAATTTGAAGGATGTTGCTCTTTCCCTCAATATAAAAATCAATTGTTTGAGGTAAATGTTCATTTTATTATTCATTTGTTGCAAAGAGCAGTACTAGAAAGAAATTTCACCCATTTTCAGAGAAAATGAGAAGACAAGATTCATCGAGTTCTTTATAGTGAAGGAGATATTGTTGAGGAAACTCTTGAGATACTGGAGGAGCATACTTTGAGTTGGTATAATCCCAACTATCCCATCTCGAGTTTTCATATGGTATTGCTTTACCCAATGGCCGAGAGGCAATCAACTACACTAGAAATTTTAATTAGCATTGAGACAACTTGCGATACAATCGCAGAGTGAAATTGGAGCAACAATATGATAAGATCACTCCAGGGCAAGGGTATATGGTAGTGCGACCCATATTTAACTTTCCATATCCAAATCAGTAAAAAAATTTATGTTAATGCAATTGCATGTCGAGATTCTTTGGTCATACTCCTTATAACAATTGACCAATTGGTATGATTGCAGATGTGGAGAAGAGATAGGGCAGCCATACCTGAAGGGTTTCATGTCAATGTTGCTGAGGGTGGAGAGAATAGTAGGAGTGTTGGCAGGGGTGGGGGATTCTTTCAAAATAATGTGTATGACGTCGGCAGTGGTAGTGGTACCCAGATTGGTGAGGAAACAATACATGTTGCTGATGATAGACCTCCACCAGTTCCAATTGCAGTTAGTCGTGGACTAGGGCACGAGTGGGGAGTGAATGCTGGTTGGGTAGTTTATGCAACTCATCCACAACTTGGGCAATATGTGGTGAATGAAGGAGTATTTCTTGTTGGGGATCGGTATGTTATTACTGGTGGGGTTCGACAAGGTTTTTTTGAGAATGTGATGCATGTACTAGTTAGAGCTGAGATACACAGAAATTTCGCAATTCCTATCCTTTATGAGAAACCAATAGAATTGGTATTACAGTATTATTACACAGTACCTCTTACAGATACAGGGGAGATATATTTATAACAACAGACTTGGTCAAGTCAAGTCAGTATGACTTGACTTGACTGGACCCTATATTCCTAATCTATATTCCTAATACACCCCCTCAAACCTTACAGGCAGACACTGGAAGAGTTTGACAAGTAAAAAGAAAAGATACTACTACACCCTCTCAATCTGACACAATAGTAGACAAACAAAAAACGAAGGAAATTGCAGCTTCGCAGAAACATCAGCAACACCAAAGACAATAGAGAGTGACAATAGCAGCAGTCGCAGGAGCTGAAGAAGACATCACACGCAGAAGTAGAGGTAATAGTCATGCTAGACAGCAACACCCCCAGCAGCAAAAGTACTAGCAGCAAAGTATGACTTCCAAGACAAAGTAAGCAGAAGAAGTAGTTGAATCATAGAACTGTTGAAGTTGACTTGTAAGAAAAAGAACTGCTGAAGTTGCATTACTTGTAGTCACCATTCGAAGCATTAAAGAACAATGAATTCCAGAAATATATTGTGGAGAAGCTAAACTTAGCCAATGAGTAGCAACAAAAAAACTAACAAGAACATAGTAGTAATAGCTCCAGCAATGACCAATCGGTGTAGTAAAATATTTGTTACAAGCAGCAGCACAAGTAGAATAACAGCAAAAGTAGTAGCTCCCAGTGTTTGTTTTGGTGTTCTCTGTTGGTTAAGAGACTAGACTTGATTTTTGGTGTTCTCTGTTGGTTAAGAGACTTGACTTGATTTTTGGTGTTCTCTGTTGGTTAAGAGACTCAAATTGATATTTAGAAACTGGTGTTTGTAAGACCAGATCTGTAAAGGTTTTGATACAACTTGTTTTGAAGTAACAAGTCATATAACTGGTTATTGAAATGTTTTTAGGACCATTTAGATATTGAAGAAGTATTACTCCATATGCGAAACACACACAATGAAGAAATGGGTAAAATTTTAAGAAGTTATTACCCATATGAATGTTGACATACCCGGAAGTTGCTACTGTTGTTGGATTGATATTGAAGTTGCTGTTGAGGAAATGTTGATACTAGCCAAAAGTTGCTCAGATTAGGATGGCATTGCTGGTTGCTGTGATGGAAGAAGTGGTCGTGCTTGATATCCCTGCATTTGTACATGGTACGATGGTTGCTGAAATGCTGCTGGTGGATATGGTTGCTGAAATGGTGTTGGGTGATGTAATAGTACAAATTGTGCTGATTGTTGTAGTCGAGGTGGTTGAAAAGGTATTGGTGGCCTTGTTCCAGCGATCTCTTGGCAACACCACGATGAAACTGTTCTTCTTGGTGTTTTCCAAGACCTCCCGTATTCACATTGGTTGGTCTTGGATATTGTGGTACTTGTCGAGAGTGTTATTTTTCTACCAGTTATTGTACACGATCAGCAGAAATCTCTTTCAAAAATCAAGACTAGTTTTAACAAAGAAGCAAACGACTAACAAGTGATATCTGGACATGATATGGCTCAATTTCACGTTCAAAAAATGTCGTGGTCGCCAGATCTGGGTGATCTCAGCTCCTGTTAGTTTCTGACGACTAGTTCTTGTATTATAAGCAAGGTATCTTTGATCAAATTGCGTATGGCACTCAGCTTCAAAATCTCTCCAGAAATCTAGCTGAAATAATTGAGCAAACCAACAATCCACTGAGCAATTTCTCGCAAGATAGATGCACAATGTGCATTGTTGATGCTTGTGATTGGCCGTGCACTAGTCGACGAGACCAATGAGTTGCTAAAGATTGGAGTTTGCTGTCGAGGTCGCACTGGATAATCTGGCCTAATGTGTACTGCTGGTGGTTAATACAATCTGTAAAAATGTGCATATGTCATTTGAACCTCTTGATGAACAGAATTTACATACGAGATCGCCCGCACCTATTGGAAGGAAACAGAGAGAAGCGTATAAAAGCTTGTTGTATCCTGGTTTACTCGTTCTTTTCCTTTTCCTCTCTTCCTTAACCTGTAGCAGCGACTTCTCATAATGGGTTTCATCATCAATGGTTCATCATCAAAGACAACATGGTTCAACGTTTTCCAATTTACTTCCTGACAGTAATCTTACTTGTTTTCATCTCTTTCTTTCCTTGTCCTTCTTATTCATCAAGACTACTAATACACCATCAGTATTATAATTCCAGTATTACAATTCCAGTTATCCCATAGACATCATCATGACTTCTACTAGCAATAGGAATGAAATACCCAGGTGGTGGTGGTGGAAGAAGAAACATCAATCTTTCAATCAGTGTTGTAAATTTTCTCAATCTTTCTTTTTGCTGGGTTTATGTAGAATGAAGATGTTAAATCAATAGCAGAATTCCCATTCTCAACTAAACCTTCTTCTCGCTACTACTAAACCCATTACTACTCATCATCATCACAAGAACTTCACCAAGAAATCTCAACTTCAGATTCATAACTCCGTAGCTTCAATTTTTCCATGTAATTTCGAATTAAAGACCTTTCTATCTTAAATTCTAAATTGAATATGGTACCCAATCTTGAAGGAGTTCAGAACTTGAAGGATTTAAATTCAAAACCCCAAAATCTTTTTAAAGAACAATATTGATGTAAACTGGAATACCCAATAATTGAAAACCCTAAAAATCCCAAATTTCTTTCAATTACCGGTAGCTTTCTAATATGAAGAAATTATACTAGAAGAATTACCAAACTAAATCGGAGAATTACTCAAGTAGCTCCTGCAGCGGAAGACAAAATCGGATCTTTACCTTAAGGATTTAATTGAATAAATTTCCAAAAACAAAGAACAGATAGGGTTTTGGAGTTTAATGGAATTGTGATTGAATAAATTAGGTTAGGATCGAAAAATAAAATAAAAAAATATTTAGGATCTTCTTACCCGATTGATACCATGAGAAACCAATAGAATTGGTATTACAAAGATTATTACACAAAGACCTCTTACAGATATGGGGAGATATATTTATAACAACAGACTTGGTCAAGTCAAGTCAGTATGACTTGACTTGACTGGACCCTATATTCCTAATCTATATTCCTAATACTTTATGAGGCTGTGGTATTTCCGCAACTTGATATTCTGTGTCTTGTGATTTTCCGAATCGCTGCTGAGGTTGCTGCAGTAGATAATATTGGATATAGGGAGGTGAATCCACCCTAAATGGATCCAGAGCCAGCACAACCAGTAAAACCAGTACCAACAATGGGAGAAGCTAATGTTCCAGTTGAGGTTGAACCTGCAAGAGCTCCTGCAAGAAATAGAAGTGGGCGAGACTATCCTCCTGCTTGTCCAACTAGCAGAAAAGTAGCAAGGGCTCAACATAGTATGCACAATGGTGGTCCAAGCCAGTCTAATGCTGAGTAGGCAGGTAAGTTGTATTTCAAGAGACTGCAGATTGTGAGGTTTTTCAGACATTATTTTTCTTATGATATTATATGAAGTTATTTTGGGAATACTCGTTTTGGTGTTGAATTTGCTTAAGTTAAGACTGTAAACAGTGACTATGTGTGTGTAAGAATGGTGATTATCATGTGAACCTATTATGATAGATATCTTTATAATAACATGCTTGTGAATGTTACATTTTGTGAAGGTGATAGTTGGTATTAATCTAAAAGTTACATAATTTAAATCCCTGGTAGAGAATGAAGTAAGAATGCAACTAGGATAGTGAAAGCAAATTAGGTTTGGAACCAAATTAATAATGGAGAAAATAGATAAACAAGTAGAGCACTTATATGAATGTAGCAATGTAAGATCATAAAAAAGACTTACCAGAACAAACATGGGAAGATAATTCCTGAGAAGGTGAAGTTGGGTGTGGGGAGTTTTCAGAGATAGAGGATAGTATTATGGGTTAAGATTCATAATGAAGTAGGCTTGCGAAATTTCCAGATTTGTGATCCATTGATGAGGTGAGGGATGAGAATTTGGGTCCTCAATAGGGGTTTGAGTAGATTTGAGGTTTAGTATAATTTCCATGTGTTTAGTTCCTTCTGAGATGGTTTCCTTGAGATACTTAGTGTTCTTGTCCGAATACTGCTGAAGGAATGTATGCTTGTGCGAATACAATTTTCCTCCTTGAGTTTGAAGAACAGTGAAGTTGAGACAATAGCAGTGACAGGGAGTCCCAGTCAACTTGTGAATGTAATTGTGATTTCTCTTCATGGATGGGGGAATTCAGCTTCCAAGTTTGTCGTATATGTGATTTGTGTAATTGTAGAGCTTATAGGGATTGCAGTGATGTTGGTGTTAGGCGGATTGACAGTAATTTGATCTGATTTTGTGATTGATGTGCTTGCCGGAGAGACAGTGATTTTGCATATATCTTTCATTTTAAAGAGAATACGATACTAACATAGAAAGGAGGGAGATTGTTGAGCCTTCATGAGAGCATGTGAAGGAGAGACCAGAGGTGTACTAAGAAATTTCGGCTATAATTTCGGCTAAAACTAGCCGTTACGGCACAACCCGATACCCAACAGAAAGAAAATGATCTCGGAAATGAGAGAATCAGGTAAGAAAGGAGAGAGTCGCGCAACATTTCAGAGCTAGCACTATGGGAGGGGATTTCCTTCCCTATCCCTCCATTTCCCTCAAAATCCTAAAAATGCAACCACTATGGTCTCCCATATCCCTACACGAGTAAGGATACACACCACCATCCCTACATGGGTGAACAGATCTGTTCAGCCTTGTAGGGAAGGGAAATCACACGGGTACTCAGTACCCGTATGCATTTTCACTTTACGCATACTCAGTACGCGTAAAGCCGTTGATACATGTACTGAGTACGCGTATCTTTCTGTACGCGTACTCAGTTCCCGTTTCGACAAATAATATTTGTTTGACCTTTTTTGTTAACACCTCTCTCACACCCGATCCTCACCATCCATCACTAATAACAACTCTATTTTGTACGCCGTCGGATCCCAACGGCCATTATTTCAAAATCCCCTATAAATACCAATCTAATTATGTACTCAAACCACACCAAATCAATTGATTTTTTATATTCTCCCTCTTTCTCTTACATCAATTGATTTTTTTTTCTCTGCATCTTATTACAATAAGTTTTTTGTATTTAGATTTAGATTTATTGTACCATTTATATATTTTTTTATCTTAGTTTCATTAAAAATGGTACTTAATTTTGTCACACAAGAAGAGGTTGATCTTACCACTGCTTTTATTTATGTGAGTATGGACGAAATTGTGGGTTCGGGGCAAAAAGCCGCTTTGTTTTGGAAACGCATTCACGAAATTTTTGTACAACGAAATGGCAATCCATACGGAAGAGATTGGGATGCTTTAAAGAGCAAGATGAGAGCTATTAAAAAGGATGTCAAAGAATTCATGTCCATTCTGAACGCTATATATCGCCAAACCAAAAGCGGTGCAAGCCACGAAGATTTGGTAAGTTTATTAAATTTGTAAGTTTTTCCATATAGGTTGTGATAATAGTAATAAACCTAATGTTTCTTATATAATTTTTCAGACAAAAGATGGTCGCCTTCAATATCAGGAACAAAGAGGACAACCTTTCAAGTATGATGCATGTTATGAATTGTTTAGAGAAAAGTTCCCTGGATATAATTATGAATTGACTGTGAGCCAAAACAGTGAGTTGTTTGAATCTCATCGTAAATTTTTATCGGTCGAAGATGGTAATGAAGTTCTTCCCAATGGAGAAACTCGTTGGAAATACAAGGAAAACGCACGTCCTATAGGAACAAAGAAAGCCAAAAAATTAGCTAGACATAAGAAGGATTGTGAGCAAGGTATATATAGAGAAGAGGATGGTGAGACATCTTCGGTTAAGATGGAAGAAGATAAGATACTTGAACAAAGTTCAAGTATTTTGGAGTATCTTAAGGAAACCCGATCAAGGAAGGAAAAAATGAGAATGGAACAAGAATGCCAATACCAAACTTTTTGGGGTTATACTCAAAAACCGAGTTATCAAATGGAAGATCAAATTAATTTGCAAACGCTTCAACAACAAACTAATCAAATGCATGGACAACAAATGTATTTTAATCAAGACAATGCAATAATGTTGATGGACCTTAGTCGTTTAGCTCCCAACGAAAAAAAATATTATCAACGCAAGCAAAAGGATATACCCACAAAACCTATCTTCATTTTAATTCTTTACTCTTCATCTGATGATTCAGATGATGAATCTTCAAAGGGGGAAGGGTCATAATCTGAGAAGTTATTTCTCAAAATGACATAGCAGTTAAAAAATCTAAATGGTTTCCCCTTCTTTTTTTCGTAACTTTCCAAAGCACGTTGCTCCTACAACAAAATAAAACAATGTCAATTTACTATAAAATAATTAAACAATTCAGTAAATATACTCAAAATATCGTCTACAATAGGTAACCACTTAATTTCTTACGATTTCCGAAGGTACTCCAGCCCTCCATAAATATAACGATCTTTGTGTCGTTATATATACTTTCACGTCTGAAGTTATAACGTTTAACCTTGTTTTCAGATACTTACCGTGCGTTGATTAGGATTCCCGTTATGTATAGTCATCCTTTGTAGCAACTTCTCCAAAAGGTTGGTGTTGTTGAGTTGTTCATCTTATACTTCATTCTCTATATGAACTTCGACCCATAAACTAACTATTATTTCGTCTTCCTCCGGATTATAACCCACCATAATTAAGAAATAACAGTGGTGTGGATAATGAGTATTTTTCTTTTTCGTAAGATGGAGAAAAGATTTGTTCGAAATCATGTGTTCATTGCTAAAAAGAGGTTGTCAATCCTTTATACATGCACCGCATGCATATCCATATACTGTTGAATGAGATTTCCCGGATAAGTATACTAATCCATATATTGTATTGGTAGATTGCTCGGATATGTATACATATCCATATAATGTTGAATGAGATTTCCCGGATAAGTATACTAATCCATATACTGTACTGGTAGATTGCGTGGATATGTATACATATCCATATACTGTGTAAATGATTTTGCAGATTATCGTAATTGTAAACCATATGCCACCAAATAAAAACTTCATACTTTGCAAACATAAGTGAATCCCAAAAAATTATCTAAAATTAGTTATTACAAGTGCGTTTAACATTCAAAAACTTAAAAGAGAATAGTGAAATACATCTTATGCATCATCATCATCAGCATTATCATCATACATACCAGCATGATCGTCATCGTCAACCTCAAAATCGTCCTCCTCATCCTCATCGTCATACTCAGAATCTTCCTCATCACCATAATCCTCATCGTCATCTCCATCATGTTGATATTCGTCTCCCACTTGTCCGTATACATCTCCATGAGGAAAGTTATCTGGGATGTGATTATTGTAATCTCCGTAATACTCAAATGCCCCATCCTCGTTCTGTCCTGGGATAACTTCTTCTTCTAAGTCTGTATCATCATAATCTCCTGCTGACGATGGAAGTACCACGTATTCCATATCTGATCCCTCCATACTAGACAAGTCCCCTGCCAAGCCTCCTCTATCAGGACGCGCAACAATGTGCTTTACAAGATCATTTCTTAGTTGTATGTGCAGTTCAAGGTTTTTCAAAGATGAAATAAATACACGACCATTAACAGTA
The DNA here is from genome assembly GCA_023529315.1 of Papaver bracteatum. Classification (NCBI taxonomy): domain Eukaryota; kingdom Viridiplantae; phylum Streptophyta; class Magnoliopsida; order Ranunculales; family Papaveraceae; genus Papaver; species Papaver bracteatum. Next base: position 1,694,587 of record JAJJWX010003739.1, on the reverse strand, counting down.
GGTTCCGGAAGTGGAACAGGAACAACCCTTCCCCAATCTGAATCCCGACGCTCATGCTCGATAATGATGTTGTGTAAAATAAGACAACATTTCATAATTATATTCAAGTCTGATTCGTGCCAATACTTACAGGGAGATCCGACAATTCTGAATTTACCCTGAAGCACTCCAAAAGCACGCTCGACATCCTTTCTTTTAGCCATTTGATACTTGTTGAGCCTAACATAGTTGGGAATGTCCAATGTCTGAGAAAAAGCTTGTACAACTGTAGTCAACTTTGGATAGATACCATCGGCTAAGAAATAACCCATATTGTATTGGTGACTGTTTATGACATAATTTCATGGAGGTGCTACACCCTTTAGCATGTTATCAAAAAGGGGTGAGTGTGCCAACACATTCAAATCGTTGTTTGATCCAGGCATTCCAAAGAAGGCATGCCAAAACCACAAATCATATGATGCCACAACCTCTAATACCAAACTAATCTCTTTATGTTTACCCCGGTAAGTTCCTTGCCAAACTACCGGACAATTATTCCATGGCCATTGCGTACAATCAACACTACTAAGCATTCCTGGAAAACCTCGCTCCGCATTCTCAGCTAGCAACCTCTGAACATCTTCAGGAGTGGGTTCACGCAAATATCTGGCTCCAAAGGTCATGCAAATGGTGTGACAAAATCTTTTTAAATACATGTATATTGTAGTAGCACCCATACGAGTATAATCATCAACACTATCAGCTGGCGTACTTTTGCATAAACATTTCATTACGGCAACTAATTTCATATGCGGAGAATGCCCCATAGTACCAGTTGCATCCGGACGTTGATGCCATTCGAATAAATCTTCCCTCATGCCTAGACGTTGTTTGAATTGTCTTGAGGTATAACCGGTTCCAGGCGTAAAATAATCATTCATCATTTTGGCATCATGCCACACACGATCACGCGTAATTACATTACGTGTTTGTACCTCCCTTGGTACAGGTTGTCTAATAATACGCAACCGTTCATCCAAACATAGTTGTGTAAACATAAGCAAGGCTTTCTCTTCTTCATCACTATCACTAGAAGTATCCAAATAGACTCCATATTTGTATCTCACATAAGAACGCATTAGACTCATTGTGCACCTTAGCAAACCAAAAATAAAATATCAATTTATGTATAGCATACATAAACTCAAATATATGAGGTGGTTCTACATTAATATGCATTTACATGAAACATTGCATTCTACATAAATCAAGACAAACAACAAATAATCATGCATTTTTCACTTAATACATGTTTTAATAACGTTATTTCATTGCATACTACATATCCAACCAACCTAGTATCAACAATTTCATCAAAACAAGAATCAAATTAATTTGAAAACCCTAACATTAGAATCACTCACCTTTGATGTTTTTTTTTGATGAAATTCGAAATTGATTGAGGGATTACATTCACCTTGAGGTAACCATCAAACCCAATTAATCTTAGCAATGGAATCGCCCTGAGTAAACAACCAAATCAAAGGGGGGTTAGAGTGGTTATGAGGGGAAGAGTTTAAGTGAAGAAGAGGAAATGGGAGGAAGAACCGAGTTCTGTGAACTTAATCTATCAAACGGGTACTAAGTACGCATATTTAGTCAAATCAACGAGTTGACAAATACGCGTACTGAGTACCCGTTTGGCATCCCTTCCATTTATTTGAGGGATAGCTCTCAGAAAGAGAGAATCGGGTAACACAAGGGCATTTGATACAATCCCCACTGTTTTGACCGGGTCCCACGAAGAAGCTCAAGTTACTACCATAGCACCATGCAACACGCACGGCCACGTTAAAAATGTGTATGAAATATATCAAATTAATTATGGCACGTTCTTTGAGGAATCACACGTGCTTCCAACCTTTACCTGCCACCGCACCAGTACAAAGTGTAAAAAATCTCCCGATTTCCCACGACAATATCTTACCTTATCATAATTGGTCGACTTAGAGCGTCTGCAGCGGACGACCAAGAGTAAAAATTTGGTCTTTAACAGAGGCGTAGTGGGACGGAGTAAAGACTAAATCCAAGACCATACCAAATTTGATGCACGTCGGCCGTTTATATAAAGTGCGCTTCTCCACAAAGTCTCCGCTTGACGTCAAGCGTTGATAATGTACTCAAGATAAAAAGTACGCCCCAATTGCGCGTTGGTATAATGTGCGCTTCATCGGGCGTAGGTGAAGATAACGCCTCTCATGAGGCGTAGATATAATGTGCGCGCGAGTGAGGCGGTTTTATAGTCCACGCCTGAAGACAGGCGCAGTTATAGTTCACGCCTCTTAGTAGGCGTTATTATAGTTTATGCCGGAGTGAGGCATAGATAAAGTCCACGCCTATTGAGAGGCGTTGATAAAGTTCACGCACCAGTATACCAACACTTTCATGCCACCGGCTATTATAGCATAACATCCATCTCACTTCAAAGCCATCTAAGTCCATTTTTTGTCCGTCCATCTAGCCATCACAGTTACTACAAAATATTCAATCCAGTTCGTAGCCGTATCCATCATCACCTGAAATATACCACTGCTCCAAACTCGTTAATAGCTCGATCAAAAACAACCCATTCTATCTCAATCGATTACCAGCAACGCCTCTGAATTCCCATTGCATTCGATCCATTAGTAACCCTTGCGATTGATTCAAACCAACCCATCACAGAGAATCCATTTCATCCGAGTCTCGGTCCACAACCGCCCGCCATCATCACCTGAATTCCTTTGCTTTATCGAGCTCAAAATCCTTCTAATGATTCACATATATGAACAGCAGAAAACCCATCTCCATACTCAGTCTGGTCTTATAATTCCTTCACTCTCTACTTCTGACCTAGAATAATTCTTCTTTCAGGAATTGTATCGAACAACTGGAGTGCAGATTCAGTGCATAAGGAGCTGCCTTCTTGCTGATTTCTGAGCTCCTCCTTACATATTTCTTCACCTGCAAACACAAGATTCATCTACACCATACATTCATGAACATGTATAACCTCTCACAATAACGTAATCTCAGTCGCATGCCACCTTAAACCAAATGACAAAGTGACTTCTCGTTGTTGTTTTCTCAAGACCAAATTCAGTTCACAACCACCATTCTCCGTTGAACCAGCTCAATCATGACCAACTAAAAACCCAAATTCAAACCCCAATTACTATTTATGTCCGTCCAACTAAACAATTATCAGTTCAAGTCAGGCAACACATAATTATGCTCGTTAACAATTACCATTACCAACAGGTCAATAATCAACTAGCATTTAATCATGAATCAGCAAACCCATTGACAAATTAGAGTAGAACCCATCTCTGCCAGCAATTCATCTCTACTTACGTCTGTTGTCACCTCCTTTCACCGGAAGAACCAACTTCAGCCATTACCACAATCGATGTCTTGAATCCCACATGAGGCGTTGAGTTTATATCCGCACCATGTGAAGCGTTTAGTATATGAACGCCCCATGAGGCGTTGAGTTTATATACGCTTGACGTCAAGCGTTGAGTTTACGTGCGCCTAACCAGGCGTTTGATTAAGGGAACGCGCCATCACCAGGCGTTGAGTTTACGTGCGCCCCTCGTCAAGCGTATTCTATAACACCGCACCACGTCGCGCGTTATCTTTATCACCGCTAGAACGGGGCGCAATTTATATCAACGCTCAGATAACAGGCGAAGAGTATACGTATACTTGACCATAAATACTCGTCCACCACTACGTCTAACAAGGTACTAAACCCATATATGGTCTTTTTTTTAGTCTTTGGTCTTTAGGTTTAGTCGCACCGCTACAAACGCTCTTAGATCTAGAATTATCACACACCTATATATGCTGTTCTTGTCAAGGAGATATCAGCATATCATTTTATTTCTTCCAAGTTTCAACTTCTTCTATTTTTGCAAGTCTCAGCAACCATGTCTTGGTTTAGAGATCCTGAGTTGTTTGTGGATTTCTTAGTGGGTGAACCCCGTTTATGGAGGCTCACAAAAAAATCTGGCACTCCATTTGCAGCAAGCGATTTCACTTTCATAGGAAATGTGTCCCATGCTAATTACCTCTCTTTGGTCGACCACTCCTTTGCGTGGAAGAAGAGCGATTATGACGCTTTTGCAGATTTCATCTATAGGAATGACTTGGTAGTGAACTGCCAAGGTTTGGTGATCACTGTCGCTTTCCCTCGAGATAGAAATAATGGTTACCGTCCTGACGGGAACCGTCCGACTTATTTCTGGTCACACGAGGTTCTAAACATGCCCAAGTATGGTCTTCCTGTTCCATCAATTCCGTCCAGACAGGTTCGGTACATAGGAGGAGGCGAGTTAACTCCAATACATGTATCCGAAACTGATCCAATGCCAATGCCAATCCCGCGATCTTAAATGAAGTATCCGGGACTCGGGATTCCCATGCGACTATGAGCTCTTATTGTTTTCTTCATTTTATGTTTGCCTTAGGATCTATTAGCTAGCGAGTAATAGTGAATGTTGAGGTTAACCAAAGGAGAATAACTCAGTTCGCTGGGTTCTTATCTTTCTGCTTGACGTCAGAGATCTGATTCTCCGTTTAATTATTTTCTTATTGTACCGAAAACTAGTGCATGTATGGAGCCTAGTTAGTAATTCTCCGAATTATTCCGGAATAATTCCCGAACGTATCCGAACTGACCGAATCCGAATGATACTTCCGAACTATTTGAACTCCGAACCTAGTTTCCGGATTATATGGACCTCACGAATGATTCGCAAACGTATCCGAACTAACCGAATCCGAATGATATTTCCGAACTAGAACTTCGAACCTAGTTCGCACCCAACCTCGCTCTCCCATAAGTAATTCTCTGATCAGAGTTTTGTTGCTTGGTTTTTGTGTGATTTTGAATATACTTTATATTTAAATACAATTATTCAGTTAAATTTTTTATTGATAGTTGTTTAACCAGTGTTTTATGTGTTAATTTTTCTTAAAAATCTATAAACTCGTTTTATAATACATTTATGCGATTAAACTGTTTACTTCTTGTTAAATAATCACGCTAAAATATTTTTTTCATCTTATAAATCATATACAAATAAAATTAGTTTCGTAATAAGATCATAATACTTATCAATTTATCATTTATGTAATCCGAATTTTAAGTGCCGAACTCACATTTATAAAACGAATATACACGTATGTATGCCGTTCCGAACTACTGTCCGAACAACGAACCGTTGACCGGATTTTTGACCGAATCCGACCTATCCGAATCCATATAATTCTCGTACGTATGCCGTCCCGAACTACTACCCATACCCCGAATTGCTAACTAGGGTATGGAGTCTTTAAATAAATCATAATGTGATTTGGGGCTTGTCTTCGATCTTGTTTAATTTAAAAAAAAAAAAGATTGATAAATAAAATCTGGCTTGATTGGGGTATACCCAAACTAATTGTGGTATACCAAATTTAAAGCCATCCAACCTAGTGTGCTAAGGGGTGTCTAAATGATATTGAAAGACCAAATTCCCCCCCTCCCAAACCTTGCCGGATGAATCCTTCTTAAAAATATTCAAATTATTTTCCCAAAAACTCTATTCACTCTAATCATACATGAAGAGATAAAAAAAAACAGATTTTTTTTTGAATCATACGGGTATTGGGCCGGCACGGTTCCAGGTTAAATATCATGCCGACCTTTCATACCTGGATGCGACATTTATAAGGTCGGCATGATATTCAACTAACTACCTTGCCGGCTTGTTCCAATGATCCCAGTCAAAAGGGTATTTTTGGAATACCTTGCCGGCCGAAATACAGCCGAAAGGGTATTTTTTGAATACCTTGCCGGCCAAAAATAGACGGAAGGGTATTTTTTGAATACCTTTCCGGTCAATTTTTTTTATGTCATCTCCTGTATGTCAAAAAACAAAAGTCGGCAAGGTCGACGATGAAGATCATGCCGTCCACTTTGATGCCGGCGGACCAAAGTCGGCAGCTTATTCAAAGTGGACCCTGCCGGTAAATCTTAGCCGGCATTTTGTTCAAACTATAACCTTGTCGGCCTTGTGTATTTTCAAAATCTAATTTTTTTGATCGAAATCGAAATCATAAGTGGGATGAAAGGTTTAATTTAGTGAATTCCTAATTTCAAATTTTTAATCTAAACTCAATTAATTAACCTAATCAGAATTTTAATGTTAATTAACCAAGGATATTTTAGTCATTTAGAAAATACAAGGTTAAGGGGTGGCTTGGTTTTACTTCATAATGACCTTATTTTGTCTTATTGGGTATACCCCAATTAATCTGGGTATACCCCAATCTCGCCTGGAAATAAAAGGGAAAATTTTATTGATCAAAAGAGTCCCCAACCAAGTGACAAGAGTAAAAAACTAGCATTAGCTAGTAACAACATCCCAATTTACAATCAGAGTTGACAAAGGGATTCCATGAAAATATAATATTCAAACACCAATTATACAAATAGTTTTGTAGAAATAATTAGTAGAGTACGAGATAAGTATATGTCATTGTTTAATTTTTAATTAGTAGAAGTGTTATAAACCGAGTTTATTTACTAATGTGTCCTTGTTTAATTTTTAATTAGTAGAAGTGTTATAAACCGAATTTATTTACTAAGATGTCCTATGTGTCTAAGATTAGGGTTTACATATCTTGAGAACCAAGTCTTTTATCTATATAAATATAGGTTTAGCCCATTGTAATTCTATACACATTAATAGAATTTCTATCTCTTTTCCCATTTACTTTGTGTCTCCTATTCTCTGTCTTCTATTTCACAATAAGTTATCAGCGTGATTGCTCTTAACGGAGACAAATCACATCGAAACAAGTATCAATAGATATTAAACTCGTCTTCTCGAGGGATAAATCATACGGGTTTTGAAAAATTAATAAAGGGAAGAGATTACTCCGTGAACTGTTTTCTATTTTTTGCATATTTTTTTTGTTTTTCTGTCTCTTAGTTAAGTTATTATTGTATTACTATATAATGACCACCAACTCTAAATTTCTTTTGGTTTTTGTACTTGTATGTATGTCTGTTCTATTGGATGGCACACAAAGCTACGTGTGGACTTTATGTCCTACAATACATCACAAGGAGGGACAATTGAAAAGCTAAGGCTATGAATGAATCTATAGTAAAAACAAAATCGGTACACAAGTTATATACAATCTTTTTTTTTTTAATATATTTTACCATCCAGAGTTTTTTTTTAGACTGATATGATTAATCTTTTTCAATAAGTTTCTTTCCTTTCTCCTCTTATTCTTTCTGTAGAGGAAAAAAAAATATAAATGTCATTGAAATATGGTTTACGGTTTCTATTCTCCTAATGAAACTGTAGTCACCAAAAATTGGTGTTTTCTTTCTTCTCTACTATTTTTTTTTTCTTTATAGAGAAAGAAAAATAAATCCATCAATAGATGGTTTACAGTTTCTATTCTTTTAATGAAACTGTAATCACCGAAATTGGTGTTATCGCAACCTTTATGGTAACTGTAGATGCATTTTACTACCAACTACATCCAAAGGATAGAAAGCTTCTACTCAAGTCAAATGAAAGTAAGCACTCAACAATGAACACAAGATATACGTGGTTCGGTATGATTACCTACGTCCACGGGGGTGAAAGGGTGAATCTTATTACTTCGAAGTATTACAAAGGTGTTGCTCTTAGTCGGATTTCCTTACAAAGATGAACTTACTTCTCACTTTCTTCTCCTTGGTGTAAACTCGAGTTTCTCTCTCTCTCCCAAAATTACAACCTACCTCTCTTGGATACAAGTCACTCTATTTATATGAGAAGTTCCATACAACCAAGTTAGGGTGTGGGTCATGTTACATCTATTATGAAGTTATGTGATCGGGCCTTCTTACGTCGCCCCTTCTTCTATGCGCATGGCCGATGCATCTTGATTCCTTCGTCTGTCCCTTGTCCGAGCCGACCTCTTCTGGTGTTCTTTTGACACGATGTCGCATGTCTTGTCTGTCGCCTCAGCGGTGGGCCGATGTGACACATACTTTCTTATCCTTATGACCGTTGCACCTCGTTTGACCCACCCTGTCTTGTCTTGTCAACTCTGTCAGAAACCTGGGGTTAAGTCTTGTCCGACAGATGTAGAACGATCACGCCCGATCCACGTGGATCCTCAAATCTCGCGCCTGCTGATCTTCCTTCTATGCTTCGCGTCTCTTCGTTTTTAGGTGCACCAAGGCTTAAGATGTTGCCACCTGGATCTGTGGATAATTTACACCTACATTTATGCCCCTTCTTTCGATCGTGTGGGATACACGAGTGGAAGAACGTCGTCCCAACTTCCCACGTCTTCGTCCATGCCGAAAATCCCGCCATGCAATGCCCCACTAACTGCACTTTATTACCTGTAACCGTCGGCGTCGGTTACAACTCTTCCCCTTTAAATAGCCCGCTTCTTTTTCTCATTCTTCTTCTTTATCTTTTCTCTCTCTGTTCCCTGCCGCTGCAACTTTTCTCCCAGATTCCTTCATCACTCTTTGCTTCTGAGAACCCTAATTTTCTTGATTTTCTTCCTTTATCTTCTCCTCACCGATTACTACAGTATCCGTTGTTACAGTATCGTCGCCTTATCTCTCTTCGTCGAGAACCAAGTTCTACATTATTTCCGTTAATGGCTTCTTCTCCCTCCATGACTGAGAGAAGTTCTGTTGATGATGTTTTTTCCGAGATTGATGCTTTTTCCCTTTCTTCACTGTTTTCTTACGAGAGTCCCTCCGAGTACGATGTTCGTGCCATGAAATCTATCTTTCCTGATGATTCTCCTTCTGTTTCGTGTAGGTCCGAGAGAAGGGTGAAAAATCTTTCCGACGAGGAGTTCGTTCAGCAGCTGAAGGAAAAGTACGACCTTGGAAATTACGAAGTTACCCTGCTCTCGGGCCAAAACAGCCTTTTGAAGAAGTCCGATATGACGAAGCACGAGTAGTCGGCTGATTGCGTGGTTATTACTCAGGGCCAACTGGAGCTAGGCCTTCGTCTTCCCCTGTACAACCCTGATAGCCCCTTTTATTACGAAGTTCTTTCCCAGCTCAAGCCCTCTCGTGCTTTGGCTCAGTGGACTGGCAATACTTTCCGAATTATGAACGAATGGAGGGATCGACGAGATGGTCATGGTTCTACTTCCGAGTGGTCGACCTACAAGCCCGAGGATGCTCCAGAATATACCGTTGCCAATTTCCTTGTCAATTATCGAGCTAGTACTTCCACCTTAGGCGATCTTGCTGGTTTTGCTGCTAGTCCTCATCGGGTCAAAACTATGCCCGAGAGTGTTAACAGGATGATGCTGGATTCCGATCCCATCGGCCAGGGTTCCAACAAGCGATCCCTCCATTCTAATGATCCGATCTATCCCCGAGTTCCGCTTCTCGTCCGAGGCCCCATTCTACATGGTAGCTTCCCGTCGCCTACTTTTCCTACCGAGCCCTATTCTTTTTGGGTAGTTAATGATGACAAGGCTGATAAGGTATGAGTTTTCTCCTTTGTTGTTGTTTGCTATCTTGTTATCCTCGGGCGTCAACTGGTCACTTGTTGTTGTTTTAAAATCTCATGGCGATTCTACCTAGGGAGCCGGATCGTCTAAGAAAAGAGGTGCTGGCACAAGGGTTGAGGAAGACCAGGGAAAGGTAACAAACATGATGATTTTCTTATAAGTACATGTACTTGCCCCTATTTTTTGCCTTCACATGTTCTGACGAGACACCTTGTGCAGAAACACCCTAGGCGCGATGATGGTGATGTTGACGAGGTTGACCCCCATCCTCTTAGGCGTAATCCCATCAGAGGTAAGCAAGTTGCTAAGCCACTGCCGAAGAGGGCCCCAGTCATTGAACTTTCCGATGAAGATGAACTATTTGGTGAGAATATCTCGGGTTACAAAGGCGATGAGAAAGGTGTGGGCGACCAGCAGGAGCCCTTGGAGACGCCCGTCTTAGAGAAGGTTGTTACTGATGTACCGGAAGAGATGTTTCGCGTGCCCCAGATTACTAAGGGGTCATCTTCTGGCGCTGCAATTTCATTCACCGTCTCTGGCCCTATCATGAATTCTTTGGGTGCGCTCACTTCACCCGATTTTGGAGCGTATACTGAGGAAGAGATGTTGAATGCGGTGCCCCTCTATGGCGATATCGCCCAGACTCTTGACACAGTGGTGAGCGGCTCGTTTTAGCATAGTGGTGCCCACCTATGATTTTTGTTCTTATTGTCACTTACAACTTACTCGCGTTTACTTGTGTTAGATCCTGAATCGGGTACCCTTAGATGCCGCCAGTCGACACAGAGAAAAGCAATTGTTAGAGTCTCTCCAACTCCAGCTACAAAACGAAAGGATCCGTGCGCATAAGCTAGAAATTAAACTCGCCGACGCCCAAGGTATGCTACAATTCTGCGATTCTTAACTTATGTTGATTGAGTTTATCGTGCCATCATCCTGAGTCGGGTATCCTTCTACTAGCCGAGGTAACTGGTGTAGGCTTAGACGCGTCTTCATAGTTTAGGATCATGAAGAGGAAATGGGATATTGAGAAGGATTTGGTAGAGAATCTCCGTCGGCGAATGGCAAACAAAGATGACAAAATAGATCGTCAGGCTGGAGAAATCGAAGAGCTCAAGGAGGAACTAGAATGGTATCGTCAGTTTGAGTATGACCCGGCTGAGATACACAATTTACGAGCTCATCTGGGCTCTTCCCAGCACCTTGCTGCTGAACAAACTACTCTGGCCACGAACCTAGAGCAATGGGTAAACACTTTGAAATTACAAAATCGAGACCTTCATGAAGATCGTCGACGAATATTAAGAGACAAAGATGTGGTGGAGCGAGCTAATAATGATCTGCTAGGCCGAGTGAGTGAGTTTGATAAAGTAAGGGACGAGCTAGAGTGGAATAGATCGCAACTAGCTGTGCTCCAGGTGTCGCGCAATCGGTTAATGGTGGATTTGAGTGAGCATAAGAAATATTGCCCCAGTAACGAATTCAACGAACAACACTATAGCGAGTTAACCATGAAGTTATCCAAGGCCAAGGATGAGTTTTCCAAGTCGGTAGAGTCACTTCAGTCGGTGTTGCCAGCCCTTTCAGGTCTCTTAGACGATATGTTGGGGCCGTTCCTTAGATTTAGATTACGTCCTATTCTTGCAAAATTGTTAAATCGTGTTCGACGAATAATGTTCTGTCTTTGTGATTTTGTAGCCGAGCAAAAACGTTCTCAGGAGATGGATAAGGAGGTCCGTCGATTGAAGCAGGTCGAGGTTGATTTGAGATCCCAGCTAGCCGACGCCGAGGGGAACGTTTCTCAGCTTACCCAATAACTCGAGGATGAACGCGTCGCCCATGCGGACAAGATAGACGAGAAGGTCCATACGAGTATTGAGACGTGGGTGGAGAACAAGCGGCGCGAGGTTGCACAGAAGAAGGCCGGCACTGTTCCTCCGAAGGCTTGAACTCCTCTTTCGTAGTGATGCGTCACTAAGTTGCCCCTTTCCGTCGGGTTGTAAATCGCTTTGAACACTTGTCCCCTTTTTTATTTCTGCTATAATGCTTGCTTGTTTTTATGGGGGTGCTGCGTCGCCGACGTTGTTTGTTTTATTTCCGTTACATTCTTCGTTTCACATGGTTACACGATATTTTCCGTACTTTCTTACTAGACGCTTGACGCAATCGAATTATCCTTTGTTTCTCATGTTATTCCTGCAATTATTGTTCAAGTAAGTTAGTATTTTAATCATTTCTGTCAAACACACCCAACAAGGAGGGTCATCGGGCCCAATGTCATGTCCTGATTTGGGTATCTCATCACTATCTCTTTGGATTTAGTGGAAGGGTACCAGTCAACCTAGTTCTAGGCCCGACATTCCCGAGTGGTTATCGACCAACCAGTCTCGGGCAAGTGGACACGGCCACCTGCGATTGGGGAGACCTTTCAAATGTAAGTAGGCCACCTAGCTGAGGAGACCTCGCGTCTCAACAACCTTTGGAACTGGTTTCCAACCACCAGAACCCTTAGGATACCTTGGCACTTGCACACTGCCACTGCCCCGAATACGAATATCCAGGCGACTGTAAGGCACCTCGGCACTTCCACACTGGCGTTGCCCCGAGTACGAATGCCCATGCGAGTGTAAGTCACCTCGGCACTTCCACACTGGCTTTTCCCCGAGTACGAATGAACATTCGAGTGTAAGTCACCTCGGCACTTCCACACTGGCATTTCTCAGAGTACGAATGACCATTAGTCGCTCATGTCCTATCTCATACCCCTCACGGTTTCAAAGAGATAGGAGACATGTATGCTTACCGTTTTTCCGTGTCGCCCGTCAAGGATGGTAGAGTTTCAAAAACTTGATGTTCCATGGTTTGAGATCTTTTGTTCCGTCGAGTCGCAGTAGTCGATACGATCCTTCGCCCGCCTTAGATTCAATTATATACGACCCGCCCCATTTTGGTGCTAGATTTCCACCCTTTTTGTCTCGCTCCCATTCAGCCATAAATTTCAATACTTGTTCTCCTGGGTTAAATTCTCTTGGTCGAACTCGCTTGTTGTATTCTCGTTGTAACCTCCTTTGATAGTTTTTCATTTTTTGTAACGCAATCTCTCTTGTTTCTTCCATATCGTCGAGTTTAGCCAAAATCAGATCGGACGAGACGTTTCGCCTCCAAGCTTCCGTTCTTGTGGTAGGGATCATGCCTTCTGTCGGTAAGATTTCCCAGGTTCTGTAGGTAAGCATAAATGGAAAGAATCCTGTAGCTTCCCTTCGTATGGTTCTATATGCCCATAGGACGTTATATAGCTCCTCATACCAATTGCCATATTTCCCATCCAGTTTCTTCTTCATGTTATCGACGATAGTCTTTTTAGTGATCTCGGCCTGCCCATTACTCTGGGGGTAAATCAGGGTAGCTTTGCTCTTTCTGATGTTGTAAGTGTTGAACATGAGATCAATGTTCTCTCCTTGAAGTTGCTTTCCATTATCCGAGACGATAGATGCAAGGACCCCAAAGAGGAAAATGATATGTTCCCAAATAAATTTGAAAACGTATTTGTCTCGGATGTGCCTAAGTGGAGCTGCTTCTACCCATTTGGTAAAGTAATCCGTGGCTACAATCAAATACTTCCTTTGCCCGGTTCCTACATGTAAGGGTCCGACTATGTCTACCCCCCACTTTTCGAAAGGCCATGGGCTTATAACTGAGCTCAAAGGTACTCCAGGAGCATGGATTTTCTTTCCGAAATGCTGACATTCTTTACAAGCTTTCGCCATTTGCTTCGCATCTTCGTTCATGTACACCCAGAATTAACCCATTGTCTTTGCCTTGGCCGATAAGCTTCTCCCTGAGCTATGCTTTCCGGACACTCCATAATGTAATTCGTGCAGGATTATGTGGCCCTCCTCTTTACTCAGGCATCGTAGGAGGGGTCCCAAGTAAGATATCCTATATAAAATCCCTTCTCGCAGCTCGTAGGCGCCCGACTTTCTTTTGATTTTGTTTATTTCGGGCCGACCCTTAGGTAGCTCACCCGTCTATAAGTATTGATGTATTGGCTTTATCTAGTCGCCTTATTTGTATCTATCAGCTGTGTTAATGGCCACCTCGACCCGCATTTCTGGTGTTTCTGGGATAGACGGGATAAGAAGCCTCATGACATGTATGCCTTCGATGCTCGGGTCTACTAGCTGTGAGGCGATGTATGATAGAGCGTCCGAGTGCCTGTTATATTTTCGGCAAATGTGGCGGAATATAATGTTGGGTATTTGCTTGATGTAAAACTGTGCGAGCTCCAAATACTTTTGCAGCACAGGATCTTGTGTAGCGTATTGGCCCATAATTTTCCGAATTACTAATTGTGAGTCGCTATTCAAGCGGACCTATTGCAGCCCCATATCCACAATTATTCGTAAGGCATGGATCACCGCTTCATACTCGGTGACGTTGTTCATTGCATTGAATTCTAGTCTGAAAGAATGCTCGATCTTCCTCCCTTTTGGTGTGGTAAATACTATCCCGAGGCCCGATCCATATTTGTTTGATGCCCCATCGACGAAGACCTCCCATCGTGTAGGGCTATTGGAGGATAATAGGTCCGCTGGTTCCTCTTGTTCCTCCATCATTCCTGGTACACCTTCTACCTCATCCTCATCACTAAGGGGAAAATCCTCCAAGAAGTCGGCCACTACTTGCCCTTTTATCGCAGTCCTCGTCTCGTACACCACGTCATATTGTTTGATTATGGCTCCCCACTTGGAGATTCTTCCTGATCGTACAGCACTATCCAACACTTCTTCAATGGGCGATTTGGTGAGCACCCGTATTCGATGAGCTTGAAAATATGTTCGGAGCTTAGAAGCAGCAAAAGCTAGCGCGAGTACCATCTTCTCCATTCTTGTATAGTTTCTCTCGGCCGGGCTTAATGTTTTACTAGTGAAATACACTGGCTTCTCCACATTCCCCTCCGATTTTACTAGCACTGCACTAATGGCATATGGTGTCGCCCCTAAGTATAGGGTGAGAATTTCTGACGGCTCGGGCCTTTGAAGAACCGGGAGGCTAGCTAGGTGTAACTTGATATTTTGAAAGGCCTCTTCGCTGGTGTCCGTCCATTGGAATTTTTCTCCTTTCTTCAAGATGTCGTAAAAGGCCTTTCATTTGTATGATGACCGTGATACAAATCGCCCCAATGCTGCTATGCAACCATTTAGTTTCTGCACGTCTTTTACCGTCGCGGGAGATGGAATTTCAAGGACTGCCTGGACCTTTTCGGGATCCGCTTCTATTCCTCTAGAGGTGATGATATACCCCAAGAATTTCCCTGATGTGACCCAAAAGTCGCACTTGGCGGGGTTAATCTTCATCTTGTGTTTCCTCATTGTCTGAAAAATCTCCCGAAGGTCTCGGACATGGTCCTTAGCGCGACGACTCTTGACTAACATGTCGTCCACGTAGACTTCTATGGTGTCGTGAATCTTATTTTCAAAAATGTCGCCTACCAATCTCTGGTATGTTTCCCCCGCATTTTTAAGTCCGAATGGAATTTTGGTATAACAATACAATCCCATTGGTGTGAAGAAAGAAGTATGCTCCTGGTCCTCGTGCGCCAATGGTATTTGGTTGTAGCCCATGTATCCATCCATTAAGGTCATCGCTTCGTATCCGACTATCGATTCTACTAACTGATCTATGCTGGGGAGGGGGAAACTGTCCTTCGGGCAGGCCTTGTTCAAGTCGCTGAAATCAATACATATTCTGACCCCTCCTTTCTTTAATGGCACCACGACCATGTTAGATATCCACTGTGGGTAGTGATATTTCCTTATTATTCCGGATTTTTGTGGCTTCTTCAGCTCGGCCTCGACTGCTGCCTGTAATTCTGGTGCGATGCGCCTCATTTTTTGTCTAACTGGTTTGAACTTTGGATCAATATTTAAGTGGTGACAGCAGACCTTTGGGTCAATTCCCTCCAAATCGCGCACTTCCCAGGCAAATGCGTCTAAGTTTTCCCTTAATACCGCCGTGAGTAGACTTGCTTGTTCGTCCGATAACAATGTCCCGATCCTTACTACCTTTGGCGCCTCTACCGTCCCCAAGTTTACTTCCCGAGTCGGTTCAACCGTCGAAAAATTTGATTTGTTCTCCCGAAAGATAGCCGCTTCCTTTGATTGCTATAAAGGGTCCTGCTCTTGGGTCTCATACGCCATGACCACTTGTGAAATCACTTCTTCCAATTCCTTTGCATCTTTTACTTCCTCGGCTTTACTCTTCTCTCGCCTTTGCCGAGATCACCGATCCTCATTAATTTTTTCACCTACTTGCATACATTGCCGTGCTGCTTGGGAATCACCCATAACTTCAGCTATTCCCTTGCAGGTCGGGAACCTTAATCTCTGGTGGTATGCCGATGATACCCCTTTAATTCCAGCGATCCATGGCCACCCGATAAGCGCTTCATAAGGTGAGGCGACGTCGACCACACAAAAGGTAGTTAGTGTATCGAGGAAGCCTCAACCGCCCGAGACCCTTAGGGTTATCTCGCCCCTGTGGATAGTTATTGTTCCATTGAATCCTTAGATACGATACGTTGAGGGGACGAGCATGTCTTCTGATAGTTTCATTCTTCTGAACGTGTTGTAGAATAACACCTCGATTGAGCTTCCGATATCCACAAGAATCCTTCTTACTCCCCAATTTTCGATCAGTAAGGTGATGACCAATGGGTCACTGTGTGCTTTTCCATTCGCTGGGACATCCTTGGCCGAGAACGAAATGGGTTGCACCATCCAAGGTTCCATAGGTGGGGCCTTAGCTACGCTAAATATTTCCTTTCCATCCCGATCCCTTTTATGGATCCTAGAAGTAATTACTGGGCCGAGAGTGTAGTCTTGAATAGCCGAGTGTGAAATGATGCTCACGAACTGAGTTGTTCTATCGATGCATACTTGATGAACTGGTGCATCAGGTGTTGCTATCGGCTGTGGTGGGTGCCGGACAAATTGCCTCAAATACCCATCTCGGATGAGATGCTGAACGATATCTTTTACTTCTCGACAGTTGTTGGTGGAATGGCCCCTATACTGATGGTAGTGACAGTATTCGGGGTGCTCCCTGGTCTCTTGGAACTGAACTCCCCTCGACGCTGGGTAGTTGATATCGTTTCTCTTCTCGACTTCCTTGAATACCTCCTCCAAAGGAGAATTTAGGAGGGTATACGATTGGGCTTCCTGCCTCGGCTTCTTCCCTTTAGCGATCCACTCTCTCTTTTCACTGCTTCTCGGGGGTGGATCCGATCTCTTTTCTGGTCGCCTAATAGGGTCGTCTGTGACCGCTTTAGCTTCAATACCCGCTTCAGCACTAGCTTCTTGTATTCCTCTATCTCTTGACTCGGCCTGAATTTCTTCCAAAGCGATGTAATGCTCCTTCATTTTTCTCATCTCCTTTAAGGTTTTCGGTTTCTCGGAGAACATGGCTATCCAGATGGGGCCCGATCTCCCTAACGCTTTTTCAAACCAAAAGATGGCCTGATCTACCGGCACCTTCCCAATGTCAGTACATAGCTTCCTCCACCTATCGGTCAGGGTTCTTAATGGCTCCCCGAATCTTCGGGCGAGGGTAAACAACTTGTTCAATCTAGGCCGAGGTCGACTGTTGTGCATGTAGGTCTCAAGGAAGGCTTCGACTAACATCTCATACCCATTAATCGACCCAGGTGGAAGCAAATAGAACCAGTCTCGTGCCTCGCCCTCCAGGCTAGCTGGAAAGAATTTATACATGACTACCGGGATGTTCTTCCATTGGATTAGCGACATGGTGTACATCTTCAGATGCTCGATCGCATCTCCTGTTCCGTCGAACCTAGAAGGAAATGTAGGTAATGTACACTTTGGTGGGAACGACATTTGTTCGAGTTCTTAAGAGAAGGGCGTCTTCTCGGCTTCGCTCATGATTTCTGCCAATTTGTTCTCTTCGCCTCCGCCCGAGAGCTCTTTGATTTTTGCCTCCAATTCCTTAAATTTAGCCTCTGTCGCTCGATCATGTCGCATGTCTCTGTCTCGCCTATCCTCATCAGTGGACGAGTCCTCGGGTGGCCCATATCTTTGCGTGGGGAGTACCGGAGGCGATGGTGGCTGTCCTGATCGGCCGGACTGATTAGGGTTGCTCGGACCCATCATAGGTGGTGCGTGACCTTATCGGTCATGGTAAATCGATGTTCCTCGGCTGGACGAGCCTCTTGATCTGGTTCGCTGATTTCTCAACTGATAGTTCTCATATTCCAAAGCGAGGTTCCGTTGCTGGAGCTCTCTTAGTGTCGCTTCTTGTCTCCTTTGACTCTCCAAAATGGCCAATAATGTCGGGTCCGTGCTTTCATGACTAGAATGCCCATTTGGGTTGTGTGGCCGAGGCTGTAATGGTACAGAAGGGGGTGGTGGGGGTATTATCGGACCAGTTACATGGCCAACCATGTGAACAAGTGTTGAGCCGATATTTCTAGTTGTTCCTCGTCCCAACTGAATCTGCCTGAGACACTCTTGCTCTTTCGCTAGGGCTTCCTGGTACTCTACTTGATGCCTCGCTCTTTGTCTCTGGGCTTGTGCTGCAAGCGCTACCTCATCGTCATCGGTGTCTGAAGCTTTGATCCCATCAACTTGTTCAACTCTTCTCTGAGTCAAAATAACTTGGTCCAAGGGTAGAGTGTTATTTTCCCGCCCCAGATCGACCTCCTTATCGAAAATTGGCATTCCTCGCGCAGCTGCATGAGATTCCTCGGGCGGTGTTTATCGACTGTCTTCTTTCCTCGGCCCAGTTACCCCTGCCTGCATGCTGCTGCTAGTTACTGTACGATTCCTCAACATCCTTCTCATTCCTGAAGTGCTAGCCATCGGGTACTTCGCGTAGTCAGCCGAGTATCGCCCTATCCTACGTCAGCAAATACAAAGAACACCTTACTTTGACCTGACTTTTGGAACATAAGTTCAAACAAAAGACCAAAAAGTTCGACTGACACAACAGTTACTACTATGCCTGCTCTTATTGACAAAATTTCTTCCTATTACTCAAGTGGGTCTACCTATCTATCCTGTTTTGATCCTACGCTGAATCTGCGTCAGTTTTTTTCGCATTCATCCTTATCTCTCCGTACGACGTCGCTTTCAGTACCCTACCTATGTATTTAAGTTAGTTTGTCCTTTGTTCTACATGCTCCAAATCATTGAACTTATGCACATGATGCTTAAATGGTACGGCACGCAACCCTAAGATTCAAACTAAGTTTGTAATAGCTCCACTTTCTCGAGACCTAATCATGACCTTTACGATAACTTATGTTACACTGCCGGAAAAATATCCAATCGGTTAGCAGTTTAACACACTAGGAGATATCTAAAACGTGTACCCTTGGTAAATCTAAACGCTCAACTCCATACCGTAGCTAGAGAACGATTTGTTTAACGTCACAGATCACTCAACTATTGGAAACAAACAGTCGTCCTTTCAACAGATTCTTCATCTAGCTTCTAACCCGAATTGTTAGTCGATGGTGAGCTTATGAAGTCTCTTTCCTGATCGAACTGCTGACGGGCGAAGAAAATACGAGAACTGCTACTTCCGGAGACACTATTACTGCCCTAACTTTACATGCACAGCAAATGACTCAAAGAAAACATTATTTCGGCCAACAGAGTTCATCATAGCTTCAACCACAACACGTTAACGTGTATTTAGGAGCTTTTGAACGTCTCTAAAGGTCTTCACGGCAAGGTATCCGGAGATCTTAGTCGGATCCCCTTAGTCGGCGCCAGAATGTGGATGCATTTTACTACCAACTATATCCAAAGTATAGAAAGCTTCTACTCAAGTCAAATGAAAGTAAGCACTCAACAATGAACACAAGATATACGTGGTTCGGTATGATTACCTACGTCCACGGGGGTGAAAGGGTGAATCTTATTACTTCGAAGTGTTACAAAGATGTTGCTCTTAGTCGGATTTCCTTACAAAGATGAACTTACTTCTCACTTTCTTCTCCTTGGTGTAAACTCGAGTTTCTCTCTCTCTCCCAAAATTACAACCTACCTCTCTTGGATACAAGTCACTCTATTTATATGAGAAGTTCCATACAACCAAGTTAGGGTGTGGGTCATGTTACATCTATTATGAAGTTCTGTGATCGGGCCTTCTTACATCGCCCCTTCTTCTATGCGCATGGCCGATGCATCTTGATTCCTTCGTCTGTCCCTTGTCCGAGCCGACCTCTTCTGGTGTTATTTTGACACGATGTCGCCTGTCTTGTCTGTCGCCTCAGCGGTGGGCCGATGTGACACATACTTTCTTATCCTTATGACCGTTGCACCTCGTTTGACCCATCCTGTCTTGTCTTGTCAACTCTATCAGAAACATGGGGTTAAGTCTTGTCCGACAGCTGTAGAATGATCACGCCCGATCCACATGGCTCCTCAAATCTCGTGCCTGCTGATCTTCCTTATATGCTTCGCATCTCTTCGTTTTTAGGTGCACCAAGGCTTAAGATGTTGCCACCTGGATCTGTGGATAATTTACACCTACAGTAACTAATCATGTGCACGGTTGAAAACCCTAAGGCCAATCGATTTTGGTATCTTCTTACATTGGAGGAAGATCATGTGATTTTTATATATTGTATCTATTCGTTTACAAGAAACTATCCGCAACCATAAAATGGATTTTCCATATGCGATGGATAAAATGACTTTTTTTTTTCCGTTGTCATTTAAATGATTTTGGTATATCGTATAAACCAATTGATATTGTTTTTCTCTCCTCCATCAGTACTAGGAGATGAGATGTAAATAAATTGGCAGTCTAAATTATTTTTAGGCCAATATGGTTCCATTCCTTGCAAGGAACATTGATTGGTTTCTATTATTTCCTATAAGAAACCATCATTAATCAACCACAAAGTGGATTTTTTCCAAAAAGAAAATAACGATAATGATTTCTTTATGCTCTTAAAAAGAAATATTTCTCTATCGACCCTAGAATGAGATGACGTTATTAGGGTACAAAATATCAAAGGTTGCGCACCCGGCTTGTTAGCCTATTTAATTACTCCTTAGTGACTTAAATTGATCTTTGAGATAAAAACAATTCTTTAATTTTTTTTTATTAAAGAAATTGTCTGTAATTATTCTACAGTGAATGAATATTTCTCGTTGGCCCTATAGGTCACAAAATTCTTGGATATTTTGTTTGCATATTTTGGTTGTAACCAATAAATCCATATATGGTTGATGTTCAATTTGTATAAACTACAATTTTTGGACATTTTTTTTATGGATCTTGAAGTCATTATCTACAGTCCAACTGGTGTTGTTAAAATCCAGAAATTATTAGAGTATATGTCCTCGATTTAATCGGATAATACTCTACGAAACTTGTTTTCGTATATGAGATGACAATTTCCGCCAAAATCAGGGGGAAACTCTATGCTATTAAAGGTTGGCATTAATTAACTTAAAGGTTATATCACTTCTCTACCATCATGATCAAACCGAAAAAGGCTGCCGTTAAATAGGCGCGAAAAAATCTCATTTAGCTTTCCAATAAGCTCATGTCGTTTGAAAAGGAAAATCCAATCACATCTAGCAAGCATGTATATATGCTCCAATAGAGTCTATGATAATACAATTCACAATCTCAAAATACATATCATTATAACGCCCGTGGACACTGGTACCAGTAAATTTTGAATATTTCAAAGTATGCATACATTTGGGAATTATGTGGGATCGTAGTAAGCTATAAATTGTCGAATATTCATCTATATTAGATTTTATAAAATAATAAAGATAATGGTTATTAAACCCCTCTGTAGATAAATATCGACAAATGTGATTGGTTGGCATACAATCAAAATTAGATTGGATTTATTTCTCGACAAACGCAATTTTGGATCCAAGACTTAACACCGTAAATGTGCCAGGCCTATTAATTACAGGTTGGTGTAGTCACAATGCGTTAAAGGAGAAATATATTCGTTGTAAAAACGATTTGAGGGTTTTATTTTTGCTCAGACCCTATGATTAATTTATTAATTGTTATCTTTATAAAATGCACTTGGCGTGGTAGTCTTTGAAGGACTCATATTGCATTGACACAAGATATGTGGCCGAAGAACATATTGAATTTGTAATCTTTTGAGGATTCAAATTTTATTCAGGCAGCCACCTTATTTGCTTACATAAGGTTTAACAATCCTTTGTGATTTTAGAAATTTGGTACACAACCAAAAATCTGTATTAATTAGTTGATGATTTCAACATTATAGGTCTCTTAAGGAGTCCTTAAAAACACTAAAATCCACGCTTTGGCAACATAAATTCTATTATTTTCTTAAATCCGCAGTTAGAATTAGCTAGCTTAAACTCGTTTTTTAGGTAGACTAGAGTTATGGTTTTGATGCTTGTTTTCTGTAATACTCATATAGTTGAGTTAACATCCATAAATCATCAAAAGTTGTACTATCTTGCCTTCGTTTTCAGGTTTTGTCCCATGTGGTTTTCCTAACAAGGTCATCTTGTTGACGTTTAATTTTCGTTCAAAATGTTGATATTTGTGCTCTTTTTCCTTCGTCCAAATTTTTTTCCCATTGGGTTTTACTGGCAAGGTTTTAGTAAGGCAATTTAATTCAACATGGTGGTTATCTAAGGGGGGTTGTATTAATTTTTTTCTTTTTAAGTGGATTCCCACCATTAACATTTTGTTAGACCCAATCAACATAACAATCCCTTGGAAATTTGGACGTCATTCGGATCCACATAAGGTATGACCACAAACAAAGTTTTGTTCTCTTACAGTAATTTATCTACATCTTGGCTATATGTTAAAGAAACTACATCAACAACTTCTGCAAATCATGTCGGGAAGATAGCGATCCATGACACAAGTTCTCAATATGTTGAAGAAAAATGTAGACTCCGCAAAAGTATTAATCGAAGGCATTACTGCTTGTGGAACACTAATGAAGACTTCATCAGCGACATCTTCATGAAAGCACAGTCCTCTTATGCATTCAAGAAATTCGTTCTTCAAAATTGGAAAGTCTCGACTCAAAAATTTGCACACCAAGATTTGACTGAAGTATTTATCAGGGGGAGCGCCATCATCAAATTAAGGTGCATTCACTGGAATTTATCGCGTTGTACTATTTTTCCTTCATCAAGGTTTTGTCCCACTGGGTTTTCCTTGTCAAGGTTTTAATGAGGCAATATATGCGTGTCCAACACTGTCTGAGTTTTACATGCTTATGCAATTTCAGGTTTTTCTCTTTTGAGTTTTCCTGTTATCTTTGTAATGACTTAGCCACAGTGGTCATCAGGGGGAGTGTTATAAACCAAGTTTATTTACTAAGATGTCCTTTGTGTCTAAGATTAGGGTTTACATATCTTGAGAACCAAGTCTTATATCTATATAAATAGAGGCTTAGCCCATTGTAATTTTATACACATTAATAGAATTTCTCTCTTTTCCCCTTTACTTTGTGTCTCATATTCTCTGTCTTCTATTTCACAACAAGAAGATAAATATCCTCGTTTAATTGGGGGCCTCCACTAAAGGACAAAATAGGTCACCCCACCTTAATTTGGGTCACCCCTAGTAAATTTTTTTCTAAATGGCTAAAATGCCCCTAAATAATTAGTGATAATCTTACTTAATTAGAGTTTAACTTCATTTTTTTTTCAAACTTTTTGTTTGCAATATTTTTTTACTTTTTTTTTTGCCTAGATTTGTATAGAAAATCGTCATGATATTGAAGTGTTTCAGTGACGACTCTAAACAGTCGTTAATGTTTCGACTGTTTCAGTAACGACTCTAAACAGTTGTTATTTCCTATAAAAGAGTTGTTATCTTCTTTGAAGAGTCATTAATGGCGGAAATGTATGACAACTTGGAGTCGTCATATACATAATCAATTCCCTGACGACCCTTTGAAAGAGTTGTTATTGTTTTTATTTTGTTTTTGACATCTCCAAACAGTCGTTATTGTTTTTGAAGTGTCATTACTGACAGTCTTTATTCTCTAAAAAGAGTCATTATCTTCGAAGAGTCGTTAATGGTAGAAATTCATTAAAGGGTCGTAATAGACTTGAATACGACCATAACGACCCTTAAAGTCGTTATTGTGTTTCAAGGGTCGTTAATATAGAGTCGTTATTTGGAAGAAGAAAAAAAAAGGGTAAAACAATATTTTCACAATCGGATGAATACACCCTGATAAATTTGGGGTGTAAATAAAATGTCAAGGCCCCCAATTAAACTAGGATAAATATTTTCGAAATTTGTATGTTGATTTTGGTGGCTGCAGCCAGCATGGCACATACCGATCCAGTCATATTAGGCTAACTTCTTATTATGTGATATGAAACCGTCTAGAACCCACACTATTCTTATTAAGTCGTATGTTGTGTGCACACAAATTAAACAGTGAACTAATCCCGCAGAAGCAATTTGCACAACCACACAATAATACTCTAAATATTTTGAAGAACATAAACGAGACAAGAATTTAACGAGGTTGAATCCTCTGAAAAAATAAGAGATCTTATATATTATCGTAAGGGAGAAAACATATAAACCCTAAGACAGAGAAGATTTTTGGTTTAATTTTCTAGGTTTTCTACTTGGCTATTTATATACACATAAGTAGGAAATATGGTTTAATAACTTAGCTAATAAGTTTGTAGACTTTAGGATTAAGAAACCAAGCAAGAGTTATCGAACTCTTATCACCGAATGATTTTAGGTTTATCCCAAAATCACTTCCATCGACTTAATTTCTAGGATATAGGTAACACATGGTTTCTATAAACGTGTCTTATAAACTAGGCTCCAACAATTCTCCACCTCGAATCATGCATTCATGCATGATACGATCAAAATATACGAAATCACCTATGTCTTCCAACATTGATTTCACCAAAGGTTGCATATGTATCCTTTGTAAGGAATCAAACCCACCATAGTTCACTTAATGGCCTTGATAGAAGGCCTCCACCAGGTCCTAAGAACCTCTACCCTAAAGGGTTTCATCAAACCGAATGAATGTGAATCAATTTCGAGCAATGAGGAAACTTGACCCCAGATACTACTTTCGTTAACATATCAGCTGAATTGTCTTTGGTATCGATCTTCACAAGTAGAATGTCTTCTTATTCCATAATTTCTCTAACAAAATAAAATCAAACATTTATATATTTTGGACACACACAACACCTAAGTCATCTAGAAAACATTGTAACCATATAGCCTGTTTGAATACCTTTGTCAATGTCATATACTCCTCTTCAGTAGTTGAGAGAGCCACAGTATACTGCGAAATCGATCTCCAACTAACCGCTGCTCCATCCAAGGTAAATACATAACCTATATTAGTTGAACGTCTCTTGTCCAAATAACCAGCATAGTCAGAATCCATACAACCAACATATAGATGATTGTTTTCATCTTCCTGTATAAATTCCAAGCCAACATCAACAATACCATAAAGATACCTAAAAATCCATTTCACGACTTGCCAATGTCCTTTACCAGGATTATGCATATAACGATTGATCATACTTATACCATGTGAAATGTATGGCCTCATACATACCATCGCATACATTAAGCTACCAATAGCACTAGCATATTGGAGTTGGATTATATACTCACGCTCTTCTTCAGTTGTATGAGACATATCAGAACTCAACATAAAATGAAGACCAAGGGGAATACTTACATATTTAGTTCCTTCGCAGATACCAAATTTCTGTAACACTTTATTCAAGTATGCTTTCTGAGACAAATGAACTTTACGCTTCTTTCTGTCACGCTGAATCTCTATGCCAAGAATCTTCTTAGCTTCTCCTAGATCTTTCATCTCGAACTCAATTGACAATTTGTGCTTCAAATTATCAATCTCTTTCTTGTTATTCGATGCTATCATCATATCATTGATATACAAGAGCAAATATATGAAATACCCATCACATAAATTATTGAAGTATATAAAATGGTCATAGTGAATTCTTGTGTATGTATGGCCAGTAATAAACTAATCAAATAGTTTGTACCACTGTCTTGGAGACCATTTCAGCCTATACAATGATATTTTTAGCTTACATACACAATCTTCTTTTTCAGCAACCTTGAAGCCATTCGGTTGAGTCATATAGATCTCCTCTTCTAGATCACCATGTAAGAACACCGTCTTGACATTTAGATGAACTAAGTCTAAATGTGCTACCAAGGCCAACAAAATTTAGATTGATGAATGTTTCGCAACTGGTGTGAACACCTCATTCTAGTCAATCATTTCTCTTTGGGAAAAACCTTTCGCAACTAACCATTCCTTGTGGCGTACTTGATTCACCTGGCATCCTTCCTTATTAACATATACCCATTTTCATCCAATGACCTTCTTACCGTTCGGAAGCTTTATAAGAACCCATATGCCATTCTTGTAAAGAGACTCCATCTCATCCTACATAGCATCTTCTCATTCTTCACGCTCTACACTGTGTACAACTTTAAAATAGGTATTAGGAATTCCTTTTTCAACAACTGGTAATGCATGTGCTCATCCATCTAACCAGGTTTTCTGGTTTGTCTTCTCGGTTTGCTGGTTGTTATAGTCACAGTGACCGTAGATTTTGTATCTTCTAGTGCATTGTGTTCCTTTTCGTTAACAATATCACTATCATTTGGAACTTCAGTAGTTACCTCATTTTTAGACGTCAGGGCTTCGAAAGTAGACATTAGAGATACATACTTAGGTGGAACTAGTGGATCTGCATCAATCTCTACCTGCTGCAAAGTCTCACTGGTACTGGTAGTGTTCTCCACCTGTAGAGAACCCCAAGACTTCACCGTAGACGCTTCATCACATGTAATATCTCTACTCATGACTATCTTCTTCTCTAATGGAATCCAAATTCTGAACCATTTCACTCCTTTCTTCACACCCATAAATATCCCTTTAACATCACAACTATCAAGCTTGTTTTCACTAACATGATACCAATCAGGGCAACCAAAGATATGAATTAACTCATAGTCATAATTTGGCTTACCATACCACTTCTCCATTGGATTTTTACCATCTAACGCAGCTGATGGAAACCTATTAATGAGGAGGCACGGATTGTAACTGCCTCGGCCTTAAACGCTTTACCTAATCCATCATTAGATAACATATATTGTACATTCTTTAGCAACGTACGATTCATGCGTTCAGGTACCCCATTTTATTGCAATGTCTTCTTAACTGTGAAGTTCCTATGTATTCCCTCATCCTTACATACTTCCAAGAATGTATCAATTTTGTACTATCCACCATTGTTCGAACGTAGTACCTTGATCTTTCTGCTAGTTTGAGTCCCAGTTGCCTTCTCCATTTCACAAAGACTTCTATGCCATCACTTTTTTGCATCATGGTGTACACCCATACGCGCCTAGAATAGTCATCAATAAACGACAAAAACCAATGATTTCCTGATCCTTAGACTTAAGTTAAGATATTTGAAAGGTCCGAGTGAGAAGATATAATATAGTGATTCTAGATTAGGCTCCTAAACTTCTAAACACTTTACTTCAAATTGACTTGTCCGCACATAAAAATTCGGAGGATCTCTCATTTCTCTGAATAAAGAATGCATTAATATCATGGACAAGGGATGGGATCTACGACGATCAACGAACATCGCTCTTTTTTTTTTCTGAATCTGATTCGTTTGGAACTGGCTGAAATCAACTGATTTATATGTATATGATTCAATATGTTTGTTTTTTGAATGACTCGGTAGTGTGAGTCAGAAGTATTTTATTCCCTTATTCAAATAGGTCATTAGGACTGACTCAGCTCGCGAGTTAGATCTGATTTAAACAAAAAAACAAATAGTTTGACATATGACTTGTACCAAGCCAGATTCAGATGTCGAATCAGTAAAAAACTCTGACACCCTGCAAGTATGGGAATGTAAAATGGGTTGATTCGTGTGTAAAAGAAGGAATCAATTTTTGGATTTCAAGAAAGGGTAGATTCTGTTGACAATAGTTACATGAGGTCGAGGATCGGGCAATAGTGAGTCGACCTAGCTTCTATCCGATTTATAAATTTCATCAATTTGATTTCCAGCATGTCCTTGAATCTCCTCTTACAAACAATAAATCGATTCTTTTCATCTCTAATATTCTCTTATGACCCTATTCTTCAATTGTTTTGCTCGAATTTTACTGAGACGATCCAATTTTCAACGTAATTTCTTCCAAACCTCCATCTGATATAAAAACCATGCGTTGCTAAATCGCCGCTTGGGGACCTGACAACCTTGTTTTACTACCATGTCTCATAAATTAAGTTGTTGATTTACTGGATATAACATCATATAACCTTATATAATGGTTACATATATCTGAAGTGGATTTCAAGTATTAGAGCTTTGTATTTTATATCCATTTCGTTCTTTTAAGCATGAAATTGAGAAAAGTGAAAAGAGAATATTTGCAGTGGTCTCATCTTTTTACAAGAACCTGTTAGTAGGTATTCTTCATGCTGGTGCTCTCCTCATATTGGTCAGTTCAGTCTTTTTCGTCTTTTGGTTAAGATAAAGAGCTTAATATTTAGGGGTTTTCATTATGTTTTTCAATTATTCAATTTCAAGGGGTTGGACTTGTTTTTTCTCTAGTTTAATTTAGTCGCATCTTTAATTTCATTGATTTTCTAGGTGTTTCATCTTTTTATATATGAGTTTGTATCATAAATATGCATAATAAGTGTTTGTTTTGGCCCCCTAGAAATTAATAAGTGTTTGCGCCTTGCTGACCGATATTATTTAATTTGTGTCGACTCTACAGATTTTGCTCTCTGTTTAACTATTTTGGTGTTCTGTTAGACCCTTTTGGTCTGGTTTGTTGTTTTTCTGTAAAATAGTTACACCTAATGGCTTTATTGTGTTTGTGTCGACCTCCTGAATTTTCACCATGGTTTTTAACTATTTTGGTCCCATGTTAGACTTAATTTCGGCTGGTTTTCTTTGTCTATGTCCCGTGGAATAGTTAAATCCATTGGTTTACTTTCAGATTAGAATCGGCATAGTCTAGTAATCATCCTCCTATGTAATTTATTTTTTGGTACAATCTCTTGGTGTCTAAAGGTTTCGTTCCTTTCTCTAGTGTCTCTTAATCTTTAAGAAAAACTTATTAAGTTCTCACTGCATCTTTTTCTTATCATCTGTCATACCCCTGGACATTGTTTCCATTTTTTTTTTTTTTAAAGATTTTGGTGATGAATGCCCCTGATGCTCATGTTAGTTATCCCCCTCTGGTGACTACTATTTTAAGACAAAAAATTGGTGATTGGTTATGGGTTTATTTTCTCACAACAGAAGATGGTATTATTTAGATCCACTTGTTAATATTCTTGCTCTTCACATCCAGTCATTAGCAGGCAAACGCTTGCCTTTTGTAACCATTTGGTTATTCGGTTTCTTAGAAGATTTGAAGTATATGAATTTGATCCCTAAAATGCAGCATCATTTTTTGATGGTGTAGTATATTTAGTGTTGTCAAGGCCCTAGCATCCTGAAAAAGCGGGGGTCTAACAACCACACCCAATATTTTTCTTAGCAATCTGTATGGACTAAGTCCAATGTACTTTCAAGAGAATCAACTAGACAGTCAGATTCAATCTTAAGAAAAGTATATCAAAGAGTTATATCTTTGTTTATTAATGTACTACGCAAATCATACAGATAGAAATTCGTGAGCCTGATTAATATAAGAAACAACTTGGATGGTATCAAAAACCAATATAGAAGTGTCAATTAATTCAATCAACAACCAAAGTTTGGATTCACAATTGATTGAAATTACGCACAACCTGTGATATTTCAATTATATAAATAAATATAATGCGGAAAAGAGATAACACAGACACCAGAAATTTTGTTAACGAGGAAACTGCAAATGCAGAAAAACCCCGGGACCTAGTCCAAATTTGAAAACCACACTGTATTAATCCGCTACAGACACTAGCCTACTCCAAGTTAACTTCTGACTGGAATGTAGTTGAGCCCTAACCAATCTGACATTGATCAAGGTACATTTTTGCTCCTTACGTCTCTGAATCCCAGCAAGACTCTACGTACTTGATTCCCTTAGCTAATATCACCAACAACTAAGAGTTGCTACGACCCAAAGTCGTAGACTTGATAAACTAATCTGTCTCACACGTAAAAGTCTATTGAATTGATAAATCTGTATCCCAGAGATAAACCTATGAGTTTTGTTCCGTCTTTTGATAAATCAAGGTGAACATGAACCAATTGATATACCAGACTAATATTACCGAAGAACAACCTAGAAATATCAATCACCTCACAATAATCTTAATCATATGATAGCGAAACAAGATATTGTGGACTCACAAACGATGAGAGGAAGATGTTTGTGACTACTTTTTATCTTGCCTATCGGAGAATAAATCTCGAGCAAATCTTAGAGAAGATAGTACTAAATCACGATAGAAAACAACAAGATCATAACACGCAACTATAGAGAAAATAGTTGGGTCTGGCTTCATAATCCCAATGAATTCTTCAAGTCGTTAACCTACAGGGTTTCGTGAAAAACCTAAGGTTAAAGGAGAATCAACTCTAGTCACAACTAGTATCACACAGGAAGTTTGGGGATTAGGTTTCCTAGTTGCTAGAGTTATCCATTATATAGTCTTCAAATCAAGGTTTGTAATCAATGTTACCTTGGTAACAAAGCATTCAATATTCACCGTTATATTAAAACCTGATTAGACTCAAGCTAATATCTTTCAATCGTTAGATCAAACTTGGATTGTTACACACAAATGAAAAGTGACTTCATTTAGATATGAGTAACTGTACCTAAACGTTTGCACCTTTGTTGGCTCAAAAATAGTTAACCGAAGTTAGCCATATGAACACTTTCATATCAACCTTATTCATCTTAACCATATATAACTAGTTCGAATGAAATTAGTTCTAGAGTTGTTCAATTGTTTATATTCTCATAGAAGTGTACAGACACAATTGAAGCAAAATCGATTTTGATTCACTCGAATCAAGTCATGAACATTATAGCCATGGTTTGCAAAATATTACATTCCTTATGAAAATACCTTACATGCAACGTTCTCAATTCTGGAAAAATTCTCACAAACTCAAGTGATGCGTGTCGTATGCGTCAAAAATAATTCACTTTCTCACTCTACTAAATATGAATGAAGTTTGTGATAAGAAAGAGTTCGTATCCATAGAGAGGCGATTGTTGTTATGCAATTTTCAGATTCTTAAGTAACCAAGGTAACCAAGGGGTGATTTTGTTTTTATCAAAGTAATAAAACTAAATAAAGCAAAGCAAATAATTGGAATAATCAATAAGGAGAAGATATTGGTCACGGGATAGTATCATTCACAAACATGTATTTTTTCATCAATGACTAGAATTGGTAATTTAATCTCGCAATTATCAAAAGTCCTAGGATATCTTGATCGCAAGAGTATCCCGTTTATTTCCTGATTTTATCACAAACAACATTAAAAGATGCTATTGTGAATTCTACTTAAAAAGCAACCTAAAGTGTAAAAGAACAATTAAGCTTAACTCCCTAAGAGAAATAAGTTCTATGAAATAAGACTAATCAATGCAAACAAACGTATAAAAGAACTAATTCGTTTTAACAAAGGTTATGATTCATATGCGATTAAAAAGATGTATCACTACAAGTAATAATCACAAGATGCTACTAGAAATCAGAGATAACAACTTTTACGTATTGAAAACCCTAATATATCTATAGAGATGAAAACAAATCCAATTGATTCCGGACTCAACCAAACTAGCATTCAAATCATATGATAATAAAAATAATGAATTATAAACGATAGAATTGAGCCAAAACTAATTCATAGAATCAAATAACATGCTTGACGAAATCAACTTCATCCCATAACCAATAATTGTATTTAGCTACTCATAGCTATGGAGTTCATCATAATCAATAATCAAATAAAGAATATGAAAAATAAATACGAAAGCAAACCCTCGTTTTAGTTCTCTCCTTGGCTCCAAGAATAATACGTCATCCCCAAAGTTGTAAAAGTTTCCCTTTTTGTAGCTTTTTCTCCCTTCCAAAACTATGTCTAGTCTTCAAAGGTCCAATAGATAGAAGTCCACCAAGCCCAAGTGTGAGAAAACCCGTGTAAAAATTATGCCCAAAAAGTGTCACCGGAAAACTGGGTCTATCGCCGGAAATTTGCCGGAATCCGGTGCCGGAAAAGTATCTCTGGTGACCGGTCAGAGGTGGTCAACGCGGAAAGTCACTGAGTCAGGTTGATGAGTCAGGAAGTCTGTCAGGTGAGCTAATGAGGCTGACTGGTCTGAGTTGATCAAGCCAATGCCAGTTTGAATAGGACAGAGCTAATGTTGCACAAGCCTTAGCTGTGATGCGCCATTACATTGCACAATTCTGCAATCCCCATTTACTGTACCAACTCAACCCATTCATACAGTGGCATCCATTGTCCCTGCAACTTCAACCAACAAACCCACGTGTCTAGCAGCAAAACCAATACCATCTGCAGCTGTAACTTCCTCAACTCCACTCCTTTCTTGACAACCCATAAGACCCATTCAATTTCGAGCCACAGCAATCCTCAATTATTTCTGTAGCAGCTGAAACTTCTTATACACAGAACCAGTTGTATCCCCCACTGCCGAACTGGATCATTCACTGCTGCCATAAGATATCCCCTCATTCTGTGCTTCCACCAACAACATCATAGCTTCCATTTATTTCCCCGACTCTCAATATGACCATTCTACACCTCCAGAACCTGAACTGCAGCTTCCATCATCACTACGAGCCTGCAATGCTCCCAGCAATCCATCTTAGTCACATCTAC
Source organism: Papaver bracteatum (assembly GCA_023529315.1). NCBI lineage: Eukaryota > Viridiplantae > Streptophyta > Magnoliopsida > Ranunculales > Papaveraceae > Papaver > Papaver bracteatum. Next base: position 1,662,074 of record JAJJWX010003739.1, on the reverse strand, counting down.
ACCCTGATTTCTTGTTCTTGACGGCATCATCAGCACTTCCATATGCTTTGCATCTTGCCCTGCAATTTCCTACACATACGACCACCATTCATAGTAGCAACATGTAAACTATCATCGAACCCTGACTATCAGCCAACTCGCCAATGTTAGCTCTTAAACCCATCTTAACATAACAACAACATATATCTGTAGACTGCCAGGACTCAACCAAATCACCACAAAATTCAGCCCTTCCTCCTCCCTGTAATGCTCGACCAAGACCCATGTCAGCAACATCTACTCTTTTTGCCTCATCTGTAGCTCCATACTCTGCCCAGAATTCCACCTGAACCTAGGCATTCATCTGCAACTCATTTCAGTACCTCCATTTGAGCTGTATTGCACACCAACAAACTCCCAAATGTAGTCCCATTCTCTTGGTTGCTTCGGTTAAGCTGCAACTGCATCCATTCCTTGTAAACCCACCAAAACAACACTAGTACCCATACAATACCAGCCGCAACACCAATTTCATATGTAATTGACCTACAGAACCACCAGCTGCAATTCCAGCTCAATATCACACCCCACAGTTCCACTGCATCTTCACCAGCCTCAATTCATATTACCAACACCATGACTTGACTGCAGTTACACCAAGCTACAGATTCAACCTCTAGCTTTACAGCTGCACCTCTAATTCCCTGTAACTCTACACACTGCAACACCACAAGACCATATTCACCACCATCCAACATCATATTTTCATTCATTAGTACAAACTCAAACAACTATACTCCTCTCAGAATCATACAGCCATGCCTTCTCCTTCAAAATCCAAATCTGCCTTCAAACTGAACCTGGCTCAATTAATAGATCTCCACAATGAAACCACAGTAGGAAGCAACTAAACTCTGATTTCACCATTCTTCAATCTTCACAGCAGACCCATCTCCTTGACTTCTGAAATTTGACCTTGAAACCCTAATTCCTTCTGAATCTGTTCATGACTTCAATCAATTGAGTCATACCCATCAAGACCATATTTAACAACTTCAACCATACTAGAACTTCAATTCCAGCTAAACCCATCTCTTATTCCTTTCTCTTATCTCTGAATTTCATTATATTTGCTCTGTCAATCGAATTTGAATCAAACCCTAGTCTGTAATTCAATCATCAACTCCTTCTTTTCTTGTTCCTAGCAGCATCAGGATCATTATAACTCCCCTGTTCTTGATTTTCTCTCTCAATCTCTCTCGATCTGATTTCTTGGTGGTAACAGCAGCAGCTGTTGCTTTCCTTTTCTCGTCCCTGAATTGTTGACGGAAATGAATGAGAAATGAAACACTTCCCTTGCTTTCAGGGCTTGGTAATGATTGAAATTACTCAAGACACCCATTCTCCAGATAAGGGCTACCCATTTCTTACATAGCATGTCCGTTCTAGAGAACTGGCATGTCTACTCTCTTTCTTGCTCAACCGTAGCTAGCTTCGCTCGCATGTGAATTGGTATTTTTGCTCCTTTTTCACTCCAAATGAACGCTTTCTTCTTCTTTGAATTCTTTCACCAACATCAGCCATCTTTTACTCCTCAAGTCCACTTCTTCTCTTCAATGTCTCTTCATCACTAAAGTTGTCATGCTTTTCAGACATAAATTGCATCACTAAAGCCGACATACTCTTCAGACAGAGATGAATAAACAAAAGCACAAATGAGAAATAATCCGCTTCCAATAGCAGTTGCACATGAAATGACCTTTTAAGCGACGTTTCCTCTTCTTTTGTTCCAAATGACTCCAAAGTACCTAAATACTCAAAAACAAACATAAGATACATAATTTACAAGAAAACTCGTAAAGAAAGCATAAACTATAGATAAATATTAAGGTGTTTTAGACACCTATCATCAGGTAAAGTATATAAACAAGAAATATAACTCTACGGCGGATTACGTTGCAAAAGAAACTCGTCTAAAGCATTTTCGGCACATGTCAACCCGACTTCAACTTAGAGTATTAAAATTAAATGTTATTTCCAATATTTTTGATAAAAATGAGCTTGTAAATCTATTGTTAACTATATTATTCCATTAATATATAATTTACCTTCCTTTCAAAATATAAAATAAAATAAAATCATGAGGTAATTTTTTTAACTTTTTGTTTTCCAAACCCCTCCTAGCGTCGAGTCACGGTTCTGTCACTGGGTCGATCTATCTAGCTAGGATTAGCTTGGGAGCATCAACAGCACCAATACTCCAAAGATCTATGCAATGAATTGTCAGTAATTTTTTATTCTTTTCGTTAACCAATGTAGTAATGAACTTTGAGATTTAAGAATTCAAGTTTCTCGATAATCACAGTGTAAAATATACGTAGTTTCCAATACGTGATCTGAAAAAGAATTTGATTAATTAGACATAGTAACTACAAGAAGCAGAATCCATGGCACAGACTTAGGGTCAATGATCCACTTCAGTACTCAGTAGTAGCCACCTTCGTGTATTGATCCTAGTTAGCAATTCGGGTTACGAGAAACGTTCGGAACGGCATACGTACGTGTATTATTCGTTTTGGCGGAATGAAAATTCGGTCCACTATTCGGTCAACGGTTCGTGATTCGGAGATAGTTCGGAATGGCATACGTACGTGTATAATTCGTTTTAGAGATATGGAATCGGGACACAAAATTCGGCATGTATTAAATATAATTTTTTAAAAAAAAATATTCAGAAAATATCGGAGGGGGTTGATTTTTGTGCTAAAATTATTATATTTTTATAATATTTGATGCTATATCAACAACAAACAGTTGGTTCAGTGGATGGGACTCCCTTGCATGGAGGTACACGTTGGGAGTTCGAATCCCTCTACTTAGTTTTTTGGAAAACAAAAGGAAATGAACTTTGGGCCTTGAAAGAACCTGCTAAACTAGGCCCAGTACTTATTGAGTATGAAACTAATGGGCCGAACTAATACGCCCGTTCCTAATAATGAAACACCAAAAACGCGAATAATTCGCAAAGCTGAGAAAATTCACGAATTGGGTGCGGTGTTTGAATTGAACGGCCGTATGAGTCGGGACCGACCTATTCGTAACAATACGCGAATGATTCGGCGAATTGCTAACTAGGGTATTGATTCCATTTCCACACCGCCACCCCTCAACCTTCGTGTATGGATTCCATTTCCACACTTAGTTTTTTGGAAAACAAAAGGAAATGAACTTTGGGCCTTGAAAGAACCTGCTAAACTAGGCCCAGTACTTATTGAGTATGAAACTAATGGGCCGAACTAATACGCCCGTTCCTAATACGGAACGCCAAAAACGCGAATAATTCGCAAAGCTGAGAAAATTCACGAATTGGGTGCGGTGTTTGAATTGAACGGCCGTATGAGTCGGGACCGACCTATTCGTAACAATACGCGAATGATTCGGCGAATTGCTAACTAGGGTATTGATTCCATTTCCACACTGCCACCCCTCAACCTTCGTGTATGGATTCCATTTCCACACCGCCACCCCTCAATTATTTCCCAACTTCGAGACATCTCTACTTGTATTTCGACTAAATTATTCATTATCTAGTACTCCTTCCGTTCCATTTTAAACGATGTTTTAACAGTTTTTACGGAAATTAAGAAATGTAAAGAAATATAAAAAATATCTATTTATACGTCTGAGAAAAAATTTCAAACATTAATTGATATTAGTCAGGGGCGGAGCCAAAATTTCCAGATAGGGGTGCAAAAATATGCTTTGGGGGAGTACAATTTTTTTAGGGGGTGTAAATAAGCAAAAATGGGCTTATAAATATAGGAAAATTTGTTTTTGGGCCTAAATTAGGCTTTGGAGCCAGCTGGGCAGGGGTGCAAGTGTAACCTCTTGCAATGGGCTGGCTCCGCCCCTGCTATTAGTGTATTTGAAATAAATTTATGGTTCCAAGACAAAATATTAGGATATTGTTGATAGTTTTATGAGAAAAATATGAAAACTATCAACTAATGTGGAACAAAAAAATAACCCTAAACACTCATCTAAAGTGGAACGGAGAGAGTAAAAATACATAGATCGATTGTGAATCCAAATTCTGAAGTCGGAATCCACCGGAAATGATAGATTGACCGAATCTATCTCCTGATTTATCTCCCACATGAGATAAGAGATGGACCCACATATGCCCATTACTAATCCAAGTGTTTTGAGTTTTGATCTCATCAGGCCATCTCTATCGGGACAATTTGGTGTAGAATTTGTCGGTAAGTGTAGCAGCTCCCGGAATCCACAATACATAGCCAACCAAGCAAATTAGTCCTCTTATGTGTAAAAACTCAATTCCTATATATTTAACCCAAAAAGTGCTCAAAACTCCTGATTATAGACCTATGTTCGGTTCATCTCCGAATCCCATTTCGAGCTATCTATGTCACGCAAAGAAATATCAGTGACAACCAAACCCTGGATCAAACTTGCGAGAAGAAATATCAGTGACAACTCAAAACCAAAAATGGTATACATTCTATCCAAAGTAATCAGCATACGAGGTTTGACTGTGTTACTACGCGTCTAGCTAGGACAACTGAACAAGCGTCAGTAGCCACTCCAGTACGATGAACTTAACGTCACGGTCACTTAATGATAATGCTAGACTAACTAGGTTTAATAGTATTAGTGAAGAGACTATTTGGGATTTGTCTCCTCAGTTCGATGAACAAACTAGCTGCCTAAGATCTCACCTCTGCATCACTTAATTACTCCTTTTTTACGTAGTACTCCCTCCGTCCCTATTATATAGGCGGAGTTTTGAAAATTTGTAATCCCATTAGATAGGCGGACTTTCAATTCCAAGATAGGTTTTTCCATATTTTGCCCTTATTTATTATAGGTAGTTATCACCAAAATTAAGATAATGTTTCTAATGTTGGAAATTGTACAAAGGGTAAAACAGGAAAGATGATGGATATGTATGAAACCAAGAAAATTTCTTATTCTAAGAGAAACTTACTTCTCCGCCTATATATTAGGGACGGAGGGAGTATTTGTTAATTAATCACTTGCCCTGAATTTTAGGGCTTGTTAAGTAACCTATGTTCACGTGCAGTCACTGTACTCGTAATGTTGGAAGACTAAAGTCATCATACCATTATGGAAACTTCTACCAAGGACGTACACTCTTCTTCCAATGCAAAGTATTCATAATTAACCAAAAATTAGATCAATAATCAGATCACTAATTACAGTTGACCACATAATCTAAATCTGAATAAACAGATAAACTGAATGAATTTGGCCATGAGAGCATGTGATTATTGTAATGGATCCAAAGTCTTCACAGTAACCTAAAGCTAAGACTACAGTTCTATAAATAGAGAAACGAATGATGCATTTTCATATGCACCACCCCAAAAACTAGTTAGGTATCATACTAGGACTAGTCTTTATAGGTTGGATAATACATCCCATCATGAAAATGATGAACACTCAAGTTTGCATGCTCTCTTTCTTGATCATTGGTTCATATCTTTTGGTTCAAACCCATGCAGACCTTTACGATACTCCACCTTCAAGGGTAGCAGGGAAAGTGTTCCCACCAGCACAGTTCTACTGCAGTAATCCAGAGGAATCATGCGCTGGCCAACAAATTGCATGCCCAAACGAATGCCCTTCTTTCAAACCTGCGAACCCTAATGCTAAAGCTTGCTTCATTGATTGCAATTCTCCAAAGTGTGAAGCTTCCTGCAAGAGTGAGTTAACTATCATTGGTATCTTTTAAGCATCTCTCAGTTTTTTTTTTTTTTTTTACAATCTTTAACTTGACGTTTAAAGGAAACGACAATGGTCTTATAGTGTCTTAAGGCCGATTTCTTTTTCATTTCGTATGAACCACATAAAGACTAGAGTTTAGAGTATTGGAGTTTGTCGTCCTTTTCTGTTAAATTTCGCTCGAATTTTATGATATTAATATTTGTTATATCCGTGGTGCGCAGAGGAAAAACCAAACTGTAGCGGAAAAGGATCAGCTTGCGGAGACCCAAGATTCGTCGGAGGAGACGGTATTGTGTTCTACTTCCATGGAAAAGCCAACCAACATTTCACTTTAGTCTCAGACTCAAACTTTCAAATCAACTCCAGATTCATCGGTCGCAGACCTGAAGGCCGAAGCCGTGACAACACATGGATTCAATCTTTGGGTCTTCTCTTTTCTTCCAACTCTTTCACTTTTGCTGCTAAGAAAGTTGCAAACTGGGAAGACAATGTTGATCAACTTGTTTTCACATACAACAACCAACCAATCACCATTAGCGAAGGTCACCGTTCATCTTGGTCTGCACCAGACAGTCCTTTAGTAGTCGAAAGAACCGCCGACACTAACAGTATCACCGTTACATTACCCGGCATTGTTGAAATCTCAGCTAGCGTTGTTCCCATTACCGAACAAGATGACAGAGTCCATAACTATCAAATTCCTTATGGTGAAGATTGTTTTGCTCATTTGGAAGTACAGTTTAGGTTCTTCGATTTGTCCGAAAGAGTTGAAGGTGTTTTAGGACAAACTTATAGATCTGAGTTCCAAAGTCCAGTTAAGATTGGTGTTGCTATGCCTATCATGGGTGGAGAAGCTAAATACATTACTTCATCTCTGGTTTCTGCTGATTGTAACAATTGTATTTTCTCACCTTCATCATCCATTATGGCAACGGAGAATCTAGCAGGTTTGGGTTCGACCTTGAACTGTACCAGCAAGATGAGCAATGGACGTGGAGTTGTCTGCCGTCGTTAGATCTCTTATATCGAACCGAGTGATTATTAGTACCTATTGCTGCGTAAATTATTATTAGTAATTAGTTAAAGAGGATTATGATGTGTATTAGGATATAAATCAGAGCTTTTGGATTTGACTAGTACTGGCTCTGATTCGGATTATAATAGTATCAACTTTTGGTTATTTAATTTCTGCCACAATTTTTTTTTGTTTTTTTTGGTTTATGCAGATTAATTACCTAGTTTAATTGGGGCCATGAATATTAATTGGGGGCCTGACAGTTATATTTACACCCCAAAATTTGAAAGGGCTTATAAATCTGAAATATGAAAATACCATTTTATCCTTTATTAAACATAACACTTAAAAAACATTTAATCACTAATTAACCCCTAATTAGGCTCCCAATTTATACCCTAAGAGTAAAAGAGAAATTAGTTTCTCTTCATCTTCCTCTCCTCCCCTCTTTCTTCTCAAGCAGCACCATTAACGACAGTTTTTGATTTTTTTTTGTTTTTTCTCCGATTCATCGCGTAATCGTCAGTGAACTTAAACTCACCCTATATTCGTTAAATTGTTGGGTTTTGAGTGTTAAATTGAGTTTGGTAACCGAATAGTAACAGTTACAGGGTAAGAGTCGGCAGTATGTAAATTGGAGAACCTAACGACTTTTGTATGCATGTCAATTTGATGAAAAATCGTTAATATTTTAGGTTGAAGATGACGACCCTTATTCTGGGAATTCAAAAATTACTGCCCTAGAATAGAGTCGTTAGTGGTAATTGTTAAATAGATAACGACCCTTTGTTGAAAAAAAATACCCCTTCTGCTCAATTTTTTTTTAGAGTCGTCATCTATATTTGTTAGAGTCGTTAAAAGTTACTTAAGGGTCGTCAATGTAATAGGTTAGTGTCGTCAATTTGAAGTTAAGGGTCGTTGGGTATTTAGATAATATCCCTGCCGACCCTTTATCTGATACCATAAAAATATCAACGTATTGGTTTTTTTTTTTTTTTTTTTTTGTGTGTTTGGAATATAGCACCAAGAAGACCAAAGACAGGGTTCAAATGATGATGACTCCTCCTTCAAAACCTCCCCGCCACGGTAAATACTTAGTTGTCGGTGAATTACGCGGAAGAAACCTTCCAACTAGGGTCGTTAATGTTAATGAATATATAAAATAATGACTCTAAGTAAATTGATTAATGGGTGGGTTAGGGTCGTCGGTGTTTCGGACTACACATATAACGACTCACCTTGTTTTTTTCACAGAGAGTGTGGATTAAATAGTCGTCTGGGTATTAAAAGAACTAACTAACGACTCTTGATGAACTACTCAAAAGAGTCGTCGTTGTTTAGGACAACACGTTAACGATTTTTCATAACCTGTAAAAGTTGCAGGTTAGAGTCGTCACTTTTAGTGTCAACAGTGTAACGACTTTCAACAATCGTTAGTGTATCCTTACCCCGACTTTAACGACTCTAACACTGAGTAGTTTCATATTCACCATCAATCGAACACTTGGAGCACCATTCAGACAATTTGAAGAGTATATGAGGTTTACCTGATTGTTTTGAGGTGCGGGTGCTTCATTTTGAGGATTGGTTCCTTCATTTTGAGCAGTAGGATCTTCATTTCCACCATTATTCATGGCTTCCTCCATTAACATCTCTTCATCAAACATCCAATCCATTGGATTAGTTGATACAATCTTACCATCAACACAATCATGATTGTTGTTTGAACCTTCACCAACCTCATTCCCTCCACTTGAATCACTCATTTCTAAAAACCCTAGTTTTTACTCTCAAAAGTCCACTTCTTTCTTCTCAAACATAAAAACCAAAAAACTAAATTTTCCCAAATTTTAATCCCCAAAACTGATTTTTATCTAAACTAAATTAACACACTAATTGTAACACCCCGTATTTTTAGCATGGCGCATGCTGAAAGATGCGCCATGGACTGAGATGAAGCTTCATCCAAAGCTTCCGTTGGTTGGTAAGAGGTAGATTGGCTTAAGGCCAATATCACGCCAAAATGGCGCATTGCGTTGGGCAATTGACCAAGGGTCAATATTGGGTGCCAGGTAAGGTACATCGTGTATGCATATTGGCTAAGGCCAATATGACCTTAGTTAGAAGTTACATTGGCCAAGAGCCAATCTCGCACCAAGAGTGCTTCAGGCCAATTGGGTAGATGGCCTTAAGAATGTACAGCCATCACAGCTGGACGTTGGTGTGGCCTATGGGCCAAAGTCGGAAATATAGTCATCACGGCCCTTCATCGGGTTTGGCTCTGGAAATATTCAGCCATCCTGGCCGAGCATAGGAACTGGCATGTGAGCCAGAACTGAATGTACAGCCACGTTGGCCGGTTAATCAGGAAAATACATGGCAACGACCATGAATAGTAAAATGGGGAGTTGATGAAGGATTTTATCGCCCCCAATCAGAGTTATAAAAATGTCAAATAAATATATATAGGGAAGGGTAGTTGGTTGAAGGTGCATATGCGGACTATGCACCAAGTAAGCTTCATAGCTTAGTCGGAAGGGTATAAATGATGCCTAAGGCTCATTTATAGTTGCTTAGACTTCAGAGAGGGCATATGATGCTAAGGTATCACTATGCCATTCCACGGACTCGACGATGCATCACTTGGATGTATTTGATGGAACGGCCTATACAGACTAGGCCATTACCATTATTGCTTAGCCACGGCCTAGCAAACGAGTTGGAATAAGTTGCTTGTCCCTTAGAGGATGAACTAAGGTCTGTGCTTGATTCCTTTAGAGTAGGGAAGGATACGTAGGCAGCCGCAATGAGTTGCAGCATTGTCGGTCCAACACGTTGGCCCCTCATATCATCTAAGCTCGGTAGCTCGACGCAAGAGATGATTGTGGCCAGACTTGATGAGGCTAAGTTGCATGCCATTAAGTGGATGCTCATACTTCCTATCAAGTTATAAAGAGAGTTGGTAAGTGAAGTAACGTAGGAAATGACAAGGGCTTGGTTCGGCCTGTTCCTAAGTCCACGGCTTATGCCTTAAGCCTGGACAAGACATGGCAATACGACGGTTGCTCAGCTAGCTAGGAAATTCAGTGATGGATTTCCTATGATGAGGCGAAGCCAGAGATGCATGTGAAGTGCGTTGGCATTGGCCTTATGGCCTTGAACCCTTTTGCAGAACAAGGGTAAATTGGAAAGGTGTGGAAGCTTAAATAGCTGGATCATGCTCCACGAGCATGCTTGCAAGGGCAAATGAGCGTGCATTTTCCTTGGGATGAGGCCCAGATCGTAGCTTCATCAGTGGCATACCGGGGGAGTTGCGGCCTACGGGGCGACGCGCCGAAGGCGTAATTTTTCGGTCCGTCACACTAATCAACTTCATTAATTCTTAATACTAATCACTCAGGGCTATTTTTGGTATTTAGAAAGTTTTTTTATAAGGGGTGACCCAAATTGCTATTGGGAGACTTATTTTGTCTTCTAGTTCCTGGCCCCCAATTAATATTCATGGCCTCCAATTAAACTAGGATTAATTAATGTGATCAACTTGTACTATTAGATGGCAATTAATATAGAGTGGATTTTGTTATGGTTAAGCGTATTTACTGCTGACTTTGCTAGTGTAATTGTTTATTGGCTTCTTACTATGGCAGCATGGCTAGTACAATCATGCACAAAGGACAATTAATACTAGTGAAACCTCAAAATAGAAGCTCAACCATTTATGGTCCGTGACTCTTGTGACAATGTTTGTGCTTAAACCTCTTCGTTTAAAAAGTTTGTACAATGTAAGGACTTCTTCGTATTAGTGAAACCTCAAAATATAAGCTCAACCATTTATAGTCCTTATATGCTTCAAAAAAAATAAAAAATTATAGTCCTTGCTTCATTTATGGTCCGCGGTTCCGCTCTTTGTTCGTGAAAATCTTGTTTCGTCAATAATTTCTTCGTTTAAAGTCTGAATAGAATAATTTTTGGTTCGTCTGAATCTTCTTTCAATTCCCTAAAATATGGAAGCAAAAATTCCTTGTTCGAGAAACTTTTATATGTACCAGAGGCAGCAATATTATCTGAGTTCGAGGTTCGTGTATAGCAACATGATCAAGTTTAAAGTTCATTGGAGTTGTTGCTTGAGGTTCGTCATCAAAATGATCTCCATCGAAGATATTATAGATGAGGATTGCTTAGACCTTTGAATAATTAGCCTTACATCACACCGCAAGCAACTAAAGCCTAACATTGCACGTGAGCACTTAAGTCTTGTTGTCATCGCAAGCATAAAATCTCTCATTGCACGCGAGTATGAAAGACTTGTATTTATGCAAACACAAAGTCTCGTATCAACCACGATCCCAACGCCCGATATTGGTACAAGGACTCATACTCAATAAAAGAAACATGCCATCCAGCCATAACAGCGAGAGCTACAACCTTATTACATTGGGAGAAAAAAATCCCTGCCACAGCTGCAAGCACACTACATTCTGCTCAAGACTCGACTAACTTTCGGGGATCACAAGTCCACTATGTGGAAAAAAGTCTCGCATAGAACGTGAGCACATCTATTGCAGGCGCCATAGTTGGAGGCGTCTTTGTTATATTTCTGTGAATGATAGGCGAGCTATGTTTTACGAGGATAATTAAAACTCACGCTTGCGGGAGAGTTATGTCATCGATGGCCGACGCAGAAGGAAAAAAAAAACTTCATAACCCCCAAGGGTTAAGAGGGGACGATGTTTTTAGCCACTATAAAATAGATAGAAAGCCCGCTAGTCAAGCCCGCCTAGCCTGTTAAAGAAGATTCCATAAATTTCAACATGTCTTGTTGCCCAAGCTGTTTGCAGATGAAGTTTATATCAGAATTAGGGTATACATAAACTATATAAAAACATGTATCACAAACCCTAAGAAGATATGAATTTCTAGGTTAGCTAACTCATTGAATAATTATTGTAATCACTATATCAATATAATATCTCTTCCCATGAGATTCTCCGTGGATGTGGGAATTACTCGCCGAACCACGTTAATTTTTTTGTCTCCTTTATTCTCAATTCGTTTTCTATCCCTAATTTCGCATCATCATCACCAGTCGATCATGTTTTTGCCTAAAAGTAATTTTTGGTACAAACAAATATACTGTAAACGAAGAGAGGGATTTATTCTAATGCAAAAAAATTTAAGCAAAAAGTCATATACTGATAGGGTGTAGAATACACCGTATTTAATTTATTGGTTATGCTTTCTTTGCTATTTTTCTTGTGAATTATGTATTTTACGCGTGTTTTTGAGTTATTAGGTACTCGGGAGTCGCACAGAGGAAAAGAAGAAGAAATCATTCAATTTGAGCAAAAATGGCAAAACTGTCATTTCCAGGGCAAACACTATCTGAAGCCGACCAAAGGTTAAGGGGTAACCCACATAAGTGCTAAAGGAAACATGGTAGAAACTCAGGGCAATTAGTCGGAGTGGTACCTATCCCTGGGGTGTAACAATCCAACCTCAAACGACCCTGTCGATGGTGGATTTTAGACAAGGGGTAAAATCGTAAAACCCCATGACCTAGTGTTACCCGCAACACATTAACTGAGAACATTTAATTCAGATGTAAATAATTAATAAGGGTATTTTTTCAAAATACCGGATTAGGGTTTTCGACACAAAACCCTAATTCCAAAACCAAGCCGCATACTGCGCACCATGGCAACTATGCCAAAACCATGCCGCTACCCAGTTGTAGCGCCCGCAACTTGGCTAAGGTGGTCGTGCGTGCCATTGGCACATGCCAACACGTTACCACTAGCCACTTTTTATTATAAGCCGCTACCCAGTTGTAGCTCCCGCAACTTGGCCTAGGTGGCCGTACGTGCCATTGGCACATGCCAACACGTTACCACTAGCCACTTTCTATTCTAAGCCGCTACCCAGTTGTAGCGCCCGCAACTTGGCCTAGGTGGCCGTACGTGCCATTTGCACATGCCAACACGTTACCACTAGCCACTTTTTATTCTAAGCCGCTACCCAGTTTTAGCGCCCGTAACTTGGCTAAGGTGGCCGTGCGTGCCATTGGCACATGCCAACACGTTACCACTATCTACCTTCTATTCTAAGCCGCTACCCAGTTTTAGCGCCCGCAACTTGTCCTAGGTGTCCGTATGTGCCATTAGCACATGCCAACACGTTACCACTAGCCACTTTCTATTCTAAGCCGCTACCCAGTTGTAGCGCCTGCAACTTGGCCTAGGTGGCCGTACGTGCCATTGGCACATGCCAACACGTTACCACTAGCCACTTTCTATTCTAAGCCGCTACCCAGTTTTAGCGCCCGCAACTTGGCCTAGGCGGCCGTACGTTCCATTGGCACATGCCAACACGTTACCACTAGTTACTTTCTATTCCAAGCCGCTACCCAGTTGTAGCGCCCGCAACTTGGTCAAGGTGGCCGTACGTGCCATTGGCACATACCAACACGTTACCACTAGCCACTTTCTATTCCAAGCCACTACCTAGTTGTAGCGCCCGTAACTTGGCCTAGGTGGTCGTGCGTGTCATTGGCACATGCCAACACGTTACCACTAGCCACTTTCTATTCCAAGCCGCTACCCAGTTGTAGCGCCCGCAACTTGACCAAGATGGTCGTGCGTGCCATTGGCACATGCCAACACGTTACCACTAGCCACTTTATATTCCAAGACGCTACCCAGTGGTAGCGCCCGTAACTTGGACAAGATGGCCGTGCGTGCCATTGGCACATGCCAACACGTTACCACTAGCCACTTTCTATTCCAATCCGCTACCCAGTTGTAGCGCCCGCAACTTGGCCAAGGTGGACGTGCGTGCCATTGGAACATGCCAACACGTTACCACTAGCCACTTTCTATTCCAAGCCACTACCCAATTGTAGCACCCGCGACTTGGCCAAAGTGGTCATGCGTGCCAGTGGCACATGCCAACACGTTACCACTAGCCACTTTCATCCCCAACCTGCTAGCCAATTTCCAAGGCATTCCGCACATGCCACACATGCTCCACTAGCGACTTTGGCATTGCCATTCGCACTCAAAGTGCAACTTGCGGCCAAGGCATTCCGCACATGCCAAATGCTCCACCAAGCGACTTTGGCATTGCCATCTGTGATCAAAATACAACTTGCGGTCGAGATATCCCACACATGCCATTGGCACATGCCGCAACGCTTCACTAGCAACTTTGTCATTGCCACTTGCGCCCACTCTCGAGACATCAACACAAACTGGGGGATGCTTTCTTGGGGTTTTGGTTTGGCGATCACAGCGTGCAGCGTACACCACACTCGCAATAAATCAAGGCGTGCAAGGAATGAATACGGTCAATTAAATAAGGAAATTTATGGTGAAAAAAGTTTTTCACCTTAAAGCCGACGGTTTCCACCTCCTCTGTTTTAATTGACACATTTACTCAATTCCTTAATGAGGCCAAGGTACGTTCAATCTCACTTGTATAAATAGGTTTCACCTATTTTTCCAAAACAACAAGTCTTGGTCATGCAAAATACAACACTATCAGATAGCAACTTTGCAAGCTCTCTCAAAAGCTTCCATCACTAGCAAGCTTCTACACTTCTGATAAAAGTCGAGATACTACCTAGCAAGAACTCTCTGGTATCATCACCCTTCTTCGCTATCCTCCCAAAATCAACCCTTCTCCTCCACTTTGTGACCGAAACAAATCTGGAACGACCATCTTCTTGGTTTAGGCCAGAGTTGTACAGATTGATATCTCGAATCAAAAGTGCTCACGTGCAGCATATTTGTTTAAGGGTTTAAACCAGTCTCTCCACCATCGAATTTACCAAATTCGGCAGAGGCGATTTTCTCCCATAAACAGACCCAACCCTAAATCGAGATATTTACTTCCCTCAATTATTCAGTTTTATTACATTTCCCTGAAAATGAGAAGGAAGAACATTAGTCGTTGCTACTGATTGAATCTGAATCAAGACGAAGAATTGGAAGCCAAAATTATTAGATCTGAGATGCTTTTATAAGTTAGGGTTCGAAGGAATTAAGAGTTTGTTGTGAATATTCAGATCGAGAATTAATTATTGCTGTCTGGAATTGATGTTTCTGAGGAGAAGAATCACGAAGAAATCAATGTTGTTGAGTAAAATAGAGATGAGTTTGAGATTCTGAATGAGTTACGGGATTTGATGTTCATGTTCATGGGTTTGAACACAGAGCAGATGATTTGTGAAGATAGAGCTGAACGAGAAATTGAAAAGGGATTTTGATGGATTTAAGAGTTACATCGAGATAGAGATGACAGTGACCTACAGAGAAGAGAATGAAGCTGTTAATTGAGAAGACAAGATGTTGGTGTTGTTGAATTGCATAATGTGTTTAAATCTGGGATGAAATGGGTATCTGGTGGATATGCAGTCTGGTGTGACAAATTCAGGATGGGTTCTCTGTTGGTATTGCAATCCAGCTGAAGAAATGCGTAGCAAATAAATGAATCTGAAGCAAGAGTGGGTGGTAGAAAGTATGATGTTGTTACTGCTGCAAAATGAGTTAAATGTATGTGTAGGATTGATGCAGGGAATGAAGAAAGAATGGCCTGAAATAATGGTCGGAATGTCCTGTAAACAGAGGAGACTCCGTCGGATTTTCTACTCTGTCGAGTCAACTCAGATTCAGATGACTGATCCATTCATATAACTAAACCAAGTAAGATCCAGTAAGACCGAGTCAGATAGCTAACTCGGCTGATTCACTCTTTCTTCATTGACCATTAACTAACGGTTTGACTAATTTAACCGTTAAGCTTAATAGTATCTTGACGGAATATTCCGTCAGCGGAGATGAAAATTCCGGCGACCGTCAACACCATTCCAGTGCCGTTTCTGGCAAGATTCCGGTGAACCCCGGATTTCTCCGGTGACCCGAAATTACAGAATTTTGTGAAGATTATTCTAGACTCATGGGTGTGAAGACTTGGGTTTGGAATTGGATGAAGAATTGATCTTGGATTTGGAAAGAGAAGAAGGAGGATTTGATAAAGACTTAAACTTGGAAATTGAGCTACTAAGGGAAAGGGATTCTATTCCTAAGAGGATTGCTAGGAAATTGAAGCCTATAAGTAGAGAAGTTCTCTACTTTTCTATACATACAGTTCTACACCTACACACACAACACTTGTGTTTTTGCTTTCTTTTCAAAATTCTTCTTTTAATTATTGGTGTGAATTTCAAAAGCATGAGTAGCTAATTTTCTTATTGATTGAGGATGAATTCCCAGTTCTTAACATATGATTTGAGTTTGATTTTAAACCTACTTTGAAGTTTCTCACATGAGAATCCTTTGTTTTTGCTAATAAGAATGTTTATGCTTGATTGATAGGTCGTTTAGGATGCATACTAAATTGATTTGTTAATTGATCTAAAGCTAGTAAAAGTTAGGGGATAAGTAATCGTTTCTCGACTCTTTACACAAGTAGAAAACACGAGACCTTGCGGAGGGATTCCGTGGAGCAATTGTGTGTGAAAACAACGTTAGCAAGTGGACCTTGATCTAAGAGTCTAACTACTAATATCAACCTAATAAATTCATAAATCTTAATGCGTTTAACTAAATTACATCTTGAGTGATCTACTACTAGGTGGTTTGGTAAATAGAATCCGGTAGTCGAGAACTTCCGTATCCGGTGATACAAGGGATTTAGGAGTTAACACTGATCTAGCTGCTATATCTACGGTTGATGATAATCTGTGACTAATAAAAAGTGGAAAGGAACATAACTTGAATCATTGTTTTGCAACGAAGAAGGATTCCTTGATCTAACTTCTCTTATTGATTTCAGCTTACACTTTTGATTGCTTTATTTACTTTCTTTTGCTTTTAAAATCTAAAACCAAAACCCCCCCTTTTTGTGACAATTAAACAAGTAAAAACTCTTGCTCCTCGTGGGAACTAACTTGACTACCCTTATTACTTGTTAATTAGGTAAAAAAATATTAATTAATTTGTTGTGGTTACGACACGCATCATATACTCCCGAAAAATATTAATAGCAAATTACTGTGTAACATGTGTTTCACTATAGGAATTTCAAACACCACGGGGTAAGTAGGACTGTGGTTTCTACATTAAATAAGCCAAATGAAATGTAGGATTCATGTGCTAATCTATATAATATACCACTAACAATGAGTCTATGATGAAGAATGATTGGCCACCGATGGACCTGATATCCAAAACTCCATTGATTTTCCATTTGTTCAGTTGCAACAATTTTGAAAGTAGGATCCTAATTACAATAAATTATGTAACACTTGCATTTACAAGGATTTTTTACTCAATACAAATTTGTATCAGTCTGGATACAGATTATTCCTGCAAAAATGGGGGTACAACAACCACACCCAATAATTCGTTTAGCAATCTGAATAGACAAACTCCAATATACTTTCAAGAGAATCATCTAGACAGTCAGACTCAATCTAGAGAAAAGTATATCAAGGAGTTTTATATCTCTATCTCTTAATTTAATCCGCAATTAGCAAATAGGAATTTGCGAGCCCGATTGAATATAAGAGGAATAACTTGAATGGAACCAAAGACCAATATTCAAGGATCAATCAATTTCAATCAATAATCAAAGGTTGGATTTCCCAATTGATAGATTCAACGCACAACCTGTGATATTTCAATTATATAACAAAATATAATGCGGAAAAGAAATAACACACACACCAGAATTTTGTTATCGAGGAAAACCGCAAATGCAGAAAAACCCCGGGACCTAGTCCAGATTTGAACACAACACTGTATTAAGCCGCTACAGACACTAGCCTACTACCAATGAACTTCAGACTGGACTGCATTTGAACCCTAATCAATCTTACACTGATTCAAAGTACAATTACGCTCCTTGCATATCTGATCTCAATAGGATACTACGCACTTGATTCCCTTAGCTGATCTTACCCACAACTAAGAGTTGATACGATCCAAAGTCGAAGACTTGATAAACAAATCTGTCTCACACATAAAATCTATTGGAATAGATAAATCTATCTCCCACAGAAATACCTATGAGTTTCGTTCCGTCTTTTGATAAATTAATGTGCACAGGAACCAATTGATAAACCAGACTTATATTCCCGAAGAAGATCCTAGTATTATCAATCACCTCACAGTAATCTTAATCGTATGGTAGCGAAACAAGATATTGTGGAGTCACAAACGATGAGACGATGATGGTTGTGACTACTTTTTATCTTGCCTATCGGAGAATAAATCTCGAGCCAATATTAAAGAAGAAAGTACTCAAATACGATAGAAACAGCAAGATCAGATCACGCAACTACAGAGAAACTAGTTGGGTCTGGCTTCACAATCCCAATGAAGTATTTAAGTCGTTAACCTACATGGTTTCGTGAAAAACCTAAGGTTAAAGGAGAATCGACTCTAGATTATACAACTAGTATCACACATGAGGTGTGGGGATTAGGTTTCCTAGTTGTTAGAGTTCTCCCTTATATAGTTTTCAAAATCCAATTTATTTTCTATAATAAACCCATTAGATGAAATCCTTTTAAACACTTTTCCACGAGAATCATTGACAAATCTAATTCTAATGGAATTTTGATCTATAGGTAAGTTCATGCTAGAAGAAGATGAAGACCTTAAGATTTTTTAGACCTTGAAATTCCTAATGAGATATAGAAATTGAGAGAGATTAGGGAAATGAAGACTTACTTGGTATGATTCTTGAAAACCCTTTTAAATTTTGATCTCCAAAGGTGATTTATTGGAGAAAAATCATGAACCCTAGAAAAGTTCACAAACACGGACAAGGAGGGAGATAGAATAAAGGTACGCGTACCACTACCTTTATATACCAGACGATGGGCTTGGACCCGTTCCTGAACCGTGACCCGCATAAGAAAGGCTGGATTTCTTATTCCAAGGTTCGCACACTGAAAGGATTAGTACCGTGCAGTAAAGGAAAGTAGGAAGAACTTCAACACATTAATTTCCTTTGGAAAGAGAGAAAGAAAAAGGAAAAAAATAAGTTAACCCAAGCACAAAAAAAAAACAGTTACTTGCCCCATCTCAATTTATATACAAATGGGGTAGATCCAAGCTTTTTACCAAGAGGCGACCTGTGCAGAGAGATTCTTATACAACTTTTTCGGTTGATATTTGTGAGGCGTACCAGTATATAATCATAGTAATGATGACACTCAGGGTTAATAGAATTTTTTTAATTCCTTTTCTCATAACCAAGAAAAAACTTTTTTCGGCAATTAGAACCTACACTGAACTCACTAGACATCGTTTTATCGATTTCACATGAGTTGATAGAAGACCTAGTTCGTACATCACGAATACAAGATTTTACAGGTACAGAACTTTTATCAAAACGATTCTTATTCTTAATCGAATTAAGATTTTCTAAGAATCTAAAAACATTTTCAAATGCTCTAAATAGATCTTGGTCAATTGATCCATCACGATAGTATTCCTCAAATAGATTAAGAGTTAATCTAGTGAGATTCCATATCCTTGAGCGTAGACAACGTTTTCTCAACCTTCCTTTCTTAGAAGAACTTTTAATGTTTCCTCTAGATTGTTTCACATCATCTAAGTTTTCCAAAGTCTTAGATGGAATGAGATTACCATGAGAAACCAAAGGACTAGTCCATAATAGTCTCTGAATGATCTTTAAGGAATTCTGGTGTGCGTTACAGATGCCAAGAGCAGGTTTCAAAAAGAAATTTCCCATGAGGATAAGCTTTAAATATCAGTAAAACATAAACTTATTAGGTTTACAATGTTTTCCTGCTCTAATACCAATTGAAAAAGTGGGGGTACAACAACCACACCCAATAATTCGTTTGGCAATATGAATAGACAAACTCCAATATACTTTCAAGAGAATCAACTAGACAGTCAGACTCAATCTAGAGAAAAATATATTAAGGAGTTTTATATCTCTATATCTTAATTCAATCCGCAATCATCAAATAGGAATTTTCGATCCCGATTGAATATAAGTGGAATAACTTGAACGGTACCAAAAACCAATGTTCAAGGATCAATCAATTTCAATCAACAACCAAAGGTTGGATTTCCCAATTGATCGATTCAACGCACAACCTGTGATATTTCAATTATATAACAAAATATAATACGGAAAAGAAATAACACAGACACCAGAATTTTGTTAACGAGGACAACTGAAAATGCAAAAAAAAAAAAACTCGGGACCTATTCCAGATTTGAACACAACACTGCATTAAGACGATACAGATACTAGCCTACTACCAATGAACTTCGGACTAGACTGTAGTTGAAACCTAATCAATCTCACACTGATTCAAGGTATAATTGTGCTCCTTACGTCTCTGATCCCAGCAGGATACTACGCACTTGATTCCATTAGCTGATGTCACCCACAACTAAGAGTTGCTACGACCCAAAGTCGAAGACTTGATAAACAAATATGTCTCACGCAGAAAATTCTATTGGAATAGATAAATCTATCTCCCACATAAATACCGACGAATTTTATTCCGTATTTTGATAAATCAAGGTGCACAAGAACCAATTGATAAACTGGACTTATATTCCCAGAGAACATCCTAGTATTATCAATCAGCTCATAATAATCTTAATCGTATGGTAGCGACACAATATATTGTGGAATCACAAACAATGAGACGAGGATATTTGTGACTATTATTTATTTTACCTATCGAAGAATAAATCTTGATCCAATCTTAAAGAAGATAGTACTCAAATACGATAGAAACAACAAAATCATATCACGCAACTACAGATAAAATAGTTGGATCTGGCTTCACAATCCCAATGAAGTCTTTAAGTCGTTAACCTACAGGGTTTCATGAAAAACCTAAGGTTAAAGGAGAATCAACTCTAGCTTATACAACTAGTATCACACATGAGGTGTGGGGATTAGGTTTCCCAGTTGCTAGAGTTCTCCTTTATATAGTTTTCATATCAGGGTTTGCAATATAAGTTACTTTGTGATGATGGTGGATTTTAGATAAGGGGTAAAATCGTAAAACCCCATGACCTAGTGTTACCAGCAACACATTAACTATAAGCATTTAATTCAGGTGTCAATAATTAATGGGGGTATTTTTTCAAAATACCAGATTAGGGTTTTCGACACAGAACCCTAATTCCAAAACCAAGCCACATACTGCGCACCACGGCAACGACGCCAAAACCAAGCCGCATATTGCGCACCATGGCAACGACGCCAAAACCAAGCCGCATATTGCGCACCATGGAAACGACGCCAAAACAAAGCCGCATATTGTGCACCATGGCAACGACGCCAAAACAAAGCCGCATACTGCGCACCATGGCAACGACGCCAAAACCAAGCCGCATACTGCGCACCATGGCAACGACGCCAAAACCAAGTCGCATACTGCGCACCATGGCAACAACGCCAAAACCAAACCACATACTGCACCCACAGGCAACCATGCCCAAACTAAGCCGCTATACTGTTTGGTACATGCCAAAAATAGAGCCATAGGCTTGCAAACCGTGCAACTAGGTCAACTTGGCCGTGCGTGCCATTGGCACATGCCAACACGTACCACTAGCCAATTTCTAAGCCGCTATACCGTTTGGCACATGCCAAAAATAGCGCCCTAGGCTTGCAAACCGTGCAACCAGGTCAACTAGGTCAACTTGGCTGTGCGTGCCATTGGCACATGCCAACATGCATCACTAGCCAATTTCTATTTTCAAGCCGCTATGCTAGCGCCCACAACTTGGCCCAATAGCCGTGTGTGCCATTAGCACATGCCAAAAACACCGATAGCCAGTTTCTCTTCCTAAGTTTCACTTACGGGATGCTTTCACACCTTAAGTGGCCTCAAAACCTAAATAATCACGCGGTAGGGTATAAGAAATTCTTTTCCCGTCAGATGGACAGGCTGACCGTCAAAATCTGAGTTCGTATGAGAATTCTACAATGGTTTTAGTGAAGGCACCAATTAGGGTTTCAAAACCCTAAACCGCGAGCGTTTCCTTGAAGCTTGGTCACGCGTGCCATCCGCACATGCCAAAACTCTCACTAGCCACTTTCTATTCCAAGCCGTTATACCATTGTAGCGCCCGCAACTTAGCCAAAGTGGCCGTGCGTGCCATTGGAACATGCCAACACGCAACCACTAGCCACTTTCTATTCCAAGCCGTTATACCATCGTAGCACCCGCAACTTGGCCAAAGTGACCATTCGTGCCATTGGCACATGCCAACACGCGACCACTAGCCACTTTCTATTCCAAGCCGCTATACCATTGTAGCGCCCGCAACTTGGCCAAAGTGGTCGTGCGTGCCATTGGCACATGCCAACACACCATCGTACCACTAGCCAAAGTGACTTTCCATTGGCATTCCAATTTCCGCCGCTATACCATTGTAGCGCACCAACTTCCAAAGTGGTCGACTTTGGCACATGCCAACACAAAGTGCCACTTTCTATTCCAATCCGCTAAACCATTGCATGCCATTGCCATTGGCACATGCCAACACGCAACCACTAGCCACTTTCTATTCCAAGCCGATATACCATTGTAGCGCCCGCGACTTGGCCAAAGTGGTCGTGCATGCCATTGGCACACGCCAACACGCAACCACTAGCCACTTTCTATTCCAAGCCGTTATACCATTGTAGCGCCCGCCACTTGTCCAAAGTGGTCGTGCGTGCCATTGGCACATGCCAACACGCAACCACTAGCCACTTTCTATTCCAAGATGTTATACCATTGTAGCGCCCACGACTTGGCCAAAGTGGCCGTGCGTGCCATTGGTACATGCCAACACGCAACCACCAGCCACTTTCTATTCTAAGCCGCTATACCATTGTAGCGCCCGCGACTTGGGCAAAGTGGCCGTGCGTGACATTGGCACATGCCAACACGCAACCACTAGCCAATTTTTATTCCAAGCCGCTATACCGCTGTAGCACCCGCGACTTGGCCAAAGTGGCCGTGCGTGCCATTGGCACATGCCAACACACAACCACTAGCAACTTTCTATTCCAAGCCGCTATACCGTTGTAGCGCCCGCAACTTGGCCAAAGTGGCCGTGCGTGCCATTGGCACATGCCAACACGCAACCACTAGAAAATTCCCATTCTAAAGCCGCTATACCATTGTAGCGCCCGCGACTTGGCCAGAGTGGTCGTGCGTGCCATTGGCACATGCCAACACGCAACCACTAGCCACTTTTATCCCCAACCTGCTAGCAAATTTCCAAGGCATTCCGCTCATGCCATTTGCACATGCCACACATGCTCCACTAACAACTTTGGCACTGCCATTCGCACTCAAAGTGAAACTTGCGGCCAAGGCATTCTGCACATGCTAAATGCTCCACCAAGCGACTTTGGAATTGCCATCCGCACTCAAAGTACAAATCGTGGCCAAGGCATTCCGCACATGCCAAATGCTCCACCAAGCGACTTTGGAATTGCCATCCGCGCTTAAAGTACAACTTGCGGTCGAGATATCCCGCACATGCCATTGGGACATGCCGCAATGCTTCACTAGCAACTTTGGCATTGCCACTTGCGAACACTCTCGAGACATCAACACAAACTGGGGGATGCTTTATTGGGGTTTTGGTTTGGCGGTCATAACGTACACTACGCTCGCAATAAAGCAAGGCGTGCAAGGAATGAATACGGTCAATTAAATAAGAAAATTTATGGTGAAAACGTTTTCACCATAAAGCCAACGGTTTCTACCTCATCTATTTTAATTGACACATTTACTCAATTCCTTAATGAGGCCAGGGTACGTTCAATCTCACTTGTATAAATAGGTTTCACCTATTCTGCCAAAGCACACAAGTCTTGGTCAGGCAAAATACAACACTATCAGATAGCCACTTTGCAAGCTCTCTCAAAAGATTCCATCACTAGCAAGCTTCTGAAAGCTTCTACACTTCTGATACAAGTCGAGATACTACCTAGCCAGTACTCTCTGGTCTCATCACCCTTCTTCGCTATCCTCCCCAAATCAACCCTTCTCCTCCACTTTGTGACCGAAGCAAATATGGAACAACCATCTTATTGGTTTAGGCTTGAGTTATACAGATTGATATTTCGAATCAAAAGTGCTCACGTGCAGCACATTTGTTTAAGGGTTTAAACCAGTCTCTCCATCATCGAATTTACCAAATTCGGCAGAGGCGATTTTCTCCCATAAACAATTGGCGACCATAGCGGGAGTTTCAATCTCTCGGTTACAAAAACTGATCTTTAGTTCAAAATATGCTTTACCATTCGCTCAACATGGTAAAACTAAGATCTGGGTCCACGACAAACTCTGAAGGCGCCAACATAGAAACCGCCCCTAGCGCAAATGCTCCTTCCACCAATGCCTCTGTGTTACCTTCCGATCTTGGCAGCATGGAAAGTACCCCTCCAAGTGTTACACCTCCTGTTACCAGGGCCAGGGCTACTTCCGTTCCAAATGTCTTTGCACCGTCCGCCAACTCAAACAGCACTGAGGGAAGCCCTTCAGGTGTCACGCCGCCAGTCACCAGGGCTCGTGCCGCCGCTGCCACCACTAGTGTTTTAGCAGGCATGACGCCTCCAATCACCACTCGAGCCATAACATCTACTCAATCGTCGGGGCAAGATAACAGAGGAGGCAAACCTTATTTCACAATCACGGATTTGATGAAAAGGCAGGAGGCTCTAGACAGGGCTCAAATGGATATGGTTTCAACCCAGAAGGAGGTGCTCATCTTTATCAAAGCCTTGACGGAGCAACTTCCACGGGAGCCACGGCGGCCTGAATCAAGAGCAGATGATTTCGACAACCTTGATGCTAATGTCACACCCATATGAGGGATACGTCAGACAGTGCCAAGGTCAAGCGCTCCCAATGATCTTGGAATTGGCACCACAACTGAGCACACCAACACAAGTGGAGAAATCCGCAATAGGAACCCAGTGGCAGGAAATCGCCCACTGGATTTCGTAACACGTGAAGACCTGGAACGACTCCTACAAAACCGAATCAAGAACGACATGGATGTACATCAACACCAACCTCCTTATCCAATTGAAATCCAGAGAATTCCCCTCCCAAGAGGATACTCATCCCCTCAGTTCGCCTTATACGATGTAACCGACAACGCAAGGGAGCATGTCTCACGATTTCTAGAGGCTCTAGATGAGCACGAATACAA
Source organism: Papaver bracteatum (assembly GCA_023529315.1). NCBI lineage: Eukaryota > Viridiplantae > Streptophyta > Magnoliopsida > Ranunculales > Papaveraceae > Papaver > Papaver bracteatum. The sequence goes on along the minus strand of JAJJWX010003739.1, from coordinate 1,637,084 downwards.
CCATTTTCTCCGCCTACGATAATTTTCGAAGTCACTCATTGGAAGAGCGTACACGTGGTACAACTGTGTCGCCCCAGGCAGCATCCGCGATTGGGGTGAAATGGTTACGTCCTTTTACAAGAAGTATTTCTTTGTGTCCGAGCAAGTCAGTCTCTCGGATCTGGGAAGAATGTTCCAACATAATGACGAAAATCCAAACGATTTTGTCAAGAGATTCAGAATTCAAGCACTGGACTGCCACGACCCGGGTGCGACTGAGCAGCAACTAGTAAATTCTTGCATCAATGGCATGGATCTCATCTATCGGGCTTTACTGGAAAACTTACGATTCCAGACCTTCTCCGAACTCCACGAAGCTGCTAGACGATCAGCCACGATAGCGCCAGCCATGTTGGAAAGAACTAGGCCTCCCAGAAATGAAGATACACGATAAGTTCGAAGAAGCCCGCGTTTTCTCAACAAGACATACAATATCGGCCCCTCCTCCGTGAGCGTGGTAGACGAAAGGGGAAAAAGGAAACACCTCCAACGGATCAACACCCTGGGCGCACAGCCCCAGCACGAAGGGAATCCCCGCAAAAGGCCCCAACCAAGCTTTCTGAATGTCGCCCTGAATCCAGGGGAGACGACTCGGACTTTCCCTTTCCGATCGAGGAAGTAATCGAACTTATGGAAACATGGGTCCAGGATGGTGTCATCAGGATACCGGATCCTCGGCACCCACCTACTGAAAAAGAGATGGTAAATCCCAGAATTTGTCACTACCACAGATTCATCAGTCATCCAACCAGCGACTGCAACAGGTTGAAATGATTTTTCAAATAAAGGATAGAGGCAGGGGAGTTACGACTAAGGAATGAAGGAGTACATAGAGATCCGCTTCCCATAAGAAACTGTGAAATCTCTGAGGACTCCACAAACGAAACAGTGCAGTCCATGATGCAACACATATGAGAAATTCTCTACTTTTCCAAGGAACAATGTCGAGACGCTTTCGTAGCCCTCAACCACATAGTATCTGGGAAGAGACTCCACTCTGCCATAAAAAACTCACCCGAGGAACAGATCTCGCCAGGCATTCCTTCCGAGAAGCACAACTGGGGACTTCTCACCATGGCTCGTTTAAAAGACGCCAAGTTCGACAACACTCTCATCGCCGCCGCCTCAGAGTTCAACATTGTTATGTTCAGGGACCTGAAAGCGGCAGGAGTAACAAAACAAGAGGCCACTCACTCCCCATCGGCTATCAAAGACCACGAGGGGAATCACCTGCATGCGCTTGGCTACGCTAATCTTGGGATCAACATAGGAAATATCGCAATGCGCGGGACTTTCCACATTGTCAAGAATCTAAATTACGACATGGTTTTGGGGCGCCCGTGGGTACTCGACAACAAAACGAAATTAGGAGAATCACCCTTGCCCCTGTCAATGCCAGAGAGGGTATCCAACAGGCCGGATAACTTTCTACCATGTCAACAGCTTACCGGCAATACTCTACTACCAGGAAATGAGTCTCCAAAGCCACATGCCAAACTCCAAACTCAAGTAAGCCTAACTAAGACGCTCTCTTTATCACCAACCATTTCTCACCACAACCCGCCCTGGGGACTCGACACAGTTGTCGAGCACAACACTGTCAAGAGATGTGAATGAAATGCTGAACCTTTTAAGCGTTTCACCAGAGATCTGAAAGACGCCCTGGAAGACTGCGGGAACAACCACCAGGCGATTGTACCACAACCCAATCCTTTCCAGATAGGGGATATAGTAATCAGAGCTGCCTTATTTCATGTCGGAAAGATGACTGTGAAGATACCGAGTCGGAAAAGTTCTCCCGAAGGAGAGGAAGATGAACCATACCTAGTAGTCGATATCCTCTTGGGTGGCTATTACAAACTTATCAACATGGATAAAATGGAAGGCATAGTGATCCATTCACGCTGGTTGGAGGCTGCCAACATATGTAAGGTCAAGATATTCAATTTCCTGACACATGCTCCTCAATACCTTTCTAGCAATTTTCCTTTTCACAACTACTATGTATTGCTTCAGGATGGATGCATCACTTACATTCATCCAGCAAAATTTCAATTGTCTCTCCCATTGGGCAATCTAATATATCCTCTCGAGTGAAATAAAAGAACCCTTTTTTTCCTTGAAAATTTCTCAAGATCAACCCAAAATAAAAAACCCGTTACCAAAAAAAAAAAAAGCAACACACAGAAGACAGAATGGTTATCTTTTCGACGGAACTTTCAAGCTTACAAATTATTACAAGACCAAGCCACGGAGGCTCAGCACAAGGTACAATGAAAGGAAAATTTCAAGACATTAAAGAGCGACTAGGCCTCAAGAGAAACAAAAGAAAGGAGATCCGCCTCGTTAAGATTTCTTCCTACACTTCCCCTATCAATCCTCCGGACAACAAAGGTTCCACAAAGAAGACATGTCAACAGCAGCAACGGCCACCGTTTCCCATCCAGATGCTTTCCAGCCGCGCCAACCAACGCTTCTTTTTCCTTCATCTCCGACGTGGATTCAACATGCGCAATCATGATTCCTCCGACATCACCAACGCCATCAACAAAGTTTTCACCAAGATTCTTCTCAACAACTCCTACAAGAAAATCACTTGACTAGCTCATGTCAGAATCCATGGGAACCTGTGCTTTTTTGCGTACCTCACCCGGAGGAACAAAAGGGATATCTTGGATGATGGCTCTAATCTCGCAAAGTAATGAGCCGATCCCGCCCAACGACTCTTTGAAAGAAGATCGAGCCCCATTAATCCTATGATGCTTCTCGGAGAAACCAACAATGCCATCGCCATTGTCACCATGGGCTGCCATCTCAAAAGTATGAAAATGGTGTAGTCGCCTCACTATATACGACCAGTAGAGAGGGAGAACACAACGAAATCTTTCCAGCAATATTTATGTGAGAAGGAAGGGAGCGCTTCATGGCTATAACGGCCCTAGGAAATCGCACATCAATAAAGGATCCCCAATCAGAGCCGTGCACAAAGAAGGAAATTCAACTCATAAGGAAATTTTGCATCAAGCGATTATTCTTCCCTCGGTTGAACGGGTCCCACCGGCTAGCATGCTCAATTTTCCAACTCGCAACCAACTTTCCAAAATTTATGTCGGTCCCACTAATCGCGCCGACCTGTCAATGCTTCCCAAGTTGCACCAGCTATCACGTCCGTCTCTCACCGTCCCCGCCAGCCAGCACGCTCAGTTTCTCAACTCGCGCTAGCAGCTCAATGCTTCCCAGCCGTCCATTTCCGCCAAATTGTGCCAACCTCCCGCTCCATGCAAAACTGCCAAGGACGAGGATTCCAAATCCAGTCCGCATCTCAGAAAAAAGGTCAGATAAATCTCCCGTTTCTATTTCAGATCTTGTCTTGGCACCATCTTATGCTTACCTCGCAACAAAGCTCATGTTCCGAGCTAAGCAGGGGACTTAATGTCGATGGTGGATTTTAGAAAAAGGGTAAAATCGTAAAGCCCCGTGACCTAGTGTTACCAGCAACACATTAACTACGAGCATTTAATTCAGGTGTCAATAATTAATGGGGGTATTTTTTCAAAATACCAGATTAGGGTTTTCGACACAGAACCCTAATTCCAAAACCAAGCTGCATACTGTGCATCACGACAAGGACGCTAAAACCAAGCCGCATATTGCGCACCATGGCAACTACGCCAAACCAAGCCGCATATTGCGCACCATGGCAACGACGCCAAAACCAAGACGCATACTTCACACCATGGCAATGACGCCAAAACCAAGCCGCATACTGCGCACCATGGCAACGACGCCAAAACCAAGCCGCATACTGCGCACCATGGCAACGACGCCAAAACCAAGTCGCATACTGCGCACCATGGCAACGACGCCAAAACCAAACCACATACTGCACCCACAAGCAACCATGCCCAAACTAAGACACTATACCATTTGGCACGTGCCAAAAATAGCGTCATAGGCTTGCAAACCGTGCAACTAGGTCAACTTGGCCGTGCGTGCCATTGGCACATGCCAACACGCATCACTAGCCAATTTCTATTTTCAAGCCGCTATGCTAGCACCCACAACTTAGCCCAATAGCCGTGTGTGCCATTGGCACATGCCAAACACCCCGTGTTTTTAGCATGGCGCATAATGAAATATGCGCCATGGCCTGAGATGAAGCTTCATCCAAAGCTCTTCCGCAGCGTGAAAAAGGTGGATTGGCTTAAGGCCAATATCGTGCCAAAATGGCGCATTATGTTTGGCATTTGGACAAGGGATAATGTTGCATCATCATGATGTATTAGGCCAGTTGGGTAGGTGGCCTTGAGCTTACAACGTAATTATTGCGCATTACGAAAGTTATTGGTCTTGAGCCAGTACCGCACAATCATTGTGCATTAGGCCATAGAGGGCTGGCCGAACGAATATTGCGCTAACGCAATCATTGAACGAAAGATTGCGATGAACATTGAAACGCAAATATTGCGATGGACGGTGGAACACAAAGATTGAGATGAATAGTGAAACGCAAAGATTGCGGGGATTTGATGAAAGATTTTTGGTCTTCTTTCCATACTTGTAGAAATTCCATTAAGACATATATATGGAGGGGTAGTTGGTTGAAGGTGCATATGCGGGCTATGCGCCAAGTAAGCTTCATAGCTTAGCCGGAAGTGTATAAATGATGCCTAAGGCTAATTTATAGTTGCGTAGCCTTGAGAGAGGGAATTTGATGCTTAGGCATCACTATGCCATGTCGCGGACCAGATGATGCATAATCATTTAGCATCATGACGGAATGGCCTATACGTACTAGGCCATTACCACTATTGCTTGGCCACGGCCTAGCAATCGAGTTGGAATAAGTTGATTGTCCCTTCGAGGATGAACTACGGTCTGTGCTTGATTCCTTTAGAGTAGGGAAGGATACGTAGGCAGCTGCAATGAGTTGCAGCATTGCCGGTCCAGCACGTTGGCCCCTCATATCATCTAAGATCGGTAGCTCGAAGCAAGAGATGATTGTGGCTAGACTTGATGAGGCTAAGTTTCATGCCAGTAAGTGGATGCTCATACTTCCTATCAAGTTATAAAGAGTTGGTAAGCGAGGTGACGTAGGAAATGGCAAGGGCTTGGTGCGGCCTATGCAAAAGTCCACGGCTTATGACTTAAGTATGGAAAAGACACGGAGGTATGACGGTTTCTCATCTAGCTAGGAAATTCAGTGATGAATTCCCTAAGCTAAGGCAAAGCCAAAGATGTATACGAAGTGCACTGGCATTGGCCTTATGGCCTTGAACCCTTTTGCAGAACAAGGGTAAGTTGGAACGGTGTGGAAGCTTAAATAGATGAATCATGCTCCACGAGCATGCTTGCAAGGGCAAGTGAACATTCATTTGCCTAGCTTTAAGGCCCGGATCATAGCTTCATCAGAGTGGCGCATCTGGGGAGTTATGGCCTGCGGGGCGATGCGCCGAAGGCGTAATTTTCCAGTCCGTCACAGTTGGTATCAGAGCAAGTTCCGAGAAAACACTAGGAACTTGTGCAGAGTGGACTTGTCCACAACTATTTTCTTTAATGGAAAACTTAAAGTTGGAGAGTAGGCCAACTTCTGCGCAGGAAAGAGTTGTAACTGCTTCGCCAGTTACTGTGCAAATCGAGTTGAGCTTGTCCATGTACTGTGAGTTTTCCTGGCCTAAGTGGCACACCACTTACGAGTGGATATCCGGAAGACCGTCAGGGACGGTGGGTAGACAATGGGACTGATCATCCCCACATGTTGGAAAATATCAAAAGGTGTGCGTTGTCAGGCCCGGCTAGCATCCCACTTACAAGTGGAAACCTGGATGATCATCAGGGACGGTGGGCAATTGGAAAACTGTTCCATACAGTACTGTGCTAAAATCTTGTCATTTCGATGACACCTTTCAACTTGTGAATATTAGGGATTCCTGGGTAGTAGTATGGGATGCTATTAAGGGTACCCGATCAAGATATCCTCTTGGCACTGGCCAAATGAGATTTTTGGTAACGTTGTGGGCACTGTTTCGATTCCTGGGCAGGTGGTATGGGACATTTTCTCATAAGGTCTAAATTTTTGTTCATGACAACTTAAAGAAACCCGTGATTTCTGAGCATCTGGTATGGGACTTTTCTCAGGAAATCCAAGCCGAAGAGTTTGTCCACAATAGTTTTGTTTGGAATTTCGAGGACGAAATTCTTTAAAGGGGTAAAGAGTGTAACACCGCGTTTTTTTAGCATGGCTCATGATGAAATATGCTCCATGGTCTGAGATGAAGCTTCATCCAAAGCTCTTCCGCAGCGTGAAAAAGGTGGATTGGCTTAAGGCCAATATCGTTCCAAAATGATGCATTATGTTTGGAATTTGGCCAAGGGCCAATGTTGCATCATCATGATACATTAGGCCAGTTGGGTAGGTGGCCTTGAGCTTACAACGTAATTATTGCGCATTACGAAAGTTATTGTTCTTGAGCCAGTACCACACAATCATTGTGCATTTGGACAGAGAGGGCTGGACGAACGAATATTGCGCAAGCGCAATCATTGCATGCAAAGATTGCGATGAACAGTGAAACGCAAATATTGAGATGAACAGTGAAACGCAAAGATTGCAGGGAGTTGATGAAAGATTTTTGGTCTTCTTTCCATACTTGTAGAAATTCCATTAAGACATATATATGGAGGGGTAGTTGGTTGAAGGTGCATATGCGAACTATGCACCAAGTAAGCTTCATAGCTTAGCCGGAAGTGTATAAATGATGCCTAAGGGTCATTTATAGAGCGTAGCCTTGAGAGAGGTCATTTGATGCTTAGGCATCACTATGCCATGTCGCGGACCCGATGATGCATAATTATTGAGCATCATGACGTAACGGCCAATACGGACTAGGCCATTACCACTATTGCTTGGCCACGGCCTAGCAATCGAGTTGGAATAAGTTGCTTGTCCCTTCGAGGATGAACTACGGTATGTGCTTAATTCCTTTAGAGTAGGGAAGGATACGTAGGCAGCCACAATGAGTTACAGCATTGCCGGTCCAGAATATTGGCCCCTCATATCATCTAAGCTCAGTAGCTCGAAGCAAGAGATAATTGTGGCCAGACCTGATGAGGCTAATTTGCATGCCAGTAAGTGGATGCTCATACTTCCTATCAAGTTATAAAGAGTTGGTAAGCGAGGTGACGTAGGAAATGGCAAGGGCTTGGTGCGGCCTATGCATAAGTCCATGGCTTATGCCTTAAGTCTGGACAAGACACGGAGGATTGACGGTTGCTCATCTAGCTAGGAAATTCAGTGATGAATTCCCTACACTGAGGCAAATCCAGAGATGCATGCGAAGTGCACTGGCATTATCCTTATGGCCTTGAACCCTTTTGGAGAACAAGGGTAAGTTGGAACGGTGTGGAAGCTTAAATAGCTGAATCATGCTCCATGAGAATGCTTGCAAGGGCAAGTTAACGTTCATTTGCCTAGATTTAAGGCCCGAATCATATCTTCATCAGAGTGGCGCATCAGGGGAGTTACGGCCTGCGGGGCGACGCGCCGAAGGCGTAATTTTCCGGTCCGCCACACACCGCTAGCCACTTTCTCTTCCTAAGTTTCACTTACGGGATGCTTACACACCTTAAGTGGCCTTAAAACCTAAATAGTCATGCGTTCGGGTATAGGAAAAAAAATTCCCGTCAGATGGACAGGCTGACCGTCAAAATCCGAGTTCGTATGAGAATTCTACAATGGTTTTAGTGAAGGGCGCCAATTAGGGTTTCAAAACCCTAAACCGCCAGCGTTTCCTTGAAGCTTGGTCACGCGTGCCATCCGCACATGCCAAAACGCTCACTAGCCATTTTCTATTCCAAGCCGCTATACCATTGTAGCGCACGCAACTTGGCCAAAGTGGTCGTGCGTGCCATAGGCACATGCCAACACGCAACCACTAGCCACTTTCTATTCCAAGCCGCTATACCATTGTAGCACCCGCGACATGGCCAAAGTGGCCGTGCGTACCATTGGCACATGCCAACACGCAACCACTAGCCACTTTCTATTCCAAGCCGCTATACCATTGTAGCGCCCGCGACTTGGCCAAAGTGGCCGTGCGTGCCATTGGCACATGCCAACACGCAACCACTAGATACTTTCTATTCCAAGCCGCTATACTATTGTAGCGCCCGCGACTTGGCCAAAGTGGTCATGCGTGCCATTGGCACATACCAACATGCAACCACTAGACACTTTCTATTCTAAGCCGCTATACCATTGTAGCGCCCACAACTTGGCCAAAGTGGCCGTGCGTGCCATTGGCACATGCCAACACGCAACCACTAGACACTTTATATTCCAAGCCGATATACCATTGTAGCACACACGACTTGGCCAAAGTGGCCGTGCGTGCCATTGGCACATGCCAACACGCAACCACTAAACACTTTCTATTCCAAGCTGCTATACCATTGTAGCGCCCGTGACTTGGCCAAAGAGGCCGTGCGTGTCATTGGCACATGACAACATGCAACCACTAGCCACTTTCTATTACAAGCCGCTATACCGTTGTAGCGCCCGCGACTTGGCCAAAGTGGCCGTGCGTGCCAATGGCACATGCCAACACGCAACCACTAGCCACTTTCTATTCCAAGCCGTTATACCGTTGTAGCGCCCGCGACTTGGCCAAAGTGGTCGTGCGTGCCATTGGAACATGCCAACACGCAACCACTAGCCAATTCCCATTCCAAAGATGCTATACCATTGTAGCGCCCGCGACTTGGCCAATGTGGCCATGCGTGCCATTGGCACATGCCAACACGCAACCACTAGCCACTTTTATCCCCAACCTGCTAGACAATTTCCAAGGCATTCCTCACATGCCACACATGGTCCACTAGCGACTTTGGCATTGCCATTCGCACTCATAGTGCAACTTGCGGCCAAGGCATTCCGCACATGCCAAATGCTCCACTAAGCGACTTTGGCATTGCCTTCCGCACTCAAAGTACAAATCGCGGCCAAGGCATTCCGCACATGCCATTGGCACATGAAAAATGATCCACCAAGCGACTTTGGCATTTCCATCCGCGCTCAAAGTACAACTTGCGGTCGAGATATCCCGCACATGCCATTGGCACATGCCGCAATGCTTCACTAGAAACTTTGGCATTTCCACTTGCGTCCACTCTCGAGACATCAACACAAACTGGGGGATGCTTTCTTGGGGTTTTGGTTTAGAGGTCACAGCGTGCAGCGTACACTACGCACACAATAAAGCAAGACATGCAAGGAATGAATACGGTCAATTAAATAAGGAAATTTATGGTGAAAACGTTTTCAACATAAAGCCAACGGTTTCCACCTCCTCTGTTTTAATTGACAAATTTACTCAATTCCTTAATGAGGCCAGGGTACGTTCAATCTCACTTGTATAAATAGGTTTCACCTATTCTGCTAAAACACACAAGTCTTGGTCAGGCAAAATACAACATTATCAGATAGCCACTTTGCAAGCTCTCTCAAAAGCTTCCATCACTAGGAAGCTTCTACACTTCTGATACAAGTCGAGATATTACCTAGCTAGAACTCTCTGGTCTCATCACCCTTCTTCGCTATCTTCCCCAAATCAACCCTTCTCCTCCACTTTGATACTGAAGCAAATATGGAACGGCCATCTTCTTGGTTTAGGCCAGAGTTGTATAGATTGATATCTCGACTCAAAAGTGCTGATGTGCAGCATATTTGTTTAAGGGTTTAAACCAGTCTCTCCATCATCTAATTTACCAAATTCGGCAGAGGCGATTTTCTCCCATAAACACCTTGGTAACAAAGCATTCAATATTCGCCGTTAGATGAAAACCTGATTAGATTCAAGCTAATATCTTTCAACCGTTAGATCGAACTTAGCTTGTTATACATAAATGAAATGTACCCTCATTTAGATTTATGTAACCGTACCTAAACATGTACACCATGTTGGCTCAATCGTAGTTAACCGAGGTTAGTGGTAGGCTTAAAAACGTTACCTACAATTAAAACTGCAAGTGTACAGTGTTGGTTTGCAACACAGAGCAAGCACAGGTCGATTCCACAGATACTTGGAGAGTGTTATGTTGAAGCTATATTCTACTTACTAATTCTAACATAGTTAACACAAAATGGGTTTGTTTTGTTGTGTCGGTATGACAAGATAGAGATTATAATACTAAACTAAAGCTGCAATGTATTCAACTAGTTTGAGTACTAAAGCTGCAATAACAAGTACTTAGAATAAAGGCACTAGGATTGTCAAATCCACCACTAACTCCTGATATGTATTCAACTAGTTTGAGTACTCTTTCCCTTATAACAGATAAGGAAGATATGTCAATTCTATCACTTATCTAAGGAGTTTCACCAATAGATAGTTCAATTATCAGCTAAAGTATCAACCCAGAGTACTAATTGTCTAGTTAAGCACAACTAGTCAAGGGATTAACAACAATCTCTAAGGCATGAGCTGAAGCACAATCAACACAGTTTTATCCTAACTACAATGGATACATGGCATACATTGTGAGAGCAAAGCATTGAAGCACTAGAATTGAAACTATCTTACAGTTTAAGCATTCAAGAGCAACTTAAACAAAGTTTAAATAGCATAACAGAGAATTAAGGTTTCATTTAAATCCTAGCATGTGAATTTTGAACATGATAACAATGATTAAATACAATTAAATTTAAGAACTAAGATGAATAAGCTAGTCTTGGATAATTTACTTTACACAGGGAATAATACCAAAAATTCTCTTCTAACATTCAAAAACGAAATTAAATGCAAACCCTATTCACCAAAGCGTCTGAAATAGTTTTCCCCTCTTCCAATTTCTTTTGCAAGCCATTAATGCGATGTTGGTAGAAACCCTAACTCCATCTATCTCGAGCTCAGATTCTAGGGTTTTGGGAGAAGCTAAGATAGAGATAGAGAGAGCTAGGGGATGATGAAGGTGGATGTGCTGGTGATGGTCGGGAGAATAAGGTGATGTTGGTGATGTTGGAGCTTCAGAAATGGTCGGGTGGTGGTGGTGGGGGGGGGTAAGAACTGAGATTTCTGCAGAAGGGGAAGAAAATGAGTACGATGGAAAAGGGGTGTTTGGTTTGGTCGATTAGGTGAAGGGGACAGGAGGCTAGGGTGTGAGGCGGGTGCTTCAGATGTTGATGCATAGATTGAAGAAGCCGTTGGATGCTCAGCTACATCAAATCTAATGGCTCATGATGGAGGAGGGTTTGGATTCGGGTCTTGGGTAGTTTAAGCCCATGTATTTGTAAACGGGTTGCAACTGATGCGCAAGCGGGCTGCAACTTCTCTTCCATAGTCGCTAGTCTCCAATTTTCTGCTCTTTTGGCTCCTTAATTCCTCCAAGCTTTATTTACTACCTAAAAACACAAAATTAATTAGTACAAGTATTTATTCTTGAAAACAAAGAAAATACAGAATTTGGGATAATATATGATTTTAAAGCGCAAAAGATGAGTTAAATGCCAATAAAAAGGTGTAGAAATATGCAATATTTGGCATTCATCAGTTAGCTATATGAACACTCTCATATCAACCAGATCCATCTTAACCATAACTAGTTCAAATGACTCAAATGAAACTAGTTAAAGAGTTGTTCAATTGCTATATTCTCATAAAAGAATACAAGAACACAATCGAAGCAAAATTGGTTTGATTCACTCGAACCAATTCATGAACATTAGAGCCACGGTTTGTAAAGAATTCATTCCTTAATAAACAAATGTATTATTTCATGAACAAACCAATTCTAGAACTTTAACCACTCAAGTATGCAAACGGGTACGCATACTTAAGTAGCCGGTCTGAGTTTGGGTTCGCATGTATGCGAACGGGTACGCATACTTAAGTACACTTCTAAAACCCAGCAGAAATTCCCGGACCTATACCTTACACAAGTATGCGTACCGGTATGTGTACTTGGTACACAGAATTTCACAACTACAAGTACGCATACGGGTATGCATACTTTAGTTCCGGTCATGGATCACATACATGCAAGAATGCACACTATGTTTATAATCTAATGATGGTTAAGTATTCTAAACTCTATTTCAATCATTGAAACTTTCTTAGAGGGTGACAATAGCCATTTTCACACACTATTAGCATCAAAGCAATTTTCAAGATATTGAAATAATCATAACGAAACATTCCAAGCCTACATCAAATGATTGTATCACACAAACCATGTAAGATGTTACTCGGAGATTTTCACATGATCATCTTTTGACTTTCATCAAGAATATAATAAGATGAACTTGATTGAAGCAAAATATTACCAACACATATTCTAAGAAATATGTAAGCGAGTTAAACTCATCTCGAAATCTCAAATGTGTATAATCGAAAACCATAAACGACCTTTGTCTCAATATAGAAGATAGAGTAGAAATATATTTTTCAAGTGATAGATGAGTTTTAGTCTCAACATACCTTTTGTTGATGAATTTCCACAAGCTCGCCTTAGTATTTCTTCGTATCCAATTTGATGAACGCCGTGAAGTCTAATGCTCAACTACACAATATATCCTAGTTTGAGACATCACTATAAGTAGACTAGAAATCAAGACTTATAGTTTTGATCACTAACATTAACAAACAAGCTTGAGATAGCAACTCTTGCGAGTTCGACCGAGAAGTGCTCTAACAATTCCGTGAGAGTACTTGGACGATTCTAAAGATCAATATCCAAGATCAATCAAGTCGTATCCAACAAACAAGGATAGATATATCTACTTTGATTGATTTACGTACAACCTGTAATATTTCAGTTATAAAGATGAAAAATATAATGCGAAAAAAAAATAACACATACACCAGAAATTTTGTTAACGAGGAAACTGCAAATGCATAAAAACCCCGAGACCTAGTCCAGATTTGATCACCAAACTGTATTAATTAAGCCGTTATAGACTCTAGCCTACTATCAGAACTTCAGACTGGAATATAGTTGAGACCGAATCTACTATCACGGCGGTTCAGTTACAGTTACACTCCTTATGCCTCTTGAATCCCAGCAGGACTCTGCTCCATTGATTCCCTTAGCCGATGTCCTTTACATCCTAAGAGTTGCTTCAACTCAATTGAATAATTTAAACCAATCTGCCTCCCACAGATAAGTCGATATGTGATTTTTGTTCTAATCAAAGATTAAGGTGAGATAGGAAATCGTTTGTAATAGACAAAGTATAGCAAACCTCAAAATCCGGTCTTATGACTCCCGAAGTGCAGCCTAGATTATTATTTACCTCAAAAATAGTTATTTATGGAATCACAAAGTCTGTGACAAAGAACTTTGTGATTTCTATCTATCTTGTTTGTTGGAGGAAGGCTTGAAAATCAAAACAAGATCCGGATACACGAACTATCAAGATAAAGATAGTTGTACTTGTCTTCACGAATCCCTAGTTGAAGTATTTTTAGTCGATAAACCTGAAAAGGTTTAAAGGAGAGGATGACTCTAGTTTACAACTAGGACACACAAGAATAGTGTCAGGGATTCAAAAATCCCAGTTGTTTGAAGTTCTCCTTATATATACTTTCAAGGTCAAGGTTTCTTTAGATTCAAGCTAATGTAGCTTTTCAAATCAAGCAACCAATAATCACCGTTAGATGGAAAACTTGACTTGAGATTAACATAGAAGAATATACACTCTAGTTAAGATTAACCATAACTGAATCGTGTACAATGACATGTTTATGAAGGCTAGCCGAAACTAGCCAATTGAACAATAAACTTAACCATTTTCATATAACAGTTTAAGACTTTTGTCTTGAGTCACAAATGTTATCAAACCTGTATAGATAGTGTTTTTAGAGTGTTGTTCAAATATCGAAAATCTCATAGAAATAATTCTGATGCATCTGAAAATATTCGACAGGGTAAGTACGTGTACTGTATACCTGTTCGTGAATATTTTTTTCATGGTACATGTATCGGGTATTATACCCTTAAGACAAAAATGATTCAGGAACTCACAGATCTTTTATGGTTTGTATACTGTGTATGCATACCTTTTTGGTTTGGAAATCAACAGATCTTTTCTGGTTGCACTCTAGGTATGCATACCTTCCTGGTTCACGAGTCAACAGACTTTTTATGGTATGGATACTGGGTATGTGTACCAAAAGTCGCTTCCGAACTATAGTTGCACCGGTACGTGTACTCTGTATAGGTACTGCGGCTCCGAACTTATAACAGTTCTCTCAATATGTGAACTGGTATGCATACTATCCTATATCCAAATTTACAATAGTTCTATCTCTCTCTCTAATAATCAATTTGAAACATTCCCAAATAACATCAATGAGACATATCATTGTTCCAGGCTATTTTAAAATGATTAAATCTCGAATCATAATTAGGTCATAAATAATAAATTGTTCTTAACCAATTTCATCAAGTAAGAATAAATGTTTTTAAGCTTAGTCATATTTCGAGAACGATACTCAAGATAAACTTGACTCAAAATTTCAGTTATGCATGTAATGTGTAATTTAGTCATGCGACTATGTCTCATAAATGGAAAGGTCAAAAGATGAAAAAATTGGTAGTTCAGTTTTCACTTACCTTTTGTTGATAAAGTTCTCCAAAATCTTAGTTTGATCATCGCCTTCAAATGGTAGAACGCAGTGATGTCTAGTACTCAACTACACATTTTTATCCTAATCCGATACTTGACTAAATGTAGACTATAAATCAAGATATAGTTTTGATCAACTAAATTTGACAACAATCTTGAGATAACAACACTTGTGAATTCGACCGAGCAATGCTCTAACAATCTCCCCCTTTGTCAATTTTAGTGACAAAACTATCAATACATATGTGTAGATGGTGGATTTTCGACAGAGGCTAAAATCGTAAACCCATAATTATACGAACTTCTGATCCAACAATTAGATGTGAGTATTGAAACACGGGTCTCTCATCAAATCTATGACTGAGAATTCTCTCAGTGTATATGCAGATATGTAGTCTCTCGGCTGGACAACGGCATATCTCATGAATACTGAACACTTCAGTAATTATTTCTAAATAGAATCACGAGATTGACGGCTCCTAGACAGCTTGCTCTGCTAGTATAGGGCGATAACGTCTTCAGGATACAAACAACAGTTTTCCCTGACTATATAAAGGATATGAAGATCCAGCAAGCTCATGTCAGAATAATTAATGCTCCTAGATAGTTTTCTCTGCTAGTATAGATCCATCAATTAATTATTCTTAAATTCTTGGATTCATCCACTGAATTTCTGAAAATATTCAAATATTTTCTGAAAGTAGTCAAATACTTTCATAATATTTCGTTACTTCAATCCATGGTTCTTCCCATCAGAATTCCATGGGTTAGTAATAAATATTCAAAACACGGGCATCTGAGCTACCTCTGAGTAAGCCCCAACTCAAATAGTGCAAGTGTACTCGACGATGATGCACTAACAATCACCGTATGAACAAGTATTTCAAAATACGACGAGACGATGAACCTATGCAAAATAGGAAGGAAAATAATAAATAATTAAAAATTGACCAAGGCACTGGGAGCATGGGCCTACTGATCGGCCGGACGTGTCGTGGTCAATCCCACGCCAGTTTCATATTTTTATCATACATTTTATTATTTTCCTTGAGTTCATGAAAATCCTTTCACTTGAACAAATATCTTTCGTTTTGAGGAAACTCCTCAGTTTCATGGTGTTTCCCTCACACCAAAGAAATAATATAAAATTAAGGAAATATGGTAGAGGCGTGATCATTGGCCAACCGGCCATGTCTTAATCCCAACCGGCCCCACACCTCATGGTTCCTCATTATATTATTATTATTTCCCTAATTTCATGAAAACTCTTTAATCTCATGATATTTCCTTGATCCCATGAAAAATAATATAAAATTAGGGAAACCCGTGTGACCGGGCCCTAGCCGGCCAACCATGCTCAAGCCGGTCCCACGTGTTCCTTATTTTATTATTATTATTTTTAATGTTTTCCTCATCTCATGGAAACTCTTTGATTTCAACAAAACTCTTTGATTTTAACAAAACTCCTTAGTTTTAACAAATTCCTTGGTTTTATCATATTTTCCTAAAATCATGAAAATATTTTAAAAAATTGGGAAAATGTGTGGGATTGGGCCCTTTGGCCGGACGGCCATGATCGGTCCCACACTTCATGAATCCCTCTTTTTTTTTATTATTTTCCTTCATCTCATGAAGTTTTGACGGTTTTATCAAAAAATCCCTGATTTCTTCATATTTTCTCAAATGGATGCTCAACTGCACGCCAGAAAATATCAAAATTCTCAGAACTGAGATACGAACACTTTGATGATGTGAGCATGTTACCTTGATCGACCAGGGTTGGCTCCTTGGCTCGCATTGAGCCGATCCCGTGTATTTTCACGGTTTGACTTAATTTGCGCAATTGCACGTATTAGGTCCAAAACTCTTCCAAATAATTTTGGGATTTTCATGGAACGATCAATATTTGATCCCGTGACCATCCAGGACCGGTTTCATGACCCCTTGTTTGGTCTTTCACCTCTTCATAATTAATTAGGTTTTATCACCTAAGGCTCAGACGAGCATTTTTCGAATAAATGATTAAACCAGCATTTGATCATTCTTTCATCAACGAATCACTAACTCTTCAAGAGGCCTTGGTATTTTCTCACACGAGCATATGGAGCTGCATGGTCGACCCTCGATCCCATGAAGTCGGTTCTCCTTCATTCCATGGTTAATTTTCAAATAAATCATCAATTGGTCATCAGTTGATCAAATTAGGGTTTCTGAGTCCAAGGATCATAATTCCAGATTCGAACACTAATAATTTTACGACGATCTCATGATCAGAATTTTTATTAATTATGCTCGATTCAACTACCAATATTTTAATTAATGTTTTATTTTTTTCACGGCACCAATGATTCATTAGATGAGCAATACTTGCTCAAATCAAGGAATATTGGTCCAACTATCAATATTAAACAAATCAGAGTAATACTTGCTCACCTCAACTATCAACGTGAGAATCATGTCCACGTTCAATTCATGAGTTTCATAACATTTTAAAAAATCATGTTCAACTCAGTAAATACATGGACTCATTGTCCCATTAAATCATGAAGTAAACAACTGACTAAACTAACCACGAGACGTCAATCGTGTCACTTGGGAGGATATCACCTAGGGTTTTGGTCTGGCGGTCTACAACACGTGTGTTCAAACACACGATGAAATGTGAGCAAGTAGTGCAATCAGTTGAAGGAGTTAACAAAGTAGTAGATAGAAAATCAACCAAGTCTCCGCACGATGAGCAACTGGTTTCAAACACAATTTCCACTTCCCCACTCTTTGATTCCATAAACTATCACACTTCATGGGATCATGGTGTCTACAATTCCAGCATTATAAATAAGTATCTGAGTCATGATTGAAATAACAACGATCTCACATCTCACAGACAACACAAGATCAACAACTCATCAATTGAGAAATTTCAATCATTCAGAACTTACAACACACCTACAATCTTTGATTACCATTGATTCCATATATTTCTCAGCTTCCCTACTACAGATCGACCCATTCTCTCCTGTGACCGAATTTACTCTTGAACGGCCATTGTCTTGGTTTAGGACAGCGTACTACAGATTGTTCTCTCTAATTCAAAGCACTCCCTTCTTGCAGTGCATTTGTGTGAGGTTGAACATTTTGCTCGGTTCAAGGAGTCTCCTACGTACGGTCATCTCCAAAATTCCGTAAAAACCAGCAAATCATTTTGCCCCATCTACAATATGGATTAAAAAATAAAGCTTCAAAACTCCAGAATCCATCATGCTTGATTTCCTTGGTTCTTCAAATCCTTGAATTCTTCATTACTTCAATTTGCAATGATTATGAATGCATACAACTTAGCATCATTGTTGTTGAAGATCCATAGTGATAAAAACTTTGAAAACGGATATTCTCAATCGCCGTTATACATAAACATAATATTATTATCTTCTACAAAGTTCAATGGTATCACAACTTCGAAGTAATACTACAATGATATGTTTCTCCCCCTTAGTCAATACTTAAATATTTAGCATAATAGGTGCAACCTACAGATGTTGATTCACTCCCCCTTGGATAATGACATGCAAACCATATGTATATAGTATGAAAATACTAATTAGTTCTCGCCATTTTGCCAATAAAAATTGGCAACGGTACGGAAACTATGGGATCATAAGGAATTCAAACAAAAGATACTTAAAGACTTAAAGAAAACACATATGAACTTTTATTTAGATGATATCACAAAGTATAAAATACTTAGCATCTTATCTAGGAGATTTAAGATATAAGCATCCCCCGTATATTCCACATCCACTCTCCCCACAAAAATATAACAATCAAGCACAAGTTCAATTAAGAATTCTCCCCCATTTGATGTCATTCCCAAGAGAAAAACATGAGTGAAGTTACTATAATGAAAAAGAAGGATTTTGTCGGACATTAACAAATCACATGGATTTGTATCTTAAACATCAACATAAAATATTCTCAACGCTAGTTATAAACAATGAGATAATTCAATCGATATGACTCAACATAAGAAAATCTTACGGAGTGGACAATGCAGTAATTACATAAGAGTGTGACCACGAGTAGATCAATACTACGAAAAATTCTCACAAAGTTTGTTTTATCTTTAGTTTATAAAACATAATAGATTTAACTTTTGAGCATATACTAGATGATCTCTGCCACGGTGGGACGGCTGACCGAAGAAATCGACACAAAAATATCATTTTTCCTCACACGACGCGAAAGTATCATTTTTCCTGACATGGGGTGAAAGTGTTACTTTTACCTGAAACTGGAAATTACCCAATGCATAAACCAAAATATGGTTGCATAATGTGTTAGTCATCCTTTGTGGTGGTTTTCATGATGGTTATGCATTCAATTTTCGAAAATTGTGCCTAAAGTGAAAGTATCACTTTTCTTGAAACGGTGGGAGTACATCGTTTTATTAGTTCCAACGGAAAATAAGTTGATGCATAAACCAAAATATGGCTACATAAAATATCATGTATCCTTTGTGGTGGTTTACATAATGGATATACATTTAATTTTCTAAAATTGTGCCTAAAATGATAAACACCTCCGAATTTTTCGTAAAAACTCTAAATTTGATATTGTTGTTTGTACTCATTGCGGTGATTTTTTTTTAAATCCATTCTAACGAGATAAAATTTGTAAAATTCCAAGGCACAAATTTTTAGATATGTTATATTAAAGTTTGGTTACCAGTTGTACCCCTAAGAGAATAGGATACCCAAGGAGTTATAATAATTGGACTAAAAGGGTGGGACAATTTGGAAATTTCCAGAGTATGACACCAAATCCAATCTTTTTTGTCAAATTGGAAAAAAAAAGTCATGTCCCATATTGACACAAAGTCACCATATATAGAGTCCTCCCTCGCTTTGCTTGGTCGGCCTAATGAGATATCAGTTCAATACAAAAAAAAGAAAAGGACCAATAATGATGAAATACTTCAACTTCATCTTCCAAAAACTCTAGAATTTAAATAAATAAATAAATCCAAAAACATGGAAACTGAAAATTATTGGAAATAGATTGTGTGCTCAAAATATTTGTTATGCCAACCCTATATTCGTTTATGTGCTAGGAAACTTCTAGTGAAAATATAAAAAGCTACATTTTTCCAGACTCTTCATTGGTACTGAGACCTTTGAGTTTGTCATCAAATGTATCGACGAGCTTTTCAGAGAAAATATCCTCATTGAGAAGATCACGAACATGAGATTTCATGAGAACATGCAAGGTCAGCAGAAACCTTTTTCAACTCAGTTTGTAACATGTCTAGACCCTTTAGTGTTTCAACAAGTTCCATCTTTGCTTCCTCAATTTTTTTAAGAAAATCATGAACAACATTAGCAGAGATCATCTCTTCATTCTCATCATCTTGATGATCATAGGCAAAATAACAATTCATACCAGGAAGATCGTTAGATGATTCAATTATTTCGTCATCAACTAGAGTTCTCTTCTTTCCTCTCCTTTCAATATCACCGCAAAAGTTAATAGCTTTTTCCATGCTTTCAAAGGTTCGTGACATAAAATACATGCTTGGTTGCGGAAATCCTGGGATGAGAAATTCTCAACACAAGTTAGGGTATATAAACAAGTTTGTAAAAGGTATTCTCTGGATATAAGGTCGGTTCGTAACCTTCCCTTAAAAAATAGGGTTTTTAACGGAAGCTAGAAAGGTCGGATACTGTAAGGTACGTAAACCGACTTCCCCAAAACTTTTATTTAAAAAAACAGGGACGGTTTATTTTTTAGAGGTAAACAAAAATATTTAGAGAGCACAAAATATTTTTCAGTACTGCATTTTTCTACCTTTTTCTATGACATGCCTATTTTTTCTTGAAAGATAATTCTTAACTCAATAAACAAAAGTTTAGAGCACATGCGTATTAATATTCGTGAAAGAAAAATCATTGAATGCTTATCTTTTTTGGATCCTGGCTCAATAGGAAATTTTAGCAATCTTGTTAGATTGGAATAACCATAGAAATACGTAAAGGTTACAATATGAAGAAGATTATACCTCATCACCCATAACACTATTGAGATAAATAGTATACTTGTTGCACAACTATTCCTTTATGGATAAGGTTCCAATACTTGTGATTATGTTGCACAAGGGTGAGCCAAATTCTCACCAGAGGGATTATGCTAATGTTTCCCTTTGTTTTTACCTTTTCTTTCGTAGATAAATCTCCTTTTGGACACAAAAAGTGATCAAACAATTTACTGTCATCATAGAAGGAGATAAAATTAGAATCCTTCCCTGAGGTTGATTGTATGGAAGACGGAAACTATTTGTCAATGTGATCCTTATATCATGTAATTATCAAATTCATGTTAGCTTGTTGAATCCTTTCATTGATGACTATATCAATTTTCTCAGGAGGTGTATGAGTATCCTTACGAACTCATATCTGTGATGGTTTTTCTGTGTTCTTCTTTAACCAATTTTGCATACTACCCTTTTGACTTGTTCGAATATTCATGGACCAAGCAGAACTAACATTTCTAGAATCAAACTTGCTTGAATATATTATCACCCCAAGTGGTTTAGAAATCTAAGGTGGTTTGGAGACAGCCAAGATAGTTTTCCAACCTCAGCTTACACTTTCTTTGAACATGTCCTCTAGTGTTGCAACAGATGCACACTTTCTGAGTTTCACTCAAATCATAATATGTAGTTTTATCATACTCGTTTTATAAAGAACTCTTCCTCCTTAAAGATACAGTTTTTTCTTGGTTAGATAAATTCAACGGATCATGAACAACATCTGTTCTTACCTTTTATAATTCATCGCCTTTTCAGAAACTACGTTCATGATAGATTCTTTGGATTCACTATCGCAACCTGGAGTAGTACTCAACAATAGTTCGATTCCTAAGGCATTATATTTAAGTTTAGCCTCAAGCGAAATAATTTTCAATTTCACTTCGGCATGTTCTTCGAGAAAAATCCTTGTTCTAGAATCATGTTCATACCAATGAGAGTATTGACTTTTTGTTTCATCCTATTAACCTTAGAAGACTGAAATCCTATTTGTTTTAAAATCTCAGCACATTCTTTGGCTGCTTTTCTTTCTACTTCTGAATCAGACTCATCAGTAGGATAATAGAGATAACACTTATCAATATTCAACTATTTTATGGGAACGGAGTACAGAGACGGGTCTGAGGACGTGCAGGCCGTGCGACCGCACAGGGCCCAGCTCTGTTGAGGGCCTTTTTTTCCTATGTGTACACTTAATTTCCCCTTTAATTCCAGCCCAGTCCAACATTTAACAAATTTTTTTATTTTTTTTGCTAGAACTCAAACGCGTGACCTTTGGGTGAGACACTCATTACATCGATCCAATGGTGGCATCTTTGGGTGAGACATTACATCGATCCAGTGGGCCATCAAATTGTTTTTGGTTATTTTTATCATCCCCTGGATTATACTTAGACTTGCATCTTATTATTACTACCTCCATGTACATATTGGTATATCCATGGCTATATCTTTTGAGTTTCTTACAAAAAAGATATTTTAAGTTTCCTTTAGGTGTTGTTGTTGCAGATGTACATTAACAAGAGTTACAGCTCTCCTTTAACTTAAGGTTTGACATTTTTTGCTTATCATCATTGTAAAATTATTAAAAAATAATAATATTTGACCCTTATAAAAGGCCCTACAAAAAATTTCCGCATAAGATCGTCTCTGACGAAGTATTCATCTATATGATAGTTTGAAAATTCAGACTACAGAATCCATAACAACATTTTCTTTTAAACTAGAGGAACGTTTATCAGAGATTTCTCCTCTGTACATATAGTTAGATTGCTTCAAACACATACTTATTAGATTATTCGCATGTTTGCATGCTCTGATACCAATTTAAAACGTGGGGGTACCAAAATACACCACCAATTTTTTCTTGGGTAACCTGTATGAACTAAACTCGAATACAATTCCGAGAGGTCAACTTAATGAATCTCAATCAGGAATTATATGAAGAGCTTATATTTCTTTCTCTCACAATCAGAATGTAAACAGAGATAAGCCCGTGAACCTGATTATTTAGTGAGAGTAGTTGGACGATTCCAAAGATTAATATCCAAGATCAATCAAGTCATATCCAACAAACAAGGATGAATATATTTAGTTTGATTGATTTAAGTACAACCTGCGATATTTTAATTATAAAGATGAACAACACAATACGTAAAAATAAATAATACAGACACCGGAAATTTTGTTAACGAGGAAACCACAACTATAGAAAAACCCGTGGACCTAGTCCAGATTTGAACACCAAACTGTATTAAGCCACTACAGAATCTATCCTACTATCAGAATTTCGGATTGGAATGTAGTTGATACCGAATTTACTGTCACGATGATTTAGTTACAGTCGCGTTCCTTACGCCTCTTGAATCCCAGCAGGACTCCGTGCAATTGATTTCTTTAGCTGGCATCTTTTACATCCTAAGAGTTGCTTCAACTCAATTTTAAACTTTAAACCAATCTTCCTCCCACAGATAAGCATATATGTGATTTCCATTCTGATCAAATATCAAGGTGAGGTAGGAAATCGATTGCAATATATAAAGTCTAGAAAACCTAAAAATTCGGTCGCATGTCTCCCGAAGAGCATCCTAGATTATTATTCACCTCATAAGTAGATACTTGTGGAATCCCAAAGTCTGACACGAAGAACTTTGTGATCTCTATTTATCTTGTTTGTTAGAGCAAGGCTTGCCAATCACAAAAAGATCAGGATACACGAACTATCAAGATAAAGATAGTCGGACCTGGCTTCTAACAATCCTAGGTGAAGTATTTTAGTTGCTAAACCTAAAAAAGGTTTAAAGGAGAGGACGAGTCTAGTTTACAACTAAGACACACACGAATACTATAGGGACTCAAAAATCCCAATTGTTTAAGGTTCTCCTTATATATACTTTCAAGGTCAAGGCTGATTTAGATTTAAGCTAAGGTAGCTTTAGAATCATGCAATTTATAATCATCGTTAGATGAAAAACATGACTTGAGATTAACATAGCAGAATATACACTCTGGTTAGTATTAACCATAACCGAACCGTGTACAATGACATGTTCATCAAGGTTGAACGATTAGCTTAACCATTTTCATATAACACTTTAAGACTTTAATCTTGAGTCACAAATGTGATCAAAAATGTCTAGAAGTGTTTTTGGAGAGTTGTTCAAATGCCGATTATCTCATATAAATAATTCTGATGCATCTAAAAGTATTCGACGGGGTAAGTACACGTAACTGGTACGTGTATTGTATACATGCTATTCGTGAATATATATTTCATGGTACTTTACCGGGTATGTATACCTTTAAGACAAAAACGGGTTCAGGAACTAATATCTTTTATGGTTTGCATATTGGGTATGCGTACCTTTTTGGTTTGGAAACGAACAGATCTTTTCCGGTTTGCATACTAGGTGTGTGTACCTTCCTGGTTCACGAGTCAACATACTTTTTATGGTATGGATACCGGGTATACGAGCTAAAAAGTTGCTTCCAAACTATAGATACACCGGCATGTGTACATGGTACATGTATAGCGGCTATGTACATATAACAGTTCTCCCAGTATGTGAACTGGTATGCATACTGTCATGTATCCAGATTTACAGTAGTTCTGTATCTATCTAATAATTGATCTGAGACATTCCTGAATAACATCAATGACACATATCACTATTATAGGATATTTTCAAATGATTAAATCTTGAATCATAATTAGGTAATAAACAATAAATTGTTCTTAACCAATTTCATCAAGTATGAATAAATGTCTTAAGCTTAGTCATATTTCGAGAACGATACTCAAGATAAACTTGACTCGAAATTTCTGTTATACATGTAATGTCTAATTTAGTTGTGCGGCTATGTCTCATAGATAGAAAGGCGAAAACTTGAGAAATAAGTGGTTCAGTCTTCACTTACCTTTTTTTGATGAAGTTCTTCAAAATCTTAGGTTGATCTTTTCTTTCAAACGGTAGAACGCAGTGATGTCTAGTACTCAACTACACATTTCTATCCTCATCCTAGACTTGACTAGATGTACACTTGAAATCAAGATATAGTTTTGGCCAACTAAATTTGACAACAAATTAAGCTTGAGATAGCAACACTTGTGAGTTCAACTGAGCAATGCTCTAACGGATATTTATCGGCTGACGGGGAAAATTATGAAAAATGAACCCATGAGTGGAAAGTGCCAATGAGTATAGATACAACACGCATTTTATATGGGTAAGCTATCCAGAAAAAAATAAAAAATAAAATAGGATTTACTTTTTTTTTCCTAATAAGTATATGAATATATTAAAAAGGAAGGCTTAGGCCAACAATTTATAGAAAGAAATCCACGAGAATACATCCAGGGAAGGAAAAAGAAACCCTGGTAAAGCAACTCGATTACAATGAATGAGAAGAAACAAAATAAAAAATTGTCATCGAGGCTCAAAAAATAGTTATTTCCATTTGACAATAACATAATCTACAAAAAAATCAGCCATCGAAATGGAAGAAGAAGCCCAGTGAAGCGCCCAAATTGTCACTTAAATTATCAGACCCTCCAACTTCTTTTTATTTGCAGAAAATGTTTTAGAATCATGATCTTACTATATAACCCAAAAGATGGCAGCATAAAGTCTTTTCCAAATTTCAGGAGTCAAGCCTTTTAAAATTGAAAGTGAAAATATCCCAGTTTTAGCCACTTCCAAATCAATAGAACCTCTAATTGATGGCATATTAATTAGATAAAGAGGTAAAACAATGTCAAATTTGTTTGATAAAAGGACATCCCAAGAACAAATCTTGACAAGTTTCATGCAGTGCATTTGTAGATGGTGAATTTCCGACAAAGGCTAAATCGTAAACCCATAATTATACGAACTTCTGATCCAGCAATCAGATGTGAGTATTGAGACACGTGTCTCTCATCAAATATCTGACTGAGAATACTGTCTCTCAGAGTACATGCAGATATGTATTCTCTCTGATGGACAACAACATATCTCATGAATACTGGACACTTCAGTAATTATTTCTATATAGAATCACGAGATTGACGGCTTCTAGATAGCTTGCTCTGCTAGTATAGAGTGATAACATCTTCAGGATACAAACAACAGTTTTCACTAACTATATAAAGGATATGATGCTCCAGCAGGCTCATGTCAGAATAATTGATGCTCCTAGACAGCTTGCTCTGCTAGTATAGAGCCCTCAGTTAATTATTCTTAATTTTTGGATTCATCCACTGAATTTATGAAAATATTCAAATATTTTCACAATATTTCGTTACTTCAATCTATGGTTCTTCCCAGCAGAATTCCATGGGTTAGTAATAAATATTCAACACACGGGCGTC
Source organism: Papaver bracteatum (assembly GCA_023529315.1). Lineage (NCBI taxonomy): Eukaryota > Viridiplantae > Streptophyta > Magnoliopsida > Ranunculales > Papaveraceae > Papaver > Papaver bracteatum. Next base: position 1,610,993 of record JAJJWX010003739.1, on the reverse strand, counting down.
TGTGCTACCTCCGAGTGATCCCCGATTTAAATGGTGCAAGTGTGTTCAACGATGATGCACTAACAATCACCGCACGAATGAGTATTTCAAAATACGACCAAATGATGAACCTATGCAAAATAGGAAGGAAAATAATAAATAATTAAATATTGACCAAGGCGCTGGGGGATTGGGCTCACCGGTTGTCCGGCCGTGCCCTGGCCAATCCCACTCTAGTTTTATGTTTTATCATATTTTTTATTATTTTCCTTGATCTTATGAAAATCCTTTTATTTGAACAAATATCCTTCGTTTTGAGGAAACTCCTCAGTTTCGTGGTGTTTCCTTTTGTTTATAGGTGAAAATAGTTTCTGCTGATTTCGGTAATTGCGGGTGTAAAGGTGAGAAACAATTTAAATCCTAAACAATGTACTGCAAGGGAGTACTTTAGATTCGAGAGATCAATCTGTACAAGTCCGGCTTAAACCAAGAAATGGACGTTCCAGACTTGCTTCGGTCACAAAGCGTAGGAGAATGGTTTGGTTTTGGGGAGGGAAGCAAGGAAAGTGGTGAGACCAGAATAGTTGATTCTGGAAGAGTAGTTGGGTTACCATGACTTGTTATCAGAAAATATAGGAGCGCTCATGAGGAGATCTAAGTAAGTATTTCTGAGTGTTGTCTTGTTCGAATGAACTTGTTGTTCAAATGGAAATAGGTAATACCTATTTATACAAGTCGAAGTAGAAACGTACCCTGGTCTCATTAAGGAGTGAGGAAGTAAATGGGAGGAGGTGGTAACCGTGTGCATGGACTTGATGTTCCATAAAGTGGTTAACGCATGAAACTGTTATGGAATTGATGTTCCATAAATTTGTTAACGCACGTCTTTATGTCCCATGAACGTTTCCCACATAACTTCCCGTATTTACTAGCCGCCTCACCCTTATGACACTTCCTTATAAAGGGCGCAGTGTACGCCGCACGCTGTAAACCGCCAAACCAATACCCAAAGAGGATCCCCCAGTTTGTGTTGATGTCTCGAATGTTTTTGGAAAACATGTAACACGTTGTTATGGCTTGGCAAGTTGAGCTCGGGGAACTTGCTAGCCTGGTGACCTTCGACGGTCGAGATTTTGCATCTTGAGAGGAAGGGAAACTGTTGATCGTTGCACGCCTTTGATTTGGTAGCCGCGTAGTGAGGGCCAACAGGGTGGCACGGCTAGGGTGTGTTTAGACTTGGCATGAGGGGCCAAGGGTTCTCCATGGGAGTATGGCATGGATAGGGCCAAGGCGAGGGCAGTTGGCTAGGCATGACGTGACGTGACTAGCATGTGTAGGGCCAAGGCAAAGTGTGTTTGGCATGGCGCGGCTAGATTAGCTAGGTTTGGTATGGCTTGGCATGTGGGTCCAAGGGGTATCCATGGGCACATGGCGTGACTAGCTCGGGCTAGGTAAGGTTTTGGCTTGGCATATGGGGCCAAGGGGTATCCATGGGCGCATGGAGTGGCTAGGGCCAAGGCATGGATGTCTTGCTTGGCATGGTGTGACTAGCATAGCTAGGGCCAAGGCAGGGTGTGTTTTGCATGGCGCGGCTAGCTTGGGATAGGTTTGGTTTGGATTGGCGTGTGGGGCCAATGGTTTTCCATGAGCGTATGGTGTGGCTAGCTTGGGCTAGGTGCGTGACCAAGCTAGGGTTTTGAGCCAAAGTCGTGAGGAGACCTTAGGCGGCCAGGATTTTCTCATGGGATTGAAGGGCAACCGTTGATTGTTGCACGCCTTCACTTTGGTAGCTGCGAGGGGAAGGCCAGCATGGTGACGCGGCATGAGGGGCCATGGAGAGACATGTTTGGCATGGCGCGGTCGGTGTGGCTGGCATGGTTTGCCATTGGCACAGAGGTGCGGCTAGCATGGTTGGCATTCCTTGGAGCGGTTGGTGTGGCTGGCATGATTTTCCATTGGCACAGAGGTGCGGCTAGCATGGTTGGCATGCTTTGGCGCGGTTGGTGTGGCTGACATGATTTTCCATTGGCACAGAGGGGAATTAGGGTTTGGCTCGTCGTAACCCTAATTTGAAAAAATATACCCCGGTAATTATTTTAGAGACACATTAAAGGTTTCAATAAATGTGCCTAGTAAATGCTTGTTGCTTTAAATGTTGTGACATTACTGTCTGCTAGGATTTAGTGTTTTACGATTTTAACCCTAATCTAAAAACCACAATCAACACCTTTGCACCAAGGAAATAATATAAAATTAGGAAAAATATTGTGGGGCCGTGATTATTGGCCAACCGGCCATGCCTTGATCTCGTCCGGCCCCACACCTCATGGTTCCTCATTATTTTATTATTATTTCTCTAATCACATGAAAACTCCTTGATCTCATGGTATTTTCACAAATCCATGAAAAATATAATATAAAATTAGGGAAAAATGTGGGACCGGGCCCAAGCCGGCCGGTCATGCCCTAGCCGTCCCCACACGCCCTCTATTTTATTATTATTATTATTTTAAGTTTTCCTTGGTCCCATGGAATTCCTTGATTTCACGGTATTTCTCTCAAATTATGAAAATTCCTTCAAATCATGGAAAAATACATAAAATTAAGGAAACTCGTGGGACCGGGACCAAGCCGGCCGGCCATGCCCTAGCCGGACCCACACACCCTTATTTTTATTATTTTAATATTATTTGCTTCCTTGATCCCATGGAAAATCCTTCACTTCAAGGAAACTCCTTAATTTCAACAAATTCCTTGATTTCATGATATTTTCATAAAATCATGAAAAAATAATATAATATTAGGAAAAGCACCATGGGACCGTGGTCACTGGCCGGCCGGCCATTCCTTGGCCTCAGCGGTCCCATACTTCATCATTCCTTCATTTTATGATTATTTTCCCTCATCTCATGAAGTTTCCTCAATTTCAGCAAAACCCTAATTTTGTCATATTTTCTCAAATGATTGCTCAAATACACGCCAGAAAATATCAAAATTCTCAGGACTGAGACACGGACACCCTGGGGACGTGAGCATGTTACCTTGACCGACCAGGGTTGGCTCCTTGGCTCGAAATGATCCGGTCCCACGTATTCTCACGATTTGACCTAATTTGGGCAATTGCACGTATTAGGTCCAAAACTCTTCCAAATAATTTTGGATTTTCATGGAATGATTTTCAGTCGATACCGTGACCACCTAGGGCCGATTTCATAACCCCTTGGTCGGTCCCTCACCTCTTCATAATTAATTAGGTTTTATCACCTAAGGCTCAGACGAGCATTTTTCGAATAAATGATTAAACCAGCATTTGATCATTCTTTCATCCACAAATCACCAACGCTTCAAGAGGCCTTGGAATTTGCTCACATGAGCATACAGGAGATACATGGTTGACCCATGATTCAATATAGCCGGTCCCTCCTTCATTCCATGGTTAATTTTCAATTAACCATGAATTGGTCATCAATTGATCAAATTATGGTTTCTGAGTCCAAGGATCATAATTCCAGATTCAAACACTAATAATTTTATGACAATCTCATGATCAGTATTCTTATTAATTATGCTCGGTTCAACTACCAGTATTTTAATTAATGTTTTATTTTGTTCACACTACCAATAATTCGTCAGATGAGCAATACTTGCTTAGATGAGCAATGTTTGCTCAAACCAAGGAATATTGGTTCAATATTCAAAAATTTATCGAATGAGCAATACTTGCTCGCCTCAATGTCAGAATTTCACCTTTGTCTCAGCAGGGACGTTTAATTCATGAGTTTCATAATATCTTTTCAAACCATGTTCAACTCAGCAAATACATGGACTCATCGTCCCATTAAGTCATGAAGTCAGCAACTGACTAATTAACCACGAGACGTCAATCGTGTCACTTGGGGGATATCAACTAGGGTTTTGGTCTGGCGGTCCATGACACGTGTGTTCATACGCATGTTGGAATGTGAGCAAGTCATGCAATTATTTGAAGGGATTAACAAATTAGTGGGTGGAAAATCGACCAAGTCTCCGCACGATGAGAAACTGGTTTCAAACACGATTTCCATTTCCCCACTCCTTGTTTCCATCAACTGTCACACTTCATGGGATCATAGTGTCTACAATTCCAGTAATATAAATAAGTCTATGAATTATTATTGAAAACAGAACAATAAGAATCTCACGTATCACAGACAACACGAGATCAATAACTCATCAATTGAGCAAGAACTTATCATATTCAGAATTCACAACACACCTACAATCTTTTATTACCATTGATTCCACACATTTCTCAGCTTCCCTCCTACAGATCGACCTATCCTCTCTTGTGACCGAATTTACTCTGAAACGACCATTGTCTTGGTTTAGGCCGGAGTACTACAGATTGATCTCTCGAATTCAAAGCACTCCCTTCTTGCAGTGTATCTTTGTGAGGTTGAACATTTCGCTCGGTTCAAGGAGTCTCCTCCGTACGGTCGTCTCCTTAATTTCGTAATAACCAGCAAATCGTTTAGCCCCATCTACAGATTGGCGACCACAGTGGGAGATCATTCTCTCAGTTACAATCTCAATTCTAAAAAGATGGTCGGTCTCAGATCTAATTCAGTTACGCAAAACTCTAATCAGGGTATCTCGAATGGCGATGCTTCTCCGGCTCAGCCGAATGATTCCAGTAATATTCGTCATCTATACTTTACTACTTTTTTTTCATCTATCAATGCATTCGATGGAGAAATTCCATCACCAGCCGAACTGGCACGAAGGCAAGAGGTCTTAGAAAGGAACATAAGTCGATTGAAGGGAGCAATCGATAATTTTTTCAACTGCATGGTGTACTTGACAAGAATCTTAGGAGCTCAGGTTGTGGAGCGCCCGCCTCTTGACACCGTTGACATTGACCCTCAAACCAACAACTTCACCATCTACGAAAATCCGGTGGACCAAGAAGTTACACACCTGATCGAGGGTTTATGTGAGCTTCTACACTTTTCCAGGGATCAACGAATGAGTACATTTGCCGCACTCAACCAGATATCGTCAGACATACCCCTGACTCTGTCGTGCCTAGCAGCTGAGGAAATGCCTGTGATGTCTGGCCATTCGATCAACAACATCACTTTCGGAGAAGAAGACCGCATGGCAGACGAAGGACATAATCGAGCCATATACGTGACCGGTTTCATCAAAGACTATGAATTCAAGGGAGCCCTTGTTAACACGGGTGCTTCTACAAATATTGTCACTATGAAGACTCTCAAATCAGCCAGGTTCCCATAGAATAAGATTATCCGGCACCCCATCCTAATGACAGGCTTTGAAGGAAGCCAGATCCATACGTATGGATATGCATACATAGATTTGAAGGTGGGGCTTATTCAATCAAAATTCAAGTTCCACGTGATCGAACAAGAGCCATATTATCACATGATACTTGGACATCCATGGCACCATAATAACAAGGTGCTTCATTCAACGTACCATCAATGTATGAAGGCTCTACTCAACAACAAGATTGTTCGTATCCCGGCTTTATCATCTCCTTATGCTCATGTCTATGATGCTGAATTCCTTGAATATCAAAAGAGAATCCTCGAGCCTCCAGGCAAGGTTTACAACACTCCGCTCCCAAGTTGGAAAACTATTGAAAAGGTCGCCGACAAGCCATCATCCTAAGATGCTAAAGTGATCAAATCATCGGTCCCGGTAAAACTCCGTAACAATTAGGTTTCAACTCTAGGGTCGAACTTCGTAACCAGCCACGACGCAGAGGGGAGGATTGTTTATCGCCGACGGGAAGATTATCAATTAATCGGGGAGAATGATGAAAAGTCTCCCCACCCTGAAGAATCGTGTCAGAATGAACCGTCACTCGAGGAGGAGGTTCAAGACGCCCCACGACAATTACAAGACGGTACTGACTCTATCACTGACAATCTCGAAACAATCAACATCGGGACTGAGGATGATCCAAATCCGATCCTGATCAGCTCAGCACTATCATCAGAGGAATGAACGGAACTGATAAAGCTATTACAAGAATATCAAGATGTCTTCGCCTGGACATATGAGGAAATGCCCGGTCTGGATGACAAACTAATCACCCATCACCTGCTCATCGTCCCTGTCTTAAAAGTTGTCAAGTAACCGCCCAGGCAGTTCAGACATGAAGTTGAGGAGCAAATCAAAATCAAGATCCAGAAACTACTAGCGGCAGGATTCATCAAGAATATCCTACATCCAATATGGCTAGCAAATGTTGTTCCTGTCAAGAAGAAAAATGGTCAAATCATATGTTGTGTCGACTTTAGGAACCTGAATAAATATTGCCCAAAGGATGATTTACCTCTACCCAACATTGATATGATCGTCGATGCAACCAGCAGCCATGGTATGTTCTCATTCATGGACGGCTACAGTGGATACAACCATATCAATATGTATGAGCATGATGCCAACAAGACTGCATTCCGTACTCCCATCGAGAATTTTCACTACACTGTGATGCCCTTTGGATTAAAGAACGCAGGTGCCACCTATCAACGAGCCATGACCACTATATTCCATGACATGATGCACAAGCAAGTAGAAGACTATTTTGATGATGTGGTGGTAAAATCAATTACTCGAGCATCTCACCTCGAAGTTCTAAGGCAACTGTTCGAAAGATGCAGAGAATACAAACTGAAGATGAACCCTTTGAAGTGCGATTTTGGTGTCTCCTCTGGAAAAACTTTAAGGTTCCTAGTCACGGCTGAAGGAATCAAAGTCGATTCAGACAAGACGAAAGCTATCACCACCATGCCTCCTCCACGCACTTTGAAGGATCTACGGAGCTTTATGGACACGGTAAATTATATTCGACGCTTTATTCCTGGATTGGCTCAACTCATTGCCTCATTCACCCCTCTGCTAAATAAATGAGAAAATTTCACCTGGACAACCGTTCAACAAGAAGCTTTCCATAAAATATATTAGATATTACTATCACCGGATGTCATGAAGTTTCTAGTACAAGGACGATCCCTGATCCTTTACACATCTTCCAGTGATGTTGCTATTGGGGCACCCCTCGCTCAGGAAGACGACGAAGGTATCGAACGACCAATCTACTATTTCAGTCGTACAATGCGATATGCTCAACTCCGATATCCAAAGGCTGAGAAAGCATGTCTGGCACTAGTGCATGCAATTCAGAAATTCAGGCACTACTTGCTGTCCAACAGAGTCGTTCTCGTTTCCAAAGCTGACCCTATAAAGTTTCTACTATCAACGCCACCCTTGATAGGAAGACCAGCAAAGTGGCTACTTCAGATGTCAGAATTTGACATAGCATGCACACCACCTAAAGCAATCAAATGCCAAGCAGTTGCAGACTTGCTCGCTGCTTTTCCAGGAGAGGATACAATAATGCTACATGAAGATGTACCTAGTGAGTTTCCGGATATCCTAGCTATCAAAGAAGGGATGTGGCTTTTATATTTTGATGGTTCCGCTACCCCTAGCAATGACACTGGAGGAGCATGCATAGTGTTAGTCTCTCCATTCGGCGAGGTCTTCTCACATTCATTCAAGTTGGATTTCCACTACACCAACAATTCAGCAGAATACGAAGCCTTCTTACTAGGATTATCCCTGGACAAGCAAGCAGGAGCAACATACCTCGAGATAAAGGGAGATTCAAAACTACTGGTTAATCAAATGAATGGAACATACTCCCTTAAATAAATCACACTTGCTCCATTCAGAACTGAAGCTCAACGGCTATTAACTTACTTCATTGATGCAACGATTTTCCATACTGGACGAACCAACAATAGGCATACTGACTGCCTGGAAACTATCGCTTCTAAGATGCAATTTGAAGGAGCAGAGAAAATAATAACTATACAAAGACGTGTTGTTTCATCTACATGGCTCGCTCAAGTCGAAGACATTCAAGTAGATGATTGGCGAGCACCTATTATTCATGAATTGAGCAGTTCTCTTTCAGAAGGGAAAGTCAGTCTCAAGGAATTAAAGAATTATTTCTTACTTCATGGAGCGTTATACTATCGAAACTCTGATGGGTCATTATCACGATGCCTTGGAAATGACGAAGCAGACAAACAACTCAAACGCATACATGAATAAATGTGCGGACAGACACTGGTGGTAACACTCTATATAAAGCTTCAAAGAATGGGATACCATTGGCCTTCCATGGAGGCTCAATCAAGGATTCTTCAAAAGTCATGTCCCAATTGTCAGACGCCTCCACATCACTTAGAAGCTCTGACATCCCATCACACTGGGGACTGGAGGGAACCCTACATCAAATACCTCTGGGACAATGAACAACCGTCAGAAAAGAAAAAAACCATCAAACTCATTCAAAGAGCTAAGAGATTTGTCTTTCTTGATGGAATCTTATACCGCAAAAGCTTTGGTGGAAACTTACTGAGATGCTTAGCCGAGCATGAAATCCCAACGATCTTAAAAGAGATGCATGATGGAGAACATCAAGGAAAAAGGAAATTATTTCTCTAGATTCATGAGAAATATTATTGGCCAACCATGGAAGACGATGCAGCTGCACACGTTCAAAGGTGCCATCAATTCCAAGTCCATGGTAACCTCATTCGCACTCCTTGTCTTCCATTGAATTCTGTAAATAGTCCATGGCCTTTCTATGGATGGGGACTGGATATCATCGGGAAAATCAATCCAGCATCTTCGAAGCAGCATGAATACATCATCACTGCAACCGAGTATTTTACCAAATGGGTTGAAGCTATTCCTCTTCGAAGTACCACTGGAGTCACGATTGCAGCCTTCATCAAAGAATATATAATATGCAGATTCGGTGTTCCCAAACACATTGTCACTGATAATGGAACTCCTTTGGCCAACAAGAACGTGACAGAATTGCTCGAGGAATACGGCATCAAACAAATTTTCTCCACACCGTACTATCCCCAAGGAAACGGAAAAGCAGAGAGCACCAACAAAACTTTAATCCGGATTCTCAACCGAATAGTTCATGATAATCCTCGAACCTGGCATGAACATTTGCCTATAGATCTATGGGCTTATCAAACCTCTCTAAGGAGCTCGATCGGGACTTCACCATATTCTCTTGTTTATGGGGCCGACGCCATACTGCCGGCAGAAATCAAAATTTCTTCAGAAAATATCGCAACATCCAGTGGAGTACAATGGGATGAAGCCGAAGTGTCCAACTCAAGAATTGCTGAACTGGATATGCTCGAGTCGAAGCGGGCTAAGGTGGAAAAATATGTAGAAACCTACAAACAAAGAATCTCCAGAGCCTACAACAAAATGGTAAGACCTCGAACATTTCAAGTAGGGGATCTGGTATTAAAGACAACAAAGCACATTCAACAAGACATGTATGCTCACAAGTTCTCTCCGAAATGGGAAGGACCATATGTAGTTATCAAGGCAGTATCCAGTGGATATTACAAAATCTTAAATTGATGGAGGAGTGGAAGGAAATATAATCAATGGTAAATGGCTCAAAGCATATTACGCCTAATCCATAGAAAATAATTACCCTTTCACCATTTCATCATTTCAAACATTTTGAAAAATGTAATTTTCATTCCTCCAAAGAGCATACGAATGCTCCTTTGTTCATTAAACACTTCATAAATGAGCAAAATTCATTCATACCATGATTAATTATTCCACCAAATCAGAAACTTAAACCTATTTGAAAACAACCATTACAAATGCTCACTCAGAGTAAACCATCCAGCAATGGATAATCCCTATAAGAAACCTTGTCAAGCTTCTTCTGAAAGATCCTGGTCTTTGCCTTCAAGTTCTAGACTTCCTTCTCGACCCTTGCTGACTCCAGAGCCAGTATCTTCCCCCCCTTCAATAAAGAAGTAGTCATGGAAATTGCATCAGCAGCCTCCGCTGCCTTATGGATCTTGATTATCTCGAGTCGATGACGAAGCCAGCTTACATTAAATCGCAGTATCTCACAGTTTGAGATCATTTCATCCCATTTATGCAGCTTATGGTTCTTGAAATCATGCAAGTGCATCTGGTTCATTTCTTCAATGATCGGCAACAACCCAGTTACTGTGGTTAAAAGGGTTGGAAGAAAGCCTTTCCATACTTCTGTAGTGGCAATGTGCTATACGTCTTCTAGATTTTAGTATACAAAGACGTGTGACACTTGGGAGTGACGAAACCACCGACCGTTTCATTTTCTGGGAAAGTATTAATCAACAGAGCTTCAAACAAGAGTCCGGGCATGAACACTGTCTCCTGTCTCCACAGATTCTGCAGAGTATTCACATGCCTGGTTGCTGCTATCTTCGACCTCAACTACAATCACAGACTTTCCACTCTTCCTCAGTCTAGCATCGACAAAGACACGAACATCCGCCTGCGGTGAAACGGAGAAGTATTTAATTTCACCAAAACACAGTGGAACCTCAAGAGTTATAAGATTACTTACAGATGATCCAGCCTCGACATAAACTAACCTATACCGGATAGGAGGTCTAACAGTCCTCTTGGGCCTCGTATTATGAGAAGAAGCATTCTTCTGATCGTCCTGTAACAAATCATTTTCTTATGATCAACGATTTCGATCAGGAGGAGATGATATAAAAAATGTATGACTTACTAAGATAATAGATGCTGCTACTTGACGCTTCGACTGAGGATCATCTTGAGAAGAAATATTATTGCTTGACATGGCGACAAGAAGGTATGATCGAAGTTCCTCTGCACGATGAGACTGACTTAGGAATGGAAGAATTATTTGCATGGATGATAGACTTGAAGTCTTGAGGATATATATTAGATACATCAGATGATTATCTCTTGTGAACAGTTAGTTCAGTTAAGAGTTTCACTTAAACCCTAAGTTTCAAAGATCAATGCTGAAGACGCGAGGAAAATAATGCACTGGGGACTGATGGTGACATGGTTAGAGAATAAGCCAAGTGGATTTGTACACGCCATGTGTTCTTAACCGTGTGCTATGTTACATCTCACGAGACGAAAATCATCGGATCATAATGGATTTAGGCGCACAGACATTGGTCCATGTCATTCAATTGGAAAGAATCAGCATTAAAAAAATATTTATTATTTAGAAGAAAGCCCTAATTTTGAAGCAAAGTCATTCAAATAATTAAAGAGATGTCTACTATGAAGGCTAAAGAACGCTCAAATGTTCAAGGAAGAAGATGAAAGTAAAACTACTCATCAGACTCATCCGATTTGTCAGATTTGTCATCGATGTCCTTCTCGGAATCTTCATCAATATCCTTCTCGGAATCCTCTTCCTCGGAGTCACTGTCAAAATTATTAATGAAGTCTGGAAGACTGATATAAATATAATCATCTGAGTCCGAGTCCGAGTCCTCTTCTGCTTCAGCTTCAATTTGCTTCTTGGTCTTCTGAAACTCTCTTTCATATCGATCAGGCCTAATCTTGCGCTCTAGTAACTCCCATATAGTTTCTTCTTCATAAGCATCAGCATCAGAGTCAGAAGGCACTAAAAATTGACGTCTCTCCTCATCCCTTTGAATTCTGCGCCGGATTCGATCCTTTTCACGCTGAGCGGACTCTTTTTCATCATCCTAAGCTTTTCTTTTCCTAAGTTCAACAAAAGTGACCCTCCGCTCATTCAAGGGAACGCTAGGATTCGCTCCCTTATTCTGAGTAGCTCTAGCTTTCGATTTCGCTACAGGAGCTTTGGAATCCTCAACAGAAGAGCTATAAGAAGAAGAGGAATACCAATAATCGTAATCGCTGTTGTTGGTAGTTGACATTTTCTGGAATCAGAAGCACAAAAATTAGCAACATGCAAATAGATCCATTGGAAAAAACGGTAACTCTTAACTCTTACCTTTTATGCTTCCACTAATGATAGTGATAGTAATGCTAGAGTTAACACCTCAAAATTGTTAGTTTCTTCGAAACCTACAAAAACGAATGAAACTCAGATTTTCATAAAATCATGAACATTTCTACTATGTGAACATTCACCCTGGAATCATGAAAACTAAAACATTATTTCATCATAAATAATTGTTTATTTTGAAAATTACTCAAAATAAAACTTGGGTTTTGAAAATATATGTTTACAAAAAATGGGAACAATACCTCACGTTCTCGTCTTGTGAGTCACAACTCACGCAAAAAAAAAATTCTTCTCCATGAGGGCATGTCACGGTTTTGTTTACAAAAATATATTTCATGGACATGCCACGGTTTTACAAAAAAGAAAATCTTTTTCCTTCATATCGTCATACGTCTTCGAAACGAAGGTTTATTTGTGAAAAATAAGATAAAATTTTGATTTACATGAAAGATCATAAACAAAATTTTATCACTGGACACAAGTCCATATATATATAAAAAAAAAACTCTTCCTTCGTGTCATCATCATTCCTTAAAACGAAGGTTTATTTCGGATTTGCGAAAATTCACCTTTCATGATAAAACTTTGATTCACATGAAAGCTCATAAACTTAGTTTTATTACTGGACCTAGGTCTACATATATAAAGAAAAATCTCTCCTAAATCAGCGATTATTATTAGTTTTCAAAACTAACGATCAAACGAACATACATTTTTAAAAAAGAGGGTTTTCGACGAAACCCACGCTCATATATGCACATGTGAATAACTTTATCATGATCAAGATATGAACAACTCATAGAACTCATGAACATCAACAAAAAAGAAAATAAATCCGCACCTGGTCGGCCGGTGATCGGATGGCGACGGCGGATGGTGGTGCTCCGACAATTTTTTTTTGTCTCTTCCTGTTGCTGGCATGAAGGTGATGAAGATGCTGGCCGTGGGAAATAAAAAAAAAAGGATTAATTCCTTTTATATCAAATTTTATTTCCAAAACCTAATTTTCTAAGGATTTCCTTATTGGGCCCGGCCCGCGAATCCTAAACGACCAAGGTCCCGTCGTCCAAATCAGCGGTTCAACACCAATTTATGTCCACCAAACGACACTCTATCATTCCACTGGAATCTTCATTCAAGTCATGGTATGCTTGTATTATCGAAATCCTGTAACGTCTTAACTTACAACTAAGTTCAATTACTTATATTGTTTATGACCGGAAAATCACCATTCAATGCTGACTGAGGAACACGGCTATCCTCACTAAGCAGGGGGAGTTAATGTAGATGGTGGATTTTCGACAAAGGCTAAAATCATAAACCCATAATTATATGAACTTCTGATCCAGCAATCAGACGTGAGTATTGAGACACGAGTCTCTCATCAAATCTCTGACTGAGAATACTGTCTCTCAGAGTACATATAGATATGTAGTCTCTCGGCTGGACAACGGCATATCTCATGAATCTGGACACTTCAATAATTATTTCTAGATAGAATCATGAGATTGACGGCTCCTAGACAGCTTGCTCTACTAGTATAGAGCGATAACGTCTTCAGGATACAAACAACAGTTTTCCCTGACTATATAAAGGATATGAAGCTCTAGCAGGCTCATGTTAGAATAATTGATGCTCCTAGACAGCTTGCTCTACTAGTATAGAGCCCTCAGTTAATTATTCTTAATTTTTGGATTCATCCACTGAATTTCTGAAAATATTCAAATATTTTCACAATATTTCGTTACTTCAATCTACGGTTCTTCCCAGCAGAATTCCATGGGTTAGTAATAAATATTCAACACACGGGCATCTGAGCTACCTCCGATTAATCCCCGATTTAAATGGTGCAAGTGTATTCAACGATGATGCACTAACAATCACCACACGAATGAGTATTTCAACATACGACGAAATGATGAACCTATGCAAAATAGGAAGGAAAATAATAAATAATTAAATATTGACCAAGGCGCTGGGGGATTGGGCTCACCGGCTGGACGGCCGTGCCATGGCCAATCCCACGCCAGTTTTATATTTTATCATATTTTTTTATTATTTTTCTTGATCTTATGAAAATCCTTTCATTTGAACAAATATCCTTCGTTTTGAGGAAACTCCTCAGTTTCGTGGTGTTTCCTTTGCACCAAGAAAATAATATAAAATTGGGAAAAATATTATGGGGCCATGATTATTGGCCAACCGGCCATGCCTTGATCCCGGCCGGTCCCACACCTCATGGTTCCTCATTATTTTATTATGATTTCTCTAATCACATGAAAACTCCTTGATCTCATGGTATTTTCACAAATCCATGAAAAAGATAATATAAAATTAGGAAAACCTGTGGGACCGGGCCCAAGCCGGCCGTCCATGCCCTAGCCAGTCCCACACACCCTTTATTTTATTATTATTATTTTAAGTTTTCCTTGGTCCCATGGAATTCCTTGATTTCATGGTATTTCTTGTAGTTGCAGATTAACCTACAACTACACCCTTAGTAGAATTTGTAAAACTTAAGAAGTTCTTGATGATGAATGACAATTTTCTTATTAATGCTCTCAATTGATTACAAAGAAGTATCTAAATGGAACTAGAATAGTTACAACTTTCTCTATTCTCTTTCCTAAGATATTTTCTAATACTCACCAAAAGAACCTCCCGAATTTTACATTTGAACTATTATTTATAGTGAAATCTTTACAACTGTAATAACCTGCGAAGCATCGTAACTTATGATCGCAAGCTTATTTTATACTCGCAAACTTTCCATTCTTCTCCCGCGTCTCTTCTATCATCGTGTTATTTTGCGACACTTTCCTCTTATAATCGTTTCTATATTCGCAACCCAATATCTTGCGATATTCGGTACCTACATCTTGCCTCTTCTCATGTCATTTCTGCAAAGAAGTAATGATCGTGAGAATATAACCGTTACTTATTCTTTTTATTTGGACACGTCTTTTGTAACCGTTCTTTTCTAACTATTTCCTTATATAAACTCCTTTTATTCCCTTCCTTATCTTTCTCTCACTTTCTCTTTTCACTTCTGTAACTTCATCTTCTTATTACATTTTCGGTTATCATTTTATCTTCTTGTTTTATCTCATCATGAGTTCTCCAAGGTAATTTTCTTCTATCTCTCACGTCTTTCACTTGTTTACCTCTTTGATTTCTGTCTAATTTATTGTTTGATTTTGATTTGTTTCAGAAAAATTATTCCTCAGGTGAAACCTTCAACCAAAAACTCAAGTCCTAATCTTCGAAGAAGAAAATCCGAGAATCAAAAGGTAGTTAAAATACTCTGTTTTCCTTTTTAAACAATATATTGTTGCCTCAGTTTTTAATCTACCTTTTGGTTCGTAGGTTGGTGAAAAATCAAACCCCAATAAGAGATCTCGAGTGACCAAACCCACACCATTAATTTCAATCGATGACTTCCTTCCTGAGGTTGATGAAGAATTTCCCTCTCCCACTCGTGAAAGTACTTCTTCGTAAACTCCTGCCTCTACTCCATTACCCAGTATTCAATCTCCCACCAATGTCAATTTATCGACACTTCTTCGAGATCAACCTTCGCAAGATACTTTCTCAACTTCGTCTCCCAAAAAACCTATTTTTACCCCTAATCCCTTGAGTGCTGTTGCTCCAAGCAATTTACAACTTCCTCTCATTCCTTCAAATTCTTCTACTCTTTCTCAAGAAGCCCGAGATGGAATTTATTCAACTTTCCAAATGTTATCTGAGGTTTTAAGTAGTACTTCGAAGTCTTCAAACATTCGTTCGCACTCTGAATTTTGCGAAGTGCTCAATAATTTCATCAATCCTGATATTTCTATTTCACGTCAGTCCTTGGAAAAAGAAGTTGAATTGCTTCGCCAATCTCAGGAATCTTTGAAAGCGGAATGTGAGAATCTTCGTAAAGCGAATTATCAGCTTCAGAATGATTCTCTAGATTGTGCGATCCTTCGCAAGAGGAATGATGCATTAAAAGGTATTACTATTATCTCTATATTTTCTTTCTTTTTGTTTACTTATATTCCTCACATGCTTGAAACACCCATTTAAACTCATTCCCCTTTATAGAATCTATCCAGAAATGTAGAATGTTGGTCTTCATCATGAATCAGACGCAAAAGAATCTCAAGCCAAGCATGCAAGTCTTTTGAACCAATTCTCCCACTTATCTAATCTTCATTCATGTGCTCTCGATAATTTTGATGCCCTTTTCCAAGAGAATACTCAATTAATTTACGATCAGAAATTTTTGAATGATGAAATATCTCAACTCAATTCTTCTTTAACTAAAGTCGGTTTAAGGATAGAAACCCTATTAGAAGAGAATGAAACCTTATCAAAAGAACGATGTTTGTACTTGAATACAATGAACGTTTCTTCGCAACAATTAAATATTCTTCAGAGTAAATGTTGCGATCAAGAAAATCTCCTTTATTTGTTAAAAGGTGAACTTGAGGAATTAAATAGGTCTTCAGATGCTGAAAGAAGTTCATTTGATGCCGAGAAGAAATCCCTTCTTAATAAGAATATGATCTTAAGCACTAAGAAGAATAAACTTAAAGAAGATTACTCTCAACTAGAAAGTCTTAATGCCAAACTTGCGAAGGATAAAAATTTTCTTCTTTCCAAAGATCAAAAGCTTCAATCTAGACTTAAAGGATTAGTTGGTGATGGTTTTGATAATGCGATGGATCAGATGAAGAATTGTTGTCTATCTTTAGCTCAATTTCTTACTTCACAAAGAGAAGGTAGTCATCAAAATTTGACTGCCTTTGGTATACCTTCCAATTTTATTATACCCGCAAAATTGATTCTTTGAATTTTGTTTCACTCGCAGAATATGAGAACAACCTTCGCAGTGCTAAAGATGGATTAGAAGCCTCATGTTCTGAGCTTCGCAAGAAAAACGCTTAGCTTTCTACTCGTTTAATCAACTCTCGTGATCGTGCCACTCGAAGATTCAACTATCTCGATTATGCCAAAGATATTGAAGATACCAACCATCAGAAGGCTATACTTCGTGAAAGTCATCTGAAAGCTCAAGTCTTTACGAATAACATTCTCTTATCAAGGTCCTTGCCTCCCGTGAGAATTACACCTCTGAAAATAACTGATGATGAGGTTGCTCGTGATCCTGATAGTGTTTTTGATTACGAGAGTGACGATGAAGGACTTGATGATGAAAAAGAATCTATCCCTCAAGGAGATGTTCCTGTTGAAGGCTCTGCAAAGGGTGATATTTCGCAAGAGTTGAATACTGCTAATGACCCTGCTCATCTTAAAGACCCAGTGCAGAGTGTTGATGAAGAACATTGAGCATAATAAATTTCTTTTGAACTCTTTCCCTTGATTACTGTTGGTTCCCTTTTGTCAAACAATTCTGCCTACCGTTTATGTTCCTTTAAGAAGTATATTTTATATTTTGCGATAATGATTTGATCTTTCTTTAATTGAATGCTTTCCTTATTTGCATAACTTGATTATATGAAGAGGAATAATATACCTTGAAGACCTAGCTTAGTATTCCCTTTCCCCCTTATTATTGCTCTTTAGGTGATCAATTCTTGTTTTAAGTATCTAGAATATCTGCCTCAGTTTAAGTTGCGAAGCTTCAAGTTTTTGCGAAGTAAACATGAAATCTTCCCCTTGAAGTATAAGAATTATGAATCCTCCTTTATGATTTATAAAACATCCTTGAATAAGTATTATGTAATATCCTTGAAGAAGTATAAAAAGTATATAAAATATACGAAGTATCAAAAAATATTTTACTCCTTGATTGCGAAGTATAGGAAGTATAAGAAATACAAGAAGTATTTAACCTTTAATTGTGGAATAAGAGAAGTATAAGAAGTATCCAATCTTTGAATAAGTATAAGAAATATCCAATCCTCGTAACATGAAATATCAGTCCTTGATTGCGAATATATAAAGAACTCTTGATCGAATTGATATATATCGTTGTTGGAAATATAAAAAATCTCCAATATAATTGATTTCCTTAGCTGCTGTGGTCTTATCATGCCTTCCTAAGTAAAGGTCTTATTTTGCCACCTCTTTTGTGATAATATTTTTGTTCTTGTGATAATATGACAAGTCTGAACATTCTTGCGAATATACAACCTCGTGACATTATCGTCTTGCGATGAAACCGCAGGACGTTATCACACTTTCATATAATAACCCATTGATCTCATCTTAACTTTATTGTATGTAATTCTGCAAGTATTTATTTTATTTTATTTTTATTTTATTTTTAACTTCGCAGAAATATGATTGTTGCACAAATATGACAAGCCTTTAGGTTCTTGCGAACAAAAGCCTCATGACATTTGCGTCTTATAGCACGTATCAGCTCCCTAATGGAGGGTGCTGCCCTTTATCTTCCCCTTGGTTGCCCCTTCAAGGAAGCGTACATCGACCATACAAGGTTAGCTCTTCCCATACGGTTCTGCAAACAACCAGCTTTTGATCGCAAACTCTTATCCTTTTTTCCTATAGGGCTTATAGTTACGAGGTTGCACCCTATGGGGTATCTTTGGGCCAAGTGCATCATTTTCCAAGACTTGTCAAGAATGGCAGATGTGCTTCAAGCCCACCCGGAATTCTTGACTCAACCGTGTACCTTGGCGCCTTGATCATTTTCTGCACTTCTTGAGAAAGACAGTATGCCTTAGTCGCCCAACCTAAATCATGGTACATCGCAAGATTAGGTTGAAAATCTAAGGTGTCTAACCCGGATAGGTACCCCGCTTTTGGGTTATGTACCCCGTAATGTTCCATGTACTCAGGTTCCTTGGTGGTGTTCCGGTTTCCCTGAGCCATGCTTATAGGTACCCCCTTAAATGACGCACTTTAGGATTTTACCTCTTGCGAAATGTTACTTCGCGAACTAGGGTGTACGCCACAAAGGTTTTGCCTGTGTAATATTTCTGCGGCTTTCTTTCTTTTTTGAAAGCTGATCACAGATTGCGGTCTTTTATTCGCAAATTAATTTTTGCATCCTTCTTTAATGAAAGCTAATCGCAAGAAGAATTTTGAAATTCGTAACTTTGGTAAATTTCGTGCGAGCAAACAATATTCGCAAAATTTATCATGAGTTTTATGGATAATACCTTTTCAAATACAGTCTATTCCAAGGTCTACCAAGTCTTAAACCCATGTCTCTCCCTTCTGGATCCATTAGCCGATAAGCTCCGCTTCCCACAACCTCTTTGATGACATATGGTCCATCCCATTTTGGTGCTAATCTTCCTCCATTTTATTTTTGATATGGAGGTGTTTCTCACATGACCAAATCCCCTGGTTGATATTCACGTTCAATGACTCTCTTGTTATGTTCTCGAGCTAATCTTTCCTGATAAACTTTCATATGTTGCAACACCTTTTCTCTTTTTTCTTCCAAATCATCCAGTTCATTTAATATCACTCCTGCACTTAAATTTCTTTCCCAGGATTCTTTCTTTGTTGTCGGAATTATAACCTATGTTGGCAATACAACTTCTACTCCATATTTTAAGCAATAAGGAGACATTCCTGCTGCTTCTCTATTCCATATCCCTGTTTCTAGCGCCAATTATGTAGTTGCAGATTAACCTACAACTACACCCTCAGTAGAATTTGTAAAACTTAAGAAGTTCTTGATGATGAATGACAATTTTCTTATTAATGCTCTCAATTGATTACAAAGAAGTATCTAAATGGAACTAGAATAGTTACAACTTTCTCTATTCTCTTTCCTAAGATATTTTCTAATACTCACCAAAAGAACCTCCCGAATTTTACATTTGAACTATTATTTATAGTGAAATCTTTACAACTGTAATAACCTGCGAAGCATCGTAACTTATGATCGCAAGCTTATTTTATACTCGCAAACTTTCCATTCTTATCCCGCGTCTCTTCTATCATCGTGTTATTTTGCGACACTTTCCTCTTATAATCGTTGCTATATTCGCAACCCAATATCTTGCGATATTCGGTACCTACATCTTTCCTCTTCTCATGTCATTTCTGCAAAGAAGTAATGATCGTGAGAATATAACCGTTACTTATTCTTTTTATTTGGACACGTCTTTTGTAACCGTTCTTTTCTAACTATTTCCTTATATAAACTCCTTTTATTCCCTTCCTTATCTTTCTCTCACTTTCTCTTTTCACTTCTGTAACTTCATCTTCTTATTACATTTTCGGTTATCATTTTATCTTCTTGTTTTATCTCATCATGAGTTCTCCAAGGTAATTTTCTTCTATCTCTCACGTCTTTCACTTGTTTACCTCTTTGATTTCTGTCTAATTTATTGTTTGATTTTGATTTGTTTCAGAAAAATTATTCCTCAGGTGAAACCTTCAACCAAAAACTCAAGTCCTAATCTTCAAAGAAGAAAATCCGAGAATCAAAAGGTAGTTAAAATACTCTGTTTTCCTTTTTAAACAATATATTGTTGCCTCAGTTTTTAATCTACCTTTTGGTTCGTAGGTTGGTGAAAAATCAAACCCCAATAAGAGATCTCGAGTGACCAAACCCACACCATTAATTTCAATCGATGACTTCCTTCCTGAGGTTGATGAAGAATTTCCCTCTCCCACTCGTGAAAGTACTTCTTCGTAAACTCCCTGCCTCTACTCCATTACCCAGTATTCAATCTCCCACCAATGTCAATTTATCGACACTTCTTCGAGATCAACCTTCGCAAGATACTTTCTCAACTTCGTCTCCCAAAAAACCTATTTTTACCCCTAATCCCTTGAGTGCTGTTGCTCCAAGCAATTTACAACTTCCTCTCATTCCTTCAAATTCTTCTACTCTTTCTCAAGAAGCCCGAGATGGAATTTATTCAACTTTCCAAATGTTATCTGAGGTTTTAAGTAGTACTGCGAAGTCTTCAAACATTCGTTCGCACTCTGAATTTTGCGAAGTGCTTAATAATTTCATCAATCCTGATATTTCTATTTCACGTCAGTCCTTGGAAAAAGAAGTTGAATTGCTTCTCCAATCTCAGGAATCTTTGAAAGCGGAATGTGAGAATCTTCGTAAAGCGAATTATCAGCTTCAGAATGATTCTCTAGATTGTGCGATCCTTCGCAAGAGGAATGATGCATTAAAAGGTATTACTATTATCTCTATATTTTCTTTCTTTTTGTTTACTTCTATTCCTCACATGCTTGAAACACCCATTTAAACCCATTCCCCTTTATATAATCTATCCAGAAATGTAGAATGTTGGTCTTCATCATGAATCAGACGCAAAAGAATCTCAAGCCAAGCATGCAAGTCTTTTGAACCAATTCTCCCACTTATCTAATCTTCATTCATGTGCTCTCGATAATTTTGATGCCCTTTTCCAAGAGAATACTCAATTAATTTACGATCAGAAATTTTTGAATGATGAAATATCTCAACTCAATTCTTCTTTAACTAAAGTCGGTTTAAGGATAGAAACCCTATTAGAAGAGAATGAAACCTTATCAAAAGAACGATGTTTGTACTTGAATACAATGAACGTTTCTTCGCAACAATTAAATATTCTTCAGAGTAAATGTTGCGATCAAGAAAATCTCCTTTATTTGTTAAAAGGTGAACTTGAGGAATTAAATAGGTTTTATTATTTTAATATTATTTGCTTCCTTGATCCCATGGAAACTCCTTCACTTCAAGGAAACTCCTTAATTTCAACAAATTCCTTGATTTCATGATATTTTCATAAAATCATGAAAAAATAATATAATATTAGGAAAAGCACCATGGGACCCTGGTCACTGGCCGGCCGACCATGCCTTGGCCTCAGCGGTCCCACACTTCATCATTCCTTCATTTTATGATTATTTTCCCTCATCTCATGAAGTTTCCTCAGTTTCAGCAAAACCTTAATTTTGTCATATTTTCTCAAATGGTTGCTCAAATACACGCTAGAAAATATCAAAATTCTCAAGACTGAGACACGGACACCCTGGGGATGTGAGCATGTTACTTGACCGACCAGGTTTGGCTCCTTGGATTGCAATAATCCGGTCCCATGTATTCTCACGATTTGACCTAATTTGCGCAATTGCACGTATTAGGTCCAAAACTCTTCCAAATAATTTTGGATTTTCATGGAATGATCGTCAGTCGATCCCGTGACCACCTAGGGACGATTTCATAACCCCTTGGTTGGTCCCTCACCTCTTCATAATTAATTAGGTTTTATCACCTAAGGCTCAGACGAGCATTTTTCGAATAAATGATTAATCCAGCATTTGATCATTTTTTCATCCACAAATCACCAACTCTTCAAGAGGCCTTGGAATTTGCTCGCACGATCATACAGGAGCTACATGGTTGACCCATGATTCAATATAGCCGTTCCCTCCTCCATTCCATGGTTAATTTTCAATTAACCATGAATTGGTCATCAATTGATCAAATTAGGGTTTCTGAGTCCAAGGATCACAATTCCAGATTCAAACACTAATAATTTTGTGACGATCTCATGATCAGTATTCTTATTAATTTTGCTCGGTTCAACTACCAGTATTTTAATTAATGTTTTATTTTGGTCACACTACCAATAATTTATCAGATGAGCAACACTTGTTCAGATGAGCAATGTTTGCTCAAACCAAGGAATATTGGATCAATATTCAACAATTTATCGAATGAGAAATACTTACTCGCCTCAATGTCAGAATTTCACCTCTATCTCAGCAGGTATGTTTAATTCATGAGTTTCAGAATATCTTTGCAAACCATGTTCAACTCAGCAAATACATGGACTCATCGTCCAATTAATTCATGAAGACAGCAGCTGACTAATTAACCACGAGATGTCGATCGTGTCACTTGGGGGGATATCAACTATGGTTTTGGTCTGGTAGTCCACAAAACATGTGTTCATATGCACGTTGGAATGTGATAGAGTCATGCAATTAGTTGAAGGGATTAACAAAGTAGTGGGTAGAAAATCGACCAAGTCTCCGCACGATGAGAAACTGGTTTCAAACACGATTTCCATTTCCCCACTCCTTGATTCCATCAACTGTCACACTTCATGGGATCATGGTGTCTATAATTCCAGCAATATAAATAAGTCTCTGAATCATGATTGAAAATAGAACAACAAGAATCTCACGTCTCACAGACAACACGAGATCAAAAACTCATCAATTGAGCAATTACTCTCAACTGAGAAATTTCAATCATTCAGAACTTATCAAATTCAGAATTCACAACGCACCTACAATCTTTGATTACCATTGATTCCACACATTTCTCAGCTTCCCTCCTACAGATCGACCCGTCCTCTCTTGTGACCGAATTTACTCTGGAACTACCATTGTCTTGTTTTAGGCTGGAGTATTACAGATTGATCTCTAGAATTCAAAGCACTCCCTTATTGCAGTGCATCTGTGTGAGGTTGAACATTTCGCTCGGTTCAAGGAGTCTCCTCCGTACGGTCGTCTCCTTAATTTCGTAAAAACCAGAAAATCGTTTTGCCCCATTTACAACATTACAGAAGGGGCAGATATTCAAGATAGGTTAGCCATATGAATTAATAAGAGCATTACTCTCCTATAAAGATTTGAGATTGTAAGCAATTAGTTGGCATAAAAAGAAGCCCACTTTTTGAGTCCAATTATTGGACTTGATTTTCTACCTAGGAAAATCCAACACAGTTGTGTCAGGAACATCACATAAGTAAGATGATTAGGAAGAAAAATTATTTGACTTGGCCCAGACTATGACCGGTCCGACAATTCAGCACAATGATTGTGCATTATAGTGTTGCAGGCCAAGTCAGTGTTCAACCATAACGGCGCAATGCAAATCCATAATAGCGCAATGCAAAGCCATAATGGCGCTATAATGTATAAACCGTCAAGCACTAAGATAGTGGCACCCTGCAGGGCCAGTGAAGCGCAAAGGTAGTGCTACACTATAAAGACATTTGGCTAAGTGATAAATCTTATTGGCCGACACAATGAGTCTTGATTGAGGGATTGGCAAGACATGGCCAAAGTTGACAGATACAACATGCGATTTTGGCATGAAGGTATATTCGTAGAATTGAGTTGGCCCAAACTCAAGGATGATGCAAGAAGGTAGAATGGGCCAATAGTTGGTCTATGGAATTAGTTCAAGGCTGTCCAAAGCTTGAATAGTGCAAACAAGCTAGTAATGCAAGAGTGGCATTACTATTATCAAGAAAAATGGCTAAGTGAAGCATATGGCGCCAGATAACCAGATTGTAGCATAACAGTAGTGAAATATGAGAGTCTCAATAAAGCGCAACAGTGGTGCAATACAGAGGCCAAGTTAGTAAAGCGCAACAGTGGTGCAATAAGACTCAGGTGATGGTTATGAGTTGGTTACGAACTTCACAAGCATACCAATGATGCGAGATGAAGTAGAACAGTTATAAAGCAAGTTTATAAGCGTGGGAGAAGGTTCATAACTTCTAGAGAACAGGTGTTGGGTGTTGGCACCAATTTAGAAAGAACTGTCCAATTACCACAGTTGGTGGCGGTTACAAAACTACTTTAAGGGATAGATGGTTGTCCCATGCGTATGCAACGGTTGTGCATGGTTTTGGCTAAGTAAAGCTATTGTATAAATAGTCCTAATTTATGTAAAATTAGGCTTACATATGAGAGAGTTGGTAAACATGTAGTCTCATACTTGAGAGAATAAGGCATCACCAAGAGGGTGATGGCATGTTTAGTCCATTGGTTTGACAAAAGTTTTGTAATCTTCCTTTAGTGCAATAAAATGGGTTTGTTGCAGTATTCTTTGTGTTCATTGTGTTGCTGATTTGTGTGAGTTGTTCAATTGGAATTGATACATGGTAAACCTCTTATGCGTATGGGGGTATGAAGAGTTATAGAGAAAGAAGATGAAGACTTCCGTTGCATAAAGCCTTATGAGTGAAGGCAGATGCATACTTTGATACAAGTGTGCAAGGCTGAGTACTTATGGGTGAAGTTGATTTACTGAACCACATAGTATTGTCGGTCATATCCCATGAAAAATTTAGGTGATTAAATAGGCGTGTGACACCGACCTATATGAGCTCATCTTTCTCTTCAGGATAGCTCATCCTTCTATTCAAAATTGATAAAAATAATAGCAATGATAGAAAGTAGCACATCCATCTCGGCCATTTCATAGAGTCTGCTGCAATAAATCCTGAAATGATGCGACTAGACTAGGAGAGCCAACAATACTTGCTGAATAACAAGTTTTTCTTATTGAAATATAGAAGAAAAAAATTATGACAAAAGGTTTTCATTGGCCCTTGAGAGCACAATTTATCCTCCCATAACTTTATAGAGACCCCGTGTTCAATCTTAAACTGCGTATTCTTAAAGAAATATTCTTAACTAAATCATCATCTACATTGTAAATGTTTTTCAACACACTTACACCATGGCTAGTGTCACATGCCCATTTAATCGCCTAAAATTTTCCATGGGACATGACCGACAATACTTGCAGTTCAGTGAACCAACTTCACCCACAGGTAATCAGCCTTATATACTTGCATCAAATCATGCATCTTCCTTCACTCTTAAGGAAATATGCAGTTGAAGTCTTTTTTTATTTCGCTCTAAGTCTTCATGCCCATATAAGCATAAGAGGATTGCCATGTACTTAAACAATTATCACACACAAATCAGCAATACTATGAACACAAATAATACTGCAACAAACCCATTTTATTGCACTAAAGGAAGATTACAAAACTTCTGTCCAAGCAATGGACTAAACAGGTCATCACCCTCTTGGTGATATTCTCTCAAGTATGAGACTATATGTCTACCAAGCTCTCCTATGTAAGCCTACTGATTTTCTAATATCTCTACACTATTTATACAGTGGTTACAAGGGCCAAAAACCGTGCACAACACTTGCACACACATGGAACAGCCATGTGTTCCATATGGTAGTTTCCATAACCACCAATATGCTTTTTAACTGCCACCTTTTGTGTTGTCATGCAGATTGAAGCCACACTTGTCTTGAACGGTTAGGTACACTCTACTAAGGTTATGAACTCATTTCATAACCCTTCTAACTTGTCTCGCACCTTTGGCACACTTGTGAATCCAATAAACAACTTATAACCTCCACCTGAGCCATATTGCACCACTATTGCGCATTTCTAAACTTGGCCTTGATTCGATGCACAACCATCTTGGCCCTACATTTTTCTTTCTCTAAGCTAATAAATTGTCAATCCTTGTGCTCCAATCATTAGGGCCAACACTTTAAGCTAATTCTGGTTATTCATGCGTCATATGCTTCACTTAGATAATTTGCTTGACAATAACAATGCCACTCTTGCATTGCTAGCTTGTTTGCACTATTCAAGCTTTGGCCCTACCTTGAACTAATGCATAGACTAATTTTTAGTCTATTCTACCTGCTTGCATCATCCTTGAGTTTGGGATAACTCAATTACATGGATATGCCTTAATGCCAACATCGCATGTTGCATCTTGCCACTTTGGCCTTGCCTTGCCTTGCCTTCCCCTCAATGAAGCTTTATTGTGTCGGCCAATAAGCTTCATTACTTGGACAAATTTATTTACAGTATAGCACTACCTTTGTGCTTCACTGGCCCTGTAAGGTGCCACCATCTTAGTGCTTGACAGTCTATATAGTATAGCGCCATTATGGCTTTGCATTGCCGTCATGGCTGAACACTGACTTGGCCTGCAACACTGTAATGCACAATCATTGTGCTTACTCGCCTTACTGGTCATAGACCTCCCCTACCTAATCCTTTAAATCCCTCGTTGAATGCAATAAAGTATACTCGATATACTTGTTCTCTGTCCTTGTACACTTCTGAGCTATCTCATAAATCAGCAATCTTGTTTGGCCTTTTTCCTTGCCAAAACTTTTATGCCTAGAACCATATGCCATAACTTAGCTTACTGCCTTTTCATTGATCTTACTAACTTGTACTATTGTTGTCACGTTGTCCTATGCTTCAACTACAATCGCATATCAACGCCCAAATGCAACATGGAATTTCCTCTTGCCAATTCCCTGAATTAGGCTTGAATTTCACTTGAATCATTTGCGCCTAAGTGTACGCAATTAATGATTCTCCCCAACTGATCATAATGACCAATGCCATAGTCTTTTGCCTTCATTTTCCGACTTTAGTTGCACCACACAATGATAGGTGTCTAAAACACCTATATATTTATCTATTGTTTATGCTTTCTTTGCTTAGTTTTCTTGTAAAATATGTATCTTATGTTTTTCTTTTGAATATTTAGGTAATTTGGAGTCACTTGGAACTAAAGAAGAAGAAACAGGGAAAAAGTCTCATCTCATGTGCAAATGCTTTTGGAGGCGGAATATTTCTCACAATTTACTTTTATTTCTTCATCTATGTCTGAAAAGTATGTCGGCTTTAGTGATGCAACTTTTCTGTCTGAAAAGCACGACAACTTTAGTGATGACTCTCATTAAAGAGAAGAAGTGAATCTGAGAAATAAGGGACGGGTGCTGTTGGTGGAAGGCGAGAGAGGGCGTTCATTTGGAGCGAAAAGGAGCACGGAAGGAGAAAGCGTCATTTTAATATGCAAGCACTATTGGAAGCACAGTGGAGAAAAAGGGGTTGTTATTCTTTGGAAGCTCATATCAACACTTAAGGTGCCTAGAGTCAGCTGGGTATACCCTCACCTAAGTAGCTGAATCACTTCAGTTTCAATTACCCTAAAATTCAGAGAAGAGTTTTTGTTCTCACTATTTCCCACACCACCTGAAATTGAGAATAATGGCTGCACAGCAGCAAGATACCGAGTTGTGATTTGTGAGAGAAATTCGAGAAATAGAGAGAAGAAGTGAGTGTGTTGGTGCTCGATGAAGCTATGACAGATGAAGGAGGAGACTGATTTGGTTCTGTCAAATAAGTTAGGGGTGATTCTGAAATTGTAGATCAAGGGTTCGATCTAAAACTCTTATGTGTTGAAAGTGAGGGAAGAAGCCAAGTTGTTGCCATTGAGTTTTGGCACTTAACTGTGGATATTTATGAATGTCTCTGAGCTATATGTGTATTTGTGGTGTTGTTACAATGGGTATTACAGGGAACAGGTGGTGATGAATCTGAAGCACAGGTATACTGGAATGATGGCAGTGGCAATGATGCTTCTGCAGTACTGTTGGTGATGCTTGGATGCTGTCGAGAACGAAAAATGAGCTGTTGTGGTATCGATGATGGTGTTCTGAAAGAATGGAAGTCTGGGGTTATGGGTTTGGCCGAGTCTTAGACAAGGCTACAATGAACTGAGTTGTGTGGTTTATGGCAGTAGACGGAGAGCTAAGATTTGGAGTTGCGGTATCGTGAAGAGCTGGGTAATTCATATTACAGGTACTGATGCTATGTATGAGATGGAAATGTTGGTAATTGATTGCAGATGAGCATGAGCTGGTGGAGATGATTGAATGAGGTATGCCTGTGAAGCAGCATCAGGTCTTGAGAGTCTCTACAATCAATGGTGTTGGTCGTGGTGGTTGTATGCGATTCTGAATACTTAAATGTTCTCGACTAAGAACAAACACAGCAGCAACAACAGGTGAAGCTCAAAGAGACTCTGCAATGATATTGCAGAATTGAGGTTGCAGAAGCTACAGATGTGCAACTGGTGAGACGGGTTGAGCTGGAATGTATGGAAGCAGAGATTAAGGTTGATGGTGCTGTTTCAATGGGTTTGATATGGAGCTACAGATGAGGCAAGAAGAGTAGATGTTGCTGCCATGGTTCTTTGTAAAGCATTACAGGGATGGAGGAACATGATGTGGTGAATAAGAGTGGTGTTGTGAGAGCTGTTGCAGGACACAGGTGGTGCAGTGTTGCTGCTTGGGAGTGTGATGGCTCTGGATGAGGGGTTGTGTGTTTGAGGTTAAAGAAAGGAAGCTACTGAAGTTTGTGCAACTGAAGTCTATATGAGTTGCAGCTGGTAGAGATCGAATGGAGGACGAGTTTTGTTCTCTCAAACTAACGGAGGCTGTGTAGCAGGTGCAAGCATGGCAGGTGGTATGCTGAGAATTGGAACTAATCAGCTGGAGTTCGTGGCTGTTTGCGGTTGCAGCTGCAATGGTGTTTGAGTTAGCAGCTGCTACTGAGCTGGAGAATGAATGAGGTTTTGAATTGGTAGGTGGCATATCAGAGATGGCTCAAATGGTGTTTTGGTGGTCTCAGTTGCAACTGAAGTTGAAGGAACTGAGGTTGAGATGTAATGAGTGAAACTGGTGGTTGGTAGTTAGGCATGGGAGTGACTTGTCCTTGGGTTGTTGGATGTAGTAGTGCAGGTGCAGATTGTGGCCTGTGCAATAAGGCCATTGCAGTTTGGCTAATGCAGTCAAGAAGATGGAGCAATGAACATGACATGGAGTTATTACTGTGCAGGTATAGCAGGTGCCAACTGATGCTGCAGTGATATCTACAACTGAAGTAATTGAGTTTGGTGATGAATGACTGGAGTTTGTTGTGGGTTTGTTAATGCACGATGAGGAGAAGGGTATGAATGTAGTTGAGTCTAGTTTGTGACAATAATAGAGTTGGTGGCGATGTGATGGTTCAATAGTCTGCAAGGCCGAGATAGTAGAGCTACTAAGCTGGGTACTAAGACAATGGTGTTGTAGTGAGATTTAGTTGCTGTCACTGATAGATGGGCCTGGCAAGCATTCTGGCGAGTCAGTTAGATGACTAGGCGTTGACTCAGGTCTGATTAGACCTTGCTGATATCACTAACCCGGACTGACCGAGTTGTACTACTTTGACCGGTGTCCGGTGATCTTCCGGCCAAGTTCCGGCGATATACCCAGTTTTCCGGCGAACTATTTCTGACATATTTTCTTACATGGGTTTCTCCTATATGGCCTTAGTGGACACATTGGATGTGGTATTTTGAGTTATGACCTAATTTTGGAAGAAGAAAAAGGCTACAAAAGGGAAAGTTTTCAACAACTTTAATATCACGTATTTTCTATTCTACTTGGAGTTTTGCAGAGAGCGGGAACTAGGGTTTGTTCCTTGTTAATTTTCATCTTCTTTATTTCATTTATTATATTTAATGATGAACTCCATATTTATGAGTAACTAAAACTCTCTTTGATTAAGGGCGATTTCGAAGCCCGAAATATGAATCTATATTTGATATGAAATAACTTATTCTATTGCATCTATTTATGTTATTGATTGTTTTTCAACTATTCTAATATTGTCTATGGATTATTTGTTAAGGGTTTAAGTTCGAAATTGAATCATTAATTCTTAATCTATTTGCTAGTTTAGATTTTCTTCGACCCGTAATTGTCTAGAGAAGATAAAAAAAAAGTAGCAATATGTGGGTGTTGATGATGGGACTTTGTTAAGTATCCATATGTAGAAATCAACACTAGTAGGTGATTCATGCTTTTGAGTTCATCACTAGGAGAAACCTTATCTCACAGAACTTAGAGTATTTGTTTAAGTCACACCTAGTAAGCATACCTCTAGGAAACTTGGCAAGTATGAACCGGTAGTCGAGCGCTTCCGTATCTGGTGAGCTTAGGAGATAGTAACGGAATAGTTGAGCGTACTAATTATTCTAGGGTTGTTAGTAACATGATAATGCAAAGAACTTGGATATATATCAATTTGGTTTGTATTCCGTGGTCTAGAATGAACCTTTAATCAATTCCATCTCATATTTGAATACAATTTACAAATCTCAGATTTTCTACAACTCAATCATCTTTGCTAAGAGTATTTGCATAACAACTTAGACTTCATACCTCCCTTGGGACAATCCTGCTTACATTATACTACTTTCTAGTGTAAAAAGTAGAGAAATATTATTTTTGCGAGATTCGACGCCTCGTCACGCAACATAACATGACTTATACAAGACTTGGCCTCATTCTTCAATCATATGCGCCTACGCCAAATCATGTCATGTCTTTAGGTATGCACTCTATGACTTCATACCATTCTTGGTATGCGCCACAATCTATAGCCTTTTCTGAACTTTGTCAACATCAGCATTTTCACTAGATTGGCCTCCAAATCGTATTGCAAACTTCATCTTCTTGGACTTGCATCATTTGTATGCCAAAGAAACAGTACCTCGTTGTTCTTTGCTTGCATTGTCACAACACCTTTATTGAAACACATGACTTTGGTATAATCATGACTTAGGATTACCCGGGACATCCTACTGTCACTTTGGACAAGGCATCCTCTTCACGCGCCTTTGAAACCATCAATTTAAGCATCACTTGCTTTTTCAAACTGCTACACTTTAATGTGGAGGAAAAATAACATCATGTTTTTCCTAACTATGAGTTACTCTTAACTTATATACTTGATGGACTCACATCTTCATTCTTGCTGCGTTACTCCATGCTATCTCTACCAAATTCCGTTGCACTTCCACATAAATCTCAACATCAAACTTGATTATGCCACCAACTCTATTTGTACCTTTCACTTTCAGTGTCTTCTATTGCATATTTTGGCTTAATATGCTATGTAGCATCTTCCATGCGAACTAGCTTTAATTTGAATGAAAGAGACAAGAACTCTCATTTCAAATACCTTTATTCACTACTACCTTACATAGAGAGACTTCATTCCAACACCAAGGTCCACTTGTCCCAAACTGAAAGTATACTCAAACTTGAGCAAATACTCGCGCCAACTGATTGCAATTTGTAAGACCTAACAAGACTTGCAATACTTACTTCATCTTTGCTTATATGCAACAAACAAGGAAGTGGGACATCACTTACTGTCCCCAATGTAGAAATTCACTTTGCCACATGCACTATTCTACTTATCAACGTTCTTATGCAACTCCCATAACGAAGCATAATATAATTATCACTTAGTTGAATACTCCTTCAAACTGATGCTATCATGTTGCATTAGCTTTCATAAAGATTTCTCTAAAAATGACCTCATGCCACTCTCGTACATCACCATACTTTGTCCTTATCTTTCCCACATCTACAATTCGGCCTAACTTGCATCTCTAAATGCATTATGCATCTTGGACATGCCCAAATCCCATTTGGCAGATGCTACTGTTGCATACCTGCTATGACAATTAGCACCAAAATCTTGACACAATATTGTACACCTTTGCACAACTGGAACGGGCTTAACTTAGTGATTCTTAGCGTCACCATAGAGCTCATCAAAGTCATGTTACACAATGACTTTCGCGGACAAATCCCTTGGAAAATCTCAACAAGGCCATAATCCTTGCAAATGAGGAACCATTACCTACGTTCCATGAAGCAAGAATGCCACATTTTTCTTCAAACTTCGAACTCATTTTATAGTCCATGCACATATGGTTAATCTTGTCTTTCCCCTTCTCCAAAATCAACTTTAGTAGCAACAATTATTGATTTGCAGTCGACAAGAATATCCACTTTTGGTTATGATCAAATGCAGGTCTTTGGACACCCTTGTCCAAGCATATTAATCCCACTCATAAACCATATGAAAGTACTCCTTGTTCACATCTAGCATCAACGAAGAACACTTTGCAAATGCAAGACCGCGGTGTATTGGTTTTTCCCTAACTTGCGCTTATTTCTTCAGCCTTTCCATAAGATTTATGCTAGATAAGAACTGGCCATCCAATTTTTCTTTTATGGCATCACATTGCCACAAAAATGCTGGTTCACAACCAGACTTTACATTACCACCAAGGTACATACATTTAAGAGAGATAACATTAATCTTCCTTCAACTTGGCTACGATGAAAATACCTTCAATCTGTTGCATAAACAGGTTCTCCATCTTGTTTTCCGCTGAAAAGGCCATCAACTTCTTTGCATTCAAGAATTTTCGCAAAATTCTCATTACAACTTGTAATCTGCTCGCTACTGATAACACCACAAAGATATGCATTCCAAATGCGTAATCTTTGCATGCTTGTGAGAAACATGGAATTTAAACACCTAACTTGCACTATAGAAGTCAGCATACTCCTTAGTTCTGTTATGCAATCACTTGAAACCCGATTTCCAATGATTCTCGCATGTTCGTTTAACACTTTGGGCAGGAATTTTGACACCTTTGTCATAAACTTTCAATGCTTGTTGCTACCTCAAGCTTCAAAGTTCAATCCAATTGATTTTTCCACACATGACCAACTTTTTCTAGTCTCCATACTAGCGAAACCCAAATAATTCTCTACTGAATTTGACAAACAAATGACACTAACTTGAGTAAAAGAAAGAAAAATCAAGAACTGTGTCCCTAAACACCGCTCTGATACTTGCTGTCACACGCCCATTTAATCGCCTAAAATATTCCATGGGACATGACCGGAAATACTTACAGTTTAGTGAACCAACTTCATCCACAAGTACTCAGCCTTGTATACTTGCATCAAAGTATGCATATGCCTTCACTCTTAAGGAAATACGCAACGGAAGTCTTTTCTTCTTTCTCTCTAACTCTTCATGCCCCCATAAGCATAAGAGATTTTCCATGTACTTAAACAATTCACATACACAAATCATCAACACTATGAACATAAAGAATATTGCAATTGTTTGAGGATGAAAACAGTTTATGATGATTTCGATAATTTCGCGTGAGTGGGTGAGAAACGAGTCTAAACCCTAAACAATGTACTGCACGGGAGTACTTTAGATTCGAGAGATCAATATGTACAAATCCGTCCTAAACCAAGAAATGGCTGTTACAGATTTTCTTCGGTCGCAAAGTGAAGGAGGAGGGTTGGTTTTGGGGAGGGAACCGAAGAGAGTGTTGAGACCAGAATAGTTGATTCTGGAAGAGTAGTTGTTCGACGAATTGTATCAGAAAGTGGAAAGCTAACAGATGGGAAATCTAAAAAATGATTTCTGAGTGTTGTATACTCCTGACCAAAACTTATTCTTTGGTGGAAATAGGTAAGACCTATTTATACAAGTCGCAACGAAACAAACCCTGGTCTCGTAAGAATTGGAAACGGTTTGAGTAAATGGAAGGAAACGGTAACAGGTAACGCCTGGAATTGATATTTCCATTATGAAGGAAATGATTCACCATTACTCCTTGTATTTACTAACCGCCTCATTCTTATGACACTTTCTCGTAATGGACATAGTGTACACCGCACGTTGTAAACCGCCAAACCAATACCCTAATGAGCATCCCCCAGTTTGTGACATGTGTTGATGTCTCGAGTGTTTTCGTGGAAAATATGTAGCATTTTGCTGTTGTTTGGAAAGTTGAGCTTGGGAGACTTTCCGGCTCGGTGGTGACCTTCGATGGTCAAGATTTTTCATCTTGAGAGGAAAGGTAGCCGTTGATTGTCGCAACCTTCCGTTTGGAAGACAGTGGCATTGAGACATGGATGGCATGTCCTTGGCATGCTTTTAGGTAGTTAGGATTTTGGCATAGTTCGGGCACGACCAAAATTAGGATTTAGCGCTATGGCCAAAGAATTGGCACCATATTTAAGTTGGTGTCATGACCAAAAGTTGCCACAATATTGGTGGAGAACTTGTACGGCTGAGATCTGCATCTTAGGAGGAAGGATAGCCGTTGATCGTGGTTACCTTTCGTTTGGCGTCCAGTGATATGGTGGCATGGTCGGCATGCTCGTGCATGTTTTAGGCGTGGCCAAAATTAGGGTTTGGTAAAAATCGTGCAATTTTGGCATTGGGCCAGAAGTTGCCACGCGTTAGTTGGCGACCTTGGATGGCTAAGATCTGCATCTTATACGGAAGGGTAGCCGTTGGCAGCGTGCGGCTTGGAAGGGAAGCGCTTGCGGCTTAGAAGGGAGGCACTTGCGGCTTGGAAGGGAGCCATTGGAAGCGTGCGGCTTGGAAGGGAGTCGCTTGGGGCTTTGTCTAATTTAGGGTTTGACTTGCTGAAACCCTAATTAGTGCTATTTACTAGAATCGCCGTAGAATTCCCGTACGGACTCGGATTTTGACGGTTCGCCCCCGATTGGAAAAGAATTCTCTATCTCCCTACGGGGGAATATTTAGGTTTTAATCTATTTTAGGGGGTGAAAATATCCCGACAGTAAAACTCAAGAAGAATTCAAGAGGGATGGCGGCATGGAAAAAAGTTAGGTTTTGGTGGCACAAGCCAAAGAATTTGGCGTTGCGGCCAAAAAGTCGCCACAAGTCTTTTAGTTCGGTGGTGGATTTGGACGATTGAGATATGCATCTCAGATGGAAGGGTAGCCATTGATTATTGTAACCCTTCGTTTTGGCAGCCAGCGTCCTACATGGCTTTGGCATGTGTAAGGCGCGCCAAGCTAGAATTTTGGCGTAGTTTAGGTGCGGCCAAAAACTAGGGTTTTGGCATAGTTTGGGCGCGACCAAAATTAGGGTTTGCCATTGGGCCAAAGGTTAGCTGGCGACCTTGGACGGTTAAGATCTGTATCTCAGGTGGAAGCGTGGCCGTTGATTATTGTAACCCTTCGTTTTGGCAGCCAGCGTTGTGCATGGAAATTTGGGATGCCTGGCTTGGTCGGCATGCCTTGGCGAGGAGATGTGGCTGGAATGGCATACCATTGGTACATGTGGCATGGTTAGCATGCCTTGGTGCGGAGATATGGCTAGCACGGAATGGCATTGGCACATGTGGTGCGGCTGGCATGGTTAGCATGCCTTGGCGCGGATACGTGGCTGGCATTGTGGTGTGGCTGGCATGGTTGGCATGCCTTGGCGCGGATACTTGGATGGCATTGTTTTCCTTTGGCACAGTGGTGCGGCTGGAATAGTTGGCATTCCTTGGCGTGGAGACGTGGCTGGCATGGTTTGCCATTGGCACGGTGGTGCGGCTGGCATGGTTGGCATGCATTATAGCGGAGACGTGGATGACATGGTTCGCCATTAGAATAGTGGTGCAGCTATCATGGTTGGCATGCCTTGGCGCGGGGATATGGCGGGAAAGGCATGCCATTGGCACATGTGGAGCGACTGGCATGGTTGGCATGCCTTTACGCGGGGATGTGGATGGCACGGCATGCTATTGGCACATGTGGAGCGGCTGACATGGTTGGCATTCCTTGGCGCAGAGATGTGGCTGGCACGGCATGCTACTGGCACATGTGGAGCAGCTGGCATGGTTGGCATTCTTTGGCGTGGAGATGTGGCTGGCACGGCATGCCATTGGCACATGTGGAGCGGCTGGCATGCGTTGGCGCAGAGATGTGGCTGTCACGACATGTCATTGGCACATGTGGTGTGGAAATTAGGGTTTGGCATATCGAAACCCTAATTGGCATTAAAAAGGTACCCTGGTAATTTTCTCGCGGACGTATTAAAGGGTTCAATAAATGTGTTAGTGGTGGTAGTGGCGTCATGTCAGATGCAAGGTTTTACGATTTTAACCCTAGGCTAAAAACCACCATCAACATTAAGTCCCCTGCTTAGCTCGGAACAGGGGCATTGTTGTGAGGTAAGCATAAGATGGTGACAGGAGAGGACGAAAACGAAACGCAAGTCATGAAAGATGGTCAGGAAGATTCGTCTAACCTTTTTCGAGAAATAAGGAGAATCCGTGATCCTTGCATTTGGCGGCTTTGCGTAAATTCTGCTCGTGGCACTGCAGGTTATGCCGCGGAGTGGTAAATACGATTGTTGGCCGGGATGCAGACTGTTGGTATCAGTTTGGAAGGGAGCCATTAGCATTGGTCGGCTTGTAATGGAGCCGTCGGCATTGGTCGGCTTGGAATGGAGACGTCAGCGTTGCGCGACTTAGAGTGGATCTATCTCGAGTTCCTCGGAAGAATGACGACTGGCTTCAGTTCCGGGGAAGGATGACAACTTTGTCTAAATTAGGGTTTGGCATGTTGAAACCCTAATTAGAGCCCTTTACTAGAATCGCTGTAGAATTCTCGTACGGACTCAGATTTTGATGGAACGCCCCTCCATTATGAACGAAAAAGAATTTCATATCTCCCGCGCGGGAATATTTAGGTTTTTAGCTCGTTCGGGAGGTAAAAACAACTCGACGGTAAAATTTTAGAGGAATGTTGCGGGCCCAAGGTGGCATAGTCGCACCCAGTCACTATTCCCGTTCATGGAGCAAAAAGGAATCTGCATTCTGTTCAAACTTTAGAAACTCCGTCTGCATGAAAAGAGGTATCGACCATTTTTTATTGCTCGTCTGGATCTGTGATTTCATCTGCAGTGTCTCTCCAGTAGATTCCAAAATTTACCAAAACTCCACTGCATTCTTGGTATGGATGGATGAAATATATGCTCGGAAACGATCATGTCACTGCTAATCTTGGAGATTGTTATTGCGTTGTCGGTCCATCCTTGACTTTAAGTTGTTCAATGTCTGGACCTTCTGATCACGATGATTGATATATTGTGGATGATTGTATGGTAGTAATCTTCCGAAGACACGGGATGAAATATATGAGTTGGGAGACATTTTGTTGTCGATGTGCTGCTATCAAGTCTTCAAGGACTTTGTTCCAAGAGACATCCTTCGAACCAGCTTCCGAATCTTAGACTATCGCATGGAATGAGATGCGGTGATAAGTCCTCCGTTATATTTCTGTTAGATCTGATGGCATGGACGAATATGTGAATGTATCTTTTTGGCGTGCTTTTGGAGTTTTCGATACACATGTACGTCTTCATGTTGAGAAATTCCCGCGGCTCGTAAAACTTCGGCAGTAGTGATGTTGAGATCAGAAATAACTAGGTTGAGGGGAGTGAAAGCATCTCATGCTGGTAATCCCCATGTGTAGCCTACTTTCATTGCATCTCCTTGAATCCATGTCCACGGTATTTGATACAAGCTTATTGTACTCTTCTGGATGTGACACTGGGATGCACATGGATGAAATATTCTGGATAGCGAAGAGGTAGGAATGAGAGATTTATGTTGTTTATCTTGGCTCCCTCTGTTTCTTCAAGAAAATGTTTCAGCCGCGTCTCTGGAGCTATCTTATGAGTCTTTGATGGTCGTCGGGATGGACTACGATGAGCAGTCCCCAGTCGCATTTTTTTTAGTTTCTGAAGTTGTTTTCCTATGAGAAAGCTTGGGATTCGCTGCAGCCTCGTAAAGTGTTGAAGGAATCTTCTAGACAGAGAGGTGATGATATTATTGCGCTACACCCTTGAAGAGTAGATGACCTTGTTGTGGTTATGTCCTTTTGGTTGACCGTGTATTATGAGCTTTGACAATGAAAGGATTCTGTGTAGATCCTCAGTCCCCAAGTATGGTTCACATGTTTCCATTTTGTATGGTCAGTGGGTTGACCAAGATAAAGACATCACCATCGTGCGTTCGTACTGGTGATTTTGTTACTTTTTCCAAGTGAAACTAAAATATGGAGGAGTACGGGTTACCTTTGTAGTGATTG
The DNA here is from genome assembly GCA_023529315.1 of Papaver bracteatum. Classification (NCBI taxonomy): domain Eukaryota; kingdom Viridiplantae; phylum Streptophyta; class Magnoliopsida; order Ranunculales; family Papaveraceae; genus Papaver; species Papaver bracteatum. The sequence goes on along the minus strand of JAJJWX010003739.1, from coordinate 1,572,759 downwards.
CTGCTGTGGTGAAGCTCTGGCTGGTATCAAAAAATTAGAGGCAGCAGTTCTTGGTAGAAGATGTAATCAGAAGAGACTACATTGTCGTGGGAACAAAGTAGGTTGGCTAGAATTGTATGGGAATCCATGGAAGTAAAAGGATTGGCTGGATGCGTAAGCGAGCAAACTGTCCATGGTCACGAGTTTTGACGGGATGGATCAAAAGGTGGCAATGACTACGAGGATTGAATGGTTGCGATCATGATCCTTTACATGGGGAGTGTGGTGGCACGACCCTTTGCAGGAAGTAGTGGTGTTGAAGCGGCTTCGGCTCTTGGAGAGGACATTGAAACTTAAGGATCCAAATGCTGCTTCGGATCCTAGAGCAGCTTATGTAGATAACGCAAAAGCGGAGCGGCTGCTGGAGCGAACATCGAAGCAGAGCGATTGCTGAAGCAAACGTTGAAGCGGATCCACTGCTAGAGAATGTTGAAGCGGAGCCACTTCTGGAGAGAACGTCTAAACGGCGCCTTGATACTCTCAGATCCTTGACGGTTATAATGTTAAAGCCGGAGACTGCGTCAATCAGCGTTCTGTCAAACTTGACATCCCTCGAGTGAAGACTAGTTAGGAGTCCCTAGTTCCATCTATCGATCGTGCTTTCCAGGAGAGGTTGGGGTTTTGGAATGGACTCCCTGGATAGAAACAGATGCTTTCCTGATGCAGTGCGGTTGAGGGATGAAAATATGTCTTGATTCTACGCCTTGGATAAATATAGACTCTCACATAACTATTTCATCATAAACTGCACGATTTTGTGGGCGAAGTCCCCAGAAATCATGCATCTTCTGACGGGAAGAGGGTCTCTGTGAATTCAGGAGGGTTATTGATTTCCTTTGCCTCGATTTTTGAGAAGTCATTCCTGATCTTTACGTGTGATGAAATTGGATTGCTGATTCACTTCTACTGGGCGTTCAAGAGCAACGCGAGCCCCTTCATCTATAAACTCACGTCCAGCTGAAGTGCCTGCACTGGATGTTAAAAGTATTTGCTTGTTGGCTCTCTCTTGGGTTAACGTGACTCTTATGGTGGTCGCTCCATTAGTGTCTTGAGGAAATATGTATCTCTTTCCGAGTTATAAACACGTATGTCTGAGCCTTACGAAAACATTTTGTCTTAATTTCCATCAAATCAACAGTGGTAAAAGGAGGCCTGTTTCTTCCGGCTCTTCCAGTATATTTCCATGATGGTGGAGTAGTAGCGTCTCTGGTGACGGTTGGAGCTGACATACTTGAAGAAATATTAGGGTGGCGGAAGCGGCTCTGGTTCTGGTGATCGTATGTGTATCGTGCAGAGATGACGCGGTTTTGATCACTGAGTGCTGGAACCATGGCACTGTTTCGAAGGGTGGGGATGGCGCTACTTTGGCTGATTATAGAGAGGAGAAGATGGCGTTGAAAGGGTGCAAGTTGTTAGCGCTGGAAAGGACGCAAGCTACGGGCGCTGGAAAGATGCAAGATGTTAGCGCTGGAAAGATGCAAGATGTTAGCGCTAGAAAGATGCAAGCTGCTGGCACTGGAAGGATGCAAGTTGTTAGCGCTAGAAGGATGCAAGTTGTTCGCGCTGGAAGGATGCAAGATGTTAGCGCTGGATCGACTTGGAATGGGCACTGGATTGGATTTGGTATGGCGCGGACTGTTGGTTGGGCATGGTGAGGATTGTTGGCTTGGCACGACGCTGGCTTGGCGTGGCGCGGATTATTGGCTTGGCACGACGCTGTCTTGGCGTGGCGCAGATTGTTGGCTTGGCACGACGCTGGCTTGGCGTGGCGCGGACTGTTGGGCACCGTGAGGCTTGTTCTTGCAGGCCCAGCTGTCTCTTTCCATACGCAGGTCAAATAGGAAATCCTTTCCTTATTAAAATTTCAAAAGTGTTATGCATATAAAATGGGTTGGCTCTCCTTTTTTTTTTTTTGAAAGGTAAACAAAGTGCCTGGTTTATGGTTTTATTTGAATTGATAGATAACTGTTATCTACGAGGGTTTTGAATTATTCTTTTGAAATGAACTATTTAGAACAATGTTGTTTTGGTTATGACTGTAAGTAGCATAAGTACCCCGGGAAAGCTATGGAATTGTGAATGTTGTGCGACAGTAGAAAGTATGAAATGAAACATGGGAACAATATGGCTATCGGTTTTTATCATCTTTGTGAAGATTCGAAGTAGTAGACCATGTATTTTGGTAACAAGATGTTTATGGGTGAAAACTATTCCTGCTAATTTTGGTGATTTGGGGTGTGGATGAGGAATGAATTTAAACCTAAAATAAATGCACTGCGCGGTGAGTGCTTATAGATTCGAGAGATCAATCTGTGCAAGTCCGGCCTAAACCAAAAAATGGCCGTTCCAGACTTGTTTCGGTTACAAAGTGAAGGAGATGGGGTTGATCTTAGGGAGGGAAGCGAAGAAGGTGTTGAGAATGTGAAGGTGTTGGCTATGCAAGACTTGTATCAGAAAGCTGAACTGGCTTGCAGGATGTAAGCTATCAGTTTTGAATATGATTGTATCAACACTTGCTTCTGTTGTCTGGACCTATGTTGTTGTTGAAAATAGGGCGGAGAACCTATTTATACAAGCCTTTTAGCCTAACCTTCGTATCTCTTGGGAAGTGGAGAAAGTTGAGTGATGGGGTAGTTGAGTAGTGTGTTGGCATCACACGACCAGGATTTCCCACTTCTCCCATCATCACTAACCGTCCATGACTTCCTGGCACGTTCTTATGATGGCGCGTTGTGCGCTGCACGCTGTAAACAGCCAGACCAATACCCCAGTATGTATCCCCCAGTTTGTGACATGATTGATGTCTTGAATGTTTTTGGAAAACATGTAGCATGTTGTTGTGGCTTGGAAATTCAGGCTCGGGAAACTTGCTAGCTTGGTGACCTTCGACGGCCGAGATTTTGCATCTTGAGAGGAGGGGCAACCGTTGATTGTTGCACTAGAAACCCTAATTAGCGCCCCTTACTAGAATCGTTGTAGAATTCTAGTACGGACTCGGATTTTGATGGTCCGTCCCTCCATTCCATACGGAAAAGAATTTCCTATCTCCTATCGCGGGAATATTTAGGTTTTAAGCTCGTTCGGGAGGAGAAAACAACCCGAAAGAAAAACCCAGGAAGAATTTAGGAAATTGATACTTGTGAAGTATCGTGTGTATACTATGCAGGTACTGCATTGAGTATATCTAGCATGGTTAGGAAGTTTCGCATACAAACCCTTCCTTGACCGACCACATGGTGTGGTAAAGTGGCGGATGGTGATCACCTTGACTCCGCACTGACTAATTAACTCCTGACCAGGGCTATATAACCGACCTGGTGAAGTTGGACGGATGAGATGATCTTTGAGACACTCATCTGCGACACTTGGTGGAATTAGGGTTTCGAAGGAGGTGCGCAAGCACTGCTCTTCACCCTGACCGAAACCAGGCTTAGGTAACTATTCTAGACTGGACGATCATACATGTGTGTAGATGGCGTGATGGTGTAGGTGCTTATACCTACCTGTTTATAAAAACGTGATCTGGGTTACTCAATTCGTATGGAGAAGTTGGGTGGTCGAGATCGAATTGCGACAGAAGATTAGTGCCGCAAAAGCCGTTTCCCATACCATCTTCGGGGGGCGTTCCAAGGCGACCAGGCTTGGTCGGTTTTGGTCGACTGCTCCAACGTGTAGGTGGTAGGCTGGTGTTCACGCCTACGCCTTACCGTCCCATGAAAACACGATCTAAGCCACCCAATTTTTCCGGAGAAATTGAGCGGTTGAGATTAGTTTGCAGTTTGGGAGGTGCGACCACACATGTTGGAGCAAACGATTTAGGGATAGCCAGGTATGGTATTCCTTGGATGATCAGGTGAGGGGATAGATGGGTCCACGATGGTCATGTTGACATGGCCGGACCTGCTTTGATCTAATCTCGGACCCTCCATTCGTGCCGGAGAAGATGGACGCTCGTGATTCAAAACCCTAATTTTTGGGTTTCAAAGCCGTGCGTCATGCTCCATTCAAAGACGATTTGGAATGACCAACCATGGTTGGTCCTGAACGATTGGTCAGGTATGTAGGCGGGCCTGCGGTGATTGTATTGACATACTCCGTGCCCTTTGAATCTACATCTGCACCCTCCTGCGAAGATGGATGGTTGAGGCTGTTTTGCGACACATGTAATGTGCCGCAGACCCTAATTTAGGGTTTTCCATCCATGCCGCTATGGTTTGGACGTTTTGGCAAGCTAGGCCAAGGGAGGCCGACCATGCGGGGTCCGCGTTAGTTCGGCAGGTATTCCATACCTTCTTGGGGGTTATGGAATCGATCTGGGCCATCCAATCAAGCTGGTGGATTTGGATGGTCGCGATCATATCCAGACTGATACGGTCAGTCTGGATGCTCAATCGGGCTAGTATAACACACCGAGAGGGGCTCAATCGGGCTAGTATAACACACCGAGAGTTCATCTTGTATGGGTATTTCGTACATGCTTTCATTATAATGCTTGGAGATTCGTGTTACTCTGCTAAGAGAAACACTCAGTCGTCATGCCGCACTGATAATGAGTACAGGAAATACAAGGTTGTTTGCGCATTAATTAATAATGCTGGAAATTCACAGGGTATATGGGATTGTTGCTACATGCTCCAACCTGGATGAATTTCATGTATTTTAGAATGGGATTGTTGCCACATGCTTCATCCTAAGTGAATTAATAAAGTGAAGGAGTATCCATCACTCATTAATGGCCTTATCTTTTACAAGATGTTGGCGCACAATTTTTTGGCTTTTACAATCTTAGCCTTAAATGAAAATCCAACATCAACACAAGACTTAATCGGTTTTTTGGATCTCCTAACGGAACTGGATCTCCCAGGGTGGGAAGCGCCGCCGTGATCGTGAGAAGTCCCCAGTTAATCCTTGTCGTGTGATAGCTGATAATTGAGCCATTGATTCTCGATCGGATTTTTTTTGCTTCTACCATCTTGAGATCGGCGTTTGAAAGATGAAATCAAGATTTGAAAGTTGATATTGTAACCGATAGATTAATCTCCCACTATGGTCGCCAATTGTTTGAGGGTGAAAACGGTTTATGCTTATTTCGGTAATTTCGCGTGAGTATGTGAGAAACAAGTCTAAACCCTAAACAATGTACTGCACGTGAGTACTTTATATTTGAGAGATCAATCTGTACAAATCCGACCTAAACCAAGAAATGGCCGTTCCAGACTTGCTTCGGTCACAAAGTGAAGGAGAAGGGTTGGTTTTGGGGAGGGAAGCGAAGAAAGTGTTGAGACCAGAATAGTTGATTCTGGAAGAGTAGTTGTTCGACGACTTGTATCATAAAGTGGAAATCTAATAGATGGAAAAGCTAACAAATGACTTATGAGTGTTGTATTCTCCTGACCAAAACTTGTTCTTTGGTGGAAATAGGTGAGACCTATTTATACAAGTCGCAACGAAACGTACCATGGTCTCGTAAGAATTGGAAACAGTTTGAGTAAATGGAAGGAAACGGTAACGGGTAACACCTGGAATTGATGTTTCCACAATGAAGGAAATGATTCACCATTACTCCTTGTATTTACTAACCGCCTCATTCTTATGACACTTTCTCGTAACGGGCATAGTGTACGCCGCACGTTGTAAACCGCCAAACCAATACCCTAATGAGCATCCCCCAGTTTGTGACATGTGTTGATGTTTCGAGTATTTTCGTGGACAAAATGTAGCATGTTGCCGTTGTTTGGAAAGTTGAGCTTGGGAGACTTGCCGGCTCGGTGGTGACCTTCGATGGTCGAGATTTTGTATCTTGAGAGGAAAAGTAGTCATTGATTGTCGCAACCTTCTGTTTGGCATCCAGTGGCATGGAGACGTGGTCGGCATGGCCTTGGCATGCTTTTAGGTAGTTAGGATTTTGGCATAGTTCGGGCACGACCAAAATTAGGGTTTAGCGTCGTGGCCAAAGAATTGGCACCGTATCCAAGTTGGTGTCGTGACCAAAAGTTGCCACAAGTTTGGTGGCTAACTTTTACGGCTGAGATCTGCATCTTAGGAGGAAGGATAGCTGTTGATCGTGGCTACCTTTCGTTTGGCGTCCAGTGATATGGTGGGGTGGTCGGCATGCTCGTGCATGTTTTAGGCATGGCAAAAATTAGGGTTCGGTACAAACCATGCAGTTTTGGCATTGGGCCAGAATTTGCCACGCGTTAGCTGGCGACCTTGGACGGCTAAGATCTGCATCTCAGATAGAAGGGTGTATGTTGGAAGCGTGCATCTTGGAAGGGAAGCGCTTGCGGCTTGGAAGGGAGACGTTGGCAGTGTGCGTCTTGGAAGGGAAGCGCTTGCGTCTTGGAAGGGAGTCGCTTGCGGCTTTGTCTAATTTAGTGTTTGACATGCTGAAACTCTAATTAGCGCTATTTACTAGAATCGCCGTATAATTCCCGCATGGACTCGAATTTTGACAGTCCGCCCCTTCATTCCGATTGAAAAAGAATTCTCTATCTCCCTACGCAAGAATATTTAGGTTTTGAGCTCTTTTAGGGGGTGAAAACATCCCGACAGTAAAACTCATGAAGAATTTAGGAGGGATGGAGGCATGGCCAATGTTAGGTTTTGGTGGCACAAGCCACAAGTCTTTTAGTTCGGTGGTGGACTTGTACGGTTGAGATCTGCATCTCAGATGTAAGGGTAGATGTTGATTATTACAACCCTTCGTCTTGGCAGCCAGCATCATGCATGGCTTTGGCATGTGTTAGGCGCGGCCAAAAACTAGGGTTTTGGCATAGTTTGGGCGCGGCCAAAATTAGGGTTTGGCGTTGGGCCAAAGGTTATCTGGGGACCTTGGACGGTTAAGATCTGCATCTCATGTGGATGGGTGGTCGTTCATTATTGTAACCCTTCGTTTTGGCAGCCAGCGTTGTGCATGGCAAGTTGGGACGCCTGGCATGGCATGCCATTGGCACATGTGGCATGGTTAGCACGCCTTGGCGCGGAGATGTGGCTAGCACGACATGTCATTGGCATATGTGGCTCGGTTGGCATGGTTGGAATGCCTTGGCGCGGAGACGTGGGTGGCATGGTTTTCCATTGGCACGGTGGTGCGGCTGGCATGGTTGGCATGCCTTGGCGCGGAGACGTGGCTGGCATGGTTTGCTATTGGCACAGTGGTGCGTCTAGCATGGTTGGCATGCCTTGGCGCGGAGACGTGGATGGCATGGTTTTCTATTGGCACAGTGGTGCGTCTAGCATGGTTGGCATGCCTTGGCGCGGAGACGTGGCTGGCATGGTTTGCCATTGGCACGGTATAGGTGTAGAATACACCGTATTTACTATCTATAGAGTTTATGCTTTCTTTGCTATTTTTCTTGTAAATTATGTATTTTACGCGTGTTTTTGAGTTATTAGGTACTCTGGAGTCGCACGGAGAAAAAAATAAAGAAATCATCTTAAATGGAGATGAAAGGGCAAAACGGTCATTTCATGTGCCACTAATATTGGGAGCCGAGTCAAGGTTAAGGGGTAACTCTCTTTTAGGAGTACTAAGGACAAGCCCGTTAAGGTTAAGGCACTGCCAGATGGGGTGGATCTTGCCAAAGTGACCGGGTGTCTAAATCCACCCCGAATTATAACCTTAATCGAGACTCGAGAGAAAACATTATTCTCTTCTTTCCTATTTATTCTTCACCCGGCTGCTGTGATTGGGAGATGTGTTGAAATCAAGGAGATTCATGGTTGAATTTCATTGCCACAAGTGATCGAGAGTTGCAGTACAGTTTTAGCAGTGAGAAAAGAAGATGAACGAGATAATCGAACTTAGAGTTAGGGTCTGAAAACGGCAATCATATGGGTTTGAACTGTGAAATAAGAGAAGAGATCGATGGGTGTTTGAATCTGATAATATACAAATGAATTTGAGATTAAAGATGGGTTATAGCTGATTGAGGAATTATTGTTTGAATCTGGGATGAAGATCGAGAAGAATAGAAGATTGGGTCTATAATAGAATCGCTGCTGTGGAATTAAAAACGGGTTTGATTTGATGTTGATTTTCAAGGGTTTGGTGAATTGATAGAAGAAATTGATTGGGTTTGAGTCCATAATGGCAGAAATTGAGTTTAGGTCATGAATCGGAGATGGGTATGAGGTTGTTTATAAGGATGAGAAGCTGCGGCTATGCGCTGTTTCTTTGAGTTTGTGGTGGATTAGATTGAGGCAAGAAAAGGCAGTGATAATGTGGTTGCGATGAACCTGATGCTGGAGAGGAGATGGGTCTTTGGTTATGACTCAAGTTCTGTAGTTGTGATGAAGAATCGAAGGAGGAATGAAGCTCGTTCTTGCGATGTAATGATATACAGGGAAAGAGGAGAGAATGGTGGAATGAGATGCTGAACCGAGTTGTGTTGGTGCTGCAGTAAAGCTCAAGAATTAAGTAGCAGATGAATGGGCGAAGCTCTGTTGCAGTGAATGAATGCTATGCTATTGATACTATAGATGTATGCTAGGTTCTTAACAGGAGAAGACTAAAAATTGAGGCCTGAATTCGGCCGCGAATAGCTAGAAAACAAACGGAACTCTATTGGATTTTATTTCCGACGATTTAACTCAGGTACCGATCCAGCTCAGTGACTAAGACCTACTCAGACGACTCATCCAAATAAGACAGCTTACTTGAGCTAGCTGACTCCCTCCTCTTTGCCCCAGTTGACTAACAGAAGACCGTCTTGACTGTTATGTTTGACAGTGAACTCTGACGGAATATTCCTTCGACATGAAGAATCTCAGGTAACCGGCGGTTATGGATTCCGACCAACTTCCGGTAGAAAACCCAGGTTCCCGGTGGCCCAATATGTGCAGAATTTTGTGAAGAGTATTCTAGACTCATGGGTGTAAAGATTTGGGTTTGGAATTGGATGAAGAATTGGGCTTGGATATGGAAAGAGAAGATGGAGGATTTGAGAAAGACTTGGATTTGGAAGTTGAACTACAAAAGGAAAGGGATTCCATTCCTTGGAAGATTTGGAGAGCATTGAAGCCTATAAATAGAGAATTTCTCTACTTTTCTATACACACTTAGACACATAGATCTTTTTGCACACCTTTACACACACAACACTTCTATTTTCTTTATTCTTTGTGTGAACTCTTTAAGCATGAGTAGCTAATTTTATTATTGATTGAGGATGAATTCCTAGTTCTTAACACGTTTTGAGTTTTGTTTCAAATCTACTTTGAATTTTCACATGATTATCGTTTGTTTTTAATAATATGAGTGTTTATGATTGATTTATAGGTTTTTTAGAGTGCACACTAAATTGATTTGTTAATTTGATCTAAAGCTAGTGAAAGTTAGGGGATAAGTAATCGTTTCTTGACTATTTACACAAGTAGAAAACACGAGACCTTGCGGAGGGATTCCGTGGAGCAATTATGTGTGAAAACAACGTTAGGAAGTGGACTTTGATCTAAGAGTCTAACTACTAATATCAACCTAATAAATTCATAAATCTTAATGCGTTTAACTAAATTACATCTTTAGTGATCTACTACTTGGTGGTTTGGTAAATAGAATCCGGTAGTCGAGAACTTCTGTATCCGGTGATACAAGGGATTTAGGGGTTAGCACTGATCTAGCTGCTATATCTACGGTTGGTGATAATTTGTGACTAATAAAAAGTGGAAAAGAACATAACTTGAATCATTGTCTTGCAACGAAGAAGGATTCCTTGATCTAATCTCTCTTATTGATTTCAACTTTATCTTTTTAATTGCTTTATTTACTTTCTTTTGCTTATAAAATCTAAAACCAAAACCCCCCTTTTGTGACATTATAAGACAACTAAAACCTCTTACTCCTCGTGGGAACGAACTTGACTACCCTATATTACTTGTTAATTAGGTAGTAAAATAATAATTAATTTTTTGTGGTTACGACACGCATCACACGGTGGTGTGGCTGGCATGGTTGGCATGCCTTGGCGCGGAGACGTGGCTGGCATGGTTCGCCATTAGCACGATGGTGCAAATGGCATGGTTGGCATGCCTTGGCACGAAGATTTGGCTGGCATGGCATTCCATTGGCACATGTGGAGCGGCTGGCATGGTTGGCATGCCTTGGCGCGGAGATGTGGCTGGCACGGAATGCCATTGGCACATGTGGAGAGGATGGAATGGTTGGCACGCCTTGGCACGGAGATGTGGCTGGCATAGCATTCTATTAGCACATGTGGAGCGGTTGGCATGCCTTGGCGCAGAGATGTGGATGGCACGGCATGCCATTGGCACATGTGGTGTGGAAATTATGGTTTGGCATATCGAAACCCTAATTAGCATTAAAAAGGTACCCTGGTAATTTTCTCGCGGACGTATTAAAGGGTTCAATAAATGTGTTAGTGGTGGTAGTGGCATCATGTCAGATGCAATGTTTTATGATTTTAACCCTTGGCTAAAAACCACCATCAACAGCAATAAACCCATTTTATTGCACTAAAGGAAGATTACAAAACTTATGTCCAAGCAATGGACTATACAGGCCATCACCCTCTTGGTGATGCCTTATTTTCTCAAGTATGAGACTACATGTCTACCAAACTCTCCTATGTAAGCCTACTGATTTTCTAATGTCTCTACACTATTTATACAGTGGTTACAAGGGCCAAAAACCGTGCACAACACTTGCACACACATGAAACAGCCATGTGTCCCATATGGTAGTTTCCATAACCGCCAATCTGCTTTTTAACTGCCACCTTTTGTGTTGTCATGCAGATTGAAGCCACACTTGTCTTGAACGGTTAGGGACACTCTACTAAGGTTATGAACTCATTTCATAACCGTTCTAACTTGTCTCGCACCTTTGGCACACTTGTGAATCCAATGAACAACTTATAACCGCCACCTGAGCCATATTGCATCACTATTGTGCATTTTTGAACTTGGCCTTGATTCGATGCACAACCATCTTGGCCATGAATTCTTCTTCCTCTAAGATAATACGCGGTCAATCCTTGTTCTCCAATCATCATGGCCAACACCTTAAGATCATTCTGATTATTCATGCGTCATATGCTTCACTTAGCCAATTTGCTTGACAATATTGCAAGCTTGTTTGCACTATTCAAGCTTTGGCCCTGCCTTGAACTAATGTATAGAAGTCTATTCTACCTGCTTGCATCATCCTTGACTTTGGCCCAACTCAAATCCATGGATATGCCTTAATGTCAACATCGCGTGGTGTATCTTGCCACTTTGGCCTTTCCTTTCCTTTCCCTCAATGAATCTTCATTGTGTCGGCCAATAAGCTTCATTACTTAGCCAAATGTTTTTACAGTGTAGTGCTACCTTTATGCTTCACTGGCCCTGCAGGGTGCTACTATCTTTGTGATTGATAGTCTATACAGTATAGCGCCATTATGGATTTGCATTGCGCTATTATGGATTTACATTGCGCCGTTATGGCTGAACACTGACTTGGACTGCAACACTGTTACGCACAATCATTGTTCTTACTTGCTGGACCGGTCATAGTTAGCTACGCACAAAGCATTTCTATCCTTCCCGAATCTCCACCACACTTCTTGGGGAAATCTTTATTTACTGGCCTAGCTTTATAATTCCAAACTCACCTTTGTTTAGAGGTTGACATAAAAAAAAAACCTATGTGATGTATATTAAAATTATTAGCATCATTCCAAGAAAAATCTTTAATGTTATTTTTTATTATCTTAATAACAGAATAAAGAGCCATAAAAAGAGAAAAATAAGTACACAGAATTGCTTTGCACCACACTCATAATGAGGGTCAGTTTACCTGCCTTGTCGAGAAGATACCTCTTCCAAGAAGCAAGTCTACATTTGCAAATCTCAAGAACACTATCCCACTTAGACTTAGACATGGATTTTTATTTGAGTGGCATCCCCATATAAATTTCAGGAAAATTATTACTAGAACAACCCTACATATTTGCTAAAGACTCTATAGTAGAAACTTTGCCTACGACTAATGAACTAACCTAGACACATATTAAAAAAGAATAAGGATTTACTTTAGAGCATGTATGTGACAGACCGGAAAATTTACGCCTGGCGCGCCTGGGTGCGTAGGACATAACTTCTCCGATGCTCCATGATGAAGCTACGATCCATTAAGAAAATAAAAACTTTCTTAATATGGCAAAAACGGCTTTTTGAGGCCCTAAACGATGAAATTTGGACAAATTATGGTGACCATGTGGATCTATATGGACTCCTCTTGAGCTAAATTATGACACTCGGGTTTTTAGCCTATGTCGAACGCCTTGATAGAAAGTATGAGCATCCAGTGAATGGAATGCAACTTGCCTCATCAAGTTTGGCCACAATCATATCTTGCATCGCATCACCGAGCTTAGATGATATGATAGGCCAATGTGCCGAAATCATCTCCCAAATAGATGATATGAGCAACAAAGTGCTGGACCGACAATGTTGCAACTCATTGCGGATGCCTACGTACCCTTCCCTACTCTAAAGGGATCAAGCACATATTGTAGTTCATCCTCGAAGGGACAGAAAACTTAAACCAAGTTGTTTGTGAGGCCATGTCCAAGCAATAATGGTAATAGCCTAGTCCGTATAGGCTGTTCTGTCAAAATACATCCTGAAAATGTGGGGGTCTAACAACCTCACCCAATATTTCGATTAGCAATCTGTATGGACAACTCCGAGTTGTTTTCTAGAGAATCAACAAGACTCAATCAATAGAAAATATCTCAAGGAGTTATTATCTCAATCTCTCGATTTGATTTACTCAAGCAAATAAGATTCGCGAGTCTAATCACAGAGAGATAACTTGGATGGTACCAAAGACCAATATCCAAGTGTCAATCGATTTAAATCAACAACCAATAAGGTCGGATATTCTAATCGATTGAACAACGCACAACCTGTATTATTTCAATTATATAAAAATATAATGCGGAAAAAAAATAACACATACACCAGAATTTTGTTAACAAGGAAACCGCAAATGCAAAAAAACCCCGGGACCTAGTCCAGATTAAACATACATTGTATTAAGCCGCTACAGACACTAGCCTACTCCAAATTAACTTCGGTCTGGACTGTAGTTGAACCCCAACCAATCTCACACTGATCCAAGGTACAGTTATGCTCCAACGCCTCTGATCCCAGCAGGATATTGCGCACTTGATTCCCTTAGTTGATCTCACCCACAACCAAGAGTTGCTACGACCCAAAGTCGAAGACTTTAGCAATCAAATTTGTCTCGCACAGAAAAGTCTACAGGTAATGGATAAATTCGTCTCCCACGAATAAAACTATGAGTTTTGTTCCATCTTTTGATAAATCAAGGTGAATAGGAACCAATCGATAAAACCAGACTTATATTCCCGAAGAACAACTCAGTTTCATCAATCACCTCACAATAAACTTAATCGACGCAGCGAAGAAGATTATTGAGGAATCACAAAAAATGAGACGAAGATGTTTGTGACTACTTTTATCTTGCCTATCAGAGATAGAAATCTCAAGCCAATTATTACAATTGTACTCATACGAAAGAAATAACAAGATCAGATCACACAACTGCAAGAAAAGTAGTATCGGCCTGGCTTCACAATCCCAATGAAGTCTTTAAGTCGTTAACCCGAATTTAGAGAGAAAACTCAAGGGTTAATGGAGATCGACTCTAGCTTAGAGAAAACTAGTATCACACAAGAAAAGTGTGTAAGGATTAGTTTTTCCAATGGCTAGAGTTCTCCTTATATAGTCTTTCAAATCAAGGTTTGCAATCAATGTTAGCTTGCTAACAAAGCATTCAATATTCACCGTTAGATGAAAACATGATTAGATACAAGCTAATATCTCTCAACCGTTAAATCAAAAACTTAGCTTGCCATACACACATATACTTGACGTTTTGGGTTTGTGTAACCGTACCCAAACGTGTACAATGGTTGGTTCAATATTAATCAACCAAATAGTTATCCAAATGATAACTTTCATATCGACCATATTCTTCTTCACCATAACTAGTCCAAATGACTCAAATGAACTAGTTAGAGAGTTGTTAAATTTTTATGATATCCCAAGTATTACAAGAGATACAATTGAATCAAAAACGATGTGGTTCACTCGAATCATTAATCATGAACTATAAAGCCACGTTTTGCAAAAGCATTCCTTAGTAATTTAGAATAAGTTCACGAATAAACGTTTTCATACATAACCTCTTGAGTTCGCGGACTGAGTTCGCGGACTCAAGCTAACCGGTTGAAGTTATAAACTCCAGCATAAATTCTCGGGTTCGAGAGCTTCCGTAAGTTCGCGGACTGCACATGAGCTACAACTTCAGCAAAAATTCTCGGGTTCGAGAATTATGCCAGTTCGCGGACTGAGTTTCTGCTCACGTTCCGGTTCCACTTGATCAATAAAGTTCGCAAACTTCGGTTCAAGTGTTAAGGACTTATACATATATGTGTTCCCACAACAATTTTTATATCCCACAATGGTTATATAGTCTAAACTCTCATTTCAATCATTGAAACATTCTTAGAGGACGTCATATAGTTGTTATTCACAAACTAGTTTTCGTCAGAGCAATTTCCAAAGTGATTGAAACATAACATGACTTTCGTCACTAGGCAAAGATGAACTTGGCTAAAGAGAAATCTTTACCAACACCCATTTCGAGAAATAGATAAGCGAGATATACTCAGCTCGAAATGTCACATGTGCATATTCTTAGTCTATATAGTAAAACGACTTTTGTCTCAATATAGGAGATAGAGTAGATAGACTTTTGAGTGATAGATAAGTTCAAGTCTCCACATGCCTTTTAGTCGATGAAAATCCACTGGTTCCTTGAGTAGTCCTTAGTCTTGTATGATGATCGCCATGGAGTTCTTGAGCTCAACTACACTTTCTATCCTAGTCCGAGACCTTAGCTATAGTAGACTAGAAATCAAGCCTATATAGTTTTGATCACTAAGATTGACAAATATGCTTGAGATAGCAATGGATGCGAGTTTTACCGAGCATTGCTCTAACAATCTCCCAATTTTAGTGGCAAAACTATTAATACATATGGAATACAAAAATTATATAAATAAACTTTGTAGCTCCTATTCCACATGTCTAATCTTCAACAATACTCGAAATATTCGTCACTTCCAAGTAGTCCAATGATCCCAAAGGTTGTAATTTTAGTATCATCGTTGTTGAAAATCCTTAGCTATAACAATGAGAAAAGCATTGGTTCTCAATCATTGTTATACAGTGTCATAGTATTATTACATAGCGTCAAAGTCCAATTGCATCACAACTTCAACAACAATACTATGGTGATACTTCACTCCCCCTTAGTCAATACTCCATCTCACATATAAACCAGTCCCCCTTACATAATGATCCGAAAACCATATGTATTTGTAGTGTGAACTACAATGAATTCTCCCCCTTTTTGTCAATAAAATTGGCAAAGGTACAAGAACGGGATCCTAATGAAATTTCTGTAAGAGACATTTCATGACCAAAGGTAAATGTTCTATCATCTTGTTTAGATGCAATCATAAAGCCGAGGCTAAATGCATTCATCAAGGAGTTTATAAAGATACAAGATAACCCCTAAAAATTCCACAGCCGCACTTCCCACAAAGATTTGGAAATTAAGCGCAAGTTCAAAAGAACTCTCCACCATAAGATGTCATTCCCAAGGAACAACAAGAGCGACCTTAATTTCAAGAGAAAAGAAGGATTTCTACATACTAAAACAACATCTAGATGAAATAACTAAAAGCAAGTCATAAACTGACTGGAGTTCTAACTCAATTGCCCAAAAGATCAAGATAAGCACAGGGGCAAGAGTTATGAAATAGTTAATGAACCGAAACAACACCAATAGACTTCCTTAAGTGCTGAAAAGTGGCAGTGTCTAAAGGTTTGGTGAGGATGTCAGCCAACTATTGTTCGAAAGGCACAAATTCCATATTTATGATACCATTCTCATAAAGATCTCGAATAAAATGGTACCTTATGTCAATGTGTTTTGTTCTTGAGTGCTCATCAGGATTCTCAGTGATTCGAATCGCACTAGAGTTATCACAAAAGATCTTCATTATTCTAGTATCGACTCCATAGTCATCCAACATTTGTTTCATTCATAAGAGTTGTGTACAACATGAACCAGCAGAAATATACTCTGCTTCGCATGTAGACAGGGATTGTGAATTATGTTTCTTATTGTGCCAAGCAACTAGATTCAGTCCTACATAGTAGAAACCCCCTGATGTACTTTTTCTGTCTTATACACATCCTGCCCAATCAGCATCATAATAAGCGGACAGGTCAGTATAGTATCAAAAGTGTAGGATAAACCATACCTGACAGTGTGATTGACATAACGTATGATCCTTTTTGCAGCTGCAAGATGAGATTCCTTTGGATCATCCTGAAATCTAGCATAACTACCAACACTAAAAGAAATATCAGGTCTAGTAGCTGTTAGATATAAAAGGCTTCCAATAATAGATCGATACAACTTTTGATCTACTTTTACTCATTTCTCATCTTTATGTAGTTTACCAGTAGTAGGCATAGGTATCAATTTTGGATAGGACTTATCCAAACCGAATCGTGTCACAATATCCCTTGCATACTTTTCTTGGGATAAGTATATTCCATCATTATGTTGTTGAATTTTGCAATCCTAGAAAGAATTTTAATTCACCAACATTGCTCATTTCAAATTCTCTAGCAAGTGAAATTTTAAAATCCTTTGCTAGCTTTTCAGAAGTTGATCCATAGATAATATCATCTACATAGACTTGAGCAATGATAACGTTTTTTCCACTCCATTTGGTAAACAAGGTATTATCAGCTCCACCTCTTGAGAAATCTTTTATAATAAGGGAAGTAGTAAGTTTTTCAAACCAGGCTCTAGGTGCTTGTTTTAATCCATATAGAGCCTTTTTGAGTTTGAGAACATGATCTGGAAAATCACGGTTTTCAAACCCTTTTGGTTGAGCAACATAAACTTCTTCCTTTAAAATCCCATTCAGAAACGTAGATTTTACATCCATATGAAAAAGTTTAACTTTGAGGAAACAAGCATGAACTAATAAGAGTCTAATGGACTCAAGGCGTGCCACAGGTGCAAAGGTTTCATCAAAATCAATACCTTCAATCTGTGAATATCCTTGAGAGACAAGTCTGGCTTTATTTCTAATAATCGTGCCATATTCATCAGACTTGTTCTTAAATATCCATTTGGTACCAACAATATTAACATTGTAGGGACAAGGTACGAGTTCCCATACATCCTGTCTTTGAAATTTATTTAACTCTTCATGCATAGAATTTACCCAAGCGGGATCACTAAGAGCTTCATCAATATTTCTTGGTTCTACAAGAGAAAGATAACAACCAAAATTAAAAATATTTTAAAGTTGTCCTCTTGTTCTAGCAGTAGAATCTCTTCCTCCAATAATACTGTTTGGATCATAATTCCTTTGAACCCAGAGGTGTCGTGGAGAGGGAACATGTTCGGGTTCATTAGGGGTGGCTTGATCAGTGCTCTTCTCCTCATCACTAGAAATATCAGGATCAATAACAGTTGGAATAACTTCAACTGATTTAGGTATTTCTTTGACTTTCTCAATTGTCTCTATTGGAGGAAACTCAGCAGGAGAATTATCATGATGAAAATCACTAATATCATCAATAATAACATTAGCAGATTCCATCATGACCTGGGTTCGGAGATTAAATACTCGAAACCCACGACTGTCAGAAGCAAAGCCAAGAAAGATACCTTCATCACTTTTGGTATCAAACTTCCCTCTCTGTTCTCGATCTTTTAGTATGTAGCACTTACTTACAAACACTCTAAGATAGTGCAAGTTGGGTTTTCTACCATACCATCACTCATACGGGGTGTTAAGAGTTTTAGATCGTAAGTAAACACGGTTGATCAAATAACATGCTGTAAAAACAGCTTCTCCCCAAAATCTTAAAGGAAGATTTTTGTTGTGGAGCATTACCCTGGCCATCTCTTGAATATTTCTATTTTTTATTTCAACAACTCCATTAGCTTGAGGAGTAATAGGTGGAGAATATTGTTGAGTAATCCCCAGTTCGTCACAAAATTCAAACACTTTGGTGTCCTTGAATTATGTTCCACGGTCGCTCCTAATTTTCTTTAGTTTACGACCTTGTTCATTCTGGATTCTTCTTACAATAATCTTGAATTCTCCAAGGGTTTCATTCTTATGAGATAGAAATGCAACCCAAGTGAATCTGGTGTAATCATCTACCATAACCAAAGCATACTTCTTACCAACAATAGTGGGTTGTTGAATTGGTCTGAAGAGATCCATATGAATTAAATCAAGTGGAGCTTTGGTGAGAATATCTCGAGATGAGTGAATTTTAGTTTGTTTACCCTTTTGACAGGCACCACATACACCTTCAATCTTTGCATTGATTTTTGGAACACCTCTAACAAGTACTTTGTTAATGATCTTAGTTAGAAGGCGATAATTGATGTGACCAAAATGTTCATGCCAAAGATGTGTAGATTCCACCTTAGTCAAATTGCAACAATTGTTAAACTGAGTATCGAGAAGATAACAGTTGTTTTTACCACGAGTTCCTTGGAAAATTACTTTCCCAGTTTTTTCTAATATGTCACATCCATATGCATTGAAGACAACCCGATGGCCTTTGTCACATATTTGACTAATAGAAAGAAGATTAGCAGTCATACCTTTTACGTAGACTACATCATGTATTTCAGGTACGCCAGGTAATTTGATCGTTCCCTTCTTACTTATATAGCAACCCCTTCCGTCTCCAAAAGTTACTGGTCCTCCTTCATAGTTATCTGCGGAAACAAACCAAGTAAGATCACCTGTCATATGTCTGCTACATCCACTATCAAGAAACCATTGGAAGGGTGACGTTGATTTTAAAGCAAAAGCTCCCATACTATTAGTATTATTCTGTTTGGAATTTCCTAATAGTTCTGTATGTATTTTTAGAGACGTAAGTAGTTGTTTAGTTTTCTTATAAAGATCACTTGCAACTTTTAAACTCTTTTGAAAAGACACACACTTATGTTGACGGTGATTAGGAAAATCACAGAACACACATGGGCCATCACTTTTACTTTTCATAGAATAGTTATGAGTCACATCAGTTTTTACAACCTTCAAACGTTGTTTATCATCTGATATATGACGGTTCCTGAGAGAGTAACTACCTTGGTTACTCGTATCCATCAAGGGACTTGAGTTGGGTTTCAAATCCTTTAGAATTGCAATTTCTGCAGCAAGATCATAATTGATCCGAATTTGTTCCTCCAACCTTTTCTGAAGAATAACTAGACTATCAGAACTTTTTCTATGATTGGTTTTCAATCCCGGTGAAGCGTTATAGGAGACTATATTGTCTATAGATTCAGATCGCTACAAACATAGACTTGTGAGGTCTTTAACGTGTTTGACTTATCTGATACCAATTGAAAATGCGGGGGGTATAACAACCTCACCCAATATTTCGATTAGAAATATGTATGGACAACTCCGAGTTGTTTTCTAGAGAATCAACAAGACTCAATCAATAAAAAATATCTCAAGGAGTTATTATCTCAATCTCTCGATTTGATTTACTCAAGCAAATAAGATTCGTGAGTCTAATCAAAGAGAGATAACTTGGATGGTACCAAAGACCAATATCTAAGTGTCAATTAATTTAAATCAACAACCAATAAGGTCGGATATTCTAATCGATTGAACAACGCACAACCTGTATTATTTCAATTATATAAAAATATAATGCGAAAAAAAAAAACACAGACACCAGAATTTTGTTAACGAGGAAACCGTAAATGCAGAAAAACCCCGAAATCTAGTCCAGATTAAACATACACTATATTAAGCCGTTATAGACACTAGCCTACTCCAAATTAACTTCGGTCTGGAATGTAGTTGAACCCCAACCAATCTCACACTGATCCAAGGTACAGTTATGCTCCTACGCCTTTGATACCAGCAAGATATTGTGCACTTGATTCCCTTAGCTGATTTCACCCACAACCAAGAGTTGCTACGACCCAAAGTCGAAGACTTTAGCAAACAAATCTGTCTCACACATAAAAGTCTACAGGTAATAGATAAATTCGTCTCCCACGAATAAACCTATGAGTTTTGTTCCGTATTTTGATAAATCAAGGTGAACAGGAACCAATCGATAAAACCAGACTTATATTCCCGAAGAACAGCTCAGTTTCATCAATCACCTCACAATAAACTTAATCGACGCAGCGAAGAAGATTATTGAGGAATCACAAACAATGAGATGAAGATGTTTGTGACTACTTTTATCTTGCGTATCGGAGATAGAAATCTCAAGCCAATTATTACAATTGTACTCGTACGATAGAAATAATAATATCAGATCACACAACTACAAGAAAAGTAGTATCGGTCTGACTTCACAATCCCAATGAAGTCTTTAAGTCGTTAACCCGAATTTAGAGAGAAAACTCAAGGGTTAATGGAGATCGAATCTAGCTTAGAGAAAACTAGTATCACACAAGAAAAGTGTGTGGGGATTAGTTTTTCCAATGACTAGAGTTCTCCTTATATAGTCATTCTTTCAAATCAGGGTTTGCAATCAATGTTAGCTTGCTAACAAAGTATTCAATATTCACCGTTAGATGAAAACCTGATTAGATACAAGCTAATATCTCTCAAACGTTAGATCGAAAACTTAGCTTGCCATACACACATGTACTTGACGTTTTGGGTTTGTGTAACCGTACCCAAACGTGTACGTCGACCAATCAGGGCATTGTAAGGTGATTCAATGTCAACAACACAGAACAAGATCTTGGAAGTTATCCCCTTTAATGGAATCAGCATTTCAATTTCCCCTTTGGGTTTATTGGCAGTACTATTAAAACCATAGATTTTATATGTTGATGGTATTAGATCTTCGTCTCTTCCACCCATGGTCTTGTAGGTATGATAAAATAATATGTCAACTGAGCTGCTTGTGTCTATTAGAACTCTATTAATGGCCCAAGAATCTTCATTTTCGTTATCATTTTCTTCATCTTCCTCTTCTACTTGGTTGGGGTTTATCTCTAACCTTACTATCAATGGGTTATCATGCTTCTCACTAGGCTCTGGTACTTCTTGTGCAGTGAAAGATATAGTTTGTTTTTGCTATTCTTTTAATGGCGAGACTCTCGCGATATTCATTATCTCCCTTCCATCTGTATCTCCCGCGAAGACTCTGATCAGAACATTATCATGGAAATCCTCAATAGTTCTGTGTGAATGTATAATGGAATTACAAAACAAATTTTTTGTTTTAGCCCCAAGTTCTATTACGAATGATTTTGCTCCTTTTACAGTATTTACCCTGCGAATTTCTAGTGCTGGAGGCAATCGTTGATATTGTGGATGTCCTACTAAAAAGTGGTTTAGCTTTCCTTGGTTAATCATCCTTAAAATTATTCCCACCGCGATTTTAATAATTCTTCTCCCTTTCATATTCTTCTTGATATCGACTGCCCATAGCTACCAACTTCTGCTGGTTATCAATTTCCACTTTCTCTTGATGTGCTTACGAGCTGCTCGCCACATTGTTAATAATTTTAGGAAGTAAGCTCCCATTTGCTGCTACTGAATTGGTATTCGCGATTGGATATGATTCCATCTCATTTTGTTTCTCCCCCAAAGTAATGTATTCTTCTTGTAGTTCTCGTAGTTCAGTCATAGTGATCGTATTTTTGACTCTGAAAATTTGTATGTACATCAGATTGGTCGCGAACATTGCATTGATAAAAGACAAGATAAGATATCTCTCGTCTACTATTCTTGCTATCTCACTGCACATTATCTTCCATCTTATGGTTAAATGTTTCAGACTCTCGCCAACCCTCTGTTTTAACCTAAACACATCTTCAATACATGGCCGCGATGAATTGTTGCTTATATATGCTCCCAGAAATGTAGCTTGTAAATGATCAAAAGAAGTTATAGTATTTTTTGTCAATCCCTCAAACCATTTTAGCGCCTCGCCAGTTAAGCTAGATGCAAAATACTTGGACAATACATCATCATGATTCTCCCATTGCAGCATACACCTAACATAAGCTTTAACATGTTGTATGGCACAGGTAGTTCCATCGAAAATGCTGGTTAATGCTGGTAAATTGTACTTTGGAGGTATTCCTCTTAACTGCACTTCTTGAGTGAATGGATTTCTCGCAGCTTCTTCAATAGCTTCATCAAGTTGCCTTCTACCTCCTTCTCTTCTGTTATTTATTATTCCCCTCATCTCTGCTAATTCTCTTAAAATTTGCTCATTCGCCGTTGAATTTGGTTCCATCGGTCTTTTTAATGCAGCTTCTCTTCTCCTGCGTTCATGTACCTCTTGTCTTGCGAGATTTTGTGTGTCTTCATATACACCCACATTCCTTCTTCTGCGATCTTCTGCTTCACCTTCTTCTTGCAATCGCAGCTGTACTTCTCTGCGAATTTCTTCATTTCTCTTCGCTGTCTTTATATTCTCCTTTGTATTCTATCATACTCTTCCTGAATATTATTATTATAACGATTTTGTGTACGTTTCCTTTCTCGATTTTCATGGTTATTCTGTCGTATTGCCTCTTGGAATTCTTGTTCT
Organism: Papaver bracteatum; assembly: GCA_023529315.1. Taxonomy (NCBI): domain Eukaryota; kingdom Viridiplantae; phylum Streptophyta; class Magnoliopsida; order Ranunculales; family Papaveraceae; genus Papaver; species Papaver bracteatum. The sequence goes on along the minus strand of JAJJWX010003739.1, from coordinate 1,550,037 downwards.
TCTACTTCTGCCATTAATCTTTCTCTCTCGCAATCTAGTCGTGCTTGTTCAGCATAATGTCTCTTAATTTCTTCCTCAATTATTCTTAGATTTCTCTGGATCTCTCGTCCATGTAATATCCTCATACCTTCTTCTGGATTATCTTCATCATTTTGGTTGTCTCTTCCCTCTTGATTTCTGTTGTTAAGTCTATTATCCAAATTTTTGCCACGCGGATCATGGCGATCTTCTATTACCTCTTCTTCTCTATGACGTTGTTCTTCATTTAGATTTTGCATTTCCTCTTGGATATTTCCTCTTGCATTTCTTATTGGGGAATTTCTCCTTAACTCTTCACTTAATGATATTGAATTCGATCTAACAGTACATATTGATCTTCTATTTTGTAACATCAAATTCTCCATTCTCAACTCGTGATTTTGCCTTGTTAAATTTACATGCTCTTCCGCCTCTAACCTTCTTTCCTCTTGTATTATTTGTCTTGGATCATCTGTTGTTTCATATTCGCCTTCTCCATGAATTAATCCTTCAACCACTCCTTTATTTATTTCTTCTCTTAATTGTTGATCTTCTACATCTTCCATCGAATCTGATCTCCAAGTATGCACACTCACTCTATCATAATCAACATTTCTATTTTGTATCGGTGTTTGTTGATTCGGTTGTGGAATTTGATCTTCTCCTTCAATCCTTGTTCTATTTCTTCTTGTTCTTATCCTTGAATATTCTCCTAATTCATTTGTTTCTCCTCCTGCTAGTCTTTTACTCCTCCTTACAGTTGTTGGTGGTTCTGATGTATTTCTTCTTCTTCTAGCCATTTCTTTAGCTCTAACAATTTCTTCAAATCTTCAAATTGTAATTAGAGATTTTTTAGCTTAATTCTCCCTGTTTCGGGCGCCAAAATGTAGTTGCAGGAAATCCCACACTACACCCTTGTTAAGATCTTTTTATAATCAACTCAAAATTGAAGATTAAAAACGCCACTTTATTATTTTGTTCTCAGGAAATGTTTACAGAAATGGAACTATTCAATATTACAACTATTCTCTTGAATTTTCTCTCTCCTCAGTACTTTTTTAACTCTCAAAAAATACATCATCCTTTTATGGACACATTGGGTCTATATTTATAGGGTAGTTACATAGTGGATGACAGCTAAGTTTTCCTCTTATTTCGGGTTGATTCTGCGATTGTACCGCGATAGTTACAATGTTAATTCTCGCAAGTTTTGTAACCATCGCAGGACAAACATGCTTTTCTCAAGTTTTCTTCAATCGTCAGTTATTACGTCGCTCTTTTGACTGCTTTTGTGACACTCGCAAAGTGTAATTAAAGATCTTGCGGTGATGCTCGCTGGGAAGTGTTGTTAATCTCGCAGAGAAGTATTGTAGCGATATTCTGGTCCTACACAGCTTGTCAGTAAGAGTCTTCATGTGATCAAATAGCTTTTGTTGTGCTGCAGCCATGTTCGTCTGATTCTTTGCAAGAGTTTCTTGCGCTTTGATGAGGTCAGCGAGGGAAGGTGGCGGATTTCCTCTGACTTCTTCGGGATGTCGGCCGAACAAAGGATGACCTTCCGTGTTGGCATGTGGAGGAGTGATGTTACCACCATCAGTGTTAGTGGCGGGAATAGTTTCCGGGATGTCTTCATTGTTGCTAGTGCTAGCAATATTTGCGTTGGGATTTGTGACCGATCCTGACCTAAGACCAACCATCTTGTGAAAATGAGAGATTGCAACCGAGAGAATGATCTCCCACTGTGGTCGTCAATCTGTAGATGGGGAAAATGATTTGCTGGTTTTTGCGGAATTAAGGACAACCGTGCGGAGGAGATTCCTTGAACCGAGCGAAATGTTTAACCTCACACAGATGCACCGCTATGAAGGGGGTGCTTTAAGTTCGAGAGACCAATCTGTAGTACTCCAGCCTAAACCAAGACAATGGACGTTCCAGAGTAAATTCGGTCACAAGAGAGGATGGGTTGATCTGTAGGAGGGAATCTGAGAAATGTGTGAGATCAATGATAATCTGAGATTGTAGGTGTGTTGTAATTTCAGCGTGAAAATGCTCTGAATGATTGAATCTTGCCTGATTGAGAGTAATTTCTGTAAGTTCGTGTAGATAAAAGAGCGTCTGTATGAACTTTGGTGAGAAATTGCTCGTTCATAGGGTTGTTGTTCGAATGTTTGAAAACTCTTTGAATGTTGTTCTTTCAATCAGGATTCAGAGACATTATATAATTTCGGAGATGAAAACACCATGATCCCATGAAGTGTGACAGTTTGCTGGAATCAAAGATTGGGGAGGTGGGAAATCGTGTTTGCTGAGACTTGGTTAATTTTCCACCCACTATTTTGCTGATTCCTTCAATTAATTGCACAACTTGCTCACATTCCATCGTGTGTTTGAACACATGTGTCGTAGACCGCCAGACCAAAACCCTAGTTGATATCCCCCCAAGTGACATGATTGATGTCTCGTGGTTAATTTAGTCAGTTATTGATTTCATGACTTCGTGGGACAATGAGTCCACGTATTTGCTGAGTTAAACATGATTTTGTGAAATGTTCTGCAACTCATGAATCGAACGTGTCTCATTTGAGATAAGTGGTGGAATCCTCACGTTGAGGTGAGCGAGTGTTGCTCGATAATTTGTTGAATATTGATAGTTCCAATATTCGTTGATTTAAGTAAATATTGCTCATCTGAGCAAGTGTTGCTCGTCTAATGAATTATTGGTAGCGTGACCAAACTAAAATATTAATTAAAGCGCTGGTAGTTGAATCGGGCATAATTAATAATAATATTGATCATGAGATCATTGAAAAATTATTAGTGTTTGAATCTGGAATCATGATCCTTGGATTCAGAAACCCTAATTTGATCAATTGATGACCAATTGTTGGTTTATTTGAAAATTAACCATGGAATGAAGGAGACCCGGCTTCATGGGGACGTGGATCGACCATGGAATTCTCATATGCTCACGTGATCAAAAACCAATACCTCTTTGAAGAGTTGATGAGTTGCTGAAAGAATGATTAAATGTTTGTTAAATCATTTGCTGAATTACTGCTGGGTTCAGCATTAGGTGATAAAACCTAATTAATTAAGAAAAGGTGAGGGACCGACCAAGGGGTCATGAAACCGGCCCTGGGTGGTCACGGGATCAAATTATGATTGCTCCGTCAAATTCTGAAATTATTCGGAGAGTTTAGGACCCAATACGCGCAATTGTGCAAATTAGGTCAGATTGTGAGAAACACGTGGGACTGGCTCATTGCGAGCCAAAAATCTAACCCTGGTCAGTCAAGGTAACATGCTTTCGTCGTTAAGACGTCCGTGTTTCAGTCCTCATAATTTTGATATTTTCTGATGCTCGTTTGAGCGACCATTTGAGAAAATATGACAAAATTAGGGTTTTTTTATAAAACCGTCAAAACTTCATCGGATGAAGGAAAATAATAAAAAAGTGGAAATATTATGGAGTGTGGAACAAATCATGAACGTGGTCAAGGCTGGCCAGCCAAGAGAGCCATCCCACACGTTTTCCATAATTTTGTAATATTTTTCATGATTTTAGGGAAATATGATAAAACGAAGGAGTTTTGCTAAAATTAAAGAGTTTTGTTGAAATCAAGGAGTTTCCATGAGATGATGGAAACATAAAAAATCATAAATAATAAAATAAGGGATGTGTGGGCGTGTGGGACCGGATTGGAGCGTGACTAGCCGGCCAGGGCCCGGTCCCGTGCGTTTTACCTATTTTATGCATTATTTCATGATTTGAAGAAATTTTCATAATTTGAAGGAAATATCATGAAATCAAGGAATTTTCATGGGATTATGAAAACATGAAAAATATGCTAATAAAAGAGTGGTACGTGTGAGCCATCTAGGGTTTGGCCGACCAGCCATGGCCCGTGCACACGGGTTTCCCTAATTTTTATTATTTTTCATGGGAACAAGGAAATGTCATGAGATTAAGGAGTTTTCATGAAATTAGGGAAATAATAATAAAATAATGAGGAATCATGAGGTATGGGGCCGGCTGGGACCAAGGCATGGCCGGTTGTCCAATGGTCACACCCCATCACATTTTTCCCTAATTTTATATTATTTCCTCCGCGCGAAGGAAGCATCATGAAATTGAGGAGTTTCCTCAAAATAAAGGATATTCGTTCAAATGAAAGGGTTTTCATAAACTCAGGGAAAATAACAATAATATGATAAAATTATGAAACTGACGAGGGATTGACCACGGTACAGTCAGCCAGTCAGTGGGCCCATTCTCCCATCGCCTTGGTCAATTTTTATTTATTTGTTATTTTTCATCCTATTTTGAAATACTCGTTTGTGCGATGGTTATTAATGTATCATTGTTGAATACACTTGCACCATTTGAGACAGGGCTTGCTCAGAAAGCAGCTCTGATGCCTGTGCGTCCAATATTTATTACTAATCCATGGATTTCTGCTAGGAAGGACCATGGATTGCGTAATGAAATATTTTGCGAAAATATTTGAATATTTTCAGAAATTCTGCGGATGAATCCAAGAATTTAAGTTTGAGACAGGGCTCGCTCAGAAGGCAGCTCTGATGCCCGTGCGTCCAATATTTGTTACTAATCCATGGATTTCTGCTGGGAAGAACCATGGTTTGCGTAATGAAATATCTGCGAAAATATTTGAATATTTTCGAAATTCTGCGGATGAATCCAAGAATTTAAGTTTGAGACAGGCTCGCTCGGAAGGCGACTTTGATGCCGTTATTCAATATTTATTACTAATCCATGGATTTCTGCTGGGAAGAACCATGGTTTGCGTAATGAAATATCTGCGAAAATATTTGAATATTTTCAGAAATTCTGCAGATAAATCCAAGAATTTAGGAATAATTAATTTATGACTTTATACTAGCAGATCAAACTACGCAAGTATAAATGAGCCTTAGGCATCATTTATACTCTTCCGGCTAAGCTATGAAGCTTACTTGGTACATGGTCCGCATATGTACCTTCAACCAACTACCCCTCCCTATATATGTTAACTTTACATTTTTACAACTTAATTTGGGGGACCAAAAAGCATTTATCAACTCTCACTTTTACTATTCATGGCCGTTGCCATATATTTCTGAATAACCTGCCAAGATGGATGTTCACTGCTAATGCCAACTCCGATGTTGGCCGTCCTTTGCCAACCCGATGTCCATCGATGTTGGCCGTCCGCTGCCAACTTGATGTCCAGCCATGTTGGTTGTCCATTGTCAACGCATTGTCCAAGGGCCAATGTTCCTTTTCCTACGCAACAGAAGCTTTGGATGAAGCTTCATCTCAGGTCATGACGCATCTTTTAGCATGCGCCATGCTAAAAATACGGGGCGTTACATTATTCTCCCCTTTAAAGAATTTCGTCCCCGAAATTCAAAACAAAAACTATTGTGGACAATCTCTTCGGTTTGGATTCCTGAGCAAAAGTCCCATACCAGATGCTCAAAAATCACAAGTTTCTTCAAGTTTGTAATGGAACATCAATTAGGACCTTCTGAGCAAACGTCCCATACCGCATACTCAGGAATCCAAAAAGAGTCCACAACACTACCAAGAATCTCAATTGGCTAGTTCCAAAAGGATATCTCAACAAGGTATCCCAAATGTGCATCCCATACTACACACTCAGGAGTCCTTAAAGTTCACAAGGTTGATGTCATTGAAATAACAAGATCTTAGAGTAGTATTGTGCCTGACAACGCACACTGTTGGCCAGTTTCCAACGTGTGGGTATGATCAGTCCCATTGTCTACCCACCGTCCCAGACAGTCTTTCGGATATCCACTCGTAAGTGGGGTTCCACTTAGGCTAGGAAAACTCACAATACTTAAACAAGCTCAACTCGATTTGCATAGTAACTAGCATAGAAGTTACAAACTCCTTTCCGTGAAAAAGTTGGCATACTCTCCAACTTTGTTTCCTTTTTGAAGGAAAATTACTTGTTGACGAGTCCACACCACACATTCCCTAGTGTTATCTCGGAATTTGCTCTGATACCAACTGTGACGGACCAGAAAATTTATGCGCTCCTGGGCGCGTAGACCATAACTTCTCCATTGCGCCATGATGAAGCTACGATCCAGGCCTTATGGCTAGGAAAATGCACGTTCATTTTCCCTGGCAAGCATGCTCGTGGATCATGATGCAGTTATTTAAGCTTCCACACCGTTCCAACTTACCCTTGTTCCGCAAAGGGTTTATTAAGAAAATAAAAGCTTTCTTAATACGGCAAAAACGACCTTTTGAGGTCCTAAACGATGGAATTTGGCCAAATTATGGTGACCACATGTCTTGATATATATTTGGGCCGTTTCCCATCAAAATGGACTCCTCTTGAGCTAAATTACGACACTGGGATTTTTAGGCTATGTCGAACGCCTTGATAGGAAGTATGAGCATCCAATGAATTGAATGCAACTTGCCTCATCAAGTTTGGCCACAATCATATCTTGCATTGCATCACCGAACTTAGATGATATGATAGGCCAATGTGCATTTCCCAAATAGATGATATGAGCGACAAAGTGCTGGACCGGCAATGCTGCAACTCATTACGGCTGCCTACGTACCCTTCCCTACTCTAAAGGGATCAAGCACAGACCATAGTTCATCCTCGAAGGGACTGAAAACTTAAACCAACTTGTTTGCTAGGACGTGCCAAACAATAATGGTAATGGCCTAGTCCGTATAGGCCGTTCCGTAAAAATACATCCAAGTGATGCATGCGTGGTCTGCAATATGGCATAATGATGCCTAAGAATCGAATACCCTCTTCGCGAGGCTACGCAAGTATAAATGAGCCTTAGGCATCATTTATACTCTTCCGGATAAGCTATGAAGCTTACTTGGTACATGGTCCGCAGATGTACCTTCAACCAACTATCCCTCCCTATATATGTAAACTTTACATTTTTACAACTTAATTTGGGGGACCAAAAATCATTCATCAACTCTCACTTTACTATTCATAGCCGTTGCCATATATTTCTGAATAACCGGCCAAGATGGCTATTCACTGCTATTGCCAACTCCGATGTTAAGCCATGTTGGTCGTCCGTTGCCAACCCGATGTCCATCCATGTTGGTTTTCCGCTTCCAACCTGATGTCCATCCATGTTGGTTGTCCATTGTCAACGCATTGTCCAAGGGCCAATGTTCCTTTTCCTACGCAACAGAAGCTTTGGATGAAGCTTCATCTCAGTCCATGGCGCATGCGCCATGCTAAAAATACGGGGTGTTACATTATTCTCCCCTTTAAAGAATTTCGTCCCCGAAATTCAAAACAAAAACTATTGTGGACAATCTCTTCGGTTTGGATTCCTGAGCAAAAGTCCCATACCAGATGCTCAAAAATCACAAGTTTCTTCAAGTTTGTAATGGAACATCAATTAGGACCTTCTGAGCAAACGTCCCATACCGCATACTCAGGAATCCAAAAAGAGTCCACAACACTACCAAGAATCTCAATTGGCTAGTTCCAAAAGGATATCTCAACAAGGTATCCCAAATGTGCATCCCATACTACACACTCAGGAGTCCTTAAAGTTCACAAGGTTGATGTCATTGAAATAACAAGATCTTAGAGTAGTATTGTGCCTGACAACGCACACTGTTGGACAGTTTCCAACATGTGGGTATGATCAGTCCCATTGTCTACCCACCGTCCCAGACAGTCTTTCGGATATCCACTCGTAAGTGGGGTTCCACTTAGGCTAGGAAAACTCACAATACTTAAACAAGCTCAACTCGATTTGCATAGTAACTAGCATAGAAGTTACAAACTCCTTTCCGTGAAAAAAGTTGGCATACTCTCCAACTTTGTTTCCTTTTTGAAGGAAAATTACTTGTTGACGAGTCCACACCACACATTCCCTAGTGTTATCTCGGAATTTGCTCTGATACCAACTGTGACGGACCAGAAAATTTATGCGCTCCTGGGCGCGTAGACCATAACTTCTCCATTGCGCCATGATGAAGCTACGATCCGGGCCTTATGGCTAGGAAAATGCACGTTCATTTTCCACGGCAAGCATGCTCGTGGATCATGATGCGATTATTTAAGCTTCCACACCGTTCCAACTTACCCTTGTTCCGCAAAGGGTTTATTAAGAAAATAAAAAGCTTTCTTAATACGGCAAAAACGACCTTTTGAGGTCCTAAACGATGGAATTTGGCCAAATTATGGTGACCACATGTCTTGATATATATTTGGGCCGTTTCCCATCAAAATGGACTCCTCTTGAGCTAAATTACGACACTGGGATTTTTAGGCTATGTCGAACGCCTTGATAGGAAGTATGAGCATCCAATGAATTGAATGCAACTTGCCTCATCAAGTTTGGCCACAATCATATCTTGCATTGCATCACCGAACTTAGATGATATGATAGGCCAATGTGCATTTCCCAAATAGATGATATGAGCGACAAAGTGCTGGACCGATAATCTTTAACTCATTACGGCTGCCTACGTACCCTTCCCTACTCTAAAGGGATCAAGCACAGACCATAGTTCATCCTCGAAGGGACTGAAAACTTAAACCAACTTGTTTGCTAGGACGTGCCAAACAATAATGGTAATGGCCTAGTCCGTATAGGCCGTTCCGTAAAAATACATCCAAGTGATGCATGCGTGGTCTGCAATATGGCATAATGATGCCTAAGAATCGAATACCCTCTTCGCGAGGCTACGCAAGTATAAATGAGCCTTAGGCATCATTTATACTCTTCCGGATAAGCTATGAAGCTTACTTGGTACATGGTCCGCAGATGTACCTTCAACCAACTATCCCTCCCTATATATGTAAACTTTACATTTTTACAACTTAATTTGGGGGACCAAAAATCATTCATCAACTCTCACTTTACTATTCATAGCCGTTGCCATATATTTCTGAATAACCGACCAAGATGGCTATTCACTGCTATTGCCAACTCCGATGTTAAGCCATGTTGGTCGTCCGTTGCCAACCCGATGTCCATCCATGTTGGTTGTCCGCTTCCAACCTGATGTCCATCCATGTTGGTTGTCCATTGTCAACGCATTGTCCAAGGGCCAATGTTCCTTTTCCTACGCAACAGAAGCTTTGGATGAAGCTTCATCTCAGGCTATGTCGCATCTTTTAGCATGCGCCATGCTAAAAACACGGGGTGTTACACTGTACCTGAGCAACTACAACATTCAAGAAAAGAAGAGCGTCGTCTAGGATTTAGAGGTGATTGATCAAAGTTCCATCACCTTTACATTAAAACCTTCTATTAGACCAGCATCTTGAGATTTTTTAAACATGATGTTAAGCCACTCAGAGACTAGAAATAAAGAGAAAATAGGAGAGAGGGTGTCCCTGCCTCATCCTCTTTTTGTTATTGAGCCTGCAATATGAGTTGTCATTCACAATAACAAAGAATGGAATCTTGATGATACACTACTTTCTCCAAACTAAGCCAAAACCCATTCCTGAAATAAATTGATCAGGAAAAGACCAACTGACATGGCCGAACATCAACAACAATTGGTATACGTGAATTCCTATACCAACTGATCCTGGTTGCATTTCAGAAAAAATTGATGAAGAAATTTCAGAGATTTATAGTTAAATCATTGATGAATCCCTCTTTAAGAACAAGCAATTGAGGGATATTTTTACTATAGCTGTTGGCATGGTTTTTCAATGAGATCGGAATGGGCGATGGATTGCCGGCATTGAAAAACCATGTCGGCAGCTACTCAATCACTCGAATTGTTTGTCGTCGAATATATTATTTGAAAACCCTAAAAAAGAAAGAAAATTGAATTGTTGTTTAAAATTAGGTTTTAGTTTTTGATTTTGATGAAAATCGAAGTTAAAAATAAAAAATCAATATTTTGATTAAAGATTGTTTGTGAAAATGATTCAGGCTGTTGTATTTGTTTGTTATAATTAGAATTATTAAGGTTGGTGTAAATGGTAGTGTAGTATTTTTATAAACACCTTCTCCAGGACCAGGTTGGGCGAAGAAATTGATAAGCCTTGTATAGGCCTGTTCCATACTTGGTTTTTAGTCACGCTGTAGGTTTTCAACATGAAGCACTTTCCTTCCGGAGAAAAATAACATGGTAAAAAGGTAAAAGAAAAAGATGGAGATATGTAATTTCTGTTCGGAAACGTAATTTCTCTACCTTTCCACCCCAATTATTCTTTTCTTTGCTTGCAATTGCAGGTTATTATTCAACAAAAACAACAGTCACTTTTTATTTTCTCGAAATAAAGTCCTGACAGGCAGGCTCATGTTGGAGTTACGAAAGTTAAAAAGATTAAAAGATTGAAGTTTGCACAGAAGCAGAAGAAGAATGTGAAGAACTGAAACCCTCGAAGAAAAATGGAGAATAGTGGAATTAAGATCTTTGATAACTTCATTAAAGACAAATCATTCAAATCAATCTTTCGTAGAAAATCATCTACTGATGATTCTACTCTTCCTTCTCCAAAATCCATCTCAGTTCTCTCACCAATTGCTAATTCAGTTGTCTCTCGTTGTTCCAGGTTAAATATCACCTTCTTTTATCTCACTTCGCATTATGATCTTTGTTTTGATTGCATGCATTATGATCTTTGTTTTGCTTCAAAAATAAAAAATAAAAAAATTGCTCAATTTCTTGATGCTGAGAAATTAGGGTTAGGCTTTTTTTAGTGGTAAATTCTTCCGTGTCATTTTTTATGTAAGTTGCATTTGCAGTACTTTGTCAATTTGATGAGAAATTATAGCTAGGGACACTTGCATTGCAGCAAAAGTAAGGGTTAGGGTTCATTCAAATGCATACTTTGTGTTAGCGAATTAGTAACCTATTTAACTAAATCCTGTGTATGCATGACCAATTAGCGACATAGATGGAAGCTTCAGTAAACAATATGTTCCTACTACCCATTTGCCAACTCTAGGAGGTCATAATAATCTTTAAAAATTAAGGAAATCCTTCTGGATAGAAGGTGAAGTAAATGAAAAGTGGTGAAAAAGTTAGTCTCGGCTCTTTGCTTCATACTTCTGTCGATTATCATTCTGCGTGTTTGTTGAGAGTTAAATGGATTTGTTGGTCTAGCAAAAATAAATGTAGGAGAACTGCATATTGGGTCAAGGGAAGCAAAATGGGTTTTCCTTTTCTGGAGGAAGCTTGGATAAGGGCTTAGATAGAAGCAATGAGAGGCATAAGCTGAAAAGTTGTTTGTGGTTTGAGATGGTCTATGTTTTAAGAGGTGAGAGTAGACAGAAAAGATGATAGAAGAGCTTGATAGGAAGTCCTAGGATGAAGAGGTTAGAGTAAGGAGAGGTGGATAGTGCTCTTTTTCTTGTCAAGGGTAGGGAAAGAGTGGAGACCTGTAGTTCACACCAAATGTCCTGTTTTTGATCTGCTTGGAATGTAGAAAAACATTTCAGTTGCTGCTGTCTGTAGCTGCATATGAATGATGCTTCTCTTCCAAGATAGGTGCTAGAGTTGATACTTACACCTTAAAGCTCCATGGATATAATAATGCCTCTCGGCTCTGCTTAGAAGTACACATTTCCAGTTGATATGCTGCTCTTTTTTAAGTTCCAATGTGTAAGTCGGCTTTTTGTACTCGCAGGATCCTTCAAACCCCAACTGAAGAGTTGCAGCAGCTTTATGAAAATGAGTACCCTGCCCATGCTAAGCAATCATCTATTTATGCTAGAAATCTCTTGGAATATTGCTCGTATCAAGCCCTGTATGTGCTGACTCAACGTTCAGATTATTTGAGTGACAAGGAATTCGTCCGTTTGAGTTATGATATGATGCTTGCATGGGAAGCCCCTGGTACCGAGCCTTTAGTCAAAGTGAGACATCCTGCCTTTTTTTACACTTGTAAGAAGACATAAATAATTTTACTTTCCTCGTTAGAATTTTTTTGACGATTTTTCTATTTTTCTTGTGTTTTCTTCATGTATCCTGTTTATGGAGTGACCTTCAGCACTGACAGAGGCCTAGAGTGATGTTTAGCGTCTTTCTCTCTCATTTTCTTGAGGCTAAATTCCATCTTTCTATCACAGGAAACCGTAGCTGAGAATGATCACGACGATGCCGACTGGGATGGGTGGTCCTTGTTTTACTCAGATTCCATTAGCACTGCAGTTCAGGTTGGTTATTGCTTCACTGATTATTTTTTTTACTGTTTGTTTTCTAATTTCTACTACACAAAAATTACGTTTGTTACATACAAATATTACTTCATAACTAAGAAAGGCTCAACAGTAATGTTAGTAATTTTTGTGCCCTTCGAGATCATTTGTATCTGCCATGAATTTCTTCTTACTGTTATTTTTGTAATCTGTACCAGGTTGATGCCAAGAAAACTGTCGGTCCTGAGGCTTTCGCACGAATTGCTCCTGCATGTGCTGCTGTAGCAGATATCATAACTGTCCATAATCTTTTCAGTGCTCTTACGAGCTCTTCAGGTGGTCAACTTCATTTTCTCATCTATGACAAGTACCTTGGAACCCTCGACAAGTATGTTTCAGCCACTTTTTACTTATTCCGGAAAGTTAATTAGCTGCATGTTTGCAAAGTTAAACATACAGTGTATAACATTTTGATAACATAGTCAAATCAATTCCTCCATCATATAAAGGAGTTGCTACAAACACAACACGCAGAATCACAAGTGCCCAGTATTAGGAGCTGCAGTAGCACACCATTGTCCAATTCGTAGGTTTATGAGAACTCTCACTGTTGATGCACCTAGTTTTGTCTAACTAAATTGACTTTTAATCAGTGTGTTTGTAAGATTTTTACCAGTTGAACTCTAATTGATATCTTAAATTTGTTGAGGAGGTGTCAGGCTAAGTGATACTACGTAGTAAAACTTGGTAGCTAGACTCTTGTGAACATCCACCAGTTCCAGCGTATCTTGAAATGTATGAGTGTAAATAGCTCTGAAATTGGGTAGGCTTGTTTGGTCAATTTTAAGTCAAATGCAAAGTTAAAACCGTAGACAATATTGATCATAATAATCTCAATAAGATTAACTAAGCAGTAGATAATCGTTAATTACAAAAGTTTCCTTGAGGGAGGCCATTGAATAGATTGGCATGTCATAGGGTTGAGCAAGTCCACTATGGGGGGAAATTAGTGTCAAAACACCAGAATTAGATGCATCCCTCGAGTAGTATTATGTTGAATTAATATCTCTTTAAAAACATAATATATGATATGATGCAAAAACTAGTACTTTTGGATTTAAGTACTAGTAAATATATATTGTTATTCACGATTGCTTTTTTCAACTACAGGGTAATTAAATCTGCAAAAAATGCGGCATCTAACCTTGAGCTTGCTGAGGGAGAGATTGTTTTAGATGTTGATGGCACTGTTCCCACTCAGCCAGTTCTCCAGCACATTGGACTCACTGCATGGCCTGGTGAGGCATGGCATCCCTATTTTTACTTATTTCTGTAGCTGCAAACAAACAAGGAATAAGGCAAATGAAAATAAATAACATATGGTGTTTCCATGCTTAATTGTTTCCTGTCCTATTGATTTTTTGCGTGTAACTACAATTTAAAGAATGTCATCGAATTAATGCTTCTCACCTCAAAACTCTGATGTGACTAATATTACTTGGATGATATTTATCTTGTTTGGACATAGCAGCGAAAAGTTGTTCTTTGCTTTGGTTAGAACCATCAAATGATAAAATTATGCATGTATTTTGTGCAGGCTAGTAATTGTACAATTTCTACCTGGATCTGTCTCGCCATATTTACTCAGGCTCAGGCTTTCATGTTTTGTTTTCATAAGATCTTTTTTCTTCTCAGGGCGATTGACGCTAACCAACTATGCTCTCTACTTTGAGTCACTGGGAGTTGGTTTATATGAGAAAGCTGTCCGGTATGATCTGGCAACAGACTTGAAGCAGGTCGTGAAGCCTGAATTGACTGGTCCATTGGGTGCTCGTGTGTTTGACAAAGCCGTGATGTACAAATCAACAGCCATGTATGTTTTTTATCTTAATGTCTGTCTGAACTTATCTTAGCCGTAAATTAATGCAACTTAAAGATTAAATTCTAGTTGTACTCATTTACAGAACAGAACCTGTTTTTATGGAGTTCACCGAGTTCAAAGGAAATTCGCGCCGCAACTACTGGTTGGAAATTTGTCTTGAGATCTTGTATGTTCATAAATTCATTAGAAAGAATGGCTTAAAAGACAACCCGCAGATGGAAGCACTTGGCAAGGGTATTTTATGCATCTTCCGGCAACGTGCAGTTAGAGAAGCTTTTCGCGTATTACCATCCCATTACAAAACCTTACTTCCTTTCAATCTGGCTGAAAAGCTTCCTGGTGGAGATATGATTTTGGAAACCTTGTTGAGTCGCTTGAAGCTTTTGACAATAATGTCACCCCGACGTGAATCTTTTGGAACTTCACCAAAAAATGTGAAACAAATTGAATCTGTAGGAAGTTCACCAAGAAATGTCAAACAAAAGCTTTCATTTTTTCCTATTTCTATACTCGCACTTACAAGTCTTGGTTTCAAATTACCGAAAGGAGTGGATGCACATTTCGAAGCTGGGTTTCAGGTTGGAGATGTTTGTGTAGGTGAGAAAAACCCTCTAGAAATGGTTGTGCATCAGTCAAAATGTGACATGGGTAGAGCGGAGGCAGCACAGGCAACTGTGGACCAAGTGAAAGTGGACGGACTCGACACGAACATAGCTGTGATGATGGTAAAAAGCTATGATAAATTATCTTTGCTATTTAGACTTAGTTTCATGATTTCCCTATCTGACCGACTTAAAAGGAGATATTTTTGTTAATCGGTACGTTCTTGGAAATCCGCACTTTTCCAAATCCAAAAAACAGATGGAATTATGGGATTTATCCTTGGGGTATAGAATCTTTTGAGCAGAATTTCCTAAATTTTATACCACACATTTCTTAGTGCCTTTAACTTAAGGAAGTAAATTTGGTCAACATTTATAATGATTATAGTCTCTCATGGTTTTATAGGAATTACTCTTCCCGGTGATTGAGTTATTTAAGCGGCTTCAGTTTTTGGCAGCGTGGGAAGATCCATTCAAATCAACAATGTTCTTGATGGTGGTCGCATATACAATATACAGGTAATATAAACCAGGTACTTTATCTGCTTGCAGTTCCTTTTTTTTTTTTTTTTGGTATATATTACCAGTTCGGATGCAAATCTATCTTTATGTTATGTATTGGCTGGCTTCCCTTCTGTGTCTTCAAGTTTTCTACTGTAATCGAGTGCTTAGTTTTAGGATCACCCGAGTTAAAACATTTCTACCCCATTATCTTCCAAGTCATATTGAGATTTGAGACTTCATTTATTGAGTAGATTTTTCCTTTACAAATATACCTTCTTTGATTTTTGCCAGCTGTATTATTAAACTTCGATTTTGATTTTGGTAGAATGATACTCAACCTTTTACCCTGACTTGCAGGGGGTGGATTAAGTATGTATTACCATGCATATGTGTGTTTTTCGCGGCTCTCATGGTCTGGCGCAAGCACCGCAACAAAGGAAAATCTTTGGAAGTCCTTGAAGTGATGCCTCCGCCTAGTAAAAATGCTGTAGAACAACTGCTGATGTTACAGGAAGGCATTTCTCAGTTTGAAGCCCTAGTTCAAGCAGGGAACATTGTTCTCCTTAAAATAAGGGCTATCTTATTTGCAGCACTTCCACGGGTTTGTGTTTTTAATTTACTGAAAACTAATCTTATACATGCCTTTTGACGTATATTACCCTATCCTTCTTCTGATTCAGTTGAATCCCATTTGGGTCTGAGTTACATTTTTTTCATGATGTTCTTTCTCCAGGCAACAGACAAAGTTGCTCTCGCACTGGTTGTGATGGCTGCAGTTTTAATATTCACACCTCTCAAGTACCTTATCATATTGGTATTCCTTGAGGCATATACTAGGCAGATGCCCTTGAGGAAAGATAGTAATGACAAGTGGGAAAGGCGGGTGAGAGAATGGTGGTTTAGGATTCCAGCTGCTCCAGTACAACTTATCAAATCTGAAGACAAGAAAAAGAAATAAATGGTATTGCTGTAGCAGAATTCACGAAACTAAAATGATCAACGAACTGTAAGTGTTAGACAAGAAAAAGAAATAAATGGTATTGCTGTAGCAGAATTCACGAAACTAAAATGATCAACGAACTGCAAGTGTTATACATTTTGTCTGTCTTAAAATTCGTCCATTAGATCAGTTTTTGTAATATATCTTGTGTTATTTTTAGTTCATCTTTTATCAACTTTTGTAGCACTACCTGTTTGTAATCTTAAGAAATGTTACAGTTAGTTGTTCAGGTGCTTTGGTAGAGACATGCAAGTTTGTTTGTTTTTTTGATCAGGAAGACATGTTAGTTAATAAAGGCTCCAACCCCTAGTTAGCAAGTCGGGATTCGGCATACGTATGGAACGGCAAACGTACGGGTATTATTCGGATTTGTAAAAATCAAATTCGGTCAACTATACGGTCTTCGGTTCGTGGTTCGGAAGTAGTACGGAACGGTATACGTACATGTATAATTCGTTTTCCATATATCAGTTCGGCCTCCAAAATTCGGCAGACATATATAATAAATTAATACTCCCTCCGTTCCACTTTAGTTGATATTTTAGGTGTTTACACGTAGATTAAGAAATAGAGAGATATAAAAGTTTTCTGTGTATACCCTTGAGAAAAATCTTCAAAAATTAATTGTTATTAGTGTAATTGAAAATAAATTTATGGTTACAAGACAAAATGTAAGGTAATGTTGGCAGTTTTGTGGGAAAAATATGAAAACTATCAAGTAATGTGGAACAAAAAAATAACCCTAATCACTCATCTAAAGTGGAACGGAGGGAGTAAATATGTATAGCTATAAATGACTAATTTATGGTTTATATGGTGGTAAATACATTTTAATATGAAGTAAAAATGCATTATATAAAAATATATGAAGAAATTAACAACAACCATCGCTTGGCACAATGGTTTGGGTTACACTTGGTGAACTTAAGGTCTTGAGTTCGATTCCCTTCACCTTCAATCCTTTTTGTAAAGGGAAATATTAATGGATGGGGCCGAGTCAATTCGAACCGAGTCAAATATTCTCACCGAACGAATTACCGAATCCGCGAATAATTCGCGGATTATTCGGGCACCTCATATTGAACGCGTATTAGGGTCGGGGTTAGGAGGGAACGCGAATAATTCGGAAAACGCATCGATTCGGAATTATTCGCCGAATTGCTAACTAGGCTCCAACCCAACTAAATTTTGGGGTTTCTGTGACAGTTTTGGTATTTATTTTTGTTATAGTCGGCAGAGCTTAACAATCATTTCCATGGCTCTCTTTATCTTTAGGGAATGATTTTCATTTCTTTTGGCAAAACAAATTTTTATAAGATTTTCATTTCGTTGTAAATATTTGGATATCATTGGTACACCTAGTTTTTCCGCTTAATATAACAGTACTGTTTTGCCTTGGTCAGAGTGTTCTGTAATCATCTAATCTCTTTACCTTTTCGTGTTAGTTTCTGTGAATGTTAAGATTAAAAAGTTGGATTTGTAGCTGTGGGACTTGGCTAGCATATGATTATATGATTTCCTAAAATGTGCTCGAGTGGAACGGCATCCTATATTTTAATGTTTGACAATTCCTTGGACATTTCATGGATTTCTAAATTTAATCAAATTAATTATTTCATCAATAGAATTCAGATCTTTTGTTCTTTGTCCAGAATCTGTTTACAAAATTTTATAGAAGATGAGAAAGTCTATTTCGTCGAAAAACTTTAAAGTTAGACCCACCTTGGGCGCACGTTACAGGAAGCCCCAAAGAGGAGAATTTTTTTTCACAAAATCAAGAAAAATGCACTAGTAAACAAGAAATTTTAGGACATCTGAAGTGTTGTCAGTCACCCTACATTGATTTTTTCTCGACTATCAACTTCTGGTGCTTCACCTTGGTTGTGTTAGCAAAAGAATCAGCAGCAACACCGTCATGCTGTGATTGCAACTATTTGTATAAAAATTATTTGAGACACACAAAATCAGAAAAGTACCAACTCTATGGTGTTCTAAAAAAATAAAATGAATTAGCGCAAAAACATAGGTAGCAAGAGAGAAGAATTGGTTCACTTTCAAAATAAAATAGGCGGATTTTTAGAGTTAACAACAAACTTGGACAAAAGAAAGTAAAACTGTACAAATTCATACAACAGAGTGAAATTAGATTGTCGCTAGCACTGACCCTATAAGTATCCCTCTCAGACAACACTTACAATGAATCCACATGATTTCCGCACAATGGGATGAGTTACTAATATCTGCTTCCTCTTATCTAATCCAAGTTTATAGAGCTGGTGATTTCCTTTTTTTTTGGATGCTGCTTTAGACATTATCAGGCCAGAACTCTCTGAAAAAGGCTATTTCGAAACCCTTTTCTTGAGAGCGTTTTTCTTCTTCCAACATTTTCTTCATCCTTTTGGAGGCTTTTTTGGTTTGCTTCTGAGTTTGCGAAGGCTCCTGCAACGTTACAAAAGAAAGATAAGTACCCCTTTCATTGGCGTCGTTTGCTAAATGAAAACAAAGTTCATGTTCGTAGGAAAAATGACATAGGAACCAAATGAAATCAGCAGCCCCCTATTAAGTCTAAGCTTAGCTGATATGACGATAACAACTAAAAAGCATATAAGCAAGAAGAGGTCTAGAAGAATAAGAATTCAATAACGAATCTTTTCCCTTTTTATCCTAGAAAAATAGCAAAGAAATTGATACTCACAGTTTGACGTTTCCCTTTAGAGGCAGGACGTTCCACCAACTTATTGTTTACTTTCTCCAAACCAACGCCACACTTGTCGTTCTTTATACGCCCTTCTATTGGTTCCAACATTCCCTGTTACATGATGACATTACTTGCTTGAGAAGATTGGATCATAAACTCCTTAGATCAGTAGAACTTTCCGTTTTACGAGCTGACAAAAACAAAAAAAAGAAAACACGAATATGTACCTGCTCTGAAACACCAAGACCAGTCCCTTCTTTCCATCCACACTTCTTCAAAAGCTGTTGGCAAACACCTTTAAAATATGAGAACAAGCTATCTTATGAATGAATACAATAAAACCCATACAGGTATCTGCAAAAACTAAGCACTTAATCTCAAAAGGGGAGAGAAGCAGAGACCTGAAACCCTATGTTACTGGAGTTGATGGAGGTTGAATTACATGCTCCAAATCTGTCTCCCATTATTACAGGTTGCTCCTTATAACTATTATCAGCCTGCAATTGTTCAGAAACAGTTATCTTAAGAAGTGATTAGAACTAAACGCGGAAGGGGGGAGGCAGGGACTCACAATTTCACTTTTCCATCTCGAGGCCGAATTTTTCGTAAGCAGCTTCACTTTCTTCTCTATTGTATCCCCTCCAAGGCCCGCCTTGTCATTCTTTACATGCACGTAGATTGGATCTAGCCTTCCCTGTTAGTAAAGCAGCTAATTAACTCTCTCCCCTACACCAATTTCAAAGACAATCTAAAACATAAAGAGAGTTTGAAATAGAAATATAAATGAACACTAACAAAAATGGAACTGAAGTACCTTTTGATTTATTCTCTAGTCAATTTATTTACCTAATAAAAACGATGGTAAACAAAAATCTTCACTACTGCAAATCATAAACAAAGGAATAGTTCCCCTAATTTATCCATTAGATAGAAAGATGCCCAGCAGTGTCATTAACTACTGAAGTTTTGTTCAGCAAATCTCGCAACGCAAAGTAACTTTGTCAATCCTCCCACTCAACTCTCTTACACCCTCTCTCCCAACCACAACTTCGCGTTAACTTGCTATTCTACCAAATGGCTCTTCCTCCTATCATCCTAACTCCCCACTGTCAATTCTGTACATTTCTACCTACATAGTCACCATTCTCCATGTCTTTCTATGGAGTAAAGAGTCAACTGGACATGGCTCCCCAAAGTACCCACCATAGAGGATGAATTCTCAAAGGCTCAGTTAGACAAAAAAAAAAAAAAAAAACTATATAATCCCTACACAGTAAGTTATACCATTTGAGAATAAATTTACCGAGAAGATTTGATCTATTGACCTTCTAAAAACAGGTATACTAAGAAAATTAGGGAGAAGAAAACCCTAATTGATCATCAGAACACTATAATTTCAAATCAATCAATCAATTAAACGGGGAATCATCGGGAAGAATAAGAAAAATTACCTGTTCTGAAGCACCGAGTCCAGTTCCTTCTTTCCATCCACTCTTCTTTAATAGCTGTTTGTGAGAGAAACAAATTCATCAGAAAAACTAACAAGGAATTGATAATTGGATCGGAAAGGGATACTAATAGAAAACCCTAGATAGATAGAGGAACAAACCTGAAACCCAATGTTAGTGGAATTAATGGCGGTTGCTGAAGAATACGATACTTCTCCCATGTTCATGAGTATGATGATGATGATGTTTCTGTTAACAGTTTCTGAAACTCAGCGACTTTTATTTTAGACGGGGGGTAAAGTTGAATCTTACCGGGCCAAGGATGGTTATTATTTTTTATTTTATGTAGGCAGCCTGGGCATTTACTAAAGGCAGACAAACCGACTGCCTTTTGTTTCTATACGGTACCAAATACACTAAAACATGAAGAATTAATTGGGGGATATGAATTACTTCCCCCAACCTATGGTGTGTGCTAAGGGGTGACTTTTGGTTATGAATATACTAAAATACCCTTCCCTCAAAATCAAAAAAAAAACTTAAAATCAAAAAACAAAATCATATCCCCATTTCCATCTCCACTTCTTCCCTCAAAATAAAAATTAAAAACTTAAAATCAAAAATCTAAATCATATCCCTCATTTCCATCTCCACTTCTTATTAATCTTATTTAGGGGTAGTGTTTTGAAACCCAAATATTCTCCATTCCCTTTCAAATTCTAAACTCTCCCCACTCTATATCAAATTCTCTTCACCTCACTTTAGAAACGAAATTTTTTTTTATTCGGAAGTGATGAAGATCATCTTTGAAAGTGATGATGACCATGCCGGAATTGATGAAGACCATGCTTGGTAGGTCACCGGTTCCTAGGCATATGGTCTTTATCAATTCCGGCATGGTCTTCGTCACTTCCATTTTGAATTTTCCGGCTTTAAAAAGCTTGGTACCGGCATGGTCAGTTGATATGAAGACCATGCCAGGTATTTTTCCCAAGATAGTTTTCATATTTATTTCCTATGCAGAAAAACAATACCGGCATGGTCTTCATATCAACTGACCATGCCGGCACCAAGCTTTTTAAATCTAGGAAAAATTCAAAATGGAAGTGAGGAATACCATGCTTAATTGATGAAGACCATATGCTTGGAACACGATACCGATGCCCGATAATTTCCTATCAATGCCTAGAGTCAAGTGAAAAAAATCAACATTCTGGATACTTTTCATTACGTTCCGGCATAGGTATTTAAGCAAAATACTATGCGGAACAGTAAGACGCACGCTCGAAAAAACTATTACCATGCCGGTACCTGTTCAAAACCAGAAAAAAATCAACATTCGGAAGATCAAAACCAGGAAAAAATTTATGAACATTTCCAACAATTGCAGGCATGAGTTTTTGGTTGAATACCATGCCGGCACCAAGCTTTTTCAGCTGCAACAATGGTGGATTCAAAGAAAAAAAATCAATTTTTCAACCTCTTATTATCAGTAATTCTCTCATCACAATCATCTTCCCATTTTCAAAAAAAGAAATTCCTCTCAAATATTTTTTTCCCTCCTTCTACTCTCACCCAAACACAAATAAAAATACACACTAATTTATCCCCCAAATACTTAACATTTTACTAATTATACTTAATCACTAATCCTAATTAGTGGGGGCTATATTAGGAATTAAAAAAAAAAAATACATAGGGGGTCACCCAGAATTGCTATTGGGACTCCTATTTTGTCTTGTAGATATATCCCCCAATTAATTCCCATATCCCCCAATTAATTCTTCTAAAACATCTATAAAATAATAGGCATGCGACCACCCTAATCCTATTATTTTAAAGAGATATTACTTAATCGATAAAATAATAATTTATTATTTTATACATATAATAATAATATATTAATTTAAAGAATATTCTTAATTAAATTTCCCTGTTATAATTTACAACTCAGAAAAAGAATCATCAGGCAAAAAATTAGTCGGCAGCCGAGCAACAAGCTGAGCTCCAACCCCCTTTTGAATGACCACTCCTAATCTATGAAAAAGAAAATCTCCCACACGCGCATTGGCATCATAACTAGCAATATAGTTACGTAAGCATTTAATAAAAATCGTGGTATCTTCTCCAAGCTCTCCCAAAGTGGTGAAAGCAAGTGCCACAAAACCATAACCCTGATTCGTACACTTCTCCAAGTACTTGGCATTCTTCTTAGCAACAACATTCTTGATGGCAGTTCCTGGTGAAAAGGTGCGAACCCCTCCTCCAGTGAAGGGTGAAACTCCAGTCACATCAAAACACATGTCACGACCATTTTCCCAGTTAAGCACGAGTATATCTGCCGGTCTCAAAGCAGTCCCACTATTCTTAATTTAAAAAAATTCTTTGGAAAAAACAAGAATTTCCATATTAAAAAAGAATAAATAAAAAATCTTAGGATAAATACTGAAATAGATTTTTAAAAGTGGAAAATATAGAAAAAGATCAAAAAACATTAACGAAAATATTTTTAGAATGACATGCATTTGTTAAATCTTATTAATTTCCATGAAAAAAAGATTATTAATCATTAATGGAATCATATTTTGAGAAAAATTAAATGTGTATGAAAATTATTTTTTATTTTTTAATATTATTATTAATATTATTACATGAAACTAGTTGGAAGCCTAACAAGCTAAGCTCCAACGACATACTACTACATTATTTTTTATTTTCTAATGAAATTATTATTTTATATACACTACGGGAAAAAACAACGTTTACAACACAATCTAAGAGTTGTAGTACCCCTACGACAACTCCATTTCATGCGTTATGGAAGGGGGGTATTGTAGAAAGTCCAAGATTTTCTACAATACTTGACTAAGAGTTGTAAATGGTGTTGTGATTCATGGTTCGACAATATTTTGCCAAAGTTGTGATTCTCTTTCGATTTTTTTGAAAGCCTAACACAACTCTTGCTTGTGTTGTAGGACTATTTTACACAACAAAGGATGTGTATCGTAAAAATATGTAACACAACACTTGTATAAGTTGAAGGCCTATCTTAGACAACCTAAGGTGTGTATTGTAGAAATATGTAACATGACACTTGTTAAAATTGCAGAACTATCTTGGACAACCTAGGATGTGTATCGTAGAAATGTGTAACAACTCTTATTAGTATTGTGAATAAGATTTGCACTACACTTGTTAGAATTATAGAACTATCTTGAGCAACACCTAATTTGTGTAGTTGAAATATGGAACACAACTCTTATCAGTAGTTGTGTGCATAAAATATTTTCGAAAAAAAATTATAGCTGAAACCAAATTGCCGAAAGTATTTCACATTCACATTAAACGAGTGTAACACATTTACATTCATTCAAATGATCATTTATTTAAATTATAATGAAATGAAACCTGCATCCACAATCCATTTATTTATTCATTCAAATGACCATTTTTGTAAAAAATCAATATTCATTGTACAATTCATCAGTTAGCACTTAACTTTAAAAAAAATATCCAAATCTACAAGTCCTAGCTAATAGGTTCTAATTTGTCTTGGATACAATTGTAAAGCAAACCAGCAAATCCTGAATCTCCATAACTTGTAGTCTGTTTTTTGCCCAGATTGGATAGATGCAGTTGGAGGTTACTTAATAATTAACACCTGTGGAATTTCCAAGAGATTCAAACAAGTTAGTTTTCTCGAAAAGTACTCCAACAAAATCCCTTCATAAGAACTAAGAACAAGACATTGCAAGTAAAGATGGATAAAGTAACCAATGGCTTTCCAGGAAAATACTAATAAGAAGAAGTGTCGTATAATTGTAAAAAAATTTCACATCACTCTAAACAATCACTCCGTATATCGGGTAAAAAGAAAAACGAAGTCAAAATTACAAGACCTCGTGTGGTTGCAGCTTCTCTACCTACTACCTAGTGATCCCCCGAGGTCCTACATCATCAAATAGTAAAGTACGTTAAGATTAATGAGTATAAAAAGCTCATTCAAATCTCAATAAATTCTTTACATACAGTTTTTTTACATCCAGAATAAGTTTACAATTGGATTTCCTGTAACACTAGCTGGAGGGTGGCCATGAAATTTAGAGTAGTCATCCAAAATCCATGCCATTGTCAGTGTAAAACTCAATTGGGATAACAAATTTCAGAACTAACGATGCGAAGAATACCACAGAATAATTGTAAATTATGTATCTAACAAGTAGTTTTCATACACGAATGTACCTGAGCATTAGTCCCCATGTCTGGTGCAGGAACATCATTGTGAAACCACGTTTAAAACGTTCCAATTAACTTAAACTCAATTCCCTTGGTGATTGTATGCATTTTTAGGACATGGGTTAAGTTAGTTGCTGTGATTAAATGGTACAGTCGGTGATGAAATGGGTTGTGGTGTATGTTACATCTAGCGTCCTGCATTTCAAAAATAAGTGTATCAGTATTCACATTCTAAGCAGGTTCTGAAACATTCTAAGCAGGTTCTAAAAAATGTGGTACAAGCTGTGTGACATTGATATGGAGGTACCTTTAGTTGTGTAATTTGAGATTTCAACTGACTCCCCTCATTGGTCGTCACTGAACATGCAATCACAACCTTAGAGACTCCACATGCACGACCAAGGGCTTCTTTTGAAGGAACAAACACATAAGGAACATTCTAAAGCAAATAAAGGGAGAAAATAAACTTAGTTTGGTTCCCCGCAAAGAACTATTATTCATTACTGAACAACAATAAAAGTTTCAACACAATGCCAAACAATTATGAACTTATTGCATAATATTATCCCTATACTACACCAATGATATCCTGCTATGAGTTAGCCATACATATACAGGCTAAATACATTGTCACCGACTCAATCAGTCTTTTCAGTTAAATAATTATCAATAATCTACATAACCAGCTCATATATTCTTTTAAAAAAAAAAAATAGACCGTCGAGAAGAACTATTATTCATTACTCAACTGCAATATATACATCAACACAATGCCACTCGATTATGAACTTATTGCATCATATTAGTGGGTCTGTATTGCATCATATTAGTGGGTCTGAAATGCAGATAATTATGTTACGAAGGTTATGAGTGCTGAGTCTAAAAGATCGCAGGGGAGAGTTTGTGGTTTTGAGCTGACTCATTCACCTACCAGGCGGACTCTCTGGCTCAATTTCCTGTTAATAACCAAAGAAAGTAATAAATTCTATCAGTTACATTGAGATACCTGTTCAGGGAATTGAGTTTGCTTGACCACCTTCACTCCATCCATATGGGTTGATATTCATTTCCCCATTGTTTGCAGCTTCATATATTCCATGGATTTTTCGATCAGAGTAATTGAACAAGAATATTGGCAATCCAGGCTTGACGTAAAAGCATCAGTGGTACTGGTTCTGTCTTCTCTTGCTTATCTCGCAGCTGTAAAAGCATCCATTAATGCAGCAGTAAGAAATTAGCACTTACCACACGAAAGATTGTTGAACCGGGTCTAGCCAACTAGCCTTTGGGGGGTTCTTAAGCGTGTGCATCATTGTCATCAAGGAGCATAAGAATGTCTGGTTCTACTCATGCTACTACACTTTTTAGATTTTGTGTTCTCGTTGTTGCTCCTCAACAGATTCCATGAGTTCAATGGGAACCATCTCCCGCATCACAAAATCAACAGACACAAAAGTACATTAATTCATAATATATCAAGGCTAATTTGGATCATAATTCTTGGTTTAGGTAGAACAAGCTACCAACCTCTTTAGATTCAACTTCAACATTACAAACAACTTTCAGAATATACCCATTGCTAGGATCCTTGAGTTCCTTACATCAAACCCCCAATTATTCTCATCCGAATCTCCACCCAGTAGCATAAATTCCTTTATTTTCTCCATTAACAGGAGAATTGAACAATAGAACTCATCTTGCTACCAAATTCAGAATCGAACTCAAACCCAATCTTCAATATTATGACCTAACCAAATAAAACCCGTTAAAAAGCTGAGATTTCATATCAGTTCTTCGGTTCTTCATCAAATAAAACCCTAACTCAATTCACCACCAGTTCTTCAAGATTAGTAAAATTACCTCAAATACTAGCCCAATACCTTCAGACTAATCCATCTTCTCAATTTTTCCAGTTCAACAACAATCAACACCAAAAATCTCATATGTTGCTTCTACAATTATCAACAACCCTGCAACCTTCATCACCATCTTCAATTCTCAGGCGATTTCGTGAGAACTCTGACGTTGTGAGGTCGAGAGATTAGACAAGTTAGGGATAACGGTTGGTGGTGGTGATTGACGTTTATTGATTTGTGGAAAGGAATGAGTCGATGATGTTATATTCAGAATTAGGATTTATAGAACCGATTGATGCTCTGAAGTTTTAAGAGATGAAATTAGAGTTGTGGTTTGATGAAGAATCATGTGTGAAGTCTCAATTGAAGTTCTAAACTTGTATTGGAGATGAAGTGAGATGGGGTTTCTAAATCTTGTCTCGAGATTCGATTGGAGATGAAATTAGGGTTCTATGATGTTGATTAGAGATGGGTATGATGCAGATCCATATGGAAGACGAAAATATCAACACCACGCATTAGATCTGCAGAAGAAGAAAAAATAGAGAGAGAGGCGGAGGCGCAGGCTGAGGAAGAAAAGAGAGACGGAGAGGAAGAAAGGAAAAATTGATAGGAATTGGAGTTCTTAGTGTTGAGGAGGGTTAGGTGATCCGACCAAAAGAATGTACGAACAATATTTTATTTCATCCAATCATACGGATTAAGGGAAGATTTTGACGGTTGAGATTATACTTGGGGTGGTCATACGGATTGAGAAGCATGTGTTTCTCATTGTGTTAATACGAACTCATTATTCGATTATCTTATCAACCTTCGACACGAAAAAAAATTCCAAAAAAAATATTAATAAATTTATGGCATTGTTTTCGACATTCTGATATAAAAAAAAATCCAAAAACTGTATAAGAATGAATTGGGAAAATGAAAAATGAATTCGATAATTGGTGTGTTTCTTGAAATAGATAGGTCTTGAAGCTTTGGGAGAGTTATGACTTCAAACGATAGGTCATGAAAAATGAAACATAGATTTCGATAGGTCAAGAAAAATGAAAAATGGATTTCGACTAGCCGCATAGGTCATGAAGCTTTGGGAGAGTTATGACTTCAAACGTAGCATGATATATCATTGAAATCGATATTTTACAAAACCTTAAAAAAACCCTATTTCTGCATAAATGAATGCATACCAGGATCTTAAATCGAAACCTGGCCGCGAGTTGACTACTCTAAGTCAGAAACTTGGTAAGAACGAAGAAACCATCCATTTACATGTAAGATTCCTTCGGAATATTCTACGAAACCTCAAACAAACCTATTTTTGCATATTGTATGCATATCAGGCTCATAGATCGAAACCTGTCTATGAGTTGACTACTATAAGTCTGAAACTTGGTAAGAACGACGAATTCATCTATTTACAGGTAATATTTCTTCTAGATATTCTACAAAACCTTAAACAAACCCTATTTCTGCATAAATGTATGCATACCAGGATCTTAAATCGAAACTTGGCTGCGAGTTGACTACTCTAAGTCAGAAACTTGGTAAGAACGAAGAAACCATCCATTTACAAGTAATATTCCTTCGGAATATTCTACGAAACCTCAAACAAACCTATTTTTGCATATTGTATGCATAACAGGCTCAAATATCAAAACCTGGCTACGAGTTGACTACTATAAGTCTGAAACTTGGTAAGAACGACGAATTCATCTATTTACAGGTAAGATTTCTTCTAGATATTCTACAAAACCTTAAACAAACCCTATTTCTACATAAATGTATGCATACCAGGATCTTAAATTGAAACCTGGCCGCGAGTTGACTACTCTAAGTCAGAAACTTGGTAAGAACGAAGAAACCATCCATTTACAAGTAAGATTCCTTCAGAATATTCTACGAAACCTCAAACAAACCTATTTCTGCATATTGTATGCATACCAGTCTCAGAGATCGAAACCTGGACGCGAGTTGACTACTGTAAGTCAGAAACTTGGTAAGAACGACGAATTCATCCATTAACAGGTAAGAATTCTTCTAGATATTCTACAAAACCTTAAACAAACCATATTTCTGCATAAATGAATGCATACTAGGATATTAAATCGAAACCTAGCCGCGAGTTGACTACTCTAAGTCAGAAACTTGGTAAGAACGAAGAAACCATCCATTTACATGTAAGATTCCTTCGGAATATTCTACGAAACCTCAAACAAACCTATTTTTGCATATTGTATGCATATCAGGCTCAGAGATCGAAACCTGGCTATGAGTTGACTACTATAAGTCAGAAACTTGGTAAGAACGAAGAAACCATCCATTTACAGGTAAGATTCCTTCGAAATATTCTATGAAACCTTAAAAAAAAAACTATTTCTGCATATTGTATGCATACCATGCTCAGAGATCGAAACCTGGATGCGAGTTGACTACTATAAGTCAGAAACTTGGTAAGAACGAAGAAATCATCTATTTACAGGTAAGATTTCTTCTAGATATTCTACAAAACCTTAAAAAAAACCCTATTTCTGCATAAATGAATGCATACCAGGATCTTAAATCGAAACCTGGCCGCGAGTTGACTACTCTAAGTCAGAAACTTGGTAAGAACGAAGAAACCATCCATTTACATGTAAGATTCCTTCGAATATTCTACGAAACCTCAAACAAACCTATTTTTGCATATTGTATGCATAACGAGGCCATCGAGATATCAAAACAAAACCTATTTTTGCATATTGTATGCTATCGAGTTGACTACTATAAGTCTACGAAACTTGGTAAGAACGATGCGAGTTGAATTCATCTATTTACGAAGAAATCATCTATTTACAGGTAAGATTTCTTCTAGATATTCTACAAAACCTTAAACAAACCTTATTTCTGCATAAATGTATGCATACCAGGATCTTAAATCGAAACCTGGCCGCGAGTTGACTACTCTAAGTCAGAAACTTGGTAAGAACGAAGAAACCATCCATTTACATGTAAGATTCCTTCGGAATATTCTACGAAACCTCAAACAAACATATTTTTGCATATTGTATGCATAACAGGCTCAGATATCAAAACCTGGCTACGAGTTGACTACTATAAGTCTGAAACTTGGTAAGAACGACGAATTCATCTATTTACAGGTAAGATTTCTTCTAGATATTCTACAAAACCTTAAACAAACCCTATTTCTGCATAAATGTATGCATACTAGGATCTTAAATCGAAACCTGGCCACGAGTTAACTACTATAAGTCAGAAACTTGGTAAGAACGAAGAAACCATCCATTTACAAGTAAGATTCCTTCGGAATATTCTACAAAACCTCAAACAAACCTATTTTTGCATATTGTATGCATATCAGGCTCAGAGATCGAAATATGGCTACGAGTTGACTACTATAAGTCAGATACTTGGTAAGAACGAAGAAACCATCCATTTACAGGTAAGATTCCTTCAGAATATTCTACGAAACCTCAAACAAACCTATTTCTGCATATTGTATGCATACCTAGCCGCGATCTCGAAGATAGAAACACGGACGCGAAACCATCCATTAACATGTAAGAATTCTTCAAACAAACCTTCAATATTCTACGAAACCTCAAACAAACCTATTTTTGCATATTGTATGCATATCAGGCTCAGAGATCGAAACCTGGCTAAGAGTTGACTACTATAAGTCAGAAACTTGGTAAGAACGAAGAAACCATCCATTTACGATGGTAAGATTCCTTGAAATATTCTATGAAACCTTAAAAAAAACTATTTTTGCATATTGTATGCATACCGGGCTCGAGAAGAACGAAGAAACCATATTGTATGCATACCAATCTCGAGATAGAAACACCTTATTTTTGCAATTGTATGCAAACCATATTCTATGAGTTGACTATAAATCGGACGCGAGTTGACTACATCAAACAAACCTAAGTCGAAAACCAGTAAGAACGACGAATTCATCCATTAACAGGTAAGAATTCTTCTAGATATTCTACAAAACGATCGAAACCTGGATGCGAGTTGACTACTATAAGTCAGAAACTTGGTAAGAACGAAGAATTCATCTATTTACAGGTAAGATTTCTTCTAGATATTCTACAAAACCTTAAACAAACCCTATTTCTACATAAATGTATGCATACCAGGATCTTAAATCGAAACATCTATTTACCGCGAGTTGACTACTATTTATGCAAGTCGCATACTAAAACTTGGTAAGAACGAAGAAACCATCCATTTACAAGTAAGATTCCTTCAAACAAACCTATTTTTGAATATTCTACGAAACCTCAAACAAACCTATTTCTATTTACATATTGTATGCATACCAAACCCTATCTCGTATGCAGATCGAAACACGGACGCGAAGAACGTTGACTACTGTAAGTCAGAAACTTGGTAAGAAAGACGAATTCATCCATTAACAGGTAAGAATTCTTCTAGATATTCTACAAAACCTTAAACAAACCATATTTATGCATAAATGAATGCATACTAGGATCTTAAATCGAAACCTAGCCGCGAGTTGACTACTCTAAGTCAGAAACTTGGTAAGAACGAAGAAACCATCCATTTACATGTAAGATTCCTTCGGAATATTCTACGAAACCTCAAACAAACCTATTTTTGCATATTGTATGCATATCAAGCTCAGAGATCGAAACCTGGCTATGAGTTGACTACTATAAGTCAGAAACTTGGTAAGAACGAAGACACCATCCATTTACAGGTAAGATTCCTTCGAAATATTCTATGAAACCTTAAAAAAAACTATTTCTGCATATTGTATGCATACCAGGCTCAGAGATCGAAACCTGGATGCGAGTTGACTACTATAAGTCAGAAACTTGGTAAGAACGAAGAATTCATCTATTTACAGGTAAGATTTCTTCTAGATATTCTACAAAACCTTAAACAAACCCTATTTCTACATAAATGTATGCATACCAGGATCTTAAATTGAAACCTGGCCGCGAGTTGACTACTCTAAGTCAGAAACTTGGTAAGAACGAAGAAACCATCCATTTACAAGTAAGATTCCTTCAGAATATTCTACGAAACCTCAAACAAACCTATTTCTGCATATTGTATGCATACCAGTCTCGAAGATCGAACCTGGACGCGAGTTGACTACTGTAAGTTAGAAACTTGGTAAGAAAGACGAATTCATCCATTAACAGGTAAGAATTCTTCTAGATATTCTACAAAACCTTAAACAAACCATATTTATGCATAAATGAATGCATACTAGGATCTTAAATCGAAACCTAGCCGCGAGTTGACTACTCTAAGTCAGAAACTTGGTAAGAACGAAGAAACCATCCATTTACATGTAAGATTCCTTCGGAATATTCTACGAAACCTCAAACAAACCTATTTTTGCATATTGTATGCATATCGAGGCTCGAGATCGAAACACACTATGAGTTGACTACTATAAGTCAGAAACTTTGTAAGAACGAAGAAACCATCCATTTACAGGTAAGATTCCTTCGAAATATTCTATGAAACCTTAAAAAAAAAAACTATTTCTGCATATTGTATGCATACCAGGCTCAGAGATCGAAACCTGGATGCGAGTTGACTACTATAAGTCAGAAACTTGGTAAGAACGAAGAATTAATCTATTTACAGGTAATATTTCTTCTAGATATTCTACAAAACCTTAAACAAACCCTATTTCTACATAAATGTATGCATACCAGGATCTTAAATCGAAACCTGGCCGCGAGTTGACTACTCTAAGTCAGAAACTTTGTAAGAACGAAGAAACCATCCATTTACAAGTAAGATTCCTTCAGAATATTCTACGAAACCTCAAACAAACCTATTTTTGCATATTGTATGCATAACATGCTCAGATATCGAAACCTGGCTACGAGTTGACTATTATAAGTCAGAAACTTGGTAAGAACGAAGAAACCATCCATTTACAGGTAAGATTCCTTCGAAATATTCTACGAAACCTTAAAAAAAAATTATTTCTGCATATTGTATGCATACCAGGCTCAGAGATCGAAACCTGGCCGCGAGTTGACTACTCTAAGTCAGAAACTTGGTAAGAACGAAGAAACCATCCATTTACAAGTAAGAAATATATCCGAATTGAACATCCCAGGTTCGAAGATTACCAGAGTTAAAATGACCATATTACCCTTACTAGAAATAAAGGTAATAAATATTACAGAGATTGTGAAAATTAATAAACTATCTTTATCTGAAATAAGTAAAGTAAATATTACAGATAGTGAAAATAATTATATTACACTTCATCGAAATTTGTGCAATAAATATTATGTTGATTGTGAAAGTGACCTGACTACCCTTATCAAAAAAAGTAAATTAAATATTACTGCTTGTGAACATGACCATATTACCCTTCTTGGAAATTAACGCAATAAATATTATGAAGACTATGAAAATGACCAGACCATGCTTATCGGAAAATAAGTAAACTAAATATTATAAATTGTTAAAATCACCATATTACCCTTACTAGAAATAAAGATAATAAATATTATAGAGACTATAAAAATTACCAGACTACCCTTATCTGAAGTGAGTAAAGTAAATATTAATACTTATAAGTGTAGGTATGGTTAGAAGTGTAGACTTCCATACAGGAGGTTGAGGACCCCCCCCCCCCCACCCCTATCATTTATTCTAATGTTCTATATTTTTACTTCAACAACACTTATAAGTGTTGTTATACAATTTTATTAAAAAAAGAAAGAAAAAAAGCCAAAACTTGTGAACCGTAAGGATGGTTGATAAGCTAGACGTACATGCAGTAGATTCATGATCGAATCTCCTCTATAACCTCATTTTTTCCAACATTATATATTTTTACTTCAACAACACTTATAAGTGTTGTTATAGGTTTCTATTTAAAAAAAAAAAAAACCGAAACTTGTGAACTGAAAGGGTGGTTGATGATCTAGACTTCCATGCAGTAGGTTCATGTTCGAATCTCCCCTCTAACATATTTTTCATTATCATATTTTTATGTTCTTCAACAACACTTGGGAGAGTTGTGATAGGCTAAGTCACTACATATATGGAACAGAGTTGTTATAGCTAAATGTCGTCACAACACTTTTTCTTAAAGAGTTGTCGTTTGTTTTCTTAGCACAACCCCTTGGTCCTAAGTGTTGGTAGTGATGATATACGACAACTCTTCCTTTGAAACCAGTTGTAAAACATAGTACTTTCTACAATGTTTAGAAAAGCGTTGTAAAACCCCAGTTGTAGATGTATATTTTTCCCATAGTGATAATATTTGGGACCTATTAATGTTTAAGGAGAACTTTTGAAATGTATTATATTATAATTTTATCGAATTTATTATTTTAGCACTAAGGGCCCGAATCGGAACTGGAAAATTTTATTATTTTAGCGAGACTATTATATTATCGAGTATTATTTTAAAAAAGTTTTAGTGTAGTCATCTTTCAACACACACATTACAATTTTGTTTAGAGCAATGATACAGTGTTATGTCCCACGCTGCTGTTTTCTCATGGCCATAGTGTGCAGCTATCCTTTGGCCATATAAAACTAGTGTCTGCTAAAATTTAAAAATAACAATAAGATCAACGATGAACGACGTGATTTTGTTTTTGGAGAATTTCTAATGCAAATTTTGTCCATTTAGCTAAAATCTAGTGTGCAGTCGAGCTTGAAGTTTCAAACATGGCCCAGTTCAAAGTTTGATTGGTGATATTCTGAAAATCATATTTCATCACGGGTTGTTTTTTTTTTTTTTATGAAAATCATTAGCATTGCCCTTGGAGTTTCGAGATGTTGATTGCCAAAACAGTGAGTGAAGCCAAGTAGAATTCTTAGCTGCACTCTGGAGCTAGTAGTAGGTAAGGTAAGGAAAGTCAATATTATGCTATTTAGAATCTTGGATGCATATGAAAATCCAACGCGTGATGCAGCAGCAAATTTTGAAATATCATCCCTTATTTTGTATTGTAATCCCCACCACACCATGCACGAGTCAAACATAATCTCTTCCTCACTCATTTCACTCTCACATTCTCCTTCTCTATTCTACATTCTATGCATGCATGTCTACTATAAATACAGATACTTTCATTCTATATTCTTCACATCCAAACTTACGTATCTCCTCCCAATCATTCACTGATAACTTATCCTTTCGCCTTTTAGTTTCCATGGCTGCCATTCATGTTAAGCTTTTCACTTTATTCTCTTTTCTGGCTTTGCTTTTCTCTTCATCCCATGGGCAGTTATCCACAAACTTCTATGCTACTACTTGCCCAAACTTAACCACGATTGTGCGTGGTGCCATGACCCAAGCCCTTAACTCAGATTCCAGAATAGCTGCCTCATTCCTTCGCCTATTCTTCCACGATTGCTTTGTTAATGTATGTTTAAACTCTATATAGTGAATTCTAATAATTTCACCTAGTTTATCATTTCACCTTATATACATGCATGCTGCGTACCATGTATACTCGTATAGTACGTAGTATTGGCAACAAAACATTACTCAACTAAAATCTTATTTGTACTGTACATGCATTATTCGAATGGTTGATTAATATTTTGATTATCAGGGTTGTGATGCTTCCATCTTGCTGGACGACACAGCAACGTTTACTGGTGAGAAGAACGCAGGACCCAATGCAGGAACAGCACGCGGGTACGAAGTGGTCGACACAATTAAATCACAGGTTGAAGCAAGTTGCAGTGGAGTTGTATCTTGTGCTGATATACTTGCTCTTGCCACTAGAGATGGTGTCGTCTTGGTCAGTACTAACTGTTCTAATTCCCATTTTTTACATTACACCTTAATTTCTTGATTAATTCAAATTCCAGTTGCGGCTTCTTATAGAGCTTGACGAGTGGTTAGTAAGTAACTAAAAATCCCTTTTATCGATAAATTGCAGCAAAATGGACAATCATGGACAGTGCCACTAGGAAGAAGAGACGCAAGAACTGCAAGCCAAAGTGCTGCAAACAGCCAGTTACCTGGCCCTTCAAGTACTCTAGCACAACTAATCACTAGTTTTTCAAACAAGGGGTTTACTGCTGCAGAAATGACTGTTCTATCCGGTTCTCACACCATAGGCCAAGCTGGTTGCGCAAGTTTCCGAAACCGTATTTACAATCAAGCAAACATTGATCCAGCTTTTTCCACCACCCGCAGGGCAACCTGCCCTTCCACCAGCGGCAGCGGTGATCGAAACTTGGCTCCACTTGATGTCCAAACTCCAATCCGATTTGAGAATGCTTACTTCCAAAATTTGGTGGCTCAGCGGGGGCTACTAAATTCAGACCAAGTCTTGTTCAATAATGGATCACAAGATGCATTGGTTCGAACATACAGTCAAAACAATGCTAGGTTTCTGGCTGATTTCGCAGCAGCTATGGTTAAGATGGGAAATCTTAGTCCAGCTTCTGGCACTGTTACAGAGATTAGAAGGAATTGCAGGAGAACTAACTAATTGATCAATTAGTTAAATACTGTAATATTTATTATCAAATCAATAAGTCACAATTGGGAATCTGGATGGTAAAACAAGCCACATTTGTCCCTTTTTAATGCTTCTGTAAATGTAAGTTTATTTTAAATGCTTCAATAAAGGAAGTACAACATTCTGAAAGATGTTGTGCTATTTTTACTATGTTAAGGAAATGACTGAAATATGTGGTAATTACAACTTTTTTTTTTTTTTTTTTTTTTTTATGTTTCAAAGCAAAATAAAAAAAATAGGGGAGGTACTGCAGAATTAGAAGCACATTTCCTGGTCAACTATGCATGGGTAACCCTTCGAAGAAATGTACAAAATTGTATCATGGGTTGTAAGACCGGGGTCTCTATGTACCCAAAAGGCAAAAGCCTTTCTGAAATTCAGAATGCAAACATATGCATCTAAGAGTAAGAGCTTATGCCAATAAGCATATGTCTGCATTTTAAAGTGCAGACATATGCAATCAACTTAACAATGAAAAAAAAATGCAAACATATATATGCACCTGAGTTTAAAAGCTATGCAACATATTACTCTTTGAAAGTACTAAAACTTAACTAGCTAGGCAATTATAAATGCGGCAAATCAAATTAGGAGGTCTTTAACAGGAATCAAATGGAAAGAAATTAATGAATGCAAGAGTTCATTCAAACAATCAAGGCGAAACTACAAAAAATTGGAAATAAAGTTTGAGCTGAAACAATTAGCACCAGGCCACTGAGGGCACAAGCAATCTTCATATACTAGCAAACACAAGGCTACAGAAGGCATTTAATGCCCGTTGATCAATTTGGAATGGCGAAGAAGATTTGCTTTTGTCTCCCACAGCAGCACATGTAACATACTCTCATGGTATCTCCATCTCTGTCAAAACTCACATTTTCATCGTGCACAACCTCCTGCACTACTCCTGCATTATGTTCAGACGGCACAGTTCCGTAAACTCTCTGCAGCCAACAACAACACATTCACTGACAGTTAATCTAAGCTTAACACAGCTTCTTAAATCGAAATGTTCCACACGTAAACACAAAGCGAACCTGACTGTTGATATCGATATTTGGTTTCTCATTTACGGCGATTACTGGAACTCCATTGTTTTGTTCTTTGAGTTGTTGACTGATGTTGTCTATTATCCACTTATGCTGCATCTGTTTCAAGGCATTTCTCACACTCATCCACCTCTTCTTCTGCCATTAAAAACCAATTGAAATTTTAACACCCAAATTCAAAACTAATAAACATAAGTACAACAATCAACTAGTAATTAACTTACTGCGGCAGCGCTGGGAGGAGTACTAGAACCACCTCCATTGCTCTTTGCAGTTTCTGATGCGACTCCTGATGATGGTGATAATAACAGAGGGGAACCTTTTCTTTTAGACCCACCACCACATTGAATACAAAGAGTACAGCTAGGACTACTTAATGGTGTTGATGAAGCAGACGAGATTAAACCTTGCCTAGATTTTGTGGGGGTTGAAAAGGGACTAGGATTTCTTGGTGGTGGTGGTGAAACAAGAGGAGGAGATAAAAGTGGTGGTGATGGAGATGGAGATGGTGGAACAAAGGAAGGAGATAATGGTGATGGTGGTGAAACAGAAGAAGGGCATCCTAATGATGGTGGAACAAAGGGAGGAGATAATGGTGAGACAGGGGAATTGGAGATTGATTGTAATGGTGAATCTTGCCTTTGAGACCCACCACCACCACCAAATTGACCACAAGCAAGGGATAGAATGCAGTTAGGAGTACCTGACGTTGTTGAAAAAGCAGAAGATAGGAATTCTTGCCAAGATTTTGTAGGGAGGATTGATAAAGAATCAAGCTTTACTGGTCGCCGATCAGAAAAAGAATTAAGCTTTCTTGGTGGTGGTGATGATGGGCGCAACCATATCAGGGTAGAAGCAGAAGAAGGGGGGAAAAGGGGTAATGTTGGTGATGGTGAAACAGGGGTAGAAGCAGAAGACATTGATCGTAATTGAGATGGGTTATTAGGGTTTGAAAATGAAGGTGAGATGATGTTATTAGTACTGTTTGGTTGAATCTTTGATGGAGGATTTTTAGGGCTTTGTGATGAAGAAGAAGGTGATGATGATGATGAGCGTCTTCTCTTCATAATACCACATTTAGAACACTGATTTGTAAAAATTACAGAACAATCTCCGCTATTGTTATTAAAACTAGATAAAAGATTAATCACTGGATGATCTATTTGATTCTCCGTCATCTTCTTGATCTTCTTCTTCTTTCTCTCTGGATTTCTTGAAGTTTTGTTTCTTTCTTTCTTTCTGTCTGTAAAGAAATTTTGTTGCGCTCTCTAGCCTTCTCACACTTATTTATAATGCCAGAGTTCTAGTCTTTTTTTTTTTTTTTTTTGCTCAGCTCTAGAGTTCTAGTCTACATGTGCTTCTTAGAAGCAGAAGTCAAAAGTAAAATATTTTTACTTCACAAAATGTTTATTTTTTGGCTTCGAATAATCATTCTAAAAATGTGTGCACAAGCTAACTTCTGACATTTTTGGTTCTAAAAGTCAAAAATCAACTTCTTGAGTAGTATCCAAGCAGGTTATTATAGCGCGTTTGGATACAAATCTGCTTTTGACTTCTGTTTCTCCAGAAGTCGAAGTCAGAAGCAAAACTATGTTGCTTCACAGAAAGTTAACTTTTCAACTTCTAGAAGTCGTTTTGAAATTTGACAGCCAAACTGACTTTTGACTTTTTAATTTCTAGAAATCGAATAGATGCTTCTCATGTGCTGTCCAAACATAGCTTTATCATATTGCTATTTGAACAGCTCCTTCACATCACATCGCCTTAATAGCCATCTGTTGATATGGCTGTGTAGGTGGTATAAAAATATAACAAAAGGTTTTGACTTTTTGAACTTAATCGTAAAGCTTGTTTCCGGTAAGTTTTTTTTTTTTCCTTCCTATCATCTCTTTTCTTTATCAAAATTAAATCAAGGAAAAAGGTATTCAACGAGAGCAAGTACAAGTACCAGTTTGAAGATTTCATGGTTAATCACAAATGTCTTTGATGTGCTTTCATGAATTAAATTTATTATCAAGATAGTAGTAAAAAGTTTATTATGAATGATGAAAGGAATGAATGTTGCTTATCACTGGTATCCTCTCCCTTTTCTTACTGGTGAACTCTTCTTGTTAAAAAAAACTTCTTCTTTAGTGTTGTTTTTTTGTTTTTTTTTCCGGTGAACTCTTCTTGTTAAAAATATTTCTTTTTTAGTGTTCTTTCTTTTTCTTTTTCTTTTTCTTTTTCTATTTGAAGTAAGGTCATGAGAAGCAGTTATTTTTCTTTGTGTGATATTGCCCGGCCGTTGTACCTGGTCAAGTTTACAACACGCAAAAGTTCAATTTTTGGACGTGCAAATGGGCGATCAAAAATCATATACCAGATAATTTCTAAGTATAATTCTACTTTGGAGTTCCCCGATAGTTTCCACTTTGTGTACCATATAAGACCTCGTTCTTAAATAAACATTAAGTGGTGGTGTGATGGTGCAAGGCAGTAGTGAACATAGCCAAAGGTCATAAGTGCCTACATGAATGACCAAATTAGTAACATAGCCATATCAGCATCTCTAGGGTTTTTTTTAAGGAAAGATTGGGTGCACTATCTCTCGTATTTTGGGTGTTTCCACTTCATTTATGTAGCAAAGTCCAAATTGTGTCAATTTGGTGCAAATTTAGTTCTATTTGAGCTCTGCATCGCATGCATCACTTGAGCCTTATTCCAACCTGTTATAAATAGAATGTAAGGGTAAAGAATATTTCTTACCAGCAAATTATTATAAAAAAAAAGAGTAAATTTTGGGAGGTTTCAATGGCGTTACTTTGTTCGGTTGCAGTGAAAAGGAACTATATTGTGTAAGTAAAAAAAATAAATAGACTCCAAGTAGTGCACCCAAAGTGAAAGTCATCATCGCATTATATACATTGTCCATTTCACTCATTCTTTAATGAGCATCCAATTCTAATCACTAGATTTTATTACTTCTCTTCAACAATATTCAAATTTTTAGTATCTCTTTCTCTGTAGGATTGAAGAAACATGAATAGAGAACCAACAAACAAATCAATGGACTTTTTTTGCCATCTACAAGGAAGCCTACAAACTTACAACAGCGAACAAGAATTTTTTTTCACAAATCACCTTCCTACTTTTACTTGTCTGAAGTACGACTCTTCGAGTCTTCCCACATCATGAATGGTATAACTATAATCCAATGCCTCAATTTAATCTTGTTGTTCTTTTTCATTCTCTTGGCAACTGCTAGGGGTCGTAAGGCTCAACCTCTTCATTTGATTTGTGTTGTATGGCCTTTTTGTTTGTCTAGCATGTAGGTTTTCTTTAGATCGAAAGAAGAATCACTATTTAGGGTGTTGAGGAAGAATACATAGAAGAAGTTGAGAGAACGGACTATCAAAGAAAAGAAAGAGAAAACTATAAAATTTATTTCACAGAATCCCATGAGAAGTAACTTCTCTAGAAACAAGAAGCTATCTAAATAACTAAATACGAACTATTACACTAAACTCCTGGAGCGTTTACATCGTTTACGAAGAAGACATGGTAATGTGAAAATGATAAAGAGATTAATTCGAGCAAATCCCTACCTCCTAATTGGTTAATTAAAGGAAACCAACGCCAAAACTCTTCTATACAAAAGTGTAATATTAACATCTAAAATGCCTTTCTCATTAAGATCGGTAGCCTAAATAGGCCTTCCGCAGTTACAATAGATGGTTACGAATTCAAATAAAGTGCTTAATAGATATACAGTTACAAAATACAAACATAACTACTAGTATAGCTAATAAAACTAGGTGATCGCATCAACACTATTTTTTACAACAATTAAAATCTTAGTGGAGAAGGTTCGGTATAATAGCGTGGAACTTCCATGGAATGTCTTGGACATTAATATGAATTTCGTGGAGCTTCCTGAAGAATTGGGATGGAGTTCCTTCTCATGCTTCTTTAATATCCCATTTCCATATCACAATCAGCATTCCTTCTTCTTCTCCTTCTATAACAGTTGCATAATACCCCACCCCCAATGGAAGATACAATTGCACCAATTACCCAATACACAATTCTTTTCATAATTTTAAAAACATCTTCTTTAGGAACATGTAAAGGTACTATAGGTTTGGGTATAGGAGATGGAGGATTAAAGACTGCATTTGGATTTGGTGGAGAAGTAACATTAGTAACATCAAATAAGTTGGACGGATGAGATTGAGCATCTCCATAACAAACTACAAATAACATGAGCAGAGTTAAACACAGAAGAAACTTTGAAACTTTGGCCATTGGAGGAGCAGGAGAAACTTGTTTATGTGTAAGGTTTGTATTGGAGGAAGAACAAGAGAGAAAATGTTATTGTGTAAGGTTTGTTTATGTGCAAGGTTTCTATATATAGGGGTTTGGAATTGAAATATTTGTGGGGTAGCAATTGCCCACAAAAAATTAAAATTTTCTTGTGGAAAATAGTATGCTAGGTTTTGTTTAGATAAAACAAATTAAACATCTTGACTTTTAATTTTTCCGGCATGGTGTATGAAGATTAGTACATTTGGGTAGATATAACATTGGACCCCATAAAAAAAAGAACATATAGAGTTTCACTTGGAAAAGTAACAATTAGTTTTAATACATTTAATTAGGTAAAAAAACACATGTAAATAATATGATAAATAAATATTTATCTGAAAATGTTCATAGTATTCATAAGATTTCTACTTTATGTGTGTAAAAGTTAAGGCATGTTTGGTACAATTTTCAAAAATAACTTTTAAAAATCATTTTATATTGTTTTTTTTAACATATTATTTTTTCTTGTTTTCATTTTCCATTAGATTTGAAAATGGTTTTAGGCATGAAATTTTAAAAACTGTGCTGGAAAATATATTTTATAAGAACAAAACTTATTTATAAATTATAACCAACAACAATTCGTACTTGCTAACTCCATCAAATACTTCAAAACTGATTATAGATTTTGTATAATTAGTGGATCTAATGCAAGCTGATTTTTTTATAACTATTCCCTCTGTTTTTGGAAAAGAGATACTTTTACTTTTTCATTTTAGCCTAAAAATAGGCCAAATTGAAAAAGTGAAAGTATCTCTTTTCCAGAAACTGAGGGAGTATTCTTTTCAGTCATTTTACCAAACAGTTAATGCACATTACAAATCATCCATTTATTTGGTCAGAAAAGTGATTGTTATAATATTATGATCGTAATGTCTCTTAAGAATCTCACAAAACAAATAAAACTCATAATCAGTTTGACTTAATTCAC
The DNA here is from genome assembly GCA_023529315.1 of Papaver bracteatum. Lineage (NCBI taxonomy): Eukaryota > Viridiplantae > Streptophyta > Magnoliopsida > Ranunculales > Papaveraceae > Papaver > Papaver bracteatum. The sequence goes on along the minus strand of JAJJWX010003739.1, from coordinate 1,507,822 downwards.
AACCACAACTGAGCAATATGGTATAGGAAACGATTTTGGGTTCCCTTATCAGTTTCATCCTCTTATATAACATCAAAACAAAGGAACAACATCTTATTTTGGAAATTTAAGTGAATAGAAGATTGAATGTTTAAATAGAGAAATTAACCATGCAATAGAGTTTTGAAGAGATCATACCTCCAAGTCTTTTACCATAGCTCATACCTTTCATTTAAAAGAAGAAAGGTAAAAAACAATTAGAGAAAACGATAATATGTTGTTTTCATTTTTACCGTTTTTAAAACCTGAAAACAATGGAGAAAAGTTTTCATGAAACATGTTTAGCAAACGTGTTTCATTCTGTTTTCCATTTTAAAAGCATAAAATAATTTTTAAAAGCCATATCAAACATAGCCTTAGGTTTTGTTTGTCACAGTTCTTATAAATCGTGTTAGTCATAAATATTGACTAACAGACAAACTTCAACATTTTGGTTCTCAGTTTGATAAATGTTCGAAATAATTGTATCAACTTTATTAAACAAACTTGTACCACTATACATCATGAACAGTCTAAAGGGAACCAAAAAAAGTTAAGCCATGTCATTAGAAAAAATAACACCAAACTAAGCCATAAAGCAATTACAAAACACTATGAGAACAAAAGATAGTAATTGGGAGGTTGTCTCTGACATCAGTAAAACACACTTATAGATCCATTTCTTCGTAAATTTAAAATATAAATGTAATTATTGTTAGTGATACAAATATTTTCATCAAACATAATTGACTTATCAAAAGAGTACGACTTCTATTTTGTCTGAACATAGCTAACGATGCTTGATTGAAATCAAGTTGATTTGTGATGCATAGTTCACTACCTCACTACCCAAAAGGTTAAATAAAGTTAACAGAACTTAAAACTGTTCACTGAAAGTACAAACACTTGCGTGAAACCAATAGTCTTAGTTATACATTAATATTTAAATCTAAGAAGCAAACTGCACAAATCAAGGAATAAAGGGTACCCTGGTTTACCACCCCACATTGAGACAATACTGGTGCGTGAAATTTTTTGCTAAAGAATGCCCAATCACCCTGAGTGATTAAGATGTCCATGTCTCCAACACCATAGTATGGTTATCATCAATAGTCCAGACCAATACTGGTTCAAGGAAATCATTGGAACAATTTACAGGCATCATGTTTCCATGATACATTAATTACCCAAATGTAAAAATTCTAACAAATCCAATCTAAGGATTATATTTTAAAAGTCAAACAAACATAATCATTACGGTGATCCAAGGACCATCATTATATAGCTTTTACATGTCAAAAAGTTATCTTGAAAATGTATTGAAAGTTAAGTTTTATTAAGTGAGGTTATGGTCTGAAAGAAGTTGCTTACACAATATTTATCTCAAAAAATATCTCTATCATAAATCAAGCACAATTTCTAACATTTAGCTCCATAAAAAGTGTCCATCATGATCATAATGTTTGGTTATGTTTTTAAATTATAAGTTTGGAAAGAGAACTACAAAATTTACCTTTATAATGGAACTTCTTAATCAAATCAATCACCTTATTCGTTTCCCTATTGCTATAAAATTAGTGATACCCAAAACTAATTACTTCAACTAAAGCCCCTAAAATTCAATTAACAGTGAAGTTGTACCTTAACCTCTACTTCGATCTCCTCAATTTTAGTTGGTGAAAGTGCTTTGACGCTTCTACAGGTCTTAAAAGCTAGGGTTTCTTTTGGCGAAGAAAGAATAGAAGATGAGTGAGAGAAGGCAGAGGTTTGAGAGAAAGATTTAATAATATTACAATATCAGTGTCATGTTTGCATTCAATAACTATTACAGATAATCATGCTTCAAAAAGTAAATATTTTACTAAATATCAATTTAGGAAGAGAATTAGTTTTCAGCATTTGGATACATGAGGTCATGATGGATAGTTGAATAATGCGGACCGAGAGTCTGAGAAAATAGTATAACGATCTAGCGGTCCTTCGTCTGAGCATAAGTTGATATGGTTAGGTTGAGTTATCTGGGCTGAGGCATAATCCCTGACTATCCTCCTTGAAAACCCAATTCGGTCAATCTCGACCATCCTTGTTCGTTGGACACACAGAAACCACTTCTTCTTATAATATAGTTAATTTAGGGAGAGAATTAGTTTTCAAAATTTGGATACATGAAGTCAGAATGGATAGTTGAATAATGCGGATCGAGAGTTCGAGATAATAGTACGTATAACGGTCTAGCTATCCTTCTCCTGAGCATAAGTAGATATAGTTGGGTTGAGTTGAGTTATCTGCGCTGAGGCATAATCCTAACCATGATCCTTGAAAAACCAATTCGGCCAATCTTGACCGTCCTTGTTCCCTAGACACATAAACACCACTTCTTTCTCTAATGGCTTCCAGAATCAAATGCTTAAAATAAATACCATGTAAATTGTATGGATGTTTGTAGATGCATTATTTATGTTGCCTCTTTGGTTTATGCGGGTGGGGGGTCTTTGAACCCCTCTTGTAATTCTTGTAATTACGCTTTTTGCTTTAATAAATCTTTGGACTTAGCAACAAGAAAAAAATGGTTGATGTTGTAGTTGAGATTACAGATTAAAGTGAAAGCAAAGGTGCAGTGATGAGAATGGGTGGTGGTGGTATTGGTAGTGCCTTTCACCGAGTTTAGAAGAGCGGAGAATGGACCAAAGTGCGATCCGAGTTTAGATTTAGAAGAGGAATATATGAACGGCCCTAGTCGACCCCGAGCATCACTCTCCAGTAATTTCTTTCACCCAAAACCCACATCTTAACATTTACTAAAATTTCTTAGCCGTCCAAACCAAAAACTCCATCCGGGTGACATAGATCGTCGGATAGACCTTTCAAATCAATCTTGACCGTTTTATGACTTTTTGATCAATCCTGACCGAATCAAACTATTAATCTTGGACATTATCTTTACGAAGATAATGAAAGTTACATTATGATGATACAAGATTTTCTTTTTTGAGAAAAAAGCTACACATAAAAAAGGTACACCTTCGAAAAATATATACCATCAGGTTTAATACCATAGATTTTGTTGGTTAGAATAAAAGATAGGAACAAAAATAACAGTGGAGAACAAAAGAATGCTAGAATAGAAAGATGAGACGAAAACTTTAAGCAAACAACCAACTAACTAGTTTAAAAAGGTTAAAAGTCTTAAAAGTAGTTCATTATCATGCCACTTGGGCAGCTTGCTGGGCGGGTTATTATTTCAGCTGTCTAAAAATCACTTTCGTAGTTTTAATTCGGTTACTAGGTATCACCTTTTATTATTATTGGCATTTTTTTCGGTTTAACAAAAAGAAAACATGTGAAGTCAAAACTTGGTGCCATTAGTTTTTTTCCTACTTCTTACAATTTAAAACCAATGGCTCTTTATTTAGTAAAAAATAAGAAAACAAAAAAAATCTGATAAAGAGTGAAAAAACTGGGGTCTAACAACCTCACCCAATATTTCGATTAGCAATCTGTATGGACTAACTCGAATATACTTTTAAGAGAATCAACTAGACAGTTAGACTCAATCTTAATAAAAAGTATATCAAGGAGTTAATATCTCTATCTCTCGATTTGATCTATACTCAAACAAATAGAAATCTGTGAGTCTTTATCAAATACAAGAGATATAAACTTGGATGGTACCAAAGACCAATATCCAAGGATCAATCAATTTCCAATCAACAACCAAAGGTTGAATTTCACAATTGATTGTTACAACGCTCAACCTGTGATATTTCAATTATATAACAAAATATAATGTGAAATAGAAACAACACAGACACCAGAAGTTTTGTTAACAAGAAAACCGCAAATGCAGAAAAACTCCAGGACCTACTCCAGATTGAACACCACATTGTATTAAGCCGCTACAGACACTAGCCTACTACAAACTAACTTCGGTCTGGACTGTAGTTGAATCCTAATCAATCTCACAATGACTCAAGGTACAGTTGTGCTACTTACGTGTCTCTGATCCCATCAGGATACTATGCACTTGATTCCCTTAGCTAATCCCACCCACAACCAAGAGTGCTATGACCCAAAGTCAAAGTCTTTAATAAACAAATATGTATCACACAGAAAAGTCTACGATAATAGATAATCTGTCTCCCACGGATAAATCTACGAGTTTGGTTTTGTCTTTTGACAAAATCAAGGTAAACAAGAACCAATCGATAACCCGGAATTATATTCCCTAAGAACAGCCTAGAATTATCAATCACCTCACAATAATCTAAATCGTATGGTAGCGAAACTAGATATTGCGGAATCACAAACGATGAGACGAAGATATTTGTGATTTATTTTTATCTTTCCCTATCGGAGATATAATCTCAAGCCAATTATTCAATTGAACTCGTACGATAGAAAATGGTACGATTAGATCACTCAACTACAAGATAAGTAGTTTCGTCTGGCTTCACAAATTCAACTAAGTCTTTAAGTCGTTAACTGATAGGGTCTCGATAAGAAACCTACGGTTAAAGGAGAATCGACTCTAGAAAAACCAACTAGTATCACACAGGAGGTGTGGGGATTAGTTTTTATAATTGCTAGAGTTCTCCTTTATATGGTTTTCAAATCAGGGTTTGCAATCAATGTTAGCTTAGTAACAAAGCATTTAATATTCACCGTTAGATCAAAAACCTGATTCAACCAAGCTAATACTTTCAACCGTTAGATCGAAACTTAGCTTGTCACACACAAATGAAATGTATTTCATTTAGGTTTGAGTGATCGTACATAAACATGTATATTCATTTGAATCAATTCATAAACAATATAGCCACGATTTCCAAATATTACATTCCTTATAATTTATTGTTTTAAGTTCATGAACTACCAATTTGAGAAATAACCAGCTTAGGTACGCGTACGGGTATGCGTACCTTAGCTACCGGATTTGATTTTCCAAACTCAGCATAATTTTTTGGGTAGAAAAGTTCCGCTAGTACGCGTACCTAAGGTGACTAGTTTATGAGTTTGTAAATTCCAAACTCAGCAGAATTTTCCGGGAGGAAAAGTTCCGCCAGTACACGTACGGGTACGCGTACCCAACCTGTCTCCTTTACCAATACCGCATGCACACATATGCACACACTTTGTTTTCGGCACATGGATTTATACACTAATGTGCGAACACACTATATATGCTTATATCCATAGATGGTAATCTCAACTATACATTTCAATCATTGAAACATTATTTTATAATGTTATAATAGTCGTTATTCACAACTATCGTCATCAAATCCATTTTCAAGATTGAAACGTCGTCATGACTTTCGTCACGGGTAAAGATGAAAAATGGTTAAAGAAAAAGCTTACCAACACATATTTCGAGAAAAAGGTAGGCAAGTAAACTCGGCTCAAAATAGCAAATATGTATGTATGAAAACTATCATACTTATACGACTTTGGTCTCAAGAGTAGGAGATAGAGTAGATAGACTTTTGAGTAATAGATAAGTTCAAGTCTCCATATACCTTTTAGTCGGATGAAGTTACATTGTTTCCTTGAGTAGTTCTTCGTCTTCGTAAGATGATCGTCGTGGAGTATAGAGCTAAACTACACTTAACTATCCTAGTCCGAGACTTAGCTATAAGTAGACTAGAAATCAAGATATATAGTTTTGACAACTAAATTTGACAAACAAGCTTGAGATAGCAACGCTTGCGAGTTCGACCGAGCAATGCTCTAACAATCTCCCCTTTTGTTAATTTTAGTGACAAAACTATCAATACATATGGATTACAAAATAGATAAAACTTTGTAGCTTCTCGTCCACATGCTTGATTTCCTTGGCGCTTCAACATTACTCGAAAACTTCGTCTTTTCCGAGTACTCCCATGATTCCATAGATGTTCAGTTCAGCATCATAGTTGTTGAAGATCCGTAGCCATAACAATGAGAAAACAAAATCTCTCGATCATTGTTATACAATGTTATAGTATTATTACACAGTATCAAAGTTCAATTGTATCACAACTTTGACAACAATATTATGGTGATATGTATCCCTCTCCCTTAGTTAATACTTTCATCTCAACATGAAAACCACTCCCCCTTACATAATGATCCGAAAACCATATGTATTTGTAGTGTGAACTACATATTAATTCTCCCCCTTTTTGTCAATAAAATTGGCAAAGGTACAAGAACGGGATCCTAATGAAATTTCCGTAAGAGACATTTCATGACCAAAGGTAAAGTGTATCATCTTTTTTAGATGCAATCATAAAGCCGAAGCTAAATGCATTCATCAAGGAGTTTATAAAGATACAAGATAACTCCTAAAATATTCCATAGCCGCACTCCCCACAAAGATATGGAAATTAAGCACAAGTTCAAAAGAATTCTCCCTCATTTGATGTCATTCCCGAAAGAACAACAGATCGACCTTACTTTAACGAGAAAATAATGATTTCTTTGGACACCAAAAACCACAAAAAAGATTTTGTATCCAAAATTCTCAATTAAATTAATCACAAGAGGACCCATGATTAATTTAATTGGAATACACAACCAAATTAACCACAAACGAATCTACGATTAGTCTAGTTGGAAATGCTCACATAAGAAGACTTATGGAGCTGCACGGTATATACATAAAATATGGATCAGGGAAGATAAATACTGAGGAATATACAAAGATTCATTCTATTTTCATCACTATTTGCATTACGACATATAATAGACATAATCTTTGTAGACAAAAGATTTTAACCTATCTTCCATCAATAAATGACATAATAGGCTTAACTTTTGTTTGTCAAAATTCATCGATCTTGTATCAATACATGCATATCGACATATGAAAGAGATAATTTTTGACATCGTATGGGACAATAATAGTTCACGGACGCAAACACACATATCCCATAACATATTGCAATATATAAAACCATAAAGATTAATATTACAAAAATCATCTTCCAAATCAACTTTAGAATTTAAGTAATAAATCTAAAAACATTGCAAGATGAAAACGTTGGACATAGCTATGTGTACTCACAATAATGGCTACTCCAAACCCTAGTTATCCTTCTTAAACAAAACAAGAATAAAAATTCTCTTACAGAAGTTTCCTAGACATTAATATCTATCCAAGATATGCTATAAGATTTCGAACACAACCAAGTTCCCCATTAGCTTCCTTCAGCTTGATCCTCACGAACTCGAGATTCCTTTTAGCGATCACGATTTGTTCTTGTAGGACCTTAAAATCTTGAAGAAGATTTCCAACCAGTTGTTGTGACAATTGAACTGGATGCTTGTCTACATGATCAATTGCATGATAGCAATTTATGAGAATAGGGTTCTCACAAAACTCAGCAATGTTGTTTCTTTCATTCTCAACTTCCTTCTTGCACCCTTCCATAGTTTGCATCATTATCTCTTAGGAGACTATTTCCATTACCGAACTAGTATATACCAAGAAAATCTTCATAATATATATATATATATGTATATGTAGCTCATCATATTTTCCCTTCTCTGAATCACAAAGAGGATTAGCATGATTAATTTCAAAAAAAATATTATAAGGAGAACAAGACATACCTGAAGATGCTTTCTTCCTTAATTTTTTGATTTTCCGCTTGAGATTATTTACACCGGTTTTTAAATCTGAAGCATGATTGTTGATTTGAATATGATCGAAACTCGATATGTTGGACACAATTAATGTAATCCTTGCCAATAGATGATATTCCTTCCTTAATTGAACTATTCTTCTTCCTTTGACATCTTTTTCTTTTTACTGGAACATCAAATGTCTTAGTTGTCCACATGTCATTCTTTCCTCTACGATTGTAGAAGGAGTTAGTATCATACATATTACTAAGAGAGGACTTATCACATTATTCTTCCGGATTTGAGACAATAATGTTCTCAGTACGGAGAGAAACAGGCTTGATTACTTCCTTTGACATCCATATGAGAATGTTATGAAGTTTTTCATTCCTTATCCGAAAACGACATTTCTGTTCAACATGACCCTTGTATCCACAATAGTAGCAGTTGAAGGTAGTGTTTTTAATAGCTCTCATACGCCCTGTCTTCGAAGAATGACAATCGTTGTTTACAGGGGCATCAACTATAATATGTAATTTTTCACATAGCAAGTTGTTATTAGCACATACAAAATTGATCTTCCCAGTTCTTGGAGCGTCTATTCCTTTATATCCTAGACCACGTGTATCACGATGTTATTTACATGCTCCTAACATAGAAGATAATTTTGTAGAGCTAGTGTTGAATCTCTTCAGATTCTCTTTTAGTGATTTTACCTTGCTGACAGCTGTAGAAAGATCATTTTTCAATTGTTTTTCTTTGGCAAGAAAAAGGCATTCTCTGTCATTATAGTATTTATGGTGAGAGTCATATATTGCCTCAGATTCAGCAAGTCTTTCTTTCAACACACAGAATCTCTTCTGAAGTTTTTCACATTCAGCAATCTTTGAATGGACTTCTTCATCTCTATCTTTAAGGATTGATTGTAAGAGATTAACCACTATCATATCCTTTAAAGAGTTTTTTTAGTTTCCTGTTTTCATGACAGAGGAAACATATATTCTTCCAAGTAGACAGTTGATCCTATTTTTTCTATTATATCGTCAAAGAGTATGATATATTGTGAGACTTCTTCATCAATACTTGGTCCCTCGTCTGAGTCACTTTCATCTGAAATTTCATCCAGTTGTACATCTAGGCGATTTTCCTAGTTGATAATGGTTTCTGACAGAGGGGAAGATATGAGAGAATTCTTGGAAGTCTCAGAACTCTGAATAGTATCAAAAGGATTCTGATCTGGTTTTGCAAAGTCAGAGATATCACTACTGTCCATAGAGTCGGATCGCTACAAACACAGACTTTTGAGGTCTTAAACGTGTTTCCCTGCTCTGATACCAATTGAAAAAGCGGGGGTCTAGCAACCTCACCCAATATTTCGATTAGCAATCTGTATGGACTAACTCGAATATACTTTTAAGAGAATGAACTAGATAGTCAGACTCAATCTTAATAAAAAGTATATCAAGGAGTTAATATCTCCATCTCTCGATTTGATCTATACTCAAACAAATAGAAATCTATGAGTTTTTATCAAATACAATAGATATAAACTTGGATGGTACCAAAGACCAATATCCAAGGATCAATCAATTTCCAATCAACAACCAAAGGTTGGATTTCACAATTGATCGATACAACGCACAACCTGTGATATTTCAATTATATAACAAAATATAATGCGGAATAGAAATAAAACAGACACTAGAAGTTTTGTTAATGAGAAAACCGAAAATGCAGAAAAACCCCGGGACCTATTCCAGATTGAACACCACACTGTATTAAGCTGCTACATACACTAGCCTACTAGAATCCAACTTTGGTCTGGACTGTAGTTGAACCCTAATCAATCTCACACTGATTCAAGGTATAGTTGCGCTCCTTACGTCTCTGATCCGAGCAGGATGCTACGCACTTGATTCCCTTAGCTGATCTCACTCACAACTAGAGTTTCTATGAACCAAAGTCGAAGACTTGAATAAACAAATTTGTAACACACAGAAAAGTCTATGATAATAGATAAATCTATATTCCACAAATAAACCTACGAGTTTGTTCCATCTTTTGATAAAATCAAGGAGAACAGGAACTAATCGATAATCCAGACATATATTCCCGAAGAACAGCCTTGTTTGTAAGGTAAAATTGCTTTTACCCCAAACACAGAAATTTGTATGATGTTGTTGCTGGGAATCGGTCGTTGCCTCGATCTTCAGTTGAATTATGGAGAACGGGAGGGGGGGGGTACCTGCAAAAAACCCTCCGATGCTGAAGTCAGTATAGGATTTTTTCACAAGAGTTTTTGGTATGGAAGATTGCTTACCTTCTTGGTTGTAAAACTGTCCATGCATGCCTGCTATAGTAACTGCTCCTATAATAATTCCCCTGCATGCCTCTGTGATAAATTCCATGCATGATGCCCTGGCATAAATCCCCTGCATGCCTCCCTGGCGTAAGTTTAATTACTTGCCTTGTATTCCCTTTGGAATACTCTAGAAGTTTTTCATTTGGGTTATGAAATAAGTGTTCATGCCAAGCCCAAGAGGAATAATTCACCTAAGCCCATAGTGGGGCGTAGAAATCCGTTAGGCAAATAGAATGGGTGGAATGATCCGAGGGCTACAGAATTAAACTACATCATGTCACACCAAATCGGATATACGGTATTTAAGTTGCAGCGAGCTACACCGAATCGGAACCATGGATTTAAGTTGCATCAAATAACACCGAATCAGATCCACTACCTCCCGATTAATCGCCGACTCATACTAATCGCCGATTACTCGACAGGTTATCGCTGATTGCCGTTCGCACTGGCCGTCAAGTTTTGCCGCCGGTAACGACTGCTGTTGCAGTTCCGTCAATGTTGCCTGAAGAATGACGTCATGCTGAAGTCCCTGGAAGAATATTCCATCACTATTCGGTATATGCTAACGTCGTTAGTGATGGCGTTAACTTTAACGGAAAATGCTAATCCCGTCTGCTTGTAACAGAATATACCAGGAATATACTGACGTCATTAGTGAAGCCGTTTATTTTAACGGTATCGCTGACGTGGCAGCGTCTTCGCTGACATGGAAGTATTCCGCTGACATGGCACATGACACCTCAGTACGTTTGTAGACATGGCATTCCTTTCCACTAACGTGTCGACTACCACGTCATCGACCTTGCTGACGTGGTATCCTTTTTCTGACGTATTGTCTTCCACGTCATCAACCTTGATGACGTATCACCTGATGACGTGGCATTCTCGATGACGTGATGACGCTAACGTGTCGACTTGTTGACGTGTCAATTTCCGATTGGCTGTAAATTGGTGACGTGGCGGTCCATATGTGGAACCTTCTAGCCCAAGTTGGAGTTATTGCTCATGGGCTTGTGAATTGAGTGTTTGTTAGTGAGGCCTAGCTTAGTTTGTTGCCCATGGGCTTGCACATGGAGTCTTTGCAAAGCCTAGTTAGATATACTTGGCTAATCAAGGGAAACGCCTTTGGCCCAACGAACCCTTCTTAGCTAATAGGAGGAGCTCCGTAGGCCAAAGTTTGCCCATTTTCCGTGTAAATCATTAAGGGTACAAACATCGCCCCCTCTTAATCCATAACCTGTTATGGGTTAAGAAGTTCGATTTCCCCTCTGATTATGTATTTTTCTGGAGTGTTACGTAACTCGCCCCCGAGCGTGCTGTTCGGAGTATTACGCAACTCGCCCCCAGGGATGTGTTGATTGCGCTGGAGTGTTATATATCTTGTCCCCCAATGGTTGAGGTAATATACAACTCTCCCCAGTATTTTTTGTGTCATGATGCTCAATGCTCGCGCAGGGGTGCACCTCCCTGCTGCATTTTTCCCGCACATGAAATGAAAAGTTGAATTTTTTTGCTATCTTGAATTCGCACAGGGGGGAAATCCTGCTATTCAAGATGCGCGCAGAGTTTGAGATATGTATTTTTCACGTGCCTGGATAGATGAAAATGTTCGCCACATTTGTTGTTGTCCCGTACGATGGGATAAAATTGAGACAGGGTAAAGATGCTCGAATTGCGCATTCACCCTATCTGCGAGGTGTCTGAGACGTTGCTTACAGTAGACTCGAACTGTCTGTTTTTTCATTTAGGGATAACTGCGGATTCGATCATCCGCAACAGCTTACGATTAACACGAACAATATTGATAAAGTATGGAATACCAAAATAAATGTTGAATCAAATTTCTGAATTGAAATAACAAGATAAATACCTACTGCTTCGACTACAGCTGCCTCGTTAAAACCTTTGAGCGAAAAACCCAGTGGGATAAAACCATCAAAAAGGAAAAAGAGTGCAGCACAGTAGGATTTGAATCTACTTCTAATGATAAAACTTCTTCAAGTGAAACGAATTCCACGGTTTCCATGGCTTTGAATCTTCAGTTCCATTGAGGTTCCTTGGGTAGTAGGATCCACGAGATGCTAGCCTATCCATTATGTATGGACCTTCCCAGTTTGTTCCGAGCTTCCCACAGTTTGGCTCCATCGTGGATTCTCGGTTTTTCTTCAAGACATACTCCCCCGGATTGAATGATCGTACCCTGACCTTGCGATCATATCTCAGCTTGATTTCCTGATGGTATCGGACTAGTTGATGTAAGGTTGTTTCTCTTTGTTCTTCCAACAACTCTTTATCTAAAGACAGAATGCTGTCATTTTTCCCAGATTTGACATCACGAGTTTTGGTAGTCTTGAGTTGTACCTCGATGGGTATGACCGCCTCTGTCCCATATGCCAATATAAATGGTGAAAATACGGTGGACCTTTTTGAGTTTGTCCGGTAGGACCATAAAACTACAGGGAATTCTTCAGCCTATTTTCCCTTTGCCTTCTCCAGCCGTTTCTTGAGATTTTCCATAATAACGCGGTTGGTCGCTTCTGCCTTCCCGTTGCTCTGAGCATAGTAAGGAGATGAGAAATTGTGGCGAATATTCAAGCCCTTGTAGAAGTTTTTGATTACCCTGGAATCGAACTGCTTCACATTGTCTGATATTATCGCGTATGGGATTCCAAATCTGCAGACGATACTCTCCCATTTGAATCTTTTCACATCATGTCTGGTAACGTGTACCAGTGCCCTTGCTTCGACCCATTTGGTGAAATAATTAGTAGCGTCTAGCACGAATCTGATGCCTCCATAATCTTTGGGAAGCAGTCCGATAATGTCCAATCCCCACATAGAAAACGGCCAGGGACTAAAAACTGGATGTAATTCGTTGGCGGGCCTTTTCGGAATTGGAGCATGTTCTTGGCATGGCATACATTTCTGCGCATATTCTTTAGCGTCTTTCTTCAGGTACGGCCAGAAATACCCCTAGGTAAGTATCCTGTGTGCAAGACTGCGCCCTCCAGAATGGCTTCCACAAATTCCCTCATGAGCCTCTGCCAGTATTAGTTGCCCTTCCTCGGCTGATACGCATTGCAGAAATGTCTCTAAAGATACAGGTTTGCGGTATAATAGACCTTTGATCATTGTGTATCTCCATGAATAATTTTTCACCTTTGCAGCAAGTTTCTCATCTTCAGGGAGTTCACCGGTTTTCAGGTACTAGATGTAAGGTTGACGCCAGTATGCAACGTTTTCGACATGATTGACTGAATTGTCTGTCACTAAAGTGTCAACGTCCATATTGCTGTCGATGTTCTCAGTATCTCCCTGTGCTGATGTAGCTGCCATCTCGCCCCCACTAGCGTGTTCGAGAGCCAGAACAACGTGGCTGTCGGAGATGCTAGGTAACTCTTGGAAATCTACCACAACGAAACGGGCGGTATCAGTTTCGACTGCGGAAGAAAGATATGCTAAAGCATCTGCGTGCCTGTTCTCCAATCGTGGTCGCTGCCCAATAGATAATCGGTCGAGCTCATTTGCTATCTCTCTCATATGATCCAAATACAAGGCCATTCTCACTTCCTTTGCTCTGTAGGTCCCCAGAAATTGGTTAACTACTAGCATGGAATCATTCACCAGCTTCACGTTCTTTGCATCTAACTTTTTGACCGCTTTTAAGCCGATAATTGCAGCTTCATATTCGGATTCATTGTTTGATGCTTGGAAACCCATCCTAGTCGCTTTCTCGATCCTCTAACCTTCGGGAGTAAGGATGACGCATCCAACTCCGGCACCACCAACGTTTGATGACTTATTAGTAAATATGGTCCATAATGGTTATGGTGTATCGACCTCCATTGTAGACTCGCCCCCACTCTTATCAGTGACTGGCTCAGTTGGTTTGAACAACTCATCTTCTTCTCCAGCAACCATTTTTATATCGTCTACAAGAAAATCTGCTAGCAGTGCAGCCAGGGCGTGTCCTTTCTCTGCAGTTCTAGTTTCGTACTTGATCTCATATGCCCCCAGAAAATTTGACCATATGGATAGTCGACTGGAATCATTAGAACGTTATAGGATTCTCTTCAGCGGGTATTCCAAGTATACTACGATCTGCCTTCCTTGGAAATAAGGCTTGAGGCGACGAGATACATGGAACAATGCAAGTGCTATCTTCTCAATTTTCTTATATAGTGTTTCCGCCCCCGTCAAGGATGAACTGATGAAGTAAATAGGTTTCTCATGTGGATCTGTAACAAACAGCGCTGCACTCACAGCGTTCTCCATTGCAGCCAGATAAACTCTAATAGGTTGTCCAGTTTTTGGACTGACCAAAACCGATGGGGTTGACAAATACTGCTTGATCTCATCAAAAGCCTTTTCATACTCAACCATCCAACCAAAATTCACTGCTTTCTTCAAAATGTCCAAGGATGGCTTGAATCGATCCGATGAGCGTGAAATGAAATGGTTTAAGGCTGCTAATCGTCCTGATAGCTTCTGGACCTCCTTCTTCGTTCTTGGGGATGGCATTTCTCTGATGGCTCTGATTTGTTCCGGATTCGCCTCGATTCCTCTGTGTGTCATCATGTATCCAAGGAACTTTCCTGTTGATAGCCTGAATGAACTTTTTGCTGGACTGAGCTTCATACGATATTGCCTTAAGATATCGAACGTCTTTTGCAGATCAAGAAAATGCAATTCTTTTTGCTGAGATTTTACTACCATATCATCGATGTATACTTCCATCGATTTCCCAATCAGATCCTTCAACATATGGTCTACCAAGTGCTGGTAGGTTTCCCCTGCGTTCTTAAGCCCGAAAGGCATTACAGTATAGCAGTAAACTCCTCTGTCAGTCACGAATACAGTGTGATCTTGATCGTCCTCGAACAAAGGTATTTGGTTATACCCAGAAAAACCGTCCATGAATGACAGTCTCCAAAACCCTGCGGTTTTATCCACCAAATCTCTTATCATTGGAAGAGGGTACGGATCACTCGGACATGCTTTATTCAAATCGGTAAAATCGATACAGGCACGAATTTTACCATTCTTCTTTGGAACGGGTACCACATTTGACAGCCAGCGAGGATATTGCACTGGTCTAATAAATCCTGCTTCCAACAGCTTTTCGACCTCTTCAGTAACTCCATCTTTTTTTCTTTGCGCCATATTTCTGATTTTCTGTCGAACAGGATGGAAATTCTCATCGATATTTAGCCTGTGGAAGGCTACATTTGGATCTATCCCTGGCATCTCAGCAAAACTCCATGCGAAAATGTCGATGTTTTCCCTTAGCAATGTAATCAAACCATCGCGTTCATGTGCAGGCATATATGCCCCTACGAACATTGTTTTGTGCTCCTCATCTCCAATCTGGTCCTCGATCAGTTTCTCAATTGTTGGGGGTTCAGCTGCATCCTCTCCCCTATATGATTATGGAGGGAGAGGATTCTGTAATTGTTATTTTTGCTCGACTCGTATGATATGGTTTCCACTGACTTCTGACTTCTTGTACTCATCCATTGCACTCTCATGACACTTATGGGCGGTCATCTGGTCGCCTCTAACTTTCGCAACTCCTTCTGGGGTAATAAACTTCATGCATTGATGATTAGATGATGTGACTGCACCGATCTCATGTAGCCAATATCGTCCTACGATCACATTGTAGGGTGCTCGGCTATCCAGCAACAAGAAAGTGCCCAAGACGGACTTGTCAGCTACTGTTATAGGTATCTTCACTTTTCCAATCGCCTTTGTAACTTCGCCGCTGAAACCGATAATTGGATTTTCATCCTCCTCGATCAAGTCGTGTGGGAGATTCATAGAGGAGTAATCTCCTGAAAATAGCACGCTTACTGAGCTTCATGTATCAACTAGAATCTGGTGTACACGAAACATGCAAATCCAAGCAGTTATAATTATAGTGTCATTGTGGGGAGCATATACACCTATCATGTCTGCATCAGAGAACTCGATCTTTGTGCACCCAAGTTCCCGAGTTTCTGCTCCATTACCGCTGACAAAATCGATAAGATTTGTCAAGTACCATTCTTTCAACTGCCTGAGCTTCCTCCTAGTTTCGTCTTCCGATGCCCACCTGGTCATTGAATGGATCCTGGCGTGGCTGATGTTAATCACACGTGCGTTAATCACGTTTGTCATGCCAAACTGTCCGGGACCTTTTCCAAAGTCCTTTTTCACGTACTGTTGCAGTTTCCCAGCGTCGATCATTCGCTGAATATCGATCTGTAAAGAGCGGCAGTTCTCAGTTTTGTGACCATGGTCTTTATGGAACTTGCAGTATTTTCTCCTATCACGTTTATCTCGTGTTTCTTCTTCCGAAGGACGTGGGGGGATCAAATCCTTGTGTATTTTTTCATACAGCTCTGTAAGACTTATGTTCATCGGGGTCAGCTTCATATCATGAAATTTCTGATACCCAGTTTCCGTGCGTTCACCTTGATTTTTCTCTCGAACATCCCCGCGATAATTATGATGTCCGTTCGAACGGTTGTTGGATTTTTCTTTCTTCCCATCATTTGGATGATTTGTGAACTTCTTCTCAAGCTTTACAATCGTCCTCCACTCGGGCATACTCTTCTACTCGATCATATAGTTCTTCCAAATTTTTTGGTGGTCTCTTGACCAAAGAACCGTACACACCTCTTTGATCATGCTGGTAAGCCTGTTTGTATGCCACAATGACAACTTGGTCGTTGGCTCCATCCACATCCGCTAACTCTTGCTTTAAACGCCTAGTGAATTGTCTGATGCTTTCCTCCTTTCGGATTCCTAGAAGGAACAGTGAATGGCATCCTTTCCGGTCACGTTTATTGTACTTATAGTTAAATTAAAAATCATCGATCAACTTATGGTAAGTCCCGATCGACTGTGCTGGAAGCTGATTGAACCACATTATAGCTCCCCCCATCAGGGATTGCGGAAAATTTTTACACATCAACTCGTCGATGTACTTCCACAAGGACATGGCGGTCTCATAGTGTAAAACGTGCTGATCTGGATCATCAGTTTTCTCATCGAATTTCGGTAATTTTGGAACCAAAAAATTCATTGGTGGCCTGAATTCTCTAGAAGTTTTTCATTTGGGTTATGGAATAAGTGTTCATGCCAAGCCCAAGAGGAATAATTCACCTAAGCCCATAGTGCGGTGTAGAAATCCGTTAGGCAAATAGAATGGGGTGGAATGATCTGAGGGATACAGAATTAAACTACATCATGTCACACCGAATTAGATATAGGGTATTTAAGTTGCAGCGAGCTACACCGAATCGGAACCATGGATTTAAGTTGCATCGAACGACACCAAATCAGATCCACTTCCGCCCGATTAATCGTCGATTCATACTAATCGCCGATTACTCGACTAGTTATCGCCGATTGCCGCTCGCACTGGCCGCCTGGATTGACCGCCGGTAACGACTGATGTTGTAGTTCCGTCACTGTTGCCGGAAGAATGACGTCACGCTGAGTCCCTGGAAGAATATTCCATCACCATTCGGTATATGCTAATGCCGTTAGTGACGGCGTTAACTTTAACGGAAAATGCTAATCCCATCTGCTTGTAACGGAATATACCAGGAATATGCTGACGCTGTTAGTGACGCCGTTTATTTTAACGGTATTGCTGACATGGCAGCATCTTTGCTGACGTGGCATTCTTTTCCGCTGACGTGTCAACTGCCAAGTCATCGACCTTGCTGACGTGGTATCATTTTTCTGACGTATTATCTGCCACGTCATCAACCTTGCTCATGTGTCACCTGATGATGTGGCATTCTCGATGACGTGGCGACACTAACGTGTCGACTTGCTGACGTGTCATTTTCCGATTGGCTTGAAATTGGTGACGTGGCGGTCCATATGTGGAACCTTCTAGCCCAAGTTGGAGGTCTTGCTCATGGGCTTGTGAATTGAGTGTTTGTTATTGAGGCCTAGATTAGTTTGTTGCCCATGGGCTTGCACATGGAGTCTTTGCAAAGCCTAGTTAGATATACTTGGCTAATCAAGGGAAACACCTTTGGCCCAACGTACCCTTCTTAGCTAATAGGAGGAGCTTCGTAGGCCAAAATTTTCCCATTTTCTGTGTAAATCATTAAGGGTACAAACAAGCCTAGAATTATCAATCACCTCACAATAATCTTAATCGTATGGTAGCGAAACAAGTCATTGCGGAATCACAAACGATGAGCTGAAGATGTTTGTGATTTCTTTTTATCTTGCCCTATCGGAGATATAATCTCAAGTCAATCTTTCAATTGAACTCGTACGATAGAAAATGGCAAGATCAGATCGCTCAACTACAAGAAAAGTAGTTTCGTCTGGCTTCACAATCCCAATGAAGTCTTTAAGTCGTTAACCTACAGGGTCTCGAGAAGAAACCTAAGGTTAAATGAGAATCGACTCTAGCTAAACCAACTAGTATCACACAGAAGGTGTGGGGATTAGTTTTTCCATTTGCTAGAGTTCTCCTTTATATAGTTTTCAAATCAGGGTTTGCAATCAATGTTAGCTTAGTAACAAAGCATTCAATATTCACCGTTAGATGAAAAACCTGATTCAGCCAGGCTAATATCTTTCAACCATTAGATCGAAACTTAGCTTGTCACACACAAATGAAATGTATTTCATTTAGGTTTGAGTAACCGTACCTAAACGTGTACACTTTGTTGGTTCACAAATAGTTAACCAATGGTTAGCCATATGATCACTTCCATATTAACCGTATTCATCTTTCTCATAACTAGTTCAAATGACTTCAAAAGAACTAGTTAAAAAGTTGTTCAATTGCTTAGGTATTTATGCATAGACACAATTGAAAAAAAATCGGTTTGATTCATTTGAATCAATTCATGAACAATATAGCCACGGTTTGCAAAGATTGCATTCCTTATAATTTATTTTTTTAAGTTCATGAACTACCAATTTGAGAAATAACCAGCTTAGGTACGCATACGGGTATGCGTACCTTAGCTACCGAATTTGAGTTTCCAAACTCAACAGAATTTTCCTGGAGGAAAACTTCCACCAGTACGCGTACCCAACTTGTCTCCTTTACCAATACCGCATGCACACATATGCACACACTTGGTTTCCGGCACATGGATTTATACACTGAAGCGAAAGCTTACCAACACATATTTCGAGAAAAATAGTAAACTCGGTGCGAAATAGCAAATGTGTATGTATGAAAACTATCATACGTATACTACTTTTGTCTCAATAGTAGGAGATAGAGTATATATACTTTTGAGTGATATATAAGTTCAAGTCTCCACATACCTTTTAGTCGGATAAAGTTTCACTGGTTCCTTGAGTAGTTCTTCTTCTTCGTAAGATGATCATCGTGGAGTCCAGAGCTCAACTACACTTAACTATCCTAGTCCGAGACTTAGCTATAAGTAGACTAAAAATCAATACATATAGTTTTGATAACTAATTTGACAAATAAGCTTGAGATAGCAACGCTTGCGAGTTCGACCGAGCAATGCTCTTACGAAGAGTAATAATACCTGCCCAATAGATAAGTTCAAAATATTCATGATTGCTAATAAAGTAGAAACTGTACATAAGACATTTGCAAAGAGAACCAAAAAAATATATTTGAAGAGAGCATTATAAAAAAGCGACAGTTATAATCACCGGTTTAGCTACTACTACCGTAAGCGCCAAATATCATACTTGAATATGTGATTCTTAACTTAAACAATGATAAACTATTAAATCCCAGGGGCCTAACTAACCTCGAGAACCGGCTTGGAAGGTTAGGGTTGTCCAAGGCTTATAAATTGTAGGACCTTAAACTTCCCATACTATGTGGGTCTGATCTCAACAAGCCCCCTCGTGTGTTGCAACGTTGGGTCTAACACGTGTAGACAATCTGGTCAAGTTCCAAAATGGATATAAAGTTATTAATCTTTTTTGGAGTAACAGGTCTACTACTAACTCCAACAATATCTCTTGAAAAGGAGAGAGTACCTAGTGCACCACCAACTTTTAGTTCGACAACCTGTATGGATTAAACCTAATACAATCATAAGTAGGTGAAAGCAAAAACCCCTGATGAAAATTATAGATAGAGTTTTTCTCTTTTTCTTGCATAGTCAATCTAATCTAATAATAATCTAACATAAAGAAAAGAGCTCTTTTTGGTAGGAGAACCCCTAAATTACTTAGTTGTCCCCATTTTTTACATATTTACATAAATACCATTGTTTTAAAAATAGATCAAAATTTATACACCAGATTTTTTTTAAATTTATATTGTTGAAAATCTCTTTCAATTATCTACATAACAAGTACAAATAAGAATAGTAAATTTTTGTTTTAGGAAAAAAAATTCATGGCTTTCAAATTTAGTATTGTTGGATGAGTAAAAATTCAAGCATGTGCATCGCACATGTGTCCTTACTAGTATATATAGATCATAGGTCCATGTATCGGATTGTGTTGAAGAAGAGTTCTTGGATAATCTCATAGTTGAATATCCAAGATCAATCTAGTTGCATCTGAACTCTAATAAGTATGAAACTTGTAATTTATTTTCAAGACGAGAATTCAACAAAAATACTTTTTTTTTAATCTCAGACAATAAGGACTTAAACTATATAAATTAATTACGTACAACTTTTGTTATTCGTATTACAACGTTAAATAATTAATACAAGACAGAAAAAAAAAATACAAGATACTACAATTTTTTTAACGAAGAATGCACTGGCAGAAAAACCATGGGACCTTGTACACCTTCGAACACCACAGTGTATTAATCCGTTCCATACGCTAGCATACTATTAGACTTCATACTGGAATGTAGTTGAAAATGAATTAACCCTCCAAGCAATTTAGTTATAGACATGTTCCTTACGTATATTGCACCTCGTAAGATTCTACACACTTGATTCCCTTAGCTGAAGTCCTTCACAACAGAAGAGTTGCTTCAACATCAGCGAAGACTTTTAATACCTATTTTCTTATATCAGATAAGCCTCTTTTATTTTCCTTTTGATATGTTTCAATCCATATTTGGAAATCTGTTTGCAATAAACAAAGTCCAACGGACATCACAAATCCATAACACTTACACTATGTTAGCAGAGAAGCCTAGATCATTAACCACCTCTTCATAAAAATGCAATAAAATCATGGAAGAGTTTAGATATCTATCTTAAGGAATCACAAAGTATGAGACGAATAGAACTTTATTGTTTCTATCTATCTTCTTCATGATCTAAAGTTCGTGAACTTCAATAACCAGTAGAACAAGATCTGGATACAAGAAGTATCAAGTAAAAAGATAGTCTGACCGGGCTTCACGAATCCATAAGTGAAATTTTCAAATTCTTAACCTAGAATCAGTTTAGTGAAGAACCTATGTTATAAAGGACGATTCTAGCTTTGCAACTAGAATACCAGAGTGTCAGAGATATAGAAATTATATTGCAAGAGTCTCTCTATTTATAGATTTTTAAGGTTACAAATAACTTTGACTTCAAGCTTAAAGACTTTCTAGGTTTATATGAAATTCTTATTAGGAATTCATGTAAGCATGTTAAAATTCCACCTTCAAATTTCGCAGAAGATTATGCATTATGGTCTGGTTTTGGAACCGTGCACAATGATAGTCCATAATGGTAAGTATGCCTTCAAACTTGCATGCAGTAACGATGTTCAATAACATTCAAGATTAAACAATAATCTAGAAGCCCAAAGATATTTTGTGAACGAATTTGTCTTAGAAGTGTCTATGAGAGTTTTAGAAAAAGTTAACATAGATATATAGAATATGTTAGAGCACTGATCGGTCTAATTCGCAAGTGTTGCTATCTCAAGCTTGTTTGTCAAGTTTAGTTGAAAAAACTATAAGTCTTGATTTCTAGTCTACTTATAGCTAAGTCTCGGATTAGGATAGAAAGTGTAGTTGAGATTTATACTTCACGATGTTTATCGATTTAAGACGAAGAGCTACTAAGGGGAGCTTGTGGAACTTCATGAACAAAAGGTACGGGGAGAGTTGAACTCATCTATCACTCAAAAGTCTATTTCTACTCTATCTCTTATTTGAGACAAAAGTTATATAGCTATATAGACTTCGATCATACACATTTGATATTTCGAGATGAGTTTAACTTGCTTACATATTTCTCGAAATATGTTTTGGTAAGCTTTCGCTTTAAGAAAGTTCATCTTATATTCTTGACGAAATTCAAAAGATGATCATTTGAACATCGCCTAGTAACATCTTATATGATTTATGTGAAACAATCATTTGATGTAGACCTAGAATGTTTCGTATTGATCTATCAATCACTTGAAAATTTCTTTAAAGTTAATAGTTTGTGTGAGATAGCTATTCCCATCTTCTAAGAATGTTTCAATGATTGAAATGGGAGTTTAGAACAATTAACCATTAATTGGATATAACACAGTATGCGTACTATTGCAAGTTATTCCAAGTCCGGGAACCATAGTATGCATACAAGTATGCGTACTGGTTGGTTAGTTGAAGTCCGGGAACTTAGTATGCATACTGGCGTATGTTTAAGTCCGGTAATTCAACAGAGTTTGGTGGTATATGACAGTATGCTTACCCATTCGCATACTGGCGAACCCATACCAAGTCCGGACACTTAGGTATGCATACCCATTTGCATACTTGAGTAGGTTATGTTCTAATATCAGTTTGTTCATGAACTAATACATTTATATAATAAGGAATGAAATCTTTTGCAAAATCGTGGTTATAATGTTCATGAATTAATTCGAGTAAATCAAAATTGATTTTGCTTCAATTGTGTCTTGTATACTTCTTTGAGAATATAAACAATTGAACAACTCTAGAACTAGTTTCATTTGAGTAATTTGAACTAGTTGTGTTAAGATGAACAAGGTTGATATGAAAGTGTTCATATGGCTACTTCGGTTAACTATTTTTGAGCCAATAAGGTGTACACGTTTAGGTACGGTTACCCATATCAAAATAAAGTCACTCTTTATTTGTGTATAACAAGCTAAGTTCGATCTAACGGTTAAAAGATATTAGCTTGAGTCTAATCAGGTTTTCATCTAACGGTGAATATTGAATGCTTAGTTACCAGGGTAATATTGATTGTAAACCCTAATTTGAAGACGACTATATAAGGGAGAACTATAGAAACTGGGAAACCTAATCCCCATACCTCTTGTGTGATACTAGTTGCGACTAAAGTCGATTCTCCTTTAACCTAGGTTTTTCCTAAAACCATTATAGGCTAACGACTTAAAGGCTTCATTGGGATTGTGAAGTCAGACCCAACTATTTTTTCTGTAGTTGTGTGTTCTGATCTTGCTGTATTATATCTTAATGAGTATATCTTCTCTAATATTTTCTCGAGATTTAATCTCGAATAGGCAAGATAAAAAGTAGAGACAAACATCTTCATCTCATCGTTTGTGATTTCGCTACCATACGATTAATATTGTTGTGAGGTGATTGATATTACTAGGTTGTTCTTCGGGAATATAAGTCTGGTATATCAATTGGTTACTATTCACTTTGATTTATCAAAAGACGCAACAAAACTCATAGGTATTTTTGTGGAAGACAGATTCATATATTCAATAGACTTTTCAGTGTGAGATAGACTGGTTTATCAAGTCTTCGACTTTGGGTCGTAGCAATTCTTACTTTTAGGTGAGATTAGCTAAGGGAATCAAGTACTTAGAGTCCTACTGGGATTCAGAGGCATAAGGAATGCGACTGTACCTTAATCAATGTGAGATTCGTTAGGGCTTAACTACATTCCAGTCTGAAGTTAACTTGTAGTAGGCTAGTGTCTGTAGCAGCTTAATACAGTGTTGTGTTCAAATCTGGACTAGGTCCCGGGTTTTTTATGCATTTGCGGTTTCCTCGTTAACAAAACTTATGGTATTTGTGTTATTTCTTTTCCATATTATATTTGTTTGTATAATTAATATATCACAGGTTGTGCGTAGTTCAATCAATTAGATAATCCAACCTTTGATTGTTGATATAAATTGATTGACACTTGAACATTGACCTTTGGTACCGTTCAAGTTGTTTCTCATACTAATAATCAAGCTCATGGATTTTATCTGTTTGATTTGCTGATTACATTAAGAAACTGAGATATAACTCTTGGATATATTTCCATTGTTTGAGTCTGAATGTCTAGTTGATTCTCTTGGAATTATATTGAAGTTTGTCCATACAGATTGCCTAAACTAAATATTGGGTGAGGTTGTTAGACGCCCGCTTTTTCTGAATAGTTCATGACCTTATGCTATACTAGAACCGAACAGGTTTGTAAACTGGGTTTGTAAACCTCTGTAAGTTCGCGAAGTCGGTCCATAAGGGTTTGCAGACCTTGGCAGTCCGCGAAGTCAGGTAATTGGGGTTTGCAAACCTACCATTATTCCCGTAGCTCAGATGTAAAGTTGCAATTACAATTTGTGGAATTCAAACTGACTAAGTAATCAAAGTTCGACTTTGAAATGCTTTCACCTGCATTTCATGAAGCACATGTTCATTTATCTTTAAAGAAATATATTTTCATAACCTGCATGTTTCTTTAATCTGCTTATATTTCTTGTATGTTCTAAGGCCATTTTCTTCTGATGCCAGGCAATTGAGTAATTGTAAATCAGATCCAGATTTGATAGAAAATTACAAACACAATTAAATATGACTTTAATCTATTGAAAAATATTGTTTGTGAGTTTATCACAATAATACATCTTAGATTAAGTTTTAGTTGTGATTCTTGTGGAGATAGAAAACTATGTATATCTCCATAATTTTTTAACAATATAAACCCTAATCTTGGATTTAGATTCATCTAAATTCAGGGCACTGATTCATATTATTGAACTAGATTCAAAAGGAAATCACTAGGATTTTTGTTGGAGAAGGGTAGCGCTAGTCTTCACGGCGGATTGTGGAACAAATCCTAGGGCTATAAATGACATAATGCAGGGAATCAAGTGCGCAGGTTCTAGCGTGAATCAATATATTTAAGGGTACAACTATAACGTAATAGCTTGTAGGGTTTATTCTGTCTCAATTATATTCCATAACAGAGTCCTATAGTAGGCTAGTGTTTGTAGCGTCTTAACACAGTGTGTGTTCAACTGGACGAGATCCCGAGGTTTTACTGCTAGCTTTCCGATCTCCTCGTTAACACAATTTCTGGTGTCTTGCTTTACTTCTATTTTTCGCATTATATTGATTTTATCTTTATAATTAAAAGTACAAGCAAGTAGTATGCTAATCAATCCATATGATTCAAGAAATTCTTTTAAGAGATTATCGGAAGTATATTTCGTTGTCTGCTTTAATCTTGGATTCAGGTTCACGCAAGAAAAGGTTGGTGATGAACTTGACACCCTCCCCCTTTCAATGTTAAGAGCTATATTTAGTGATTAACTTTATATTTAGCTTTAGCACAAAGGTGCTCATAATGATATATAGCGTTTCAAACCAGACACATTCCCATATTCAACTTGATCTTCAAACTTTGTCTGGAATTTAGTCTCGCCACTCTTATTTGAAGGAAATCCTTATTAGATTGAGCATGAAGTGAAACACAACTTGAGATTGAGTCCGTAGACCAAAACAATGTTCAGAAGTTATTTGAGTGACATGCATCATTAAACCAGGCCCTCTTACATATATATCTCATGGCATTTTAAAATGGCGAGTTTAGTGTTTGAATATAGCATAATTTAGGTTTACCCATATCCATTGCGTGAATTATTTTAGCGTAAATGTTGGTCTTAGGCCTGTTTCCATGCACAAGGTATTTGTGCAAGCTTTCCATATTTGCACCCAATATTGGCACGGAAAAGTGGCAAACATAACTGCCTAAGTGGTATATTTACCACTTAGCTAGGTGCAATAGAGATTTTATCACTCGGTGGTTATTATATCGCTCGATGGACAATTGGTTTCCGGCGATAAAAATAGTATTGCTCGACACTATTTCATCGCTATGAGGTTCATCATCCAACGGACAAAAATTCACTCCCCTATAAATACTCAACTCCAAACTCATTTAAACTCACACCTCTTCCATACTTCTCATGATTTCACACTCTCAAAGTTATTTTAATTTTTTGTAATGTTAATCCTAACATGGATGAATTCATCCAAGAAAAAATAAAGGTGCCAAATTTACTTTCGTCGAATATGAATGTAGGAATCATGTTTATTTTGGCCAAGATCGTATCATTGATGCACAGGAACAAGCAAATCCTTTGCGGAAAAACATATTTCAGAAACTTTAAGAAGAAACAATAAACCTCTATAATCGTGATGCGAACGGGTTGAGTTCCCGGTTCGTTGTAACCAATAAGCAAATAACTATGTATGTTGCTCTGGTAACGCGAGCCGTTCGAACCCAAGAAATGGTGAAATCCTGATGAATATTAACGAAAGGTGTTAGGCGAGGTGATTCCAGATAAACGAAAAATATTTTGATTATGTAAGTTGTTATGATATGTTAAAAGTGTTGTCCAAATATAGTCCAGTCTTGTTATTTTAAGTAAAGTTTTAATTTTTTTAATTCTCAACTCTAGTTAAAATGTAAGTTTTAATTTTTCGTAATTTCCTGATTAAACATATGTTTCAATTAAATGTGAGTCTAATTAAATTCAGGCTTTAAGTAAGTATCGACAAAATATAAGGCTAGTTTGCAACAATACTTCTTATTTTAAGTCAAATTTTTGAATTCATTAACAGTTGCACCCTCTTACAAGATTTAAACTTCAAATTAATTAATAATACTGCGTCATTTTACAAGATATATACTTGGAGATAAAAACTTAAATAAAGACTTCAATAAAAATCTATGACAATAGTTAACCTCCTAGTCTTCTTCACTTGGTAAACTTCCATTCGACACGCTCAAATAAGATTTTCCTTTGTTCTTATGATTAGTATGCTTAACTTCCAAATTTTCTTTGACTTTACTTTGATTTTCTGTGTGTTGAACTCTTCTTTTCTTTCAACTGCACGTTTGACTTGGTTAATATTCAAAACTTGAAGACTTCTTTGCTTTTCACCTATTTCTTTATAACTATAACATATTTTGTCAACGATAACTTCAAGTACTACCAAGAAAAAATCAAGTTAGGTTCCCAAATCTGACATTTAAGTTTTTTTTTTAGATTGAGGAAGATAAAAAAAGTGTTGTGTAAAGATTTTGGTATAGAAAGACAAGTTTGAAAATCACCTATTTATAGGCAACAGAGAAAGAACCTTTTACCACTCGCTCGATAACATCTTTATCTTTGAAACCTTTTCCCGTAGTAGCACGGTTAGTCTTCCAGGCCACCCAGCATATCAATTTAATTTTTTTTGCATTGTGCAAAGGAACCGGCCTCATGAGACTCGGCTTCCCAAAACCACTAGGACCCTAAAAGAACAACTAAAGCTAATGAAGAATTATCATCAACCAGATCCCAACAATGCTTTCCAGAAATATCCACATAAAACTTGAACACTAAAACCACCATTAGATTAAAGACTCCGCTCTAACACCACTAGTAGCAACAAAGTGGAGTTTAAGAATATGAGTTATTCCACAGTCGTACCTTTCATTTTTTTCTTATTTTACTGTTTTTAGGATTATAAACTCCACTCCTTAATAAGATTACTAAACTAGTAAACATAATAACTGACTAACATCTTCTTAATCAACCACACTAGAACATAGTCCTAAACAGATGTGTCCTACAATCAATCAATCTCACACTAAAACCATGCTGGAGGAGCTTCAATATAATATGGATGAGAATGCTTGTATGAATAACGAGGCAAGTCGTATGAATAACGAGCAACTTCAAAATCAGTTGAATTCCTAATGTTTTGGTTGAGCAGAATGGGGATTGAATGTCTTCTTAAACTTCCTGTATAACCCATTTCCAAATCATCATATCTTCTTCCCCTTTTATAACTGCTGCACCAAAATCCCACACAAATAGATGATATGATCGAATACCCAATAGCCCCGACAATCCCATAAACAACACCCTTACCAAGTTTGAAAACATCTTCACTTGTAGCGTTAACTTGAACCTGCAGAGGTGGTTTGACAAGAGGTGGAGGAGAAACCACCACAGGAGATGTAACATTACTAGCAGGCTGGCTGGTATATTTTGTTGAGCATATATAAAGCATCCTACAAAAGAAACTAAAAGTAAAATCATCAACAGAAACTTTGCCATAAGTGTTTGAGAAAAGAATTAAAAAACTAAGTGTTTGAGAAAAGAATGAAAAACTAAGTGTTTGAGAAGGATCGGGATCTTGCAACTCAGTTTGAGAAAAACTGAGTGTTTAAGAAATACTTAGCAAGTTTCTGCAAGTTAAAGAAAGAAAGCAAGTGAGTGTTTGGAGAAGAAAGAGAAACTTTGCAAGTTTCCGCAAGTTAGGAAAGAAAGCAAATAATACCTTGCAAGTTTGAACCTCTATTTATAGGGGTTAACAATGGGCACCAGTATCAATCTCGTTACTGGTACATGGTTTAAGTTTAGTTTCCTATGGGAGGCTCGGTACCAAGAAGAAGAATCTCGCATGGGCAATACGGACTTAAAACATTTGGGTAAATATAACATTGGACCCCATAAAAATAAGAACATATAGAGTTTCACTTGGAAAAGTAACAGTTAGTTTTAATACATTTTGGAAAAAAAACACATGTAAATAATATGATAAACAAATATTTATCTGAAAATGTTCATAGTATCCATAAGATTTATACTTTATGTGTGTAAAAGTTAAGGCATGTTTGGTACAATTTTCAAAAACAACTTTTAAAAATCATTTTATATATATTTTTAACATATCGTTTTTTCTTGTTTTCGTTTTCCATTAGATTTGAAAATGGTTTTTGGTATGAAATTTTAAAAACTGTGCTGGAAAATATATTTTCTAAGAACAAAACTTAGTTATAAATTATAACTAACAACAGTTCGTACTTGCTAACTCCATCAAATACTTCAAAACTGATTATAGATTCTGTATAATTAGTGGATCTAATACAAGATGATTTTTTTTATAACTATTAATTTTTAATATCCTTTCAGTCATTTTACCAAACTGTTCATGTACATTACAAATCTTCCATTTATTTGGTCAGAAAAGTGATTGTTATAATATTATGATCGTAATGTCTCTTAAGAATCTCACAAAATAAATAAAACTCATAATCAATTTGGCTTAATTCACAACAAAAACAACTGAGAAATATGGTATAGGAAACGATTCTGGGTTCCCTTATCAGTTTCATCCTATTATATAACATGAAAACAAAGGAACAACATCTTATTTTAGAAATTTGAGTGAATAGAAGATTGAATGTTTAAATAGAGAAATTAACCATGCAATAGAGTTTTGAAGAGATCATACCTCCAACTCTTTTACCATAGCTCATACCTTTCATTTGAAAGAAGAAAGGATTTTTTTTTTAGAGAAAAAGAAAATATGTTGTTTTCATTTGTTTTGTTTTTAAAACCTGAAAACAATAGAGAAAAGTTTTCAGAAAACATGTTTAGCATATGTGTTTAATTCTTGTTTGTACCCTATTACATTTATAACAAAAAATGGGCTTACTTAGGCCTAGAATGCTCTTCTTGTTAGATAAGTATGGTTCATTGGGCCTAAACATTCTTCCTTTATAAGCCAAGTATGGCTAACTAGGTCTCACAAACACCTTACATAGGAGCCCATGTGCATAGGTCCAAAACAAGCAAGCAAGGAGACCCACCACCAAGGCCACGTAAATTGCCACGTCAGCACTGAGGACCCCGTCAGCTACCACGTCCGCAACAATGGCCAATCCATAACTGTCACGTCAGCAATCGTGATGATGTATTGGCATGCCATGTCACCAAGAATGTTGACGTGTCAAGTACCACGTCAGCAAAATGACAATTGAGAAAATGACATGTCATCATTAGATGCCACATCACCACGGCCACGTAACCCGAACATACCAACCAGTGGATGACACGTCATTAGAATGGCACGATCAGCATATTACAGGGCACTGACGTCAGCTTGACGTAAGCAGATGTCGATTTCGTCAGAAGATTCCGCTAATGTGACTAACGCCATCAAAAGATGCCAAGCATATTCTGTTTCCGTTAACGGCGTCAGAATATACCAGAAATATTGCGTTAACGTTAACAGATCCGTTACTTCGTCAGCTTTTTCCGGTTATCACCGTCGGAAGTAGCAGGTGGCCGAAAATATCGTCTTCTCCGGCAATGGTTGAAGCAGAAGTTCACCGCCGGTAACCCGGCAGATCTTGCCGGTGTCTCAACCCGGCGGCCAACCCCGGCGGCTCTTGCCGATGGCTATTCCCGGCATACTTCCCGGGCAGCCATTTGGTGATGTTTCAGTGCATTGCAGCATGACTTAATTCCGTAGTCCTGATTCGGTATAACACGGAGTAAGTTAGCTATATAGCCCCTGGATGTTTATGCCCCGCTCATGTGAACTGGCGGATGTTTACGCCCACCGAGTTTGGCTGAGTCGGCTCACTGAGTCTATCCGAGTTGAGCCCTTGGCTCACTGATGTTTCAACCCACACTGATTTGCCTTGTGAATTTATACACCCACTGTGGGTTTGAGTAACTTTTCCTCTTGGGCTTGACATTTGAACACCTAATTGTTTGGGCCAATCCTTTGCACCTTTTGGTCTAGCAAATTCCATAACCATAGATGAAGATTCTGGAAACATGGAGGGCCAGTCATGCAGGGAATGTATTCCAGGGAATCATGCAGGGAATTTATCACAAGGAGGCATGCATGGGAATAATTATAGGGAGGAATGCAAGGGAGTAATTACAATTTACACTCACCATATAATTAAGTTACGTGCCTAATTCGTCCCATATAAATACAGGGGTTCACAACCCCAAAAGGAAAGCAATTCTTTCCACAAAAACTCCTGTGAAAAATCCAAAACTGACTATAGCATCAGAGGGTTTTTTGCAGGTAACCCCCCCCCCCCATACAATTTAATTGAAGCAGCAGATCGATCTTCAATAAAATCATCATAAAAATTCATGTTTGGGGTAGAAGCAATTTTACCATCCAAACATTGGCGCCGACCAAGGGTTTCGAGAAAATATTATCGTGTTTTACCAAATCGAGTTATTGCAGTAATCAAACAGACTGCACGAAGGATCGATTCTGGTAGCGATTTTCCAACAGCACAGGAGACGCGAAGATGAAAGGCACGAAATCGAGGTTCAATCATCTCCAGAAGTACCCACTGGAAACAAGCAGGGTCAAAATCATGCTCATAACAGATTCCTGGATCTAGGATGATATCAAGATCGTTTTCGTGACAGAACTCCAGATCTAAATCGGAGAATGGAAAAACAACCAGTGATCAATAATGAAGGCATAGATGTTGATGGGGAAAACCCACAAGTTCGAGGAAACACAGGGCATGCGTTTGGCATACCGTATAGGAGGAATGACGATCGACAGGACCTGCAAGATGGTCGCACCGCGACTCCTGGTATAATGGAAGAACTGTTACTTAATCGGCTGAATGAGTTGGAGAAGGAGAACGCTCTCTTGAGATTAGAAAATGAAAACTAGTCTCGACCTAAGACTGGTACTCTGAACAAGCAAAGGGGTCGGTCTGTATGGCAACGGCTTGGAAGTCGAATTGACCCTCAAGCTGCAAACCCAAATAGAGAGGTGATCGATCTTGATCACCCATGGAGAAATCTGTTGCCCACTGGAGATTTTCCTAAACGAAGGCATGTACGACCCGGTCGAGCAGGGACCCGGCCAGCTGCAACTCAGCAGAGTGTAGCCAGAACTACCACCCTTTCAAAATATTTCAGGAATGACGAAGATGAGGTTCGAGATCGACACAATGAGAGAGAAGTTTCACACGACTATTATGCTTGTTCGGAGCAAGGCATAGATGGAAGAGACCCCACTGGACCCCAGAGGAAATGAGATCTAAAGCTCATATTCCAGAGGACCGAAATTATGAGCAGGAAGACAGTTCCTCGGATGGCGACGTGAGCGCAATAACAGAATCTCGCCTTTGTAAGATGATCGAGAAAGTGATGTTGAAAAATCACTCCAGAGAAGAAAAGATAGACCGGTTGCATCGATTGGAAGGAGCCCCTTTCAAACTAAATATCATAGAATTTCGTACGCCAATGAATTTTCAAGTTCCAAAGCTGCCAGAATTCGATGAGACAACAGATAATTCAGATCAGCATGTTTTACACTATGAAACTGCCATGACTCTGTGGCATTATAGTGATGAGTTGATGTGCAAAATGTTTCCACAGTCATTGGATTGAGGAGTAATAAAATGGTTCAATCGACTCCTAGCACAGTCGATTGGTACTTACCATGAGCTGGTTGGAGAATTTTGCCCTCACTACAAGTACAACATATGTGATCAGAAGGGATGCCATGCATTGTTCCTTCTTGTAATTCGGAAGGATAAAAGAAGAAGATAGTTTACTCAGCGCTTCAAGCAAGAATTGGCCGATATGGATGGTGCAAATGACCAAGTCGTCATCGAATCTTACAAGAAGGCATACCAGTACGATTAAAGAGGGGTGCACGGATCCTTGGTCAAGAGACCACCAAAGACTCTGGAAGGACTGTATGATCGAGTAGAAGAATACGCTCGAGTGGAAGATGATTCCAAATCTTGAGAAACGATAGATGTTAACAGATCATCCAATCATTCAAATGATGGGAGAAAAGACAAGTCGAAGAACCATTCGAGCGGCCAACACAATGATCAAGGTGAAGTCAGAGAGAAAAACCAAGGTGAATGAATGGAAACTGGATTCCAGAAATATCATGATATGAAGCTGACACCATTGAACATACATCTTACAGAGTTGTATGAGAAAATAGTCAAGGATTTGAGCTCCCCTCGTCCTTTGCCAGCAGAGACACGTGATAAACGTGATAGGAGCAAATACTGCAAGTTCCATAAAGACCATGGTCACAAGACCGAGAATTCCACTCTTTACAGATCGAGGTCCAGCGAATGATCGATGCTGGAAAGCTGCAAGAGTACGTGATTAACACACATGTGATTAATGTCAGTCATGCTAGGATCCATTCAATGACCAGGAGGGCATCAGAAGATGAAACCAGGAGAAATCTTAGGCAGTTAAGAGAATGATACTTTACAAATCATATCGATTTTGTCAGTGAGAATGGAGAAGAAATTCGGGAGCTTGGGTGCACAAAGATCGAGTTCTCTGAAGCAGACATGATATGTGTATATGCTCCCCATAATAATGCTATTGTTATAACTGCTTGGATTGGCATGTTTCGTGTACACCGGATTCTAGTGGATACAGGAAGCTCAGTGAGCGTGTTGTTTTCAGGAGCTTATTCCTTTATGAATCTGCCACACGACTTGATCGAGGAGGATGAAAATCCAATTATCGGTTTCAGCGGCGAAGTTACAAAGGCAATTGGAAAAGTGAAGATACCTATAACATTGGCTAACAAGTCGGTTTTAAGTAATTTCTTATTACTTGATTGTCGAGCTCCCTACAATGCGAATGTAGGTCGAGACTGGATGCACGAGATCGGTGCAATCACATCATCATATCACCAGTGTTTGAAGTTCATTGCCCCTGAAGAAGTCGTGAAAGTTAGGAGTGACCAGATGGCCGCCCAAAAGTGTCACGAGAGTGTTATGGACGAGTATAAGAAGTCAGAAGTTAGCGGGAACCAAATCATGTGAGTCGAGCAAAAATAGCAATTACAACCCCCCCCCCCCACACACACACACACAAGAATCATGTATGGGAGAGGACGCAGCTGAACCCCCAACAGTTGAGAAACTGATCGAGGTCCAGATTGGAGATGAGGAGCACAAAACAACGTTTGTAGGGGCAGATCTGCCTACACATGAACGTGATAGTTTGATTATATTGCTAAGGTCAAAAGCTGACGTTTTTGCATGGAGTTTTGATGAGATGCCTAGGATAGATCCGAATGTAACATGCCACAGGCTGAATATCGATGAGAAGTTCCATCCAGTTCGTCAGAAAATAAGGAATACGGCGAAAGGCCAAAAAGATGGAGTTACTGCAGAAGATGAAAAGCTGTTGGAAGCAGGCTTTATTCGACCGGTGCAGTATCCTCGTTGGTTGTCTAATGTCGTACCCGTTCCAAAAAATAATGGTAAAATTCGTGTTTGTATCAATTTTACTGATTTGAATAAAGCATGTCCGAGTGATCCATACCCGCTGCCACGGATAAGAGATTTGGTGGATGCAACCTCAGGGTATGGGAGACTGTCATTCATAGACGGTTTTTATGGGTATAACCAAATACCTTTGTTCGAGGACGATCAAGAGCATACTGTGTTCATGACTGACAAAGGAGTTTACTGCTATACTATAATTCCGTTCGGGCTAAAGAACACAGGGGCGACCTACCAACACTTGGTAGACCATATGTTCAAGGATCTGATTGGGAAGTCGATGGAAGTATATATTGATGATATGGTAGTGAAATCTGAGCAAAGGGAATCGCATTTTCTTGATCTGCAAAAGACGTTCGATATTTTGAGGCAATATCGTATGAAGCTCAATCCAACAAAATGTCAATTCTGGCTGTCATCGGGAAAGTTCATTGGATACTTGATGACGCACAGAGGAATCGAGGCAAATCCAGATCAAATCCGATCCACAAGAGAGATGCCATCACCAAGAACAAAGAAGGAGGTACACAAGCTTGTGGGACGATTAACAGCTTTAAATCGTTTCATTTCACGTTCTTCGGATCGATTCAAACTATTATTTGATGTGTTGAAGAAAGCAGTAAATTTTGGTTGGACTGATGAGTGCGAAAAAGCTTTCGATGAAATCAAACAGTATTTGTCAACTCCTCCGGTTTTGGTGAGGCCAAAAACTGGACAACCTATCGGAGTTTATTTGGCTGCAACAGAGAACGCGGTAAGTGCAGTGCTGTTTATTACGGATCCACATGAAAAGATTGTTTACTTCGTCAGTAAATATTTAACGAGGGAGGAAACACGGTATAAGAAAATTGAGAAGATAGAGCTTGCAATTTTGCATGCATCTCGTCGCCTCAAGCATTATTTCCAAGGCAAGAAGATCGTAGTCTACTCGGAATACCCGCTGAAGAGAATGCTAGAACATGCTGATGATTCAATTCGACTAGCCATATGGTCAAATCTTCTATGGGCATATGAGATCAAGTACAAAACTAGAACTGCAGAGAAAGGACACGCCCTGTCTGCACTGCTAGCAGATTTTCTAGTGGACGATATAGAAAAGGTTGCTGGCGAAGATGAGGAGCTGTTGAAACCCATAGAGTCAGTCATTGATCAGACTGGGGGCGAGTCCACAATGGAGATCGATACACCAGAACCATTATGGACCGTATTTACTGATGGGTCATCAAATATTGGTGGTGCTGGAGTTGGATGCGTCATCCTTACTCCTGAAGGTTCGAGGATCGAGAAAGCGACCAGGCTGGGTTTCCAAGCATCAAACAATGAAGCTGAATATGAAGCAGCAACTGTCGATTAAAAGCTGTCAAACAGTTAGATGCGAAGAACGTGAAGCTGGTGACTGATTCCATGCTAGTAGTTAACTAGTTTCTGGGGACCTACAGAGCTAAGGAAGAGAGAATGGCCATGTATTTGGATCATATGAGAGAGCTGGCAAATGAGTTCAAACGATTCTCTATTGGGCAGCAACCGCGGTTGGAAAACAGGCACACAGATTTTTTAGCATATCTTTCTTCCGCAGTCGAAACTGATACCACCCGTTTCGTTGTAATGGATTTACAAGAGTTACCTAGCATCTCCGACAGCCACTTTGTTTTGGCTCTCGAACACGCTAGTGGGGGCGATAGGGCAGCTATATCAGCACAAGGAGATACTGCAATATGGATGTTGACAGTCCAGTGATAGATAATTCAGGCAATCATGTTGAAAACGTTGAAGACTGGAATCAACCTTACATCTAGCACTTGAAAACCGGCGAACTCCCAGAAGATGGGAAACTTGTTGCAAAGGTGAAAAAGAATTCATGGAGATACTCAATGATCGAAGGGTTGTTATACCGCAAACCTGTAGCTTTGGAGCCATTTTTACGATGCGTATCAGCCGAGGAAGGACAACAGATACTGGCAGAGGCTCATGAAGGAATATATGGCAACCATTCTGAAGCGCATAGTCTCACGCACAAGATACTTACCCAGGGGTATTTCTGGCCATACATGCAGAAAGATGCTAAAGAATACGCGCAGAAACGTGTGCCATGTCAAGAGCACGCTCCAATTCCGAAAAGGCCAGCCAACGAATTGCATCCAGTTTTTAGTCCCTGGCCATTCTCTATGTGGGGATTAGACATTATCAGACTGCTTCCCAAAGCTCCTGGAGGCGATAAATTCGTACTAGCCGCTACTGACTATTTCACCAAATGGGTCGAAGCAGTGGCACTGGTACACGTTACCAGACATGATGTGAAAAGGTTCATATGGGAGAATATCGTCTGCAGATTTGGAATCCCAGACGCGATAATATCATACAATGGGAAGCAGTTCGATTCTGGGGTGATCAAAGACTTTTGCAAGAACCTGAATATTCGCCACAATTTATCATCTCCTTACTATACTCAGATCAATGTGCAGGCAGAAGCGACCAACCACGTTATTATGTACAATCTCAAGAAACAGCTGGAGAAGGCAAAGGGAAAGTGGACAGAAGAATTCCCTGGAGACTTATGGTCCCATCGAACAACCCCAAAAAGATCCACCGGATTTTCACCATTTACATTGGCGTATGGGACAGAGGCAGTCATACTCACCGAGGCACATCTTAAGACTACCAAAACTCGTGTTGTCAAATCTGGGAAAAACGACAACATACTGGCTTTAGATAAAGAGTTGCTTGAAGAACAAAGAAAAACATCCTTGCAGCAGTTAGTCCGATACTAACAGGCAATTAAGCTGAGATATGATCGCAAAGTCAGAGAACGGTCATTCAAGTCAGGGGAATATGTCTTGAAGAAAATACGAGGAGCCACAATGGAACCAAACTGTGGGAAGCTCAGAGAAAACTGGGAAGGTCCATACATAGTGGACAGGCCAGCATCTCGTGGCTCATACTACCTAAGGAACCTCGACGGTACTCAAGATGGTGAGCCATGGAAGCCGTGTAATTCGTTCCACTTGAATAAGTTTTATCATTATGAGTAGTTTCAAATCCTGCCGTGCTTCACTATTTTTCCTTTATGATGGTTTTATCCCACTGGGTTTTCCATGCAAAGGTTTTAACGAGGTAGCTGTTGTCGAGAAGTAGGTATTTATCTTGTTATTTCAAATTCAGAAATTTAATCCAATATTATTTTGGCATTCCAAACTTTATCGAAATTATTCGTGTTTGATTGAAAGTTGTTGCGGACGTTCAAACTCGCAGTCAGCCCTAAGTGGTGAAACAATACATTTCGAGTCTACTATCAGCAACGTCTCTGGCACCTCACAGATAGGGTGAATGCACAGTTCGATCATTTTTACCGTGTCCCAATTGTATCCCCGTCATAGGGACAACAACATATGTGGCGACCATTTTCACCTGTCTAGGCATGTGAAAATGTGCACACCTCAACTCTGCACGCATCTTGAATAGCAGGATTGGCCCCCTGCGCGAATTCAATATAGCATGAAAACTCAACTTTTCATTCCATGCGCAAGAAAAATGCAGCAGGAAAGTGCACCCTTGCGCGAGCATTGAGCAGCATGACACATAACATACTGGGGGTGAGTTATATGTCATTCCAACCATTTTGGGGAGAGATATATAACACTCTAGTGCAATCGTTACATCCCTGGGGGTGAGTTGCATAACACTCCGAACAACGCGTTTGGGGGCGAGTTATGTAACACTCCAGAAAAATACAAATTCAGAGGGGAACCCGAACTTCTTAACCCATAACAGATTATGGATTAAGAGGGGGCGATGTTTGTACCCTTTTACATTTACACCAAAAAATGGGCTTACTTAGGCCTAGAATGCTCTTCTTGTTAGATAAGTATGGTTCATTGGGCCTAAAAATTCTTCCTTTATAAGGCAAGTATGACCAACTAGGCCTCACAAACATCTTACATAGGATCCCATGTGCATAGGACCATAACAAGCAAGGATACCCACCACCAAGGCCACATCAACTTCCACGTCAGCACTGAGGACCACGTCAGCTACCACATCCGCAACAATGGCCAATCCATAACTGCCACGTCAACAATCGTCATAATGTATTGGCATGCCACGGCATCAAGCATGCTGACGTGTCAAGTACCATGTCAGCAGAATGATAATTGAGAAAATGACACATCATCATTGGATGCCATGTCACCACGGCCACATAACCCGAATAGACCAACCAATGGATGACACGTCACCAGAATGGCACGGTCAGCAGATTACATGGCGCTGACATCAGCGTGACGTAAGCATATGGCGATTCTGTCATAAAATTCTGTTACAGTTACTAACGTCGTCAAAAGATTTTAAGCATATTCCGTTAACGGCGTCAGAATATACCAGAAATATTCCGTTAACGTTAACATATACGTTACTTCGTCAACTTTTTCCATTATGATGTCAGCGCGATGTCATCACCGTCGGCAGTAGCATGTGGTCGGAAACATCGTCTTCTCCGATAACGGTTGAAGCAGCATTTCACCGCCAGCAGCCCGGCAGATCTGGACGGCGGCCTTTGACGGCGTCTCAACCCGGCAGCTATGGCCGGTGGCTCAACCCGGCAACTCTTGATGACGGCTATTCCCGGCATACTTCCCGGTCGGCCATTTGGTGATGTTTTAGTGCATTGAAGCACGACTTAATTCCGTAGTCCTGATTCGATATATCGCGGAGTAAGTTAGTTATATAGCCCCTGGATGTTTACGCCCCGCTCATGTGAAATGGCGGATGTTTACGCCCGCCGAGTTTGGCTGAGTCGGCTCACAGAGTCTAGCCGAGTTGAGCCCTTGGCTCACTTATGTTTCAACCCACACTGATTTGCCTCGTGGATTTATACACCCACTGTGGGTTTGAGTAACTTTTCCTCTTGGGCTTGACATTTGAACACCTAATTGTTTGGGCCAATCCTTTGCACCTTTTGGTCTAGCAAATTCCATAACCCTAGAGGAATATTCCGGAAACATGCAGGGCCAGTCATGCAGGGAATTTATGCCATGGAGTCATGCAAGGAATTTATCACAAGGAAGCATGCATGGGAATAATTACAAGGAGGCATGCAGGGGAATAAATACAGGGAGTAATTACAATTTACACTCACCACATAATTAAGTTATGGGCCTAATTCGTCCCATATAAATACAGGGGTTCACAACCCCAAAAGGTAAGTAATTCTTTCCACAAAAACTCCTGTGAAAAATCCAAAACTGACTTTAGCATCAGAGGATTTTTTGCAGGTACCCCCCCCCCATACAAATTAATTAAAGCAGCGGATCGATCTTCAATAAAATCATCATAAAAATTCGTGTTTGGGGTAGAATCAATTTTACCATCCAAACAATTTTGTTTTCCGTTTTAAAAACATAAAACGGTTTTTAAAAGCCATATCAAACATAGCCTTAGGTTTTGTTTGTCACAGTTCTTATAAATTGTGTTAGTCATAAATGTTGACTAACAAACAAACTTCAACATTTTGGTTCTCAATTTGATAAATGTTCGAAAAAATTTGTATTAACTTTATTAAACAAACTTTACCACTATACGTCATGATCAGTCTAAAGGGAACCAAAAAAAAGTTAAGCCATGTCATTAGAAAATAACACCAAACTAATCCATAAAGCAATTACAAAACACTATGAGAACAAAAGATAGTAATTGGGAGGTTGTCTTCTGACATCAGTAAATCACACTTATAGATCCATTTTTTCGTAAATTTAAAATATAATTGTAATTATTGTTAGTGATACAAATATTTTACATCAAACATAATTGACTTATCAAAAGAGTACGGCTTCTATTTCGTCTGAACATAGCTAATGATGCTTGATTGAAATCAAGTTGATTTGTGATGCGTAGTTCACTACCTCACTACCTAAAAGGTTAAATCAAGTTGAAAGAACTTAAAACTGTTCACTGAAAGTACAAACACTTGAGTGAAACCAATAGTCTTAGTTATACATTAATATTTAAATCTAAGAAGCAAACTACACAAATCAAGGAATAAAGGGCACCTTAGTTTACTACCCCACATTGAGAAAATACTGGGTGGCATGAAATTTTTTGTTAAAGAATGCCCAATCACCATGAGTGATTAAGATGTCCATTTCTCCAACACCGTAGTATGGTTATCATCAATAGTCCAGACCAATACTGGTTCACGGAAATCATTGGAACAATTTACAGGCATCGTGTTTCCGTGATACATTAATTAGCCAAATGTAAAAATTCTAACAAATCCAATCTAAGGATTATATTTTAAAAGTCAAACAAACATAATCATTACGGTGATCCAAGGACCATCATTGTATAGCTTTTACATGTCAGAAAGTTATCTTAAAAATGTACTGAAAGTTAAGTTCTATTATGTGAGATTATGGTATGAAAGAAGTTGCTTACACGATATTTATCTCAGAAAATATCTCTATCATAAATCAAGCACAATTTCTAACACTTATCTCCATAAAAAGTGTCCATCATGATCATAATGTTTGGTTATGTTTTTAAATTATATGTTTGCAAAGAGAACTACAAAAGTTACCTTTATAATGGAATTTCTTAATCAAATCAATCACCTTATTCGTTTCCCTACTTTTATAAAATCAGTGATGCCCACAACTAATTACTTCTACTAAATCCCCTAAAATTCAATTAACAGTGAAGTTGTACCTTAACCTATACTTCGATCTCCTCAATTTTAGTTGGTGAAAGTGATTTGACGCTTCTACAGGTCTCAAAAGTTAGGGTTTCTTTTGGAGAAGAAAGAATAATGGTCAAAGGAGAAAGAATAGAAGATGAGTGAGATAGAAGGCAGAGGTTTGAGAGAAAGATTTAATAATTATACAATATCAGTGCCATGTTTGTGTTCAATAACTATTACAGATGACCATGCCTCAAAAAGTAAATATTTTGCTGAATATCAATTTAGGAAGAGAATTAGTTTTCAACATTTGGATACATGAGGTCTGGATGGATAGTTGAATAATGTGGACCGAGAGTCCGAGACAATAGTAAAACGGTCTAGCGGTCCTTTGACCGAGCATAAGTAGATATAGTTGGGTTGAATTTAGTTATCTGCGCAGAGGCATAATCCTGGCCGTCATCCTTGAAAACCCAATTCGGCCAATCTTGACCGTCCTTGTTCCCTGGACACATAAACACCACTTCTTTCTATAATGGTTTCCAGAATTAAATGCTTAAAATAAATACCATGTAAATGGTGTGGATGCTTGTAGATGCATTATTTATGTTGC
Organism: Papaver bracteatum; assembly: GCA_023529315.1. Taxonomy (NCBI): domain Eukaryota; kingdom Viridiplantae; phylum Streptophyta; class Magnoliopsida; order Ranunculales; family Papaveraceae; genus Papaver; species Papaver bracteatum. The sequence goes on along the minus strand of JAJJWX010003739.1, from coordinate 1,466,318 downwards.
CTATTTGGTTTATGCGGGTGGGGTCTTTGAACCCCTCAAGCATGTTTGTCAATGTTAGTGATCAAAACTATAAAGTCTTGATTTCTAGTCTACTATAGATAAGGTCTCGGACTAGGATAGAAAGTGTAGTTGAGCTCAAGAACTCCATGGAAATTATCATACAAGACGAAGGACTACTCAAAGAACTAGTGGATCTTCATCGACTAAAAGGTATGTGGAGACTTGAACTTATCTATCACTCAAAAGTCTATCTACTCTATCTCATATCTTGAGACAAAAGTCGTTTTACTATATAGACTAAGAATATACACATGTGACATTTCGAGCTGAGTATATCACGCTTATCTATTCATCGAAATGTGTGTTGGTAAAGATTTCTCTTTAGCCAAGTTCATCTTATCCTAGTGACGAAAGTCATGTTATGCTTTAATTACTTTGGAAATCGCTTTGACGAAAACTAGTTTGTGAATAAAAAATATATGACGTCCTCTGAAAATGTTTCAATGATTGAAATAAGAGTTTAGACAATATAACCACTGGCGGATATAAACATTGTTGTGGTAAAAAATATATGTACTTGAACCGAAGTTTGTGAACTTTTTGATCAAGTGAAAACCGTAACTTGAGCATACAATCCAGTCCGCGAACGTGCGTAGTTCTCGAACCTGAGAATTTTTGTTGAAGTTGTAGCTATGTTTCAGTCCTGCAAACTGACGGAAGTTCTCGAACCCGAGAATTTCTGCTGGGGTTTGTGAACTCCAACCGGTTACTTGAGTCCGCGAACCCAGTCCGTGAATTTGAGTGGTTATGTCTAAAACCGATGTTCGTGAACTTATCTAAATTATCTAAGGAATGCTATTGCAAAGCGCGGATTTATAGTTCATGAATTGATTCGAGTGATTCACATTGTTTTTGCTTCAATTGTGTCTTGTGTAGTACATAAGATCTCATAGAAATTGAACAACTCTCTAACTAGTTCATTTGAGTCATTTGGACTTGTTATGGTGCAGAAGAATATGGTTGATATGAAAGTTATCATTTGGCTAACCATTTGGTTGACTAATATTGAACCAACTATTGTACACATTTGGGTACGGTTATACAAACCCAAAATCGTCAAGTACATGTGTGTATGGCAAGATAAGTTTTCGATCTAACGGTTGAGAGATATTAGCTTGTATCTAATCAGGTTTTCAACTAACGGTGTGTAGATGGGGAAAAACGATTTGCTGGTTTTTACGGAATTGAGAAGACGACCATACGGAGGAGACTCCTTGAACCGAGCAAAATGTTCAACCTCACACAGATGCACTGCAAGAAGGGAGTGCTTGAATTCGAGAGATCAATCTGTAGTACTCCGGCCTAAACCAAGAAATGGCCGTTCCAAAGTAAATTAGGTCACAAGAGAGGATGGGTCGATCTGTAGGAGGGAAGCTAAGAAATATGTGGAATCAACGGTAATCAAAGATTGTAAGTGTGTTGTGAATTCTGAATATGAAAAGTTCTGAATGATTGAAATTACCCTGTTGAGAGTAATTGCTCAATTGATGAGTTGTTGATCTCGTGTTGTCTGTGAGACGTGAGATCGTTGTGGTTCTTGTCGTTGTTTTTCTTGTATTTCAATCATGATTCAGAGACTTATTTATATTGATGGAATTGTAGACACCATGATCCCATGAAGTGTGACAGTTTATGGAATCAAAGAGTGGGGAAGTGGAAATCGTGTTTGAAACCAGTTGCTCATCGTGCGGAGACTTGGTTGATTTTCCATCCACAATTTTGTTAACTCTTTAAATTAATAGCACGACTTGCTCACATACCATCGTGTGTTTGAACATACGTGTCGTAGACCGCCAGACCAAAACCCTAATTGATATCCCCCAAGTGACACGATTGATGTCTCGTGGTTAGTTTAGTCAGTTGTTGACTTCATGATTTAATGGGACGATGAGTTCATGTATTTACTGAGTTGAACATGATTTTTTAAAATGTTCTGAAACTCGTGAATTGAACATGGCCATGATTCTCACGTTGATAGTTGAGGCGAGCAAGTATTGCTCTGATTTGTTGAATATTGATAGTTGAACCAATATTCCTTGATTTGAGCAAGTATTGCTCATCTGATGAATTATTGGTAGCGTGACCAAAATAAAATATTAATTAAAATACTGGTAAGTGAACTGAGTAAGATTAATAAGAATATTGATCATGAGATCGTCATAAAATTATTAGTGTTTGAATCTGGAATTCTGATCCTTGGACTCAGAAACCCTAATTTGATCAATTGATGATCAATTGATTGTTTATTTGAAAATTAATCATGGAATGAAGGAGGGACGGCTTCATGGGACCGTGGGTCGATCATGTAGATCTCGTATGATCGTGTGAGCAAATACTATGGCCTCTTGAAGAGTTGGTGATTTTTTGATGAAAGAATGATTAAATGTTGGTTTAATCATTTATTCGAAAAATGCTCGTCTGATCCTTAGGTGATAAAACCTAATTAATTATGAAGAGATGAGGGACCGACCAAAGGGTCATGAAACCGGCCCTGGGTGGTCACGAGATCAAATGATGATCGTTTCATGAAGTTCCAAGTTGTTTGGAAGAGTTTTGGACCTAATACATGCAATTGCGCAAATTAGGTCAAACCGTGAAAATAAACGGGACCGGATCATTGCGAGCCAAGGATCCAACCTTGGTCATTCAAGGTAACATTCTCATGTCGTCAAAGTGTTCGTATCTCATTTCTGAGAATTTTGATATTTTTTGGCGTGCAGTTGAGCATCCATTTGAGAAAATATGAAGAAATCAGGGATTTTTGATAAAACCGTCAAAACTTCATGAGATTAAGGAAAATAATAAAAAAAAGTGAGGGAATCATGAAGTGTGGGATCGTTTATGACCAAGGCATGGCCAGCCGGCCAAAGGGCCCAATCCCACACGTTTTCCCAATTTTTATAATATTTTCATGATTTTAGGGAAATATGATAAAATCAATGAATTTGTTAAAACCAAGGAGTTTTGGTTAAAATCAAAGAGTTTTATTAAAATCAAGGAGTTTCATAAGATGAGGAAAACATGAAAAATAATAATAACAAAATAAGGGGCATGTGGGACCGGCTAGGGCCCGGTCCTGTGCGTTTTTCCTATTTTTATGTATTTTTTCATGATTTAAAGGAATTTTCATAATTTGAAGGAAATATCATGAAATCAAGGAATTCCATGGGACCAAGGAAACATGAAAATATAATAATAATAAAATGGGACATGTGGGGCTGGCTAGGGCTTGACCGGCCGGCTAGGGCCCGGTCACACGGGCAGGGACGGTAGTAGGGGGTGGCTTACCTAGGCTGTAGCCCACCCCAAAACCACTAAAAGTATTATTAAGCCATTGTAATTGTTAAGAAAAAATATAATAGATCAGGTTAGAATTTGGATTAGCCCGATTAGTATCTAGTACATGTATTCCTTCACTCAATCTCTGTAAGTATACTTATACTATTCTTTTTATTACGACTTCCAGTAGGTTAAGTGTTCGGTAGTTTGTGTTAGTGAAACCAAAGTTGTTCAATCAACTTCCACTAATTTCAGTAAGTTTTAGTATTTATGGATTGTGTAATATTCTCTAGAAATAGTTTCGTGCCCCTCACTATTAAAACTGAATACATCAAACTTCCCTAAATTCAAGGATGATCGGGAAAAAATCTCTGTTCTGCCGAAATCACAATGATTTCCTTACTAGTTTAACTGAATGTAGCTACTACGTACTGCTAGTGATTAATGGCTAACTTAAATCTTATTTTCTTCTCTAGAGTGACAAATGAAGATAATAGAATTGGGAGTAGGACGAGGACAACTAGATAGAGTATCATTATTGTGCTATAACATGCACACCATTTTATTTCTCTTTTTTAGATGCAAGTATACTAAAATGTCGAGCTTCAAATACTATTTTGTTCTCGACTTTATCCAGAATCAAAACCCATGCATGCATATCTTTGGAGTTCAGATCATACTTTCAAATTTTAACAGCTCAATTTCGCACCCTACAAATACCTCCAAAGCCGCAGATGTACACATTACACACTTTAAACTCTTAACGACAAAATCACTAACCATTCAAAAGGTATACCCATCATATATAGGACCTACTAATCACCTTTCAACCCATCCATTTTTATGTCGAAAGGTATTTTTGTGTACTGTTATACAACTCGTGATTTCACAAGTTTACCCATCAAAAGAAAAAATTCTTTTCTTTACAAGTTTTATCTAGTAATGTACGTATATTTCTATTTGAGTGAACTCTATGGTATTTAGTTTCCTTCTAGGTTTTATGTTAATGTAGGTGATCTTTTTTCCATTTATGGTCTTCAATGTGCCCCCATTGAAATTTTGGTTTGTATTCGCCACTGCTCTTGGTAGTACCAATTCAGTCAATCAGACGTATTTTGTTATATAAGATATACACTGAACATTAGGCAATCCATGCACAAATGAATTAAGTCGTATATATGTTTCTATACTTTCTCGTTAGTATCAAATACGAAAATATCATTGGTAGGGTAATATACTAATATCCGAACGATAGGATGTCCCTGTCGTTTAACGTGTTTGACACCCTTATTTGTGACTGGCCTTTCGACGGACCAACACTGCAATGACAGGTTTGGCTCATCGAATAATTATTTTTGGCATAGTAATGATTTGTCTACTAGGAATATATTTTTTAGCCCACCCGAACCTAAATTCCTGGTTCCGTCGCTGCACACGGGTTTCCCTAATTTTATATTATTTTTCATGGGATCAAGGAAATATCATGAGATTAAGGAGTTTTCATGAAATTAGGGAAATAATTATAAAATAATGAGGAACCATGAGGTGTGGGGCCGGTTGGCCAATGATCACAGCTCTACCATATTTTTCCCAATTTTATATTATTACCTTGGTGCGAAGGAAACACCATGAAACTGAGGAGTTTCCTCAAAATGAAGGATATTTGTTCAAGTGAAAGGATTTTCATGAACTCAAGGAAAATAACAAAAAAATATGATAAAAATATGAAACTGGCGTGGGATTGACCACGGCACGTCCGTCCCAGTGTCTTTAAAAGATGGAAGTGAAATCCCCGGTGCTCCCAGTGCCTTGGTCAATTTTTAATTATTTATTATTTTCCTTCCTATTTTTCATAGGTTCATCGTCTCGTCTTATTTTGAAATACTTGTTCGTACAGTGATTGTTAGTGTATCATCATCGAGTACACTTGCACCATTTGAGTCGGGGCTTACTCAGAGGTAGCTTAGATGCCCATGTGTTGAATATTTATTACTAACCCATGGAATTCTGCTGGGAAGACCATGGTTTGAAGTAATTAAATATTGCGAAAATATTTGAATATTTTCGGAAATTCAGTGGATGAATCCAAGAATTTAGGAATAATTAACTTATGGCTCTATATTAGCAGAGCAAGCTGTCTAGGAGCATTAATTATCCCTACATGAGCTTGTTGGAGCTTCATATCCTTTATATAGTCAGGGTAAACTCGTTGTTTGTATCCTGAAGACGTTATCTCTCTATACTAGCAGAGCAAGCTGTCCAGGAGCCGTCCATCTTGTGATACTATATAGAAATAATTACTGAAGTGTTCAGTATTCATGAGATATGTTGTTACCTAACCGTGAGACTACATATCTACATGTACTCTGAGAGGAAGTATTCTCAGTCAAAGAATTCAAAGAGAGATCCGTGTCTTAATACTCATGTTTGACTGCTGGATCAGAGGTTTGTATAATTATGGGTTTACGATTTTAGCCTTTGTCGAAAATACACCATCTATATTAAGTCCATGTTTAGTGAGGAAAGTCGTGTTCCTCAGTCAGCATTGAATGGTGATTTTCAGGTCATTGACAATATAAGTAATTGCACTTAGTCGTAAGTTAAGACATTACCGGATTTCGATAGTACGAGCATATCATGAATTGAATGAAGATACTAGTAGCATGACAGAGTGTTGTTTGGTGGACATAAGCTGGTGTTGAACCGCTGATTTGGATGACGGGACCTTGGTCGTTTAGGATTCGCGGGCCGGACCCAATAAAGAAATCCTTAAGAAATTAAGTTTTGGAAAAAATTTGATATAAAAGGAATTATTCCTTCTTTTTTTCACGACCAGAGCTTTGATCCCTTCATCATCTTCACACATGCGCACAGGAGAGGAAGAGAATTTATTTCACGCCGGAGCTGCCAACGCCACCGATCGCACCGCCACCGTCCTACTAGTTTCCGGCTAGCGCCGACCAGGTAAGTGCGAAATATATTTTTTTTGATGATGTTCATGAGTTCTATGAATTGTTCATATCTTGATCATGATAAAGTTATATACATATGCATATATGAGTGTGGGTTTCGTCAAAAACCTTCGTTTTGAAAATGTATGTTCGTTTGATCATTAGTTTTGAAAACTAATAATAATCCCTGATTTATGAGAGATTTTTCTTCATATATGAATATTTAGGTCCAGTGATAAAACTATGTTTATGAGATTTCATGTGAACCAAAGTTTTATCATGAAAAAATGAATTTTCACGAAACCGAAATAAACCCTCGTTTTAAAGAATGATAATGATACGAAGAAGAAGTTTTCTTCTTTATATATGAACTTGTGTCCAGTGATAAAATTTTGTTTATAAGCTTTCATGTAGATCAAAACTTTATCTTATAATGTGTGAGTTCTCACAAAATTGAAATAAACCTTCGTCTTAAAGATGTATGACGATACGAAGGAGAATATATTTTTTTATAAAACCATGGTCTATTCATGGATATTTTTTTTCGAAACCTTCGAGTGTCCACAAATTTATTTTTTCGTGAGCCTTGCTCACGTCAATATATATATATATTTTTTCGTTTACGTGAATAAATCACGTTTTTCTTTATATGAATATATATATATTATTTTCTTTAAAATCAAAACTTGAGTTTTGTGTAGTATTACTTAGAAGTAAACAATTATTTATGAAGAAATAATGTTTTAGTTTCATGATTTCATGGTGAATGTTCACACAGTAGAAATATTCATGATTTTATGAAAAATCTGAATTTTTTGAACGTCTTTTGTTGGTTCGAAGGGACGAATGATTTTGGAGTGTTAACTCTAGCATTAATATCACTATCGTTAGTGGAAGCGTGAAAGGTAAGAGTTAAGAGTTACCGATTTGTAGATGCTTACATGAGCATTTTTCCAATTACTTCATTCCACTGATGTTTGTATGATGTACTGAAGCGGAGCATTGTGTGCATGTTGCAGCTACTTTGCAAGATGTCTGATTTACAAACCAATGATTCTTCTAGAGATGATATGCGTGTGGACAATGATGCTTCCAGAGAAGGTTCACACATAGATGATAATTCCTCTATGGATGATTCATGCATGGAAGAGACTTCCATTGGCGAAGATAAAACTCATGGAATTAAGAACGTTCTGAACATAGAGGATACATTTTTCATGGACCAAGAGCCTGAGAAGCACCTCAAAACTCCAGCATTTCGTCTTCTGATAAACCCCAGAGAGGTTACTCAGAAGAAGTTGGTGACTCCTCAGGGATGTATTCGGTTCTGCCTTGAGAAAGGATATTTTTCTACATCAATGATTGAGTTCAAGCTTTCTCGACGGCCCTTGGAAAAGTTTTCTGGTTGGTCGAGGTACATGCTGGGTTTTCCTCGAGTTCGAGCCAAGTTGCATGACGCACGAGTAATACGAGCTATTCAAGCTTCTGGAGATTTGTTCATCTTCCATGATGCGCGAGGTATTGTAGCTCTACTTGCTCGATGGTGTATTCCAACTCACTCTTTCATATGCATATGGGGAGAGTTTACCATTACTTTAGAAGATGTAGTCGCTTTGTTGTACCTCCCAATCACATGTAATATTCCTGAAAATCTTTCTTCAGAGGAAAATGCAATCTCCAACGTCTTGACAACCACAATGGAGGAGATTAATAAGGCATCTGGCATCAAAGGTTGTTATGCTCATTATATGATACACTGGTGGCCAAGAGATACTCGTCCGGATTGGCCAGTTGACGGTACGTTATCCATTGCTGCTTTCTTGTGTTTATTTCTGTCCAGAGATGTATTTGAGGATATTGGGAACTTGTTGAAGTCGTTCGTGATTCCTTTTGCAATTAAGATGGCTCAGGGTGAGCAACTCCCAATAGGTAGCTTGTTCTTGGGTTCTCTGTATTCTAACTTGGACTCCTTGATTATAGACTCCATTGTTTCTAATGGTTTTATGAAGATTGAATGTTATGCCAACACAATGTTTCTTCAAGCTTTGATGTGGGAGCGTTTCAAGAGTTATGCGCCCATTCCACGGACTGTCTTGCAAGGATTAAACACTGATGCTCTCCATGTATTCTCTGAGAAGGCTAATGCTAGAATCATGCGCTGGTCCACAAAGCAACCTATGCTCAAGACTCGCTTCATTGATGTCATGGATCGTGAATCTAAATTCAATTTCCGCCCATGGGTATCAGTTCCCTCTTACATATCTCATATGAAAACTTTTAATGACGAAGAGAGCATGATTTTGAAATCTGGTGCTGACTTAGACGATGGTGAGAGAGCTTTTATGCTGAGTTGCACTCCCGGTCATCTAGTATCCATAATTCACGGCGAATTCTTGGTGGAAGAATACAATATTGATTGGGCATCTCGGCAAATGGGTATGGATCAGTGTGTTCTGACTTTTCGAAGAAAAAAGCCTTCAGTTGAATAGCTCATGACCCGTCTGGACCGTACGCATGTGAAAGGAAGTGAATTCGGGTTCCCCAGCTCTGATAGAGTCACGTATGTAACTCCGGGTTACATATACTTTTGGGATCATAAGCTCAAGGGTTTATTTGATATCGTAAGAGATGTGAAAACTTTAGTGAAGGAGCCTTTTTCCCCTGAGATGATTGCTACTCGACTAAGATTGAAGCATTTCCCTGGTAGTGTGATAGGTGTAGAATACACCGTATTTACTATCTAGTAGTTTATGTTTTCTTTGCTATTTTTCTAGTAAATTATGTATTTTACGTGTGTTTTTGAGTTATTAGGTACTCTGGAGTCGCACGGAGGAAAATAAGGAGAAATCACCAAAATTGAGCAAAAAGGGAAAAACTGTCATTTTACAGAATAGTACTATCTGAAGCTCGGTAATGGTTAAGGGACAACTCTTTTGAAGTTTTAAATACATACTATCTAAGGTTAAGGGGCTGCCATCTGGCTAGCCCTTATCAGAAGTGACATTTATAAAGGCACCCAGTCTGGGGTGGATGTTGTCTTACACTAGGGGTGTTCGAATCCTAAGCACCTTACTATACCTAACCCTACATATCGAGTCTCGTTCACTTCTGTCATAACACAGCTGAAACCGAGAGAAGATTAAATCTCTGAACTAAACAGAGAAGAAATTGAAGGTGAATTGAGAGAAGGGGCCGGGGTCTGGTAGATGAGTGGGTTTCGATGGATTTTGAGAAGATGAAATTGTCAGGCTGAGATGCGTTGAATCAATAGTTGTTGATTGTTGAATCTGGATCGAATTGGCAAACAATGGTTGGATCTGTGATGAATTGCAACACAGGGAGGATATGGTGGTGGTTCTCAGTTTATGGAAATCGAACATGGAGGAAAAGAGACTGGTGATGCTGCTATTGAGAGACAAAGAACAAAATTGAATATGGGTTCTGTGGTTTGATTGTTTTGGTAATGGTAGATGCTTTGATTTGAGATGAAAACATGGGTGAAACTTAAAATGGGTTTGACGCTGCTTTGCTGAGAATTGTTGTTGAGGGCTATTGAAGCAGCAATTGTATTATCCTAGATGTATGTTAGGATGTCGCAGGAACTGAAGACCAAAAGAATGGCCTGAAAATAAGCCGGAAATGCTCAGAAAACAGAGGAGGGTCTGTCGGATTTTCTACTCCGACGAGTCAACCCAGTGAGTTCGAGCCGTAATAAATCAGCCAATTAGACCGAGTCAGACTAGCTGTCTCGGATGACTACCTCTTACTTGACTTCATTGACCGTTAGTTTGACATGTTTGACCGTTAATCTTTGACGGTTGACCAACAGAATATTCCTTGACCAGAGGAGAATCTCAGGTTGCCGGCGGTGACGAATTCCGGCCTATTTCCGGCCAAAAACCCAGTTTTCCGGTGAGCCAAAGTTGCATAATTTTGTGTGGATTTCTCTCATGGGATGTGAAGACTTGGACTTGTAATTGGATGAAGAATTTGGTTTGAATATGGAAAGAGAAGATGGGAGATTTGAGAAAGACTTGGATTTGGAAATTGAAGTGCTAAATGAAAGGGATTCTATTCCTTAGAAGACTTGGAGAGCATTGAAGCCTATAAATAGAGAAGTTATCTACTTTTCTATACACACTTCCACACTTACATACACATTGATACACTTCCACACTTACACACTTCCATACACATTGACACACTTAGATACACATCTTTTTGCACACTTCTACACACACAATTCTTTTCTTTATTCTTTGTGTGAACTCCTTAACATGAGTAACTAATTTGATTGAGGATGATTTCTTAGTTCTTAACATATGATTTGAGTTTTGTTTCAATTCTACTTTGAAGTTTTTCACATAATTATCGTTTGTTTTTACTAATAGGAATGTTTATACATTCATGGTTGATTGATAGATTGTTTAGAGTGCACGCTAAATTGATTTGTTAATTCAATCTAAAGATAGTGAAAGTTAGGGGATAAGTAATCGTTTCTTGACTCTTTACATAAGTAGAAAACACAAGACCTTGCGGAGGGATTCCGTGGAGCAATTGTGTGTGAAAACAACGTTAGCAAGTGGACCTTGATTTAAGAGTCTAACTACTAATATCAACCTAATAAATTCATAAATCTTAATGCATTTAACTAAATTACATCTTGAATGATCTACTACTAGGTGGTTTGGTGAATAGAATCCGGTAGTTGAGAACTTCTGTATCCGGTGATATAAGGGATTTTGGGGTTAGCACTAATCTAGCTGTTATACCTACGGTTGGTGATAACTTGTGACTAATAAAAAGTGGAAAAGAACATAACTTTAATCATTGTTTTGCAGCGAAGAAGGATTCCTTGATCTAATCTCTCTTATTGATTTCTCTTATCTTTTTAATTGTTTTGTTTATTTATTTTATTTTCTTTTACTTATCTAAAACATACCCCCCTTTGTGACATTATAAGACAACTAGAATCTCGTGCTCCTCGTGGGATCGATCTTGACTACCCTATATTACTTGTTAATTAGGTAGTAAAATATTAATTAATTTGTTGTGGTTACGACACGCATACAAATTTTGGCGTCGTTGCCGGGGAGCATCGGATGATTTTAGTTGTTTTTATTTTTGCTTTATTCTTGCTTTGTTGGATTCTTTATCGTATCTAACTTAGTTTTTGAGAATTGTTTTTCAGGTACCGGTTTTCCATGTATGGTGTATAAGAGCAAGCATATTACAACAATCAATACGGTTTTCAACCTCAACATCATGGCAACTTCCAACCATCCTTAGGATACAATCAAAACCAATCTTTTGGCTATGATCAAAATCCTTCGGAGCCTTATGGATATTCTCATACATATCAACAACCTTATGACGGGTATGTAAGTAGACAATCACAAGGATGGACGGATAATTATGCTTCTAATACATTGTTTTCTAGTAATGTGCAAACAGAGAATTGGGAATATACTCCTCTTCATCGTGTTTTTCCTTCAATTTTTAAGGATATACAATCTAGAAACTCTATACACGTTGGTAAGCGTGTGAACGTCCGTAAACTTGCACAAATGTTATACAAATTGGAAGATGATGGAGACTCGGAAGAGCTTGTCGCAGAAATTAGTAGGACCATTCATATGGAACTTAACGACGTCGGGATAAAGGCTATGAAACCGATGAAGATTCTTATTATGGTGAGTCCGAAAGCGAAGATGATTGTGTTGAAAAGGACCAACCTTTGGAAACTTTTGATGACGCTAGTGTAGATTACTCAAGCCTTGATCTTAATAATGATCAATCACCTATTCAAAAGTTAGAGCTTGAAGAAGATGCATTTAGTGCTTGGAAAAAATTCCTTAGGGAAAGATATGAGTCCGCGGAAGTGTATGAGCGTTGCAACAATGAGAAAGTTATTCCAACTCCGAATCATAATAACGATCCTTCACCTATTCAAAAGGAGGAGATTGTGTGTGACTTACCTATTGTTGTAAACGGTGTAACACCCTCACAATAAGATTTTACAATTTTTACCGACGAAAATCATTTCAGTGAATGGCCCGATTCCGATGATGAAGATATGATGCTCGATAATGAAACCGAATTGATTGAATTTGTGGAAGACCCAATTGAACTTGCTAATGATTATGATGATGCCGAGACTTTGGTTAAGGTAAAAAATGATGAAGAATGGTTGCAAGGTTTGATAGAGGACCATGATATGCAAGAGGTAAGTAATTCACTTGCATTTTTTAAGGATGAGGAGGATACCATAATACAAGAAATTGTGCAAGGTTTGTCTAACCCTTTGCATGTTAATTCTTCTCCTTTACCTCTTATTGGATTGAATGTATGTGCTTCGAAAGTACTTTTGAATGACTTTGTTTCTTGATATCCACCATTGGAAACACTCGATGCTAACACTATGCAGGTTTGCCAAGAGGAATACATGGAAGTTCCCAAATTCTATGTTCTTTATACACTTCCAAGTGTGGACAAGAATAAGTGTGGGGGAAATTTCTATCGGGCGATAATTTTACTATTGTTTTCTTGTGCTAACATTTGTATGAAGTTATTGTTTGCAAAACAGGTACTATGGATCCCCAAATTTTCCGATTATTAGTATATGGGGAGTGAATCTTACAAGAGCCATGTCGGGCCGTCGACTTTAAAACAAGCGCTAAGTGGGAGGCAACCCACCGGTTTTGTATTTCTATCCTTTTGTTTTTATTTGATTTTTGTTCCATTTATTTATTTTTCTTGTTCCATATCATATTAATATTTCCCACCTTGACTTTACTTGGACGATTCAATTACATTGAGGACAATGTAAGGTTTAAGTGTGGGGGAGTGGCTAAGCATATATTTTTGCATATAAAAAAAAAATTGCATTAAAACTTTCAACTTTTAGAGATTTTAGAGTCACTAGCATGCTTCTAGGTATGTTTACATAGAGAATTCTGACAAACATAATTGAACTTGGAAGTGTTAGGGAACTACATTTGATTTCTTGCTTGTTAGAGTGTTAAATAATGGATTTAATCATGCCAGTGATGCAAATTTGGTGCAGGTAGAAGTGCGTTATTAGAGTTGCTGATCAATCATTAGTGGAGACTACCCATTTTCATATCAACCAAGGCACAAATCAGAAATTCTTCCTTTACTAAAGAGCTTCTTTTGAGTGTGTGTCACCGTACGTTAATTCCGGGTAGAATGGTGAGCTACCCAATTTCACACCAATTTTCAGCACTATTTTGATCTCTTGAGTGCTAATTTTTGTCAATCATGAGGGTGACGTCTATGGATGAAAGCCTCCTTCTTGTAGTTCGATTTGCAGTTAGCACCATTCTCTCACTCGACAACAACGGGTCCATAGAAACACCACAATCATCAACAAGGAGCGACATCAAAATCTACAAGGAAAGTTGAAAAGGTTCAAGGTTTACAAGCAACAATGGAACAAGAAAAGAGCAAATTTCAAATCCAAGTAAAGCAACATACAATGAGCGGAATTTTATATCAAAGTTGAAGACTTATTGCAAAGAAAATCAAAAGGTGAGAATTATTAAAGATTATGATTTCGAGACGATACAAGTTGTGAAGAATAAAGCGGTAAAGTACTTTTCCACGGTCATTGTTTATTTTATTTTTCACTATGTTTTTTTTATTTTGTTTCTCTTGTCTTAAAAAAAAAGGAAAAAAAAAAAAATTTACAAGAGAAATATCTATTATTGTTTTGTATTGAATAAGCCGTGGGGAAGGAAAATTTATAAGGAAGTTTCAAGCGACAAGGATTTTAAGGAAAAAGGTTACAAATTGTCAAGGATTTATGAAGTTCAAGTGTTTATCATCAATAGTTGAAGCCGAAGACCAAGAAGATGAAGACGAGGAGAGGAAGACGTTTCTTTTGGATGCCGTGAGAGTGGTGTTATCATAATTGGCAATCAGATGTGAAGGTAAGTAAGTAATCACATCCTCGATAATAGTGGTTGATTTCCTTTCTTAGAGATCGTTAGAAAAATGGTTTTTCAAAATTTTAAAAGATGTGGGTTTTTCAAAATTTCGGAAGTTATCCTTCCTACCATTCAAAGTGTTGCAGGAATTCTCTCTTCATTCCTACCTGCACACATGTGAGACCCATAAAAAAGCCGTCTTTTTGAGTGCAATTTCATAAAACCCTTTTTGGTGATGCAGAAGTCGAGGCGAAATGCTTATTGATCGTTTCTCAAACACGTGTTCTCTCATTATGGTGTGGTTATTTCTCACTCAACATTTAAGAATGAGAATATGTTCTTTAGTATTTCTAACTTCTTATTACTAGCATGCAGAAACTTTATGTCCTCATAACTCTTTGAATGCTTGGGACGCTAGAACACTTTGAAGTTGTAAGTTTTACTTTTCTCGAGGACTAGCAAAGTCTAAGTGTGGGGGAATTTGATAGGTGTAGAATACACCGTATTTACTATCTAGTAGTTTATGCTTTCTTTGCTATTTTTCTAGTAAATTATGTATTTTACGTGTGTTTTTGAGTTATTAGGTACTCTGGAGTCGCACGGAGGAAAAGAAGGAGAAATCACCAAAATTGAGCAAAAAGGGCAAAACTGTCATTTTATAGAATAGTACTATCTGGATCTCTGTAATGGTTAAGGGACAACTCTTTTGAAGTTTTAAATACAAACTATCTAAGGTTAAGGGGCTTCCATCTGGCTAGCCCTTATCAGAAGTGACATTTATAAAGGCACCCAGTCTGGGGTGGATGTTGTCTTACACTAGTGGTGTCCGAATCCTAAGCACCTTACTATACCTAACCCTACATATCGAGTCTCGTTCACTTCTATCATAACACAGCTGAAATCGAGAGAAGATTAAATCTCTGAGCTAAACAGAGAAGAAATTGAAGGTGAATTGAGAGAAGGGGGGTCTGGTAGATGAGTGGGTTTCGATGGATTTTGAGAAGATAAAACTGTCAGGCTGAGATGCGTTGAATCAATAGTTGCTGATTGTTGAATCTGGATCGAATTGGAAAACAATGGTTGGATCTGTGATGAATTGCAACACAGGGAGGATATGGTGGTGGTTCTCAGTTTGTGGAAATCGAACATGGAGGAAAAGAGACTGGTGATGCTGCTATTGAGAGACAAAGAACAAAATTGAATATGGGTTCTGTGGTTTGATTGTTTTGGTAATGGTAGATGCTTTGATTTGAGATGAAAACATGGGTGAAACTTAAAATGGGTTTGACGCTGCTTTGCTGAGAATTGCTGTTGAGGGCTATTGAAACAACAATTGTATTATCCTAGATGTATGTTAGGATGTCGCAGGAACTGAAGACCAAAAGAATGGCCTGAAAATAGGACGGAAATGCTCAGAAAACAGAGGAGGGTTTTTCGGATTTTCTACTCCGACGAGTTAACCCAGTGAGTTCGAGCCGTAATAAATCAGCCAGTTAGACCGAGTCAGACCAGCTGTCTCGGCTGACTACCTCTTACTTGACTTCATTGACTGTTAGTTTGACATGTTTGACCGTTAATCTTTGACGGTTGACCAACAGAATATTCCTTGACCAGAGGAGAATCTCAGGTTGCCGGCGGTGACAAATTCCGGCCTATTTCCGGCCAAAAACCCAATTTTCCGGCGAGCCAAAGTTGCATAATTTTGTGTGGATTTCTCTCATGGGATGTGAAGACTTGGACTTGGAATTGGATGAAGAATTTGGTTTGAATATGGAAAGAGAAGATGGGAGATTTGAGAAAGGCTTGGATTTGGAAATTGAAGTGCTAAAGGAAAGGGATTCTATTCCTTAGAAGACTTGGAGAGCATTGAAGCCTATAAATAGAGAAGTTCTCTACTTTTCTATACACACTTCCACACTTACATACACATTGATACACTTCCACACTTACATACACATTGATACACTTCCACACTTACACACTTCCATACACATTGACACACTTAGATACACATCTTTTTGCACACTTCTACACACACAATTCTTTTCTTTATTCTTTGTGTGAACTCCTTAACATGAGTAACTTAATTTGATTGAGGATGATTTCTTAGTTCTTAACATATGATTTGAGTTTTGTTTCAATTCTACTTTGAAGTTTTTCACATAATTATCGTTTGTTTTTACTAATAGGAATGTTTATACATTCATGGTTGATTGATAGATTGTTTAGAGTGCACGCTAAATTGATTTGTTAATTCAATCTAAAGCTAGTGAAAGTTAGGGGATAAGTAATCGTTTCTTGACTCTTTACATAAGTAGAAAACACAAGACCTTGCGGAGGGATTCCGTGGAGCAATTGTGTGTGAAAATAACGTTAGTAAGTGGACCTTGATCTAAGAGTCTAACTACTAATATCAACCTAATAAATTCATAAATCTTAATGCGTTTAACTAAATTACATCTTGAGTGATCTACTACTAGGTGGTTTGGTGAATAGAATCCGGTAGTCGAGAACTTTCGTATCCGGTGATATAAGGGATTTTGGGGTTAGCACTGATCTAGCTGCTATACCTACGGTTGGTGATAATTTGTGACTAATAAAAAGTGGAAAAGAACATAACTTTAATCATTGTTTTGCAGCGAAGAAGGATTCCTTGATCTAATCTCTCTTATTGATTTCTCTTATCTTTTTAATTGTTTTGTTTATTTATTTTATTTTATTTTACTTATATAAAACATACCCCCCTTTGTGACATTATAAGACAACTATAATCTCGTGCTCCTCGTGGGATTGATCTTGACTACCATATATTACTTGTTAATTAGGTAGTAAAATATTAATTAATTTGTTGTGGTTACGACACGCATACATAGTGATAAACGAAAAACGTCTCTAGGATGTTCACCAGTAAGTATTTTCTGAAGTCTTCGTAGGGTTGTAATGATTGTATTTTGATCATTGCATCAACAAATTTCTTTTTCACAGGGCCGCCGTAATGTAAGACCAAGAATTGATGTAGACCTCTCAGAAATTGAAGCAATCGTTCACGGCGGAGAAGGCAGGAGTATGAATTATAAGATGTTACCTAACACCATAAAGTCCCCAGTGATTTGTTTGGTGAGTTATTGATATTTATTTCATCATGACTTATTCTCAACCTTGTAATTAGGATCTTGAAACCAATCTTTGCTATTCTGTTGCAGAATTTTACTCCATCAAGTATTGACGGTCTTCAGTTCTCTGCTGCTGGCAGACGGTTTCTGACTCGGGTGTTGAAGAAGAAGCTGAAGTATGTATTTCTCCATATAAAAAACTATGATGCTTAGTAGATAAAATATTAATTGTCGATAATATGTCCAGGAGAATGTCTCCATGGAAGTAGAGAGTGTTGGTGATGCTCGCTTGAAGGATGGCGATAAAGAAAACTCCCAGAGTTCAAAACCAAATGAAGGTGATGGAGTTGTCGACGTTGGTGCGAGCAATTCTGATTCCTTGAACGCATCGGAGACCACCCAAGTAAGTATTCCTCTTGTATTTTATCCATAGAAGTATATACTTGTTGATCTATGAGTGAATGAATGAGAATTTATGTGAACATATGACAAGTTTTGCCGAAAATACGTCACCAAAAAATTCATAACTCGAGTCATAGGAAAAACACCGTTGAATCTTCGTATGATGTCAGATTTTTATGATCCGCCTATGCATCCTTAATCCCAGGAAATTTCCAAGCTTTTTAAAAGAATATTTTTATGTTTTGAGCACGTTCAGGGGTCGAAATATACAAAACAGTAAACATCCAGGAGACTTTCAAGAAATATTCAGTTGTCGTGTAGTCCCGAGTTTCGACCACATCGTTTTGCTCACTAATCTGATTTCTATGAAATTTTGACATGTTGTAGGTAACACCCATACGAAAAGAATGATATATAACTCAACCCTTTATTATTCATCAATTGCTCTCAGTTCATCGTTTAGTACATGGAATTTTAAAGTCTTCTCAGGCGAGCTTGTTGTAAAACGTGTTTTTTTGTGACTTTCACGTTATTTGCTGACATCTAGCATGTATAATGAAAGATTTTGATGATGTTCGACAACTTGTATGCTGTAGTTCATGATTTCTTTTGGTTTCATGCTTGGATGATCCTAATCTCATGTAATCTTCGTATTAGGTGCAAAATACCGAAGTTGAGAATGAAGAAACCCAAAATGACAAAACAAGTGACCCTGAGGTTATTAATAACGAGGAAACTATCTCTGCACTTCAAGGCCATGAAAGTGTTTTTTATGAGGTCATGGAGACCCAGATTGTCGTTGCTTCAGTGATAAAATAATCCAGGACACCAGCAGAAGATACTGAAGAAACTGTTGCCCTGATTGTAGCGTTGCTCCCGTAATTGAAAACCGTATAGTTGTGCATGAATACCCAAGTGCAGGAGTTGATTTTGATCCCCCGTTTGATCCATCACTCCCATACCACATACTAGTTGGTAGATTTGGCGTTCCCATTGGATTTGCCAATTTGTATGAGAAAATATGAAATAAATTTGGTCACATCATCGTTACTAGAGATCCAAAGCGTGCTTATTCTTTAACAATGCAGGTAAGTGTTATCTTGCATGTTGTAAATGATATATGCACTAGGGCCAGGAATACCGTGACTCCAGATGTACTCTTTGATTGGGAATTCAACTTGGAGAATTATGAAAGACTTGGCTTCAAAGTGAAGTGGCTTCGTAAGAAGATGGATGCTATTAAGGATTCATGTGAAAATAACATACCCTTTCCCAATGATGCTATGATGGAGAAGGAATACAAGATCGCCAGGATGACTGAAGAGCTGAATAAGGAGAAGGCAGCTTTGCATGCTTTGAAGGATCCAAAAGCGCAAAAAACTTTCTTCGTTGATTTTCTTTGATTTATTTTTCATAATCTCTTGAACTTCTGAGAGATGTGAGGTTTTATTTGGGTTTTGATATCATGGTTTTGGATTGGTAGACGGTTAAGGATTTTCTTTTGGGTTTGATAGAGATTTTCTTTTAAGAAATATGAATTGAATTTTGATAAATTGCTGAATTCGAATACTGATTGCAAGTATTGCAAAAAATTTGGAAGAATTGAAACACAATGAAAGAAAATCCTAAATTCCAAATCCAAACGTCATGAATGCTTAGACGCCCAGTTCCTCAAATGTCAAATAACTTCAGACAAACGCCTTAAGCCAATTCTCATGAATTACTGGTAGGGTTCGTCCATCTGTGTTGATCAACTTGTAATATCCTCCAGTTATGGACTTAGCAACCATAAATGGTCCTTCCCAATTAGAGCTCCTTGAAGAATGGAGATCTCGTTTAGTCGCCTTGAGAACCAAATCTCTTTCCTTGAATTTGTTCGGCTTTGTAGTCCGTGGATTGAATATCTTTTGTTGATTCAGAATTCTTTGTGTGGTGCGGCTCCTCGGTTGTGGCACATATGGACACTCACGCAAGAGGGAGTATCTTTCGTAATGCCTGTCATGCTTGTCCACATATTCCATAATGAATCGCTGGATTGGATGATCAACTTGAGGACGTTCTGGACTCAACCGTTGGGTGAAATATTGTTGTGGCGAGATGATCCACTCACATCATTTTGAAATTGCTAAATTGTTTGTGGAGTGAAGCCCTTGGACCAAAGTAGCATATTTGAACATTGGTAATATTGGAGCATGAAGGGGAATAAGACTTGCAAACCTTTTGACAAAGGCATGTGAATTCTCTCCGGGTTCTTGTGCAAGTCCCATCAAGGTTTCAACTTCCATCAGATGCTCAAATGGTAGGGCGTCCTCCGCTTCTTCTCCCGACTCAGAGTCTCTGTCAGTAATAGAGTGTGCTGAAGGCATTAAGGTTAGACTTCCAGTATGGATCCAAGTCCTTACAAGGATCATGTCATATCCAGGGTCTTCCCGGATTATGTAAAACTTGGTCTCAGTGCAAACCTAACTTTCTATAACTTTGAGAGTGATGAAGCCATATGCATCTCTAGAAATCCCTTCATGATCTCTGATTGCTATGGGAGCGTGAGTATCCTCTTGTCGAGTAATATCAGCAACTCTAAGAGTTTTCAAAGGGATGATGTTGACAGCAGTACCAACATCAACAAGTGCCATTTTGAATTTATTTCCTTTAATGTGCACTGTGGTGAGCAGTCCCCAGTCATACATTTCTTTGTCGGTGGCTGAAGGTTCAGGAGGTACATCTGGAATCAGCAGGAGTTTCCCGGAAACTATGTGATTCAAAGCCGTAAACATGTCTCCCCTTTGCGCTTTCGACAGATAGAGCAATTCGCAGACATTCTCTATCAATGAATGAACTGCTTCCTTGACTGGTGTTTCAGAAATAGAGAAAGTCGATCTTTGTGCACTCCTTCGACTCCAAGATTAAGTTCTCCTAACTCAACCTTTTCTCTGAATATGCATTTCAAAGTCTTGAAATCACTTGTGGGGTGGCTAACAAACCTATGGAAGCAATAGTACCGAGGATTTTCCATGGCCTCTTCGGTTGGTTCCTTCTTGACATATGGAAATTTGATTGCACCGTCTTGAATCCATGCCTCTATCAATTCGATGACTTCTTCAATGGAGCAAGGAAAGTCAGGTGCTTCTGGGTCCTCTGTATGCTGAGGAGATGTTTGCACGTTATCCTTCTTTTGTGCCTTTGAAGGGGTGGAAGAAGTATGCTTGCGATATGGCTCAGCTTTCTGTTTGCTCCCTTCCGTGATAGCATTTGTGGAAGGTTGCAGGTTGTACTGCTTGTTGATCAGACGTATGTTCCCTCGAGTATCTCGTGCTTCTTCAGTCTTTGTAGATTTTGCTTTTTCTAATAGAGCAGGTGCAGTGGTTGCCGACCTCTTCGCGGCTTCGTGGATCTCTGAGAAATTCTAGAATCGGAGATTCTCTGGTAAGGCTCTGTAGACCGGGAGCATGCTATTGATGCACAAATCTACCAGTTGTTGCTCCATGACGTTTGGATCATGACAATCCAGGGCTTGGACTCTGAATCTTTTCACATAGTTATTGGGATTTTCACTGACTTTCTGAAATATCCTTCCAAGATCAGAGAGAGTGACTTTATCTGACACAAAGAAGTACTTCCTATAGAAGGCGTTAATTATTTCTCCCCAATTATTGATAGTTCCAGGTGCAATATTGTTGTACCAAGTGTATGCCCTGCCTTTCAGAGATTTTGAAAATTCCTTGAGACGAACAACATGGTTATGCTCATGGTCTCCTAAGGGTTCAAGGAAGCGAGAGACGTTTTCTCGAGCATTGCTAGTCCTATCATACATAGTGAAAGTTGGAGAAACGTAACCTTTAAGAAGGGGAATCCTCTGCATCGTAGCAGGATAAGGGGGTTGGTGAAGATGGACATGTGATGTCTTGTCTTTTCCACAATTCTCCAGAAGACGCTCCAAGTCTTCCCAGGTGATGAAGTTTGATGATTCCTTCGTTGACGAATTGCCTGCAGCTTTGTTGGTTTCATCGTCATCCACTGTGTGAATTGGAATTACCTCAGGATCAGCAGCGTCTGAGGACTTTTCATTCTCTTTCCCTTTTTCTTGAGTTTTCTCTGGCAATTTGTCAGTAAGAGTCTTCAGATGGTCAAATAATTTTTGCTGTGCTGCAGCCATGTCTGTCTGATTCTTTGCAAGAGTCTGATGCGCTTTGATAATATCAGCAATAGTAGGTGGTGCACTTCCTATGACTTCTTCATGGTATCGTCCGAACAGAGGATGACCTTCCGTGTTGGCGTGAGGAGGAGTAATGTCACCACTGTCAGTGTTAGTGGACGGAACAGTTTCCGGGATGTTTTCATTGTTGCTGGTGCTAGCAATATTTACGTTAGGATTTGTAACCGATCCTGACCTAAGACCAACCATCTTGTGAAAATGAGAGATTGTAACCGAGAGAATGATCTCCCACTGTGGTCGCCAATCTGTAGATGGGGAAAAATGATTTGCTGGTTTTTACAGAATTGAGGAGACGACCGTACGGAGGAGACTCCTTGAACCGAGCGAAATGTTCAACCTCACACAGATGCACTGCAATAAGGGAGTGCTTTGAATTCGAGAGATCAATCTGTAGTACTCTGGCCTAAACCAAGACAATGGTCGTTCCAGAGTAAATTCAGTCACAAGAGAGGATGGGTCGATCTGTAGGAGGGAAGCTGAGAAATGTATGGAATCAATGGTAATCAAAGATTGTAGGTGTGTTGTGAATTCTGAATATGATAAGTTCTGAATGATTGAAATTACTCAGTTGAGAGTAATTGCTCAATTGATGAGTTGTTAATATCGTGTTGTCTGTGAGACGTGAGATCATTGTTGTTCTTGTCGTTGTTTTTCTTGTATTTCCATCATGATTTAGAGACTTATTTATATTGCTGGAATTGTAGACACCACGATCCCGTGAAGTGTGATAGTTTATGGAATCAAAGAGTGGGGAAATGGAAATCGTGTTTCAAACCAGTTGCTCATCGTGCAGAGACTTGGTTGATTTTCCATCCACTATTTTGTTAACTCCTTCAACTGATTGCACAACTTGCTCACATCCCATCGTGTGTTTGAACACACGTGCCGTAGACCGCCATACCAAAACCCTAGTTGATATCCCCCCAAGTGACACGATTGACGTCTCGTGGTTAGTTTAGTCAGTTGTTGACTTCATGATTTAATGGGACGATGAGTCCATGTATTTATTGAGTTGAACATGATTTTGTAAAATGTTCTGAAACTTGTGAATTGAACGTGGGCATGATTCTCACGTTGATAGTTGAGGCGAGCAATTATTGCTCTGATTTGTTGAATATTGATAGTTGAACCAATATTCCTTGATTTGAGCAAGTATTTCTCATCAGATGAATTATTGGTAGCGTGATCAAAATAAAATATTAATTAAAATACTGGTAGTTGAACCGAGTATGATTAATAAGAATACTGATCATGAGATCGTCATAAAAACATTTAATTTTGAATCTGGAATTATGATCCTTGGAATCAGAAACCTTAATTTGATCAATTGATGGTTTATTTGAAAATTAACCATGGAATGAAGGAGGGACGGCTTCATGGGACCGTGGGTCGATCATGTAGCTCTCGTATGCTCATGTGAGCAAATACCAAGGCCTCTTGAAGAGTTGGTGATTTTTTGATGAAAGAATGATTAAATGTTGGTTCAATCATTTATTCGAAAAATGCTCGTCTGATCCTTAGGTGATAAAACCTAATTAATTATGAAGAGATGAGGGACCAACCAAGGGGTCATGAAACTGGTCCTGGGTGGTCATGAGATCAAATGATGATCGTTTAATGAAGTTCCAAGTTGTTTGGAAGAGTTTTGGACCTAATACATGCAATTGCGCAAATTAGGTCAAACCGTGAAAATACACGGGACCAGATCATTGCGAGCCAAGGAGCCAACCCTGGTCGGTCAAGGTAACCTGCTCACATCGTCAAAGTGTTCGTATCTCAGTTCTGAGAATTTTGATATTTTCTGGCGTGCAGTTGAGCATCCATTTGAGAAAATATGAAGAAATCAAGGATTTTTTATAAAACCGTCAAAACTTCATGAGATGAAGGAAAATAATAAAAAAAAGTGAGGGAATCATGAAGTGTGGGACCGGTCATGGCCAAGGCATGGCCGGACGGCCAAATGGCCTAATCCCACACGTTTTCCCAATTTTTATAATATTTTCATGATTTTAGGGAAATATGATAAAATCAAGGAATTTGTTAAAACCGAGGAGTTTTTGTTAAAATCAAAGAGTTTTGTTGAAATCAAGGAGTTTCATAAGATGAGGAAAACATGAAAAATAATAATAAAAAAATAAAGGGCGTGTGGGACCGGCTTGAGCATAGTTGGCCGGCTAGGGCCCGGTCCCGTGCGTTTTTCCTAATTTTATGTATTTTTTCATGATTTAAAGGAATTTTCATAATTTGAACGAAATATCATGAAATCAAGGAATTCCATGGGACCAAGGAAACATGAAAAATATAATAATAATAAAATGGGTCGTGTGGGGCCGGCTAGGGCCCGGTCACATGGGTTTCCCTAATTTTATATTATTTTTCATGGGATCAAGGAAATATCATGAGATTAAGGAGTTTTCATGAAATTAGGGAAATAATTATAAAATAATGAGGTGTAGGGCCGGTTGGGATCAAGACATGGCCGTTGGCAAATGATCACGACTCTACCATATTTTTCTCAATTTTATATTATTTCCTTGGTGCGAAGGAAACACCATGAAACTGGGGAGTTTCCTCAAGACGAAGGATATTTGTTCAAGTGAAAGGATTTTCATGAACTCAAGGAAAATAACAAAAAACTATGATAAAAATATGAAATTGGCGTGGGATTGACCATGGCACGTCCGACCGGTCAGTGGGCCCGTGCTCCCAGCGCCTTGGTCAATTTTTAATTATTTATTATTTTCCTTCCTATTTTGCATAGGTTCATCGTCTCGTCGTATTTTAAAATACTTGTTCGTACAGTGATTGTTAGTGCATCATCGTCGAGTACATTTGCACCATTTGAGTCGGGGCTTACTCAGAGATAGCTTAGATGCCCTGTGTTGAATATTTATTACTAACCCATGGAATTCTGCTGGGATGACCATGGTTTGCAGTAATGAAATACTGCGAAAATATTTGAATATTTTTGGAAATTCAGTGGATGAATCCAAGAATTTAGTAATAATTAAATTATGGCTTTATACTAGCAGAGCAAGCTGTCTAGGAGCATTAATTATCCCTACATGAGCTTGCTGGAGATTCATATCCTTTATATAGTCAAGGTAAACTCGTTGTTTGTATCCTGAAGGCGTTATCGCTCTATACTAGAGCAAGCTATATAGGAGCCATCCATCTTGTGATACCATATAGAAATAATTACTGAAGTGTTCAGTATTCATGAGATATGTTGTTACCTAGCCGTGAGACTACATATGTACATGTACTCTGAGAGGAAGTATTCTCAGTCATAGAATTCAATGAGATATCCGTGTCTCAATACTCACGTCTGACTGTTGTATCAGAGGTTTGTATAATTATGGGTTTACGATTTTAGCCTTTGTCAAAAATCCACCATCTACACGGTGAATATTGAATGCTTTGTTATTAAGCTAACATTGATTGCAAACCATGATTTGAAAGACTATATAAGGGAGAACTCTAGCAACTGGGAAACCTAATCCCCACATATTCTGTGTGATACTAGTTTGCTAAGCTAGAGTCGATTCTCCTTTAACCTTTGGTTTTCTTCTTCTAAAATCAGGTTAACGACTTAAAGACTTCATTGGGATTGTGAAGCCAGATCGATACTACTTTTCTAGTAGTTGTGTGATCTGATCTTGTTGTTTCTATCGTACGAGTGAAATTGTGATAATTATCTTGAGATTTCTATCTCCGATAGGCAAGATATAAAAGTAATCACAAACATCTTCGTCTCATCGTTTGTGATTCCACAATATCTTTTTTCGTTGCATCGATTAAGAATATTGTGAGGTGATTGATAAAACTGAGCTGTTCTTCGAGAATATACGTATGGTTTTATTGATTGGTTCCTATTCACCTTGATTTATCAAAAGAAAGAACAAAATTCATAGGTTTATTCGTGGGAGACGGATATATCTATCTTGTAGACTTTTCTATGTGAGACAGATTTGTTTGCTAAAGTCTTCGACTTTAGGTCGTAGCAACTCTTGGTTGTGGGTGAGATCAGCTAAGGGAATCAAGTGCGCATTATCCTGCTAGGATCATAGGCGTAGGAGCATAATTTTACCTTGGATCAGTATGAGATTGATTGGGGTTCAACTACAGTCCAGACCGAAGTTAATTTGGAGTAGGCTAGTGTCTGTAGCAGCTCAATACAGTGTATGTTTAATATGGACTTGGTCCCGAGGATTTTCTGCATTTGCGGTTTCCTAGTTAACAAAATTCTGGTGTCTGTATTATTTCTTTTCCGCATTATATTTTTATATAATTGAAATAATACAGGTTGTGCGTTGTTCAATCAATTAGAATATCCGACCTTATTGGTTGTTGATTTAAATTGATTGACACTTGGATATTAGTCTTTGGTACCATCCAAGTTATCTCTCTTTGATTAGACTCGCGAATCACATTTGCTTGAGTAAATCAAATTGAGAGATTGAGATAATAACTCCTTGAGTATTTTCTATTGATTGAGTCTAGTTGATTCTCTAGAAAACAACTCGGAGTTGTCCATACAGATTTCTAATCGAAATATTGGGTGAGGTTGTTAGACCCCAAATTTTTCAATTGGTATTAGAGCAAGAAAACACGCTCATGACCTTACAAGTCTGCGTTTGTAGCGATCTGACTCTATGAACAGAGGTGATATCTCAATAAACGTACCACCAGTCTTCTATGGCTCTAATTACTTATGGTGGAAAATTGCTATGCGCGCTTTTCTTTAAGCACGTGATTTCCAATCATGGGTATATGTTGTTAATGTCTATGATGCTCCCGTTGAGGCAGTTGGAGGTGTAAATGTTCCTAAGAATATTGCTGAGTACACTCCTGCAGAGGTTCTTGTTGCAAAGAAAAACTCCGACGGTTTGAATGCGATCATACATGCCATTACCCCAAATCTTCAGTACCATGTGTCTAATTGCACTAAGTCGCAAGAAGCTTGGGATATCTTAGCAACCCTTTTCGAAGGTAACACCAGTGAAAAGGAAGCAAGACTTCAAAACCTTAATTCTAATTGGGAAAACCTTCGTATGGCAGATGAAGAAACATTTGATGAGTTTAATCACAAAGTGTCTGAAATTGTTAATGCATCTTTTGCATTGGGTAAGACCATTCTTGAAAAGGACATTGTGATTAAAATTCTCAGATCACTGCCATCTAAATACGATGCTAAGAAGCATTCCATCATTGAGGGAAAAAACCTAGATACTCTCTCCAGAAATACGCTGGTTGGAAAACTTAAGATCTTTGATCATGAACTTTCATCCAAATCTAAGGATGTTGCGTTCAAAGCACAAAGGGACACTAAATTACTTGATGAAAGTAAAAAAGTGTATATCTCTAAAGATGATCATTCTGAGATAGATTCATCCGATAAAGATCTTGGCAAATCAGTCTCAATGATCACAAGACAGTTTAGGGATCTTCTGTTGAAGAGAAGTAAACGGTTTTCCAGAGATAAGCCTAAGGCATCAGTCAAACCTCATAATCGTGTTCCTCCTAAAAATAGGGATATTGATGAAACTGATGATGAGGATATGCCTTGGTGCTTTAAGTTTAAGGGATTTGGTCATTTTGCAAACGAGTGCCCGAATCGGAGAAAATACACTGGGAACAAAGGTCTTGCAGCAACTCTTGATGAAATGTCTGACAACTATGACTCTAATGAAGATGGGAAATCAAGTGTTGCACTTCTTGGTGAAAATATTGATTTTGTTAATTGTAGCAATACACATATCAATTTTGATATTCTTTCAGAAGATAATCCAACCATTCTGGAAGAAAAAGTTTACCCTTTTCTTGGAAACTCTGTTTATAATGTTTCAGGATCCACTATGTGCCTAGCTTCTTGCACATTTCATAAGCCTGATTACTATCCAAGTGTGATGTGCTCGTATTGTTCATTAAAAGGTCATGAACTCTCAAAGGGTTACAAGTTCAAACACAAGAAAAGACATGTCAACAAACTTCAACGAAGAGAAAATCATCTAGCAAGAAAGCTTAAACTTTCTCAGAAGACCACAGAGGTATGTAAGATTTTATCTTCGTCTAAGAAGTTAGTTTCCAAGGAAAAACCAAGACCATTTGAGAAGAAAGTATGGTCAAACTGTTTTGATAGACAGAAGTCTATGGATTTTCTACAAGAGGAAATTGGTGGACAAATTATAGTTCACCACAACGCAACTTGATTGTGTTGTTCTTAAAATTTTGTCTCATGTGCCTGATCAAAAGAGACAATGATTGTGTACCTCCCAGGCTTTAGGAAAAGTTTTTTTTTTTTGTCTTTTCTTAGAAGTGTTTTATTTTATCTATCAAACAAAAAAAGGGTATTATCGACAACTTCGCTCTTTATAGGGATAAGAGTTGAACGTTTACGAACCTGTTTTAGGTTTCGAACCCTATATTCCTTTTCCTTCTATAAAACCTCTTTTTTATCTCTAGACTACTTTTTGAGCCAATTGTGAATTCCTCTCACAAACCCATTCATTCATGGATGCTCCAAGAATGATGCCTTTCGATGAAAAACAAGGTAATGCGATTGTTAAGCCATAAATCATGAAGGAAAAAGAAAAATCTCCGTTGCCTCCAACCTTGAAAAGAAAAAGAAGGTATATGAGGAAGACAAGAGTTGTTCCTTCAAATTCTCAGAAGTTTTCTGATGTTCTTGAAGTGTTGAAGGAGCTGCGAAAGGAGATTCAACAAATAAAGGCTTTTGTGTATAAGACTCATGAGATTCAGAAGGACCTGGTTCGACAACAACAACCAAGAAGGTTCATCGATATAAACTTAATGAACCTTATGTTCCCATGGCTGTTGACGACAAGGAGTTCGGGGACGATAATGAATTCTTCAAAGGTCTTAATGTCTAGTAAATCTTCTATTTTTTCTCTTTTGTTTAGAAGAATAACTAGTGATTTGGAATAGTCATTATTGTGATTACACATAGCTATATCCAATGTTTTTCATCTTCTTGTTTTTATATTTATTGATTTAAATTCTAAACTTGTTTGGAAGATGATGGTTGCAGTATTAATCTTTATGGTTCTATATATATTGCAATATTTTGATGGGATACATGTGTTTACGTCCGTGAACTTGATTGTCCCATATTTTGTCAAAAGTAAAGTCGTTCGTGAATTGATATGCAAATATTGATAAAAAGGATGAATAGACTTTTGACAAACGCAAAAGTTAAGCCTATATTGTCAATTATTTATGTAAGATAGGTTAAATTCTTTTGTGATTCAATGATTATGTCTATTGTATGTCATTATGCAAATGGTGATGGAAACATAGAATGAATCCTTGTGTTATCCACAATATAGAGATTTATTGATCCATATTAGTATTACTGTAAGGCTCCATTGTGTATCTTATGTTGAGCACGATACGACTAAGTCGATTCCTTATTGGCATGGTTGGTTATTCCATGAGATGCTATATGTTGATCATTAAGAACTAAATTAATCAACTTGTGTGGTTATTTAGTTTGTATTCCATAAGTTTTATTATGTTGAGTACATGTACGGCTAAGGTTGTCATGGCTTATGATAATCTTAGTCGGGGTTCCATAATCTTTTATATTGAGACCAAATAAACTAAATCAATCATCTAGTATGATTATTTAGTTAGCACTCCATAAATTTCTTATGTTTAGCATAATTGACTAGGTTGGTTTTTCATGATTAACTTAGTCATTGCTCCATAGAATGCTCTTATGTTGAGTGTGGCCAATTAAATTGATTACTCTTGTAATTAGTTTGGTTGAGTATGACAATTAGATTATTTGCGAGTCTTCTTGTGATTAATCTAATTGATTTATTAAGTCTCCATAAGTTTACTTGTGTTGAGCATATTTAGTCAAATTAATCTTGGTTCGCTTTGGTTAATTTGATTGAATATTTCTCGTTAGATTCCAAATTCATACTTGTATGTAATTTGTTGAGTCTAAAGAAATCCTTCTTTTCTTTATTGAAATTAAGGTCACTTTTGTTGTTCTTTATTGCATTTAGCACTCCAAATCTTTGTGGGGAGTGCGGCTGTGGAATATTAGAGGGGTTATCTTGCGTCTTTATAAACTCCTTGATGAATGCATTTAGCTTCGGATTTATGATTGCATCTAAACAAGATGATACATGTTTACCTTTGGTCATGAAATGTCTCTTACGGAAATTTCATTAGGATCTCGTTCTTGTACCTTTGCCAATTTTATTGACAAAAAGGGGGAAAATTAATATGTAGTTCACACTACAAATACATATGGTTTTCAGATCATTATGTAAGGGGGGGGGGGTTTCCATATGAGATGGAGTATTGACTAAGGGGGAGTGAAGTATCACCATAGTATTGTTGTTGAAGTTGTGATGCAATTGGACTTTGACGTTGTGTAATAATACTATGACACTTTATAACAATGATTGAGAACCTATGCTTTTCTCATTGTTATAGCTAAGGATTTTCAACAACGATGATGCTAAACTTACAACCTTTGGGATCATTGGACTACTTGGAAGTTACGAACATTTCGAGTATTGTTGAAGATTAGACACGTGGAATAGGAGCTACAAAGTTTATTTATATATTTTTTGTATTCCATATGTATTAATAATTTTGCCACTAAAATTGACAAAGGGGGAGATTGTTAGAGCATTACTCGGTCGAACTCACATGCGTTACTATCTCAAGCATGTTTGTCAATGTTGGTGATCAAAACTATAAAGTCTTTATTTCTAGTCTACTATAGCTAAGGTCTCGGACTAGGATAGAAAGTGTAGTTGAGCTCAAGAACTCCATGGAAATCATCATACAAGACGAAGGACTACTCAAGGAACCAGTGGATCTCCATCTACTAAAAGGTATGTGGAGACTTGAACTTATCTATCACTCAAAAGTCTATCTACTCTATCTCCTACCTTGAGACAAAAGTCGTTTTACTATATAGACTAAGAATATACACATGTGACATTTCGAGCTGAGTATATCTCGCTTATCTATTTCTCGAAATGTGTGTTGGTAAAGCTTTCTCTTTAGCCAAGTTCATCTTTGCCTAGTGACGAAAGTCATGTTATGTTTCGATCACTTTGGAAATTGCTCTGACGAAAACTAGTTTGTGAATAACAACTATATGACGTCCTCTGAGAATGTTTCAATGATTGAAATGAGAGCTTAGACAATATAACCACTAGGGGATATAAACATTGTTGTGGTAACACATATATGTATAAGTCCTTAGCACTTGAACCGAAGTTTGCAAACTTTGTTGATCAAGTGAAAACCGGAACTTGAGCAGTCAATCCAGTCCGCGAACGTGCGTAGTTCTCGAACCCGAGAATTTCTGCTGGAGTTGTAGCTCGGTTTTAGTCCGCGAACTCAGTCCGCTAACTGACGGAAGTTCTCGAACCCGAGAATTTCTGCTGGAGTTTGTGAACTCAAACCGGTTACTTGAGTCCGCGAACTTGAGTGGTTATGTCTAAAAATGATGTTCGTGAACTTATCTAAATTATCTAAGGAATGCTATTGCAAACCGTGGATTTATAGTTCATGAATTGATTCGAGTGAATCACATTGTTTTTGCTTCAATTGTGTCTTGTGTAGTACATAAGATCTCATAGAAATTGAACAACTCTCTAACTAGTTCACTTGAGTCATTTGGACTAGTTATGGTGAAGAAAAATATGGTTGATATGAAAGTTATCATTTGGCTAACCATTTGGTTGACTAATATTGAACCAACTATTGTACACGTTTGGGTACGGCTACACAAATCCAAAATCGTTAAGTACATGTGTATATGGCAAGCTAAGTTTTCGATCTAACGGTTGAGAGATATTAGCTTATATCTAATCAGGTTTTCATCTAACGATGAACATTGAATGCTTTGTTACTAAGCTAACATTGATTGCAAACCCTGATTTGAAAGACTATATAAGGGAGAACTTAAGAAACTAGGAAACCTAATCCCCACACATTCTGTGTGATACTAGTTTGCTAAGCTATAGCCGATTCTCCTTTAACCTTTGGTTTTCTTCTTCTAAAATCAGGTTAACGACTTAAAGACTTCATTGGGATTGTGAAGCCAGACCGATACTACTTTTCTTGTAGTTGTGTGATCAGATCTTGTTGTTTCTATCATACGAGTACAATTGTAATAATTGGCTTGAGATTTCTATCTCCGATAGGAAAGATATAAAAGTAATCACAAACATCTTCGTCTCATCGTTTGTGATTCCACAATATCTTTTATCGCTGCGTCGATTAAGACTATTATGCGGTGATTTATCATAGGTTTATTCGTGGGAGACAGATTTATCTATCTTGTAGACTTTTCTGTATGAGACAGATTTGTTTGCTAAAGTCTTCGACTTTGGGTCGTAGCAACTCTTGGTTGTGGGTGAGATCAGCTAAGGGAATCAAGTGCGCAGTATCCTGCTGGGATCAGAGGCGTAGGAGCATAACTGTACCTTGGATCAGTGTGAGATTTATTGGGGTTCAACTACAGCCTAGACCGAAGTTAATTTGGAGTAGGCTAGTGTCTGTAGTGGCTTAATACAATGTATATTTAATCTGGACTAGGTCCCGAGGTTTTTCTGCATTTGCGGTTTCCTCGTTAACAAAATTCTGGTGTCTGTATTATTTCTTTTCCTCATTATATTTTTATATAATTGAAATAATACAGGTTGTGCGTTGTTCAATCAATTAGAATATCCGACCTTATTGGTTGTTGATTTAAATTGATTGACACTTGGATATTGGTCTTTGGTACCATCCAAGTTATCTCTCTTTGATTAGACTCGCGAATCACATTTGCTTGAGTAAATCAAATTGAGAGATTGAGATAATAACTCCTTGAGTATTTTCTATTGATCGAGTCTAGTTGATTCTCTAGAAAACAACTCGGAGTTGTCCGTACAGATTTCTAATCGAAATATTGGGTGAAGTTGTTAGACCCCCGCTTTTTCAAATACCATAGATTTTTGTTGGTTAGAACAAAAGATAGGAACAAAAATAATAGTGGAGAGCAAAATAATGCTAGAATAGAAAGATGAGACGAAAACTTTGGGCAAACCACCAGCTAACTAGTTTAAAAAGGTTAAAAGTCTAAAAAGTAGTTCATTATCATGCCACTTGGGCAGCTTGCTGGGCGGGTTATTATTTCAGCTGTCTAAAAATCACTTTCGTAGTTTTAATTCGTTTACTAGGTATCACCTTTTATTATTATGGGAATTTTTTTCGGTTTAACACAAAGAAGACTTGTGAAGTCAAAACTTGGTGCCATTAATTTTTTACTACTCCTTACAATTTCAAACCAAAGGCTCTTTATTAAGTAATTAAAAAAATATATAAAGAGTAATAAGACCTTCCCAATAGATGAGTTCAAAATATTCATGATTTCTAATAAAGTAGAAACTATACATAAGACATTTGCAAAGAGAACCAATAATATATATTTGAAGAGAGCATTACAAAAAGCGACAGTTATAATCACCGGTTTAGATCCTACTACTGTAAGCGCCAAATATCAGATTTGAATATATGATTCTTAACTTAAACAATGATAAACTATTGAATCCCAGGGGCCTAACTAACCTCGATAACCAGCTTGGAAGGTTAGGGTTGTCCAAGGCTTATAAATTGCAGGATATTAGACTTGCCATATTATGTGGGTCTGATCTCAACAAGCTCCCTCGTGTGTAGCAACGTTGAGTTTAACACGTGTAGACAATCTGGTCAAGTAGATCCAAAATGGATATAAAGTTATTAATCTTTTTTGGAATAACGGGTCCACTATTAACTCCAACAATAGCTCTTGAAATGGAGAGAGTACCTAGTGCACCACCAACTTTTCGTTCGACAACCTGTATGTATTAAACCTAATACAATCATAAGTATGGATTAAACCTAATACAATCATAAGTAGGTGAAAGCAAAAACCCTTGATGAAAATTATAGATAGATTTTTTCTTTTTTCTTCCACAATCAATATGTATAGATCAGAGGTCCATGCACTGGATTGTGTTGAAGAGTTCTTGGACTATCTCAAAAATGAATATCCAAGATAAATCTAGCTGCATTTGAACTCTAATAAGTATGAAACTTGTAATTTATTTTCAAGACGAGAATTCAACAAAAATACATTTTTTTTTTAATCTCAGACAATAAGGACTTAAACTATATAAATTAATTACGTACAACTTGTGTTATTCGTATTATAACTATAAATAATTAATACAAGACAGAAAAAAAAATCACAAGACACTAGAATTTTGTTAACGAAGAATGCACTAGCAGAAAAACCATGGGACCTCGTACACCTTGGAACACCACAGTGTATTAATCCTCTACAGACACTAGCCTACTATCAGACTTCATACTGGAATGTAGTTGAAAATGAATTATCCCTCCAAGCAATTTAGTTGCAGTCGTGTTCCTTACGTCTATTGCACCTCGTAAGATTCAACACACTTGATTCCCTTAGCTGAAGTCCTTCACAACATAAGAGTTACTTCAACGTCAGCAAAGACTTTTAATACCTATTTTCTTATATCGGATAAGCCTCTTTGATTTTCCTTTTGATATGTTTCAATCCATATTTAGAAATCTGTTTGCATCTATCTTGTTCATGATCTGGATACAAAAAGTATCAAGTAAAAATATTTGGATACAAGAAGTATCAAGTAAAAATATAGCCTGACTGGGCTTCACGAATCCATAAGTGAAAATTTCAAATTCTTAACCTAGAATCAGTTTAGTGAAGAACCTATGTTATGAAGGACGATTATATCTTTGCAACTAGAATACCAGAGTGTTAGAGATATAGAGATTATATTGCAAGAGTCTCTCTATTTATATATTTTTAAGGTTACAAATAACTTTGACTTCAAGCTTAAAGACTTTTTAGGTTTATATGAAATTCTTATTAGGAATTCATGTAAGCATGTGAAAAGTAAAAGTCCACCTTCAAATTTCGCAGAAGAGTATGCATTATGGTCTGGTTTTGGAACAGTGCACAATGATAGTCCGTAGCGATAAGTATGCCTTCAAACTTGTAAGCATTAACGATGTTCTATAACATTCAAGATTAAACAATAATATAGAATCCCAAAGATATTTTGTGAATGAATTTGTCATAGAAGTGTCTATGAGAGTTTTAAAAAAAGTGAACATAGATATATAGAATATGTTAGAGCAATGCTCGGTCGAACTCGCAAGCGTTGCTATCTCAAGCTTGTTTGTCAAGTTTATTTGAAAAACTATAAGTCTTGATTTCTAGTCTACTTATAGCTAAGTCTAGAATTAGGATTGTAGTTGCAGGAAATCCTACACTACACCCTTGATAAGATCTTACAGTAATTAACACATATTTGATGATTAAAACGACACTTTATTATTTTATTTTTAGAAATGTTTACAAGTAAATGAAGAAGATCAAGAATACAACCACTCTCTTGAATTTTCTCTCTCCTCAAGACTTTCTCAACACTCAAAAATACATCCTCCTTCTCTGAATCTATAGGAACCCTTTATATAGGAAATTACATAGTGGATGACAACTAAGTTTTCCTTTTATTTCGGAACTACTCTGCGATCATATCGCGACAGTTATAATGTCAACTCTCGCAAGCATTGTAACCATCGAAGGACAAACACGCTCTTTTCGTGTTTCTTCAATCGTCATCTATTACATCATTCTTTAACCTATTATGTGACACTCGCAAAGTGTTGTTGAAGAGTTCGCGGTATTCTCGCAGAAGTGTTGTTTATCTCGCAGGAACACTGTTGTAGCGATATTCTGGTCCTACATCTTGCCTCTTCTCATGTCTTTTCTGCGAAGAAGGAAAAGATCATGAGAATTGATTTTTTTTATAATGCCGCAACTGTTTATCTTTTTTCATTCTTCTGTTTTGACACGTTTCTGTACTCTTCGCCAGCTGTTTTCACATACTTTTTCTTCCATTCAATTTTTGACACGTCCTTTTCAACCGCTGCGATCTAACCGTTCACATCCTTTCATTGCATTAATTGCATTTATCTTTTAGAGAACTTTCTTCTTCTATACATATTTCTTTCATTCTTTTCTTTCCCTCTTTTTACCTTCTTCTTTATATCTCTCCATAACTTCTCTGCACATTCATTATTCTTCCGTAAATTCCGGATCTGTTACTGTTATAAATTTTCTTTCGATTTTTTACTTATTCAATCTTCACTCCCATACACAAGATGGTTGTAGCTGATCGCAAATATGAGGCTGCTTTCGAAAAGATTCAAAAAGAATTTCAAGACAAAGATTTTACTTTATCCACCATTCCTAATAAAA
This sequence comes from Papaver bracteatum, assembly GCA_023529315.1. Lineage (NCBI taxonomy): Eukaryota > Viridiplantae > Streptophyta > Magnoliopsida > Ranunculales > Papaveraceae > Papaver > Papaver bracteatum. Next base: position 1,430,013 of record JAJJWX010003739.1, on the reverse strand, counting down.
ACCCTAAGTCTGAGCTTTCTGTCTGATTATTCTCTGATTTTCCATGTACTCGCGAGGAAATCATAGTCTCGCTGGGTCAGCTAGAAGCTGGTCTTCCCATTCCTCTCTATGACCCTGATCTTCCTTTATTCTATGAGATACTCTCGCATACAGAGTTCTCGCGAGTGGTCTATCAGCTGAGTGGGGACTCTATTCGTTTAATGCTTGAATATTCCACTCGCGGTGCTGGTAAAAAATCTCGCTACCCTGATACTTCGAAGAATACAAAATTTAAAGATATTCCAATTGTTTCTGCAAATTATACTGTGGAGAATTTCTTTGAAGATTACAAAATAATCCCTATGAAGAAGGACAACACTTGTTGGGGTGTTCGCTTACATAAGAAGGATAATATCGTTGAAGATAAAGTTCTTAAGTTAGACATCGATTGGAATACAAGTACTAATCAAGGCCCTCGCCACTCTAGTGATGACAAATGGTTTCTTTTTCCATTATGTCTTGAGGCTCCCTACATCTCTGGCCTTCATGTATTGCCTACGAATCTCTCAAAATATCAACCATGGGTTTTTAATTGGCCTGAAAGGACTAAAGAGGTATGTTCCCACCAAAATTTTTTTTTTCAAAATTATCACTATTGTCTTTCTCATATTTTTATATTCTCGCTGACTACTTCAATCTTTCCAGATTGACAGGCTGAAACTCAACTACCAGAAATTTAGGAAACCCAGCACTCTTTTAGCTCTTAGATCCTTCACAGATGAAGTAAGAAATATCCCTTCATGAATATTTACAATATATTGTTGCCCCTATTTCTTATCTTTATCTGTGTTCGCAGGTAAGTGAAGAATTAGAACCAATAATACCCGCGATGATTAAGGAGAAATCTACTGCCCCTCCCAAAGGGAAGCCTACTGCTCCTCGCAGTGAGGAATCTAGTGATCCCCCCTCAAAGAAAAGAAAAACCCAAATCTCATATTCTTAAACTCCTCAACCTATTCCAAAAAATTTAAGTGATGATTTTGATAAGGACAACAATGATGATGATTTTGATGATGATAATGACGTCCTTTCCATGAAGGATTATTCCTCTTCTGAGTCTTCTATGACTCAATTATCCAAGATTTTTGGCGATATTACACATGGCATCGCTAATGATTATAGATATGAAGGTCTTAATGGGGTATCCCAGGCTCTCGCTAAAGTCTGCGATGCTTCCCTATTGGTTGATAATGATTCTCTCCAAGGGATCTCAAGATCGCTGACTCCCAGCCTCTTAAATTCGCTTGGTATTCTGGTATGTTTTCATTTCTTCACCGTGTTTAGGTATTTTTTTTATTTCCATATCTTAATTTATATTATTCTCTCGCAGGTTGGAAAAGCTTCTTTTGATGCTGCCTCTGATTTGGATAAAAGGCGTGCATCTTCTCAAAAGAAGAATAATGTTCTTCGCAAAAAGAATGAGAAGCTAGAATCTGAATTCATTAACCTCCGCGAGAAGAATGAAAAAATGGAATATGAACTTGCTAGCCTTCACGAGAAGAATAAAGAAATTAAGAAAAATCTTTCTCAACAATCGCTCAAAGTATCCAATCTTGACAATGCTAATAAACAACTCTTGGGTACGAAAATTTTCTTTTTTTCTTTCATATTTTTACTTTTCATTGCTCCTTCTTATTTGATTCATCATTCTCGCAGACATTTATGGCCTCTCTGATGAGGCAAAGACTCTTCGTTCTTTTCTTGAACCAATAGATGATGATACTCTTCTAGAGATTCTTAATAATTATTTGAATATCTCTTCCAATATTAATTCTCTTTCCATAGATGAACTAAGATCTAAGTTTCTCCTCTTAGAAATTGATCACAAATCTTGCTTAGATATAACTCACAGATTCAAACAACTTTACCACAATTCTAAAGTAGAGATTAAAACTTTAAAGGCCAAGAATAATGATCTTTCAAAAGACAAAGATCGTATATCTAGATAAGGAGCTGAAGCCTTAGCAAATTTCCATAAAACTCTTCACGATATTCAAGTTGAAAGAGACAAAGTTATCTGCGAGAATAGAGATATTCTTACGAGGGAGAATCAAGTTCGCTCTCGTCTTCTCATTAACAACGATAATGAGTTTGCTTGGGCTGCGAAGGTTCTTGACAATGACAGAATTAATTTAGGTGTAGATGTTAGTCTTCAAGCTGATCATTCTGCCTTAATTAGAGATATGATTGCCGAAAGAGAAGGTTATTACTCTTGTTTTTGCACTAATTCATCTTCTGAATAAATCATCATTATTTGTATTAACTTGTACTCTTGCTTTTGTTCGCAGCGTCTGAAAAGAATCTTCGCGATAGAATTGGAGAACTGGAAGAAGATAAAAGCCAACTCGCAAGAGATCTATCTTCTCGCAATGAAAAATATTCAAGGCTGAAGGACCAATTAAGGATTACTTCTACGAATTTTAGCAATGCCCTTATTGTTGTTCGTAACGATTCTATTAAAATGGTCTGCAATGATCATAACATTCCTCATTCTACATATCCTGATCTAGCAGAATAAATTCCAGCAGATACTCCAAACCTTATTATCTCTGATAGTGAAGCTGAGGAGTCTGGCGAGGATGAAGAAGAAGATAAATCTGGCGATGGATCTAATTAGTTCTGTTTTTTCTTTTTATCTTCCTTGTAATTTTTGTACACTTATTTCCTTCTTCTTGTAATATTGCTGCGTGTTTCTCCAACTTGTAGACTTCCTTGATATATAAATTTCCTTTGCTTCTATCTGTAAATTGAAAAACAATTCTTTTATGTGATATAATCAACCAACATGGTTATTAATGGTTAACTATCTGCATAAATTTATCATATAATAACATCTATATAATTTTATCATATAATTATGAATAACAATCTTATCATCATGTTCACTCCCATACTTGCCTCTGTTATTCATCTGTAATATGAGAAAATTGAGTAGAGTTTAGATATTAGTTGTGAATAAAGTGTATTTAAATATTTTTGCCTCAATCATTGCGATAATATCGCAAGTCTCATTATCTCTGCGTCAGTATCGCAGTCATTCAATCTTGACTTCTTGTGGTCTTATCATGCCTTCCTAGTTAAAGGTCTTATTTTGCCACATATTGTATTGGCGACAAAATCGCAGGACGTTCTTACATTTGTAGGTAAAAACCCCTTGATCTTTTCTTATCTTTATTTTGTCAATTTCTCTACTACAATATGACAAGTCTAAGTTCCCCTGCGAGAACATAGCCTCATGACATTGCCGTCTTGCGATGAAATCGCAGGACGTCTTCACATTTTTATGTAAAGACCCATTGATCTCATCTTAACATTTTTTCATGGCTTGTTGCCTTTGTATAATCTTTGTCACGTGACAATATGACAGGCCTAAATGCTCTTGCAAGCATAAATCCCCATGACATTGCCGTCTTAAGACACTTATCATCTCCCTAATGGAGGGTGCCGCCCTTATCTTCCCCCTGGTTGACCCTTCAAGGAGGGCACATCGGCCATACAATACTAGCTCCTCCCATCCGGATTTACCAACAACCAGTTGTTTTCGCAGCCTCTTTTCCTTTATGCCTATATGGCTTATAGTTATAAGACTGCACCCTAAGTGGGGTTTTCTTCAGGCCGAGTGCATCATAGCCAAGACTTACCAAGAATGGCCAGGGTAGGTTTGTCCGTCCCGGGCATCCTTGGATCAACCGTGTACCTCGGTTCCTTAGTCATACTCTACACTCCTTAGAAGAGACCCTCGGTCGTCCAACCAGGGTATAACCTTATATAGTTGGAAATCCAAAGTATCTCTCCTGGATAGGTATCTCAAAGAGATGGACCCCAGTCTCCATATCTCAGGTTCCAGCAGAGGTATAATCTTATCCCTGAGCCACGCAAAGAGATACCCCCTTATATGACGTACTTTAGGTCTTACATTTGACTTTTGAGAAGTTTTATTCGCGAACTAAGGTGTACGCGATAAAGGTTCGTCCCATTCTTATGTCTCTGCGAAATTTTATTCGCGTTTCTTGTGAGTATCGCAATTCTGATAAAATTTCTTTTCTTTGATCTTTTCTTTTCTTGTACAATTTTTCAATTTTATCTTTTTCATTCAAACGAAATACTCTTTTGAAACATTTTCTTCAAACAACTCATTCATAAATTTCTTAAATTTCATTCTTTTACCTTTCTACTTACTACTTTCCGCTTCTGATTTTTTGTTGCGTTTTGTTATTTTCTCTTTGTCTGCGAGACGCTCGCCATCTGCTTCCTCTTGCCTTTCTATTGCATCAACCATTAGTCTGACACATCTCTGTCTTTGCTTGATGTTGTGTTTCCAACTGTTATTCTTCGCGGATTTCTCTTCGCAAGATTTTACATCAATTTCATAACATTTCCTGTTTTCTCCCCAATCTCCTTTAATGACTCCAACACCATTAGGATGAGGGAATTTAATACATTGGTGAAAGGTAGATGCCACACCCAAGATCCCATGTAGCCAAGGTCGGCCAATCAAGGCATTATAAGGTGATTCAATATCAACAACACAGAACAAGATCTTAGAAGATATCCCCTTTAATGGAATTCGCATTGTAATTTCCCCTTTGGGTTTGTTGGCAGTGCCTTTGAAACCATAAATTTTATAGGTTGATGGTATCAGATCCTCATCTTTTCCACCCATGGTTCTGTAAGTATGATAAAATAATATGTCAACTGAACTTCCGGTATCTATTAGAACTCTGTTAATGGCCCAATAATCTTCAGTTTTATCGTCATCAATTTTCTCATCTTCTTCTTCTATTTGTTTTGGATTTATTTCTAACCTTACTACCAGGGGGTTGTCATGCATCTCGCCAGGCTCTGATACTTCTTGTGCAGTGAAATAAATAATTTGCTTTTGCCATTCCTCCAATGGCGAGACTCTCGCAATATTCATTACCTCTTTTCCATCCATGTCTCTCGCGAAGACTCTGCTTAGAACATTGTCGTGGAAATCCTCAATAGTCTTATATGAGTGTATGATGGAATTACAGAACAAATTCTTCGCCTTGGCTCCAACCTCTATCACAAATTTTTCTTCTCCTTTTACAGTATTCACTTTGCGAATTTCTGGTGCTGGTGGTAGCTGCTGAGATTGCGGATGTCCTATTAGAAAATGATTAAACTTTCCTTGATCAATCATCCTCAAAATTATTCTTTTTACATTCCTGCAATCGTTTATTGAATGTCCATGGAAATGATGATAAGGACAAAATTATTGATTTCGATTATTTTGATGTGGCTCTTTTCCCATGTTCCAGGGTGATGGTATATTTTCCATCAAAATGATAGCTTCCCAAAAATTTTCTATGCTGGCATTTAAGGGTGGCATCTTAATTTCTTCCCATTACTCTTTGATTCCCTTGTCCTTTGAAATTATTTTGTCTCTGACCACCATAAGTCTCTTGCGGCTGATCAAGTTTTTGAATTTTATTATTCCCACCGCGATTGTAATAATTCCTTTCTCTTTCATACTCTTCTTGATCTCGACTTCCCATAGCTACTAATTTCTGCTAATTTTCAATCACTACTTTCTCTTGCTGTAGCTGCAAGGTGCTCGCCACATTGTTGATCATTTTAGGAAGTAAACTCCCGTTCTCCGCTATTGAGCTAGTGTTTGCGATTGGATATGATTCAATATCATTTTGTTTTTCCTCCAAAGCAATGTATTCTTCTTGTAGTTCTTGTAGCTCAGTCATTGTGATGGTATTTTTGATTCTGAAAATTTGTATGTACAGCAGATTGGTTGCGAACATTGCATTAATGAAAGATAAAATGAGGTATCTCTCATCCACTCTTCCTGCCATTTCACTGCACATTGTCTTCCATCTTATGGTTAGGTGTTTCAAACTCTCGCCAACCCTCTGCTTTAACCCAAATACATATTCAATACCTGGCCGCGATGAATTGTTGCTTATATATGCCCCCAGAAATGTAGCTTGCAAGTGGTCGAAAGAAGTTATTGTATTTTTAGGCAAGCCTTCGAACCATTTTAGTGCTTCACCAGTTAAGCTAGATGCAAAATATTTGCATAATACATCATCATGGTTTTCCCATTGTAGCATACACCTAACATAAGCCTTAACATGTTGAAAATCACAAGTAGTCCCATCGAAGATACTGGTTAATGCTGATAAATTTCATTTCGGAGGGATTCCTCTTAATTGTACTTCTTGAGTGAATGGATTTCTCGCAGCTTCTTCAATGGCTTCATAAAGTTGTCTCCTGCCTCCTTTTCTTCTGTTATTCAACATTCCCCTCATTTCTGCTAATTCTCTTAAAATTTGTTCATTCCCAACTGAATTTTTCTTCATTGGTCTTTTCAGTGCAGCCTCTCTTCTTCTGCGTTCATGTCTTTCTTGTCTTGCGAGATTTTGTGTGTCTTCATCTGCATCTTCATTTTGTCTTCCTCTGCGATTTTCCTCTTCTCCTCCTTCCTGGATTCACAACTGGTTATGTCTTCCAATTTCTTCTCTGCGAGTTTCTTCATTTCTCATTATTTCTCTTCGTTGTCTTTCTATTCTCCTTTGTATTCTATCATATTCCTCATTGATATCATTGTTATGGCGATTTTTTGTGCGTTTTCTTTCTCGATTGTCATGATTATTCTGCCGTATTGCTTCTTGAAATTCTTGTTCTTCCACTTCGGCTCTTAATCTTTCCCTTTCGCAAGCTAGACATGTTTGTTCAGCATAATGCCTCTCAATTTCTTCCTCAATGATTCTTTGATTTCTATGAATTTCTCACCCATGTAATATTCTTCTACCTTCTTCTCGATTTTCTTCACCATCCTGGTTATTTCCACCCTCTTGATTTCTATTATCACGTCTACCATTCACAGTTTCACCGCGTGGAATGTAGCAATCACGAATCATCTCTGCTTCTCTATGATGCTGCTCTTCATTTGGATTTTGCATTCCTTCTCGGATATTTTCTCTAACATTTCTCATAGGGGAATTTCGCCTTGGCTCTTCTCTAAATGATCTTGAGTTTGACCTAGCAGTACTTCTTGATCTTCTGCTTTGTAATCTCAAATTTTCCATTCTCAACTCGTGATTTTTTCTTGTTAGATTCGCACGTTCTTCCGCCTCTAATCTTCTTTCCTCCTGTATTCTCTATATTAAATCATCTATTGTTTCATTTTCGCCTTCTCCATGAATTAATCCTCCAACCACTCCTTGATATCTTTCTTTTCTTCTTTCGTTTCTTAATTGTCGATCTTCTGCTTCTTCCGTCGAATCCGATCTCCAAGTATGCACACTCACTCTATCATAATCCATATTTCTATCTTGTATTGGTATTTGTTGATTCGGCTGTTGAATTTGATTTTCTCCTTCAATCCTTGTTCTATTTCTTCTTGTTCTTATTCTTGAAGATTCTCCCAATTCATTTGTTTCTCCTCCTGCAATTCTTTTACTCCTCCTCACGGTTGTTGGTGGTTCTGACGTGTTTCTTCTTCTTCTAGCCATTATTGCGTTAGATCTTTCACTAATTGTTCCAAATTCCTTCCAATAACAATGTCAATTTTTATCTTTTTCTTCAAATAATCAATGATTTTCCCTGTTTCGGGCGCCAAAATGTAGTTGCAGGAAATCCTACACTACACCCTTGATAAGATCTTATAGTAATTAACACATATTTGATGATTAAAACGACACTTTATTATTTGATTTTTAGAAATGTTTACAAGTAAAGGAAGAAGATCAAGAATACAACCACTCTCTTGAATTTTCTATCTCCTCAAGACTTTCTCAACACTCAAAAATACATCCTCCTTCTCTGAATCTATAGGAACCCTTTATATAGGAAATTACATAGTGGATGACAGCTAAGTTTTCCTTTTATTTCGGAACTACTCTGCGATCATATCGCGACAGTTATAATGTCAACTCTCGCAAGCATTGTAACCATCGAAGGACAAACACGCTCTTCTCGTGTTTCTTCAACCGTCAGCTATTACATCATTCTTTAACCTATTCTGTGACACTCGCAAAGTGTTGTTGAAGAGTTCACGGTATTCTCGCAGAAGTGTTGTTTATCTCGCAGGAACACTGTTGTAGCGATATTTTGGTCCTACAAGGATATAAAGTGTAGTTGAGCTTTAGACTTCACGACATTTATCGATTTAAGATAAAGAACTACTAAAGGGAGATTGTGGAACTTCATGAACAAAATGTATGTGGCGACTTGAACTCATCTATCACTCAAAAGTCTATTTCTACTTTATCTCCTATTTGAGACAAAAGTCGTATAGCTATATAGACTTCGATCATACACATTTGATATTTCAATATTAGTTTAACTCGCTTACATATTTCTCAAAATATGTGTTGGTAAGCTTTCTCTTTAACAAAGTTCATCTTATATTCTTGACGAAATTCAAAAGATGATCATGTGAACATCGCCTAGTAACATCTTATATGATTTATGTGAGACAGTCATTTGATGTAGACCCAGAATGTTTCGTATTAATATATTGATCACTTGAAAATTGCATGGAAGCTAATAGTTTGTGTGAGACAACTATTCCCGTCTTCTAAGAATGTTTCAATGATTGAAATGGAGTTTATAAAAATTAACCATTAATTGGATATAACACAGTATGCGTACTTGTATGATAACTGTTGCAAGTTATTCCAAGTCCAGGAACCATAGTATGCATACTCGTATGCGTACTGGTTGGTTAGTTGAAGTCCGGGAACTTAGTATGCATACCCGTATGCATACCGGCCTAAGTTCGAGTCCGGGAATTCAACTGAGTTTGGTGGTGTATGACAGTATGCTTACCCGTTCGCATACTGGCGAACCCAGGCCAAGTCCGGCCACTTAGGTATGCGTTTTGCATACTTGAGTAGGTTATGTTCTAATATCAGTTTGTTCATGAACTAATACATTTATATAATAAGGAATGAAATCTTTTGCAAACCGTGGCTATAATGTTCATGAATTAATTCGAGTAAATCAAAATCGATTTTGCTTCAATTGTGTCTTGTATACTTCTATGAGAATATAAACAATTGAACAACTCTAGAACTAGTTTCATCTGAGTCATTTGAACTAGTTGTGTTAAGATGAACAAGGTTGATATGAAAGTTTTCATATGGCTGACTTCAGTTAACTATTGTTGAGCCAACAAGGTATACACGCTTAGGTACGGTTACCTATATCTAAATGAAGTCACTTTTCATTTGTGTATAACAAGGTAAGTTCGATCTAACGATTAAAATATATAAGCTCGAGTCTAATCAGTTTTTCATCTAACGGTGAATATTGAATGCTTAGTTACCAAGGTAACATTGACTGCAAACCTTGATTTGAAGACTATATAAAGGAGAACTATAGAAACTGGGAAACATAATCCCCATACCTCATGTGTGATACTAGTTGCGACTAAAGTTGATTATCCGTTAACCTAGGTCTTTCCTAAAACCCATTATAGGTTAACGACTTAAAGACTTCATTGGGATTGTGAAGCAAGACCCAACTATTTTCTTTGTAGTTGCGTGTTAGGATCTTTCTGTATTATATCGTATTAAGTATATCTTCTCTAAGATTTTCTCGAGATTTAATCTTCGATAGGCAAGATAAAAAGTAGTCACAAACATCTTCGTCTCATTGTTTGTGATTCCACAATATCTTGTATCGCTACCATACGATTAAGATTGTTGTGATGTGATTGATATTACTAGGTTGTTCTTCGGGAATATAAGTCTGGTGTATCAATTGGTTCATGTTCACCTTGATTTATCAAAATATGCAACAAAACTCATAGGTATTTCTGTGGGAGACAGATTTATCTATTCAATAGACTTTTCTGTGTGAGACAAATTGGTTTATCAAGTCTTCGACTTTGGGTCGTAGCAACTCTTAGTTGTGGGTGAGATCAGCAAGGGAATCAAGTGCGTAGAGTCCTGATGGGATTCAGAGGCGTAAGGAACGCGACTATACCTTAATGGTTAGGGCTCAACTACATTTTAGTCTGAAGTTTACTTGTAGTAGGCTAGTGTCTATAGCGGCTTGATACATTGTTGTGTTCAAATATGGACTAGGTCCCGGGGTTTTTACGCATTTGAGGTTTCCTCGTTAACAAAACTTCTGGTGTTTGTGTTATTTCTTTTCCATATTATATTTGTTTATATAATTAAAACTAGTGAAACTGCACGCGCGATGTGCCTGCCGCGTGCCTGCTGCTTTAACCTAAGATTACACATTGCTAACAGTTCTGTTAAATAGTTTGTAAAAAATAAATGCAGGCACAGGCGACACATATAAGCAATTCTGAAAAAAAATATAATCTCATTGCATTTACTTGTTCTGCACTGGTAAACATTAAGACATATGAATCGAACTTCTGATTCAAAAAGTTTACATAAATTATGTACGGCTTCAACAAAGACTGAATTGTTGACTGTCATCCACTGTGGTATGAATCAACTGTCAAAGTCATTGGGTGATGACACGGGTGACCTGAGTTCGGAACTTGTCAGCATAAAAAAAATCAACTGTCAAAATCAAGCAAGGGTTGTTGACTGCCATCTGTTTAGGTATCAATCCACTGCTGAAGTCAAGATTGCTCGATGATTCTAAGGCTCTGAGGAACATTCTCCATCGCTTAAATATCTGAAAGAATGACATAAATGTAAGGTAACAATTAGATGAATAGACAAATCATTTTATCCCCTGACCAATTAAATCTTATGATCAGCTACTACTACACGATCATGCAACCACTTCATAATATGTGCAAGCAACATTTAATAGAAAAGACACATTCAAATTCTTAATAGCATCCAAAAGGGCAAGACAACAAATTAACCAAACATAATTCACAAAAATAATTCATACAACGATTAATGGGGCGAAGAAGAGAAATGTCCACATACACTTCAGGGGTCAAGATCTTTTTTGTCCCATCAACATCCTTTAATTGCAGTTTCCTATTTGTAGTCCATCCAGTAAATTCTGTGGAATACATACACAATGATCACTAAATTCAATCTCTAAAAGCTATTCTAACACCTATCTGTTTTTCACTTTTGATTTGTTCGACCTACACTTCCATTGTAATAAGTATCCATAAAAACCATATTTCATAAAATTCTAAAATGGTAGTTACCTTCAAACTATTTTCTCTTTCAACTTAACATTTGGTCATGGTGGTACTTGCAAGATAATCTCGCAACTTGCAAAATGGTATAAAAGTATCAATTTAAAGTGGATACTTGTAAGTAGCAAGTGAATATTCAACTGCAAAATAAAAAAGTACATGTTGGTTTGCATGTTTATAAACACCATTTTTTCAGCCAAGATCACCTCATTATGTTTTAATATTTAACTTCCTTCAACCACATGTGAGGCCCATCATGGGTTCTTTGAGATGGGCATTTAGTCTATTTGTGCCTGGTTAGTCCAAACTAAAATATAGACTGATCACTGACATACTCATGGTTGCATTTGTAAGTAATCAACAAATGATGTAGGTTATATTTCATGTAGTTAACTGCAAACATTGAGAACTTTGCACGTAGGTTTAGTTTGCATCATATTACATTACTAAATTTACGCAACACGTAACTTAATCATACCAACTGATTTACTAACCCATATCATATAATTTAATGTATCCCTTTTCGTATTGATTCATTGAGTCTTACTTGTACTAAAATGCCTCCAAATAGAGAATTTCCAACTCCTCATAGTGGGTACTTAAGTCTAATTCTAAATTCAGTTTCTGGAAGTTGTGTATGATTAATGTTGGTGAAGTTTTGGATGAAATTTGCTACGGAGACATGCGTCAAGACAGAAAGCAAGAGAAGGTATGATGTTGGTAAAAAAAAAAACACAAGGAAAACAAATATCATAACTCAGGACTTGACAATTATGCTAGGGATTTGAGCGTACCCATATCAAAGACACTTACAACAGAACCGTGATTGATTCAATGACAAAATATGAAAGAGAAACCATAATGAATTCTGATACTTTACTTGAGAGATTTCTCCCAAGTTTGTTGGAGTTATCTTCTTCATCTGATTCCACCGTTTTCACGGATGACCCAAAAATCCCCAATTGGAGAAAGGAAAAATTGAAAATAAAAAATCAGAATCCCTAATTCTTTGTTTTGCTTTGTTTTTGTTTGTGGAGGGGGTGAATTACATTGAAAATTGAAAATGAAAAGATTCAAGAGGAAATGAAGAAGAGGGGGAAAAAATTTCTCCGGATATTTTCTCTAGTTGGGGTTTTGGTCCGAGAGAAACGAAGAAGAGAGTAAAAATGTAGAGGAATTGCATTTTGGGGGATTCGATGTTAAACTCTGTGAATCCATTTTACATAAATATCCTTTGTTTTGTGGAACTATTCCACATAATAAGTAATTGATATTTGAGGGTAGATTAGTAATATTAGGAAAGGCTTCACCAAAATGGTTGACGGATGAAAAGGCACCCTTTTCTTTATTATAGTATAACATAAGATATCACAGGTTGTGCGTAGTTCAATCAATTAGATAATCCAACCTTTGGTTGTTGATATAAATTGATTGACACTTGAACATTGGTCTTTGGTACCGTTCAAGTTGTTTCTCATACTAATAATCAGGATCACGGATTTGATTTGCTGATTATATTGAGAAACTGAGATACAACTCTTGGATATATTTCCATTGATTGAGTATGACTGTCTAGTTGATTCTCTTGGAATTATATTGGAGTTTGTCCATACAGATTGCCTAAACGAAATATTGGGTGAGGTTGTTAGACCCCCGCTTTTTCAGAATAGTTCGTGACCTTCTGCTAAACTAGAACCGAACAAGTTTGTAAACAGGGTTTGTAAACCTCTGTAAGTTCGAGAAGTCAATCCACAAGGGTTTGCAGACCTTGGCAGTCCGCGAAGTCAGGTAATTGGGGTTTGCAAACCTACCATTATTCCCTTACCTCAGATGTAAAGTTGCAATTATAATTTGTGAAATTCAAACTGACTAAGTAATCAAAGTTCGACTTTAAAATGATTTCACCTGGATTTCGTGAAACACATGTTCATTTATCTTTAAAGAAATATATTTTCGTAACCTGCATGTTTCTTTAATCTGTTTATATTTCTTGTTTGTTCTAAGGCCATTTTCTTCTGATGCCAGGCAATTGAGTAATTGTAAATCAGATCCAGATTTGATATAAAATTACAAACACAATTAAATATGACTTTTATCTATTGAAAAAATATTGTTTGTGAGTTTATCACAATAATACATCTTAGATTAAGTTTTAGTTGTGATTCTTGTGGAGATAGAAAACTATGTATATCTCCATAAGTTTTTAACAATATAAACCCTAACCTTGGATTTAGATTCATCTAAATTCAGGGCACTGATTCATATTATTGAACTAGAGTCAAAAGAAAATCATTAGGCTTTTTGTTGGAGATAGGGTAACGCTAGTCTTCACGGCGGATTGTGGAACAACTCCTAGGGATGTAGATGACATAATCCAGGGAATCAAATGCGCAGGTTCTTGCGCGAATCAATATATTTAAGGGTACAACTGTAACATAATAGCTTGGAGGGTTTATTCAGTCTCAATTATATTCCATAACGGAGTCCTATAGTAGGCTAGTGTTTATATCGGCTTAACACAGTGCGTCTTCAACTGGACGAGATCCCGAGGTTTAACTGCTAGCTTGCCGATCTCCTCGTTCACAACTTCTGATGTCTTGCTTTACTTCTATTTTTCGCATTATATTGATTTTATCTTTATAATTAAAAGTACAAGCAAGTTGTATGCTAATCAATCCATATGATTCAAGAATTTCTTTTAAGAGATTATCAGAAGTATATTTCATTGTCTGCTTTAATCTTGGATTCAAGTTCACGCAACAAAAAGTTGGCGATGAACTTGACACCCTTCCCCTTTCAATGTTAAGAGCTATATTTAGTGATTAACTCTATATTTAGCTTTAGCACAAATGTGCTCATAATGATAAAATAATGATATATATCGTTTTAAGCCAGACTCATTCCCAGATTCAACTTGATCTTCAAACTTTATCTGGAATTTAGTCTCGCCACTCCTATTTGAAGACATCCCTTCTTAGATTGAGCATGAAGTGAAACACAACTTGAGATTGACTCCGTAGACCAAAACAATGTTCAGAAGTTATTTGAGTGACATGCATCCTTAAACCAAGCTCTCTTACATATATATCTCATGGCATTTTAAAATGCCAAGTTTAGTGTTTGAATATAGCATAATTTAGGTTTACCCATATCCATTGCGTCAATTATTTTAGCGTAAATTAGGTTGGTCTTAGGTCTGTTTCCGTGCACAAGGTATTTGTGCAAGCTTTCCATATTTGCACCCACTATTGGCATGGCAAAGTGGAAAACATAACTGCCTAAGTGGTATATTTAGCACTTAGCCAGGTGCAATAAAGATTTTATCAATCGGTGGTTACTATATCGCTCGATGGCAAATTGGTTTCCGGCGATAGAAAGGGTATTGCTCGACACTATGTCATCGCTCAGAGGTTCATCATCTACCAGTCAAAGATTCACTCCCCTATAAATACTCAACTCCAAACTTATTTAAACTCACACCTCTTCCATACTTCTCATAATTTCACACCTCTCAAAGTTATTTTAATTTTCCGTAATGTGAATCCTAACATGGCTGAGTTCATAGAAGACCAACATGCCGCCGAAAGCCAAAGATATGTTAACCGAGCCAATGTAGGAATTCATCTAAGAAGAACTTAAGGTGCAAAATTTACTTTCGCCGAAGATGAATGTAGGAATCATGTTTATTTTGGCCAAGATCGTATCGTTGATGCACAAGAACAAGTAAGGCCATTGCGGAAAAACATATTTCAGAAACTTTAAGAAGAAACAATAAACCTCTATAATCGTGATGCAAATGGGTTGAGTGCCCGGTTCTTTGTATCCAATAAGCAAATAACTATGTATGTCGAGATGTTCGAACCTAAGAAAAGGTGAAAGCCTGACGAACATTAACGAAAAGTGTCGGGTGGAGTGACTCTAGATAAACTGAAAAGATTTTGAATATGTAAGTTGTTATGATATGTTAAAAGTGTTGTCCAGATATAGTCCAATCTTGTTATTTTAAGTAAAGTTTTAATTTTTTTAATTCTCAACTCTAGTTAAAATGTAAGTTTTAATTTTTCGTAATTTCTTGATCAAACGTATGTTTCAATTAAATGTGAGTCTAATTAAATTCAGGTTTTAAGTAAGTATCGACATATAAGGCTAGTTTGCAACAATACTTCTTATTTTAAGACTTCAATAAAAATCTATGACAATTGTTAACCTCTTAGTTTTCTTCACTTGGAAAACTTCCATTCGACGCGTTCAAAGAAGATTTTTCTTTGTTCTTATGACTAGTATGCTTAACTTTCAAATTTTCTTTGCCTTTACTTTGAGTTTCCTTGCGATTAAACTCTTCCTTTCTTTTAGCTGCACGTTTGACCTGGTTAATATTCAAAACTTGAAGACTTCTTTGCTTTTCACCTATTTCGTTATAACTATCACATATTTTTTCAACGACAACTTCAAGTACTACCAAAAAAAAATCAAGTTAGATTGCCAAATCTGCCATTTAAGTTTTTTTTTAGATTGAGAAAGAGCAAAAAAAAAAATTGTATAAAGATTTTGGTGTAAAAAAACAAGTTTGAAATCACTTATTTATAGGCGACAAAGAAAAAACCGTTGAAGATAGCATCTCTAGCACTCGATAACATCTCTATAACATCTCTATAACAGAACACTTTTCACGTAATAGCACGGCTAGTTTGTCAGGCCACCCAACATAACAAATGAATTTTTTTACCATTGTGCCAAGGAACCGGCCTCATGAGACCTGACTTCAAATTGCTAGGAAAAACCATGTCCTAATGAGCCAATATGCAAAATAGGGTTAACGTTTTGTTAAAGAACCAAGTTGAGGGCGTATTTATCCGGTTGCAGAGCCAGTCGGCCTACTTCATACACTCGCCCGAGAAACAGAGGAAGAGAGAGAAAAAGAGAAAACTTTTATTTATTTCGCTGCTTCTTCTGTATTTTGTGTTCTCTCCTCCTCGTTTGATTCTTTTCAAATCTCAAATTTCTCACTTATTCACTCACACACACACTCTCTCTCTTTCTTGATTGTTGAACTCATCTCTTTTTTCCTTAGCCGCCATGGATCTAGATCTATGGATTACAAAGGTTAAAGAAGGTCAACATTTAATGGAAAACGAACTTCAACTTCTTTGTGAATATGTAAGCTTCTCTTTCTTTAGGCCAATTTCTCAATACAGTATTTATTGTTCTTTGTTTAGTTTTGGGTTCTGTTTAGTTTTCTATTTAGTTCATATGAACTGAGAGATTAAATTAGGGTTAGGTTTTGGTTATTTTCTTTCTCTGATTCTTGTTTTATCTGTTATTTGCTCTTAATTTGGTTTCTGATTGGTGTAATTTTTAATTCTTGATGTAGATGATTATAAAAATGATAAATTGTTGATGTAGAATGGCTAAATCCCGGACCCATAATGGAATTTTTTTTTTTTTTTTTTACTCACTTGATTCATGGGGATTGATAATATTTCTTCTGAATGGCTTGTTGATGATACCCATTTCAAGAAACCCTAGCAGAGGCATTGATGCCCCACTTATATTTTAAAAGTGGGGCATTTTAAAAGCTCTAGTAGATAACTAGTTCTTGGGGTTGTTGGAAGTTGGGGAATCTATTGCTAGACTTGTTTTAGCTGCAGATTCTACTCTAGGCGAATATAACATAGAAATGGTAAGTATTGATCGGGTTTTTGTGTTACATGAGCCATACTATGAATGATCTTGAATTTCTGTTGTTACTACTAAGCATAAGTTCCTACTGCTACTGGTAGAAAAACAAGCTTCTTGTTGCTTTGGATAGCAGCTTCTCTTAGGTCGGGGGGCAATCTTGGCATTGCTTTTGTTAACATTTTTTTTAACCTTACAGGTGAAGGATATCCTCATCGAGGAATCTAATGTTCAACCTGTAAATAGCCCAGTCACTGTTTGCGGTGACATCCATGGCCAGTTTCATGATCTTATGAAACTCTTCCAGACTGGCGGTCATGTACCAGAAACTAATTATATATTTATGGTAAGCACATAAGCTTCCCTTTTCTATTTGTAATTTTAATCTTTCCATGTCTTTCACATTGTTGCCTCATGATACAACATAAATAACCAGGCTTCTAACCCAGTGAGTCTCCTTGAAATTTGTTAAAACCGTTAAAATCTTAGTTTGAAGTTTGAACCCCATGCAAATCAGGAATCTACTCTTTTTCATGATTACGTAGAAGAATCTATTTTAGGATCATTGGAAGTGTAATCGTATAATATGGACATATACTAACATCTAAACATATAAGATTGTGAGCTCATATTCTGTTTTTCAACCATCGTACGCAAATACAAAGACATTCCTGTGCAGCAGAGTAGTTGGTTTTCTAGGTTGTACGTTTTTTGTACTAAAAGGACAGATGTAGTATTATCAAATAAGAACCAGCGGATATAACAGTGTGTTTTTGGTACAACATTTGAGGATCGACTCCTGATTGATTCCTATTTTGTATTCTGGTTCTTTCTTTTCTCAGTATTTTCTTGGTGACATTTTTTATCTTCTTTCGATGCAGGGCGATTTTGTGGACCGTGGATATAACAGTCTTGAAGTCTTCACTATTCTTTTGCTTCTAAAGGCAAGGTATTGGATATGTGTGTATACAGAAATTCTGCTTAGAAGTATGAGATTCTAGCTTAGTTCGTTTTACTAGTGGTAATTAGTAGAAATGAATGTTGAAACTATGTCAAGGGCATAAGTTGAGTACTACTAAACCTCATTCGAAAGTGAAATCACAATTGACCATTTTGCTTCATCCCAATAATACCTGCTGTACAAGTTGATGATCGGTGGCTTGCCAGCTCATAAACATGATAACCGACAAATATTTTGTGTTGGTTGCTATCTTTTATTGTTCTTATAAATTTTACTCAGAATGTGAGTGGCTCTATTTATCAGGCTGCTTTCCCTTTGTGCTTTCCGAGTATTTGGTTGGCTTGCTACATTATATTTACACTTACATTCTGTTTTATTCGAGAGAATTAACTTTTATGTTATATTGGTGGCTGATAGATATCCTGCACATATTACTCTTTTGCGTGGAAATCATGAAAGCAGGCAATTAACTCAGGTATTCTAATCTTTTTTTGTTGCCCCTGATTGTTAGTGTTGGTAATATTTTTGTTTGGATAGGACATGTTGACCATATTTGAGGTGAAATCTGTTGAGAGGAAGTCCATCTTGAGGATCTAGCCTTGTTCCAGGAATTGGGAGTGGTCACTGGTTATTCATTTATTGGAAACTAAGAACGGCAAGCTCCTCTTGAATGTGAAATGACATAGTTCTTTAGTTTATGATGTTATATTGTGGTTCCTGGATAGATACAATATGTCAATTAGTATCTGAGGATGTTACTTGCTGGATCCGGCCACCAAAATATTCTGTATAATTGCTTAGTAGCTCCCTTCCTGATGCGCTATCAATTGTTGCACCAGGTTTACGGTTTTTATGACGAGTGCCAAAGGAAATATGGTAATGCTAATGCCTGGAGATATTGCACTGATGTATTTGACTATCTCACACTCTCAGCTATTATAGATGGAACTGTAAGTAGCACTTAGTTTATGTATTTTGTATCTATTTCACCATCTTCCTATTTTTCAGAGATGGCCATTATGACACTACTCAAGTATTTTTGGTGTGTTAGGTTCTCTGTGTCCATGGTGGGCTGTCTCCTGATGTTCGAACAATTGACCAGGTTTGTACCTTGCCCAACTTGTACTATAGAGTTCCAGACTTTGAGTTTCTGATTTAAGCTTCATTGAGCTATTGCCAAAAAGCCCATCTGATTTAGACGAAACATTGACTGGTTGGAATATCTTTGCCATGGTCGGTGTGTTGAGTGGATGTCTAAAGGAAGCAACTGTCATGTTAGTTTAGGTTATTAGACTTGTGGACCATCTGTTTATGACATGTTTCATAAGAAAAAGGCGGGCATCAGGACTGATAGGGTGTCTGTTGGTGTAAAGATGTAAAAAAAGACCTTCAAGATCAACTCTTTGATGGTCTGTTTTCATTTTTGTTCATCTTCCCTTGCACTTATATCTAGCTTGTTCTTGTTATATTGTCAGATGAGGGTCATTGAACGAAATTGTGAAATTCCCCATGAAGGTCCTTTTTGTGATCTCATGTGGAGTGATCCCGAGGAAATTGAAACATGGGCAGTCAGTCCAAGGGGAGCAGGTTGGCTTTTCGGATCTAGGGTAACAACAGAGGTATGCATAAGTGTATTAATATCCATTCAAATTCTCAGCTAGCCCAATTCCAGATATCCCTGATGCACTATTTTCATGAATGTTTCTTTTGTACTTTTCTGCAGTTTAATCACATAAACAACCTGGATCTTGTTTGTCGGGCTCATCAGCTTGTGCAAGAAGGTCTCAAGTACATGTTTCCGGATAAAGGCCTAGTAACTGTGAGTAATAAATCTTATCTATGCAGTACCTTTTAAATTGGTAATAGGC
This sequence comes from Papaver bracteatum, assembly GCA_023529315.1. Taxonomy (NCBI): domain Eukaryota; kingdom Viridiplantae; phylum Streptophyta; class Magnoliopsida; order Ranunculales; family Papaveraceae; genus Papaver; species Papaver bracteatum. Next base: position 1,410,341 of record JAJJWX010003739.1, on the reverse strand, counting down.
GTATTGTGGTCCTAACTGCTTTGAACGGTGTTTCTTTCTTTGGCACTTTAGGTGTGGTCGGCACCGAATTATTGCTATAGGTGTGGAAACGTAGCTTCGATACTGAGCTTCAATGAGAATATGGTAAATTCTAGAACCTTCTTCCCCTTTTTAACTTGGGTCACTTTTGGATGCCTTTGCGTTGGATCGTACTTGTTACCAGTCCCTTTCGTAGCACCGATCTTTAAGGAGTATAGGGGCAAATTTAAAGTTCTATTTTTGAGCCAACTTTTGAAAATATGGATAGGCCAAAGGTCCCACCCCTGATTTTGATTTCAAATGCTTATGATAGGAGAGGGAGGTGAAATTCTTTACAGAAACCGAGGAGAACAATCAGATGAGAGGACCCAGATCAGGAGTACCTTATTTCTTATGATTTGGGATCCTATGTCATCACAGAATTATTTATATGATTTTGAGAAGCTTGGCAATCCCACATCTCCTTCTTCGCCTGATGATGAAAGGAAAGCGAAGTTAACACTTGTTACGAGGAAGAGGCCTAAAGCACATTGAACACCATTCTTATTTCCAGATGCTGAGCTTCACTGATCATGCGATGTCACTATTGATAGTGTTGTATATTAGTGAGTTGACCTTTTTTAAGTTTTTGATATTTTGGGTTGATGTTAGTTTCATTAATATAATGTAATCTAAAACAACATTGTGGTTCGTGTTCAGTTTTTTGGATTTGTTGATTTGCAATAGCATCTGAAATCTGAATACATGCATTTTCTGTTTAGATAACAAATTGTAAAAGCACATTGGATGATGTTAATGAAAAATTCAATTTTAGTTCTTTATTCATACAACACTACAGGCTCTACGGCCACTCTGTTCGTGTAGGATTTTCTGTAAAACTATTTTGGTACTGTATAATTACGCTCTAGGTCAGGTTGGACAACCAGAGTATATAACCGAGGAGTTTCCATCACTAATCTGCTGTTGCATGAAGAAAACCATGGAAGATCTTTTAGTGCACCCATCAGTTTTTAAATCAAACTTCAAGTACCCGCCTGAGCCCTGGTTGCTGCAGAGCCTAATTCGTGCCGTAACCCATCAACAAACCACTAAAATGCTGCATGCGGAATCTTTATTCTTTAGGTTTCTGTCGGAACATCCAGGATTCTTCGTTCTGCATACTGAGTTCAGTTACTTCCAACTAAAAGCATGAGCCTGGCTGGAATTACGTCATGAGGTTCTTCATGATCTTCTGGAAAGGTGGAAGTAAACTACTTGTACTACTATTATTCTGCTTCTCAACTATTCTATGTTTCTTTCTTTCCAGTTTTTTAAAATCAATAAATTATAGAAGGAATATATTCCCATTTTACCATTATTTCATTTGAGCAAGAAGGTTGACACATTACTGCATATATATGAGTCGATCATTTGAGTTACGAAGTTCTTAATACTATTAGTTATTCTAGCTGTGCAATTGTAGTTTACGGAGTGTTTAAGTTCTGAAAATCGGAGGAGTTCTTATTTGTTCATGTTCATGTTATTTAGTTTTCATGTGATCACCCAACTGTTTATTGAATTTTATGAAATGTAAGGTTGTTGATTTGTTCTTGTTTGCCATATAGATTATTGTAGGTTCAAGTTTAATGGCGACTCACTTATATGAAGAGTTAGGGAGACTGCAGAATCTTGTTTGCACACTAGCCACAGATATAGATATAAAGAATCAAACAATGGAAATCATGGAAGAAAGGGCGACCGAACTTTCGACTTCCCTTAGTATAATGGCAGAAGAGAGAATTAACCTGAATGAGGCCTATGTTGAGGTCTCTACATCCCTTCGTCAAATGACGGAAGAAAGAGATCACATAAATCAAGCCTATGATGAGCTCTATATGTCCCTTACTAGAATGAGGGGGGAAAGAGATCACCTAAATCAAGCCAACGTTGAGCTCTCTACATCCCTTGGACGAATGATGGAAGAAAGAAATGACATAAATGAAGCTTTTCTTGAAGGTAACAATGTTGCAGATACTATTTCATGTTTTTAACGCATTTTTTTCGAATACATTTTTCAGTTAGCCTTCTTATTTAGGTACCACCGAATTCTAACACCTACGGTGATCTTAATTTTATTTCAGAAATGAGAAGAATGCAGAGAATTATGTACGAGAATCAGATATTGATGAGGGAACTGAATACTCTAAGGAAGAAAATCGAGAAGCCTGAGGCCCAATCGGATCTCAATAGCAAGCAACTTATGGTTTTAAGCGAAGAGGTACTTATGCTTTTGTCCACTTCAACTGTATTTCATAAAAATAGAATCCATCAGTTAAGACTTTTTTGTGCGATCTTGTGAACTATGAAAACCAAGCTCGTGGCAGTGAAAAAATTTGCATTTACAGTTTACCAGATAGATAGAAACTATATGTTTATTTGGATTGCTATTGCAATGCAGGTTACAAGCCTGAACATAGTGGAAGGGCAGTCTGAAGGAGTACTGGAAAATATGAATACTGGAGACAATGTCCAACTCCAGATCGAGGCAAATCAATTGCGCAAAGAATTGGAAGAGAAAGATTATGAATTGGATAGTGTGCTTACCTTGAATCGAGGTATGAGTACTGGAGACAATGTCCAACTCCAAACCGAGGTGAATCAATTGCACGAAGAATTGGAAGAGAAAGATTATGAATTGGATAGTGTGCGTACCTTGAATCAGACCCTTATTGACAAAGAGCACAAGAGTAACCGTGATCTACAGGAGGCACGCAAAGTTTTGATCGAGGTAAGAAGTTTATGGATGACTTATTCCTCATGTGCCATAAGTACGTTTACTATTTGCTGGAAAGCTAAGTAATTATTCTTGTGTTGAAGGCTTTGAATGACTCTGGAAATAAGCGCCATAACCGTGCTAATATTGGGATTAAACGGATGGGGGAGCTGAATGCGAAACCGTTTCGAGATGCTTGCAACCAGAAGTTCTCACCTTCAGAACAAGAAACAAAATTTGCTGAGTTATGTTCACTGTGGCAGAAGCAAATACAAAATTCAGAGTGGTATCCTTTTGAGAATATTGCTATCAACAACAACCTTCATGTGAGTAATTACCTTCATCTCATGTCAATTTCTTGTGAATGCATATGAGCAATTTTATCTTCTCTTTCAAATCTCCGTAACTGAAGAGTTTGAGGAACGCTGCCAACCCTGTATGATGCAGGAAGTAATAAATGAAGATGATGAAAAATTGAAAGAGCTGAAAGATGAATGGGGCCTGGAAGTGTATGATGCCGTGACTTCTGCTTTACTGGAGATAAATAAGTATAATGGAAGTGGGAGATATCCAGTCCCCGAGCTTTGGAATTTTAGGGAAGAAAGGCAAGCCAGCTTAAAGGAAGTAATGCAGTATGTAGTTCAAAAATGGAATGCACTTAAAAATAAGCGCCGGAGATGAAAGCTCAAGGTGAGTCTTCATTTGTGCACCAATTTTATTTATAGAAGAAACTAGATTCAAATTCCCAAGTAAAATTTGATCCTATTAGTTGCTCTAGATTACTTTCTTTACTTTGTGCATAACTTATTTGTTATTTGAACTTTGCAGATTTTCTGAATGCCAATGCTAGTTTATTGATTCAGTCCTCTAAAGTTGTTAACAAAAGTTGCAAGACTCGGGTAATCAGCAGAGGAAAGGTGCAAGAACTAGAGGGAGTTGGAGGATAGGAGAGACAAATTTACTTGGAATACTCAACGCTAGGTGGATTACAAGTGCCTGAAATTTTGGTGCTCATGCTGAAATGGTACCTTGCCGACCGCTGAAAAGGAAATGCCAGCCGTATTCTGATGACTTGAACTTCACTGTGCCAGTTTTGATTTCTTCAAATATGTGCAGATTAGGCAGTTCAAGGCTGGACAGTTTATTTAGAAGGCTATTATTGAGGCGTCACACTCCAATAGAGGGGCTTCACTTGGATTCTTAGTGTCCAAAAAAGTGGTTATGGGATATCCTAACACAAATACAAAATGTCTAGATTACCCTTTAACTAAAATAAAAATTTAAAATTCATTACGGTCATGTATTGTTAATTTGTTAACCGTAAATTTATTCTCTGCATCTGTTACGGTTGGGAAACTAAGAACTCCCAACCGTAAATCCAAAATTAAAATAAATTGAAGTGATTTTACGGTTTGGTTTAACCAAACCTAACCTTAAACAATTTAGTATTACGAAAAAAAAAAAAAATTACGGTTGAGTTAGACTTTGGACCAACGGTAATGATCTTAAAGTTGGAACTCATCAGTTCCATGTTCCATTCAATTGGAACTAAGTGTAACTTCTTAACTTATTAGTCTTCACAATGGGGTCTTCAACCTTTAACTACTCATTTTGTGTATCTACAGCCGTTGGTACTCATCAGTCCCATCTGAGTGGACCTGAGAGTAATTTCTTAACAGTTTTCTGTACTAAACTACGGCTATCAGTAAACATTTTCCTTTATTTAAACTTATTACGGCCAGGTTTGGATTAATCCCAACCGTAAATACATTTCTGCTAGTGTTACGTCTAGATTCGGTACTGCTTTTCTAGCCGTAACTTTAGTTTATGAAGTACTTACGGCTAGGTTTGGATTAATTCCAACCGTAAATTTCGATTTGCATATAGTTTTACGTTCAGGTTTGGATTAATTCCAACCGTAAAAATTAATTACTGTTGGGTTTGGCATTTCATCTCTTCTCTCTAGTTTTTCTTCCCACAAAAAAATTGTCTCAGAACTCACTAATTATATAACGAAATTCATTAATTTAATTATTATCTAATTAAATCAAATTAAAATTAACTAAATAAGGGTTGTTTGATCATTATAAAATTATTTGAGATATGGGGTTTTTGAAATTAATTATGGGTGACCCATTTTTATCCTATTAGGTGACATCCCTCCAATAGAATGTGACGCCCCAATAATAGCCTTTTTTATTTATCAGTGCCAAACGGAAATTATTTTGCTCAAGCAGCGCTAGAGCATTTTTTTGAACTAGCAGCATTTGCGGCCATTGGATGGAATAAAATTTGATGTCAGCAGAAGACAAAAAAGCATGCAATGACGTCACATTCACAGGATTTAATGGTTAGAATCGCTGCTAGAGCAAACTCGTTCCCGTGCCAAACTGTGAATACTCAACAGAGTATAGTTCAAAGTTTTATTTTATAAAATCCACGTTTACATATATGCAAATCACTGAATCCTGTTCTGGAGGCAACCCAAAAATAGCGATAACAACAGCTTTCTACCTTTCTTTTGGCCTCTCTTGGTAAAAGCTTAAGCGCCTTTTTCGAGGTCAACTAGCCAACTATTCGATAATCATGCCTTTTACTTGTCATATTTTAATATAATCCAGATATATTTATGTGATTGGAATTATATGAGATCTTTAAATCTTTCACACCTTGGGAGTTACTGGAGAAGCTTTTGTAATAACACTTTCATACTAATTTCAGGTTTTTCCAATTCCTACTCAACAATGACGGTTCCCATACAAAAAGACAAATTAATCAAGAAAACCTTGGGTACATGGTCCTCTCAACAACGCTGCTATAAAGTTTTTTATTCAAAGAACCGCTCCTTGCATAACTAATAGTCATCGCCTCTAGATATCACCTCTTTGCAGGTTGGCCGTAGCAGGATGGTATGCTCAAACTGAGATACGTAGCTTCCCTTAATGTCGCACAGAGGGGGGTAGGGCTAAGGGGAAAAAAAAGAAGAGAGGAAAAAACCATGTCATGTTCAATTCATTTCTTACTAAAAACAAGATAGTGAAAGGATACACCAAATAGAACCTTCCAAAAACATGAAGAAGTTGTCAAAGTTAACAAGGAGTACCTGAACAACGCCATTGTCACAAAGGTTCTTTAATGCCATTAAGTATTTAGATTCCCCAATTCGGTCCAAGTAACGTCTGCAGAATGCCAATGTCGAGAAATTCTTGTTGATAGTTGCTAGCAGTTGCTTCGCTCTAGGTAGCCTTAGTGGTATGTGCCCAGCATCGAAATTTTTCATGTAGTGACTGCATTCCAAATCTTCTCTAACATACCCTTTCCCTGCGATTTTAAGAGATAGATTTGCTTGCTTTAGTCAATAACAGCGATAAAAACCTGAACTTTTTAATACCATGGCTCAAGAGAATAGAGGTTACCCGTGGATCCAAAAGTTTCTATTGCAAAGAATTCGCCCTCCTCCATTTTTGTTTGTTCTCCTCCTTTCACAATTGGAACTGATTTACCAGCATGAATCTGATAACTTCCAATACTATGTCCATTCAAGTTTCGGATACTTTTCACTATGCAAAGAAAAATATACAGAAGGTTAACAAAAAAGCATGACAATACTCCCACAGAAACAAAGCAACACAGAAAGAAAAAAAACTAGTATAAAAAGTCTTACCCGGAAATATCTTTCCATTTATCTCCACTTCATATGACTCCATGACCTCTTGGATTGCAGCACCAACATCACAAAGGCGTACATCTATTCCAGCTTCCTAAGCAAGAGATGATTAAAGAGTGAGAATAGAGAAATGCTTACTAATTTATGAATCTCAAAATCATAACTCTTTTAAAAGTGGTAGCTATGCACTATGTAAAGGGCACTCCCATTCCTGCAAAGGCTATCATACCCACACGGCCACACCCAAACACAAACCTAAATTGCAACCAGCATTCCACATTGGTATCTCTAGAAATTTACCAACATTTTTGCAGCGTGACAATGATAAAATAAAAGGCATTATATGTTAAACTGTTAAGTAGATAAAATTAAAATGAAAACCCTATTGATTAAGGCCAACACTATGAGAGCAAGTCTGCGCAGGGAATACAAACTACCTTCACTCCAGTATTTGTTGCATCTTGTGTGGCCTTCAGAAGTGGATCAAACATGGGATTAAAAGCCACTGTGAATGCACAATCGATTATATGTCCTGAACAAAGAAAAACACTAGGGTTCAGAAAAGTTATTACTTACTAAAACCTAATACATAGCATCGGCGGAAAAACAACACTCACGCTGCTAAGCCTACTACTTGAAAGACGCATAATAAAAACTTAGACAAATATTGGGCAGAACATGACTAGTATAGAATTTGTCATACCATCTACATGAGTACCAAAATCCAACTTCATAACATCATCATACTGAAGTACAGTCTTATCACCAGAATTGGGAGTCCAATGAGCTGCAACCCTGTAATATAATCAATGAAGCTTAAAACAAAAAGCATGCACTGAGATGTATATCAAAAGGTTGAAGGAAAAGGCTTTACCAATTTAGTGAGCAACCTGTAGGGAAGGCAATGCCTGCTTGCAGACCATTCTCAGAAATTAACTTACGAACTGTATTCTCCAAAGTTTCACACATATCAATCATTGGCATTCCAGGCTTTATAATACTCCTCATGTATTTGCGAACCTAATAAAGTTAAACGGAAGATCAGAAATGTAGAAAAACATCGTCTTCCTATTTAGATTCATGAGTATAGATAAACGTGATAACATTGTTCGAGAACATCTATGTTCTACATATTATCAAAAACAGAAGAATTATGATGTTTAACTATTCTACAAATCCCTAAATGAAGAAAAGTGCAACCTGTCGGTGAACTTCAGCTGCCTGGCGAACAGCATTGTAGATAGGTTTTTCAAGGCGTTCCATTTCCCTCTTTTCTTCAGAAGTAGTTCTCCACAGGTTACTAATAGCAAAAAAGGAAATCAAGAAAGATAAATCCCACAAAAGTAATAAGATGTGTGAAACTAATTTAGAAGAGAAAGTGCTTCTTAAATATCCAATTCATTTTATTTTTTTATTTGACAGGGCTTCTGATTTTTGGTGGGACACCAAATTTACAGTACCATAAATAATTTGTTTAGAAAGATATAGCTCAAGTGTGGATACAAAATGCGCGAATAAATGCGCACAATCTTAAGAAACTAACCACTTACTCATCTTTGTAATCTTGAATTTCGCCTTCAGGAAAATCCCCAGATGGGAAAAGTTCAACTACAGGGATGGATGGTGGATCAGTCTGCTGAAGGGGCTCTTTCTTTTTTCTGTAAATGAAAAAGTGTCAAGGAGACAGTTTCACATTAAGATAGAGAAACTTCAATGCATTGTTATAATTATAAATAAGTGCTTACTTGCTTTTGTTTTTCTTTTTTTTCTTCTTGGTAATTTCTGCAAAAATATCGAAGGGTATGAGTACACCAAATTATTTCAGAAACTGGTAACAGAATACAATTACTGAATGTATAATCTCGGAGGATCTACAAGAGAACTCTATACTGGAGAGGGCATTTTAGCGTGTATAAAACCAAAATATTTTTAGATGTCCAGGGCAATGTCCGCAAAACTGTTTCTTAAAAGGAAAAAAAAAAAGGATAAGAAAGAGCAATTACTTACTAACTACTGCATGATTTAGAGTCGGATTGTCAAAGTTACAAATTCAGGACTATTCAAAAAAATTTTTTAAAGAAACAACTGAGTGAGATAAAGCAGCAGCATAATCTAAGCCCATCAGATAGCATATTCCTTTAATTAGACAACATTCCATAGCCACATATTTTGGTTTGATTAGCATAAAAATGTTACTAAACCCTTCCCAGGTTCCGTCCAAATGATTTTTCCCGAAGGCATTAGTGACATAAATAGCTTGACAAACAAGCAGACAATCTAAAAGTACGTGCTTCATTCCATGTAACTTCCTGATATTTCAAACGCAGAGAAAATAACAGAAGGTAGAAACATGCAAAAAACAGTAATTACGTTTAGAACAGGGGAAAGCAGAAATCAAAACACAATAATGTCCAACTTATCCTTTGAAACTAACCTTGTGATTCATTTCCTGCTGGCTCATCCCCTTGCTCACTGTCGTCCTCTTTCTTTTCAGGAGGCGAAATTCCCTTACCATTGCTATCTTGAGACTGCAAATTCTACTTATTTCAGAAAAACAGTTCCAGATATTTTCACTTGCAGAATTAAGGTTCTCTTTATAAGACAGTCTTTTAGATGAATCATATTTATACATAAACTTGAAGGCAACTTGGAGTTTTAATTGAGACCAAAGAATGCAATAAATGCGCAATTAGCATAGAGCGCAAACTTGTGGATCTGCTCACATCCTAGTCTAAAGAAACAGGAGCAATGTTTATTTACAGAAACAATTCTGTGACAATAAGTCAATAACAGCTTCAGCCACAAGAAAACGACAAAACAAAAGAACATAATATGCATGAAACGAATTCGTATAGAATTGTTTCTCTCTAGTTTCTCGTCAGTTACATACTAAAGTCATGTAAGTTGGTAAGTGTACAAGATACTCAACTAAGTAAGTTAATAACTTTGACAATCTTCATCACTCTGTTGGATACCGTGTTAACTATATAACTTATATGATTGCTGCACGGTCTTGGTTGCAAATATAAATCAAATTACAAAGAGGGAATGGTCATGTACAGATCACTTCATAGTTCTCAACCCCAGTATATACCATAGGTTCTTCTTTACAAAGAAAATAAAAATAACTATCATACATACCAAGACATGATTATCATCGCCTTGCTGATTGTTGTTAATTTGGAGGCTTTTCAATTGATTAGAAACCCCAGCATTTCCCTCTACCTCAACAGATTGAGAGTCAGTCCCAGTCCCTACCATACTTAAAGATTCTTCCTTTCCTCTTTACTTTCTGCTTACTGAAAATTATTTTGGTCAGAACTACAATATATAGCAAGAAGTTACATTTAAATTGAAGAAATGAATCTATTATGACCAAGTATTGCAACACAGAACCTGTTTATCTACTGTAATACATAAATCAACCACATACGAATAAATTAAGAGGACAGTCTGACAAAGGTCCGAATAATATTAAACACCATCTAAACAGTAAAACCTATAATCAATATTTTCATTTTTTTTCTTTTTGCCATTAGTGAAAAAAATCAACAGATTATTAATCGCAAACAATCAAGAGAGTATATCAGATTAATGTGTAATCTTACATAAAGATTCAATCTAAAGATTGTGTAAGTTCATCGAGTAAAACAGAGTTGAGATTCATAGCGATGAAAATATTTAAAACCCTAGGAGAGATTGTACATATAAAAAGTCAAGCAAACAGCTTAATGGAGACGGAAGGTACACAGAGAAATAGATAAGAGGAGGTATTACCTTGTTCTGCTAGCTGAGCGGTGGTGGTTGTTGTGATGGTGGTGGGTTTTAGGGGAGTTGCAGGCGCTGTGATGTAAGATAGAAAAGAAGAAGAAGTAAAGAAAGAAGTGTCGATATATAGAAACACTTTATTTGGAGAGAATTACTAGAATACCCATGTTCAGAAACCTGGTAAAAAAGAGCGCCGTAGCCGGACATGGCATATCACCTAAAGTTTGCTGAGATTAAATATCTCAAAGGAAGTGTCACTGAACTAAAGTTGCTAGCGATTTTGTTCAAGCATGCCATGGTCTTGGAGAATGTGGTATTATGCAGCCTTTGTACCAAGGAAGAATTGAAACAAAGAAGGCAGTTCCAAACTCACTCTCAGATCAACTTATTCTCTCAAAGAACTACAAAGCTCTTTAGTGATCTAAGAAAAACAAAGTTACATGGTCTCAAACATAAAACCCTCTTTTTATTTAAGGGTTACGAATTGAAGAACATCAAAATAAAATCATTAAACTATATTACCAAAATTGAAATTGAGAAGTGGTATAGAGAGACAGGAGAGGAAGAAACGCGGAAACAGTAGAGAGTGCTACATTGTTACCAGATTCTCACTAATACAAGTTGTTGGAATATTTTCAACTGTGCTAAGGGGGTCCTCCCCCAGGCTGTGGTTGACCTGACAGGATTAATTTCTGATTGCAATTTTGATAACATCTCTAAGTGTGAAATCTGTGTGCAAGCAAAAATACATAGAATTTCCTTTAAATCTGTAGTTAGAAATTCTTCATTACTAACATAGTGATGTTGGTGATTTGAAAAGCCATATGACTCGTGGTGAAAACAAATACTATGTTACTTTTATTGATGATTGCACTAGATATGCTTATACTTACTTAATGAAAATAAGGATGATGTGTTTAACATGTTTAAAATATACAAAGCAGAAGTAGAGACACAATTAGGACAGAAAATTAAGATTTTACGTTCTGATCGTGGTGGTGAGTATTTTCCTAATGAATTTAAATTATTTTGTCAAGAGCATGGTTTAATTCATCAATTTAATGCACCTTATACACCTCAACAAAATGGTCTTGCTGAAAGAAAAAATAGAACTTTGGTAGAGATGGTTAATGCTATGCTTATTAGTTCTAATTTGCCTAATTCTTTGTGGGGTGAAGCTAGTTATCTGCATGTTATATTTTGAACAGAGTTCCTTTGAAAAAGAAGGATATTTCTCCTTATGAATTGTGGTTTAATAGGAAACCTAATCTGACAAGACTTAAAGTTTGGGGTTGTTTAGCATATGTTAGGAAACCTGATCCTAAAAGACCTAAATTAGGAAATAGGGCTTATAAATGTGCTTTTGTAGGTTACTCACTTAACAGGTTTTACTTACAGATTTTTAATCCTTGACACCTTTGAGATTATAGAATCTGTAGATGTGGAATTTTTTGAGAACTTGAATAGGAATAGTTCCCAAATGCAACCCATAGAAAACCCGTTATTACCTAGTCTAGAATCTGTAGAGACTAATGACAATGATGAACATACTTCTCCTAACCAAAACGTGGAAGATACTTCTGAAATTGTAGAAGAGATCGAACCTAGAAGAAGTAAGAGAGCAAGAAAAACAACAAGCTTTGGTCCAGAATGGGTACAATATCTTGTAGAAGGTAGTAAGAATGAAATTCTTAGTGTTACTAAATATGTTATGCATGTTGACGATGACCCTAAAACTTATGCTGAGGCTATAAGCTCCAGATACGCTAGTTTCTGGAAAGAGTCTATCAATGATGAAAGGAATTCACTTTTGACTAACGGTACTTGGATATATTGTGATTTACCTCCAGGCGTAAAGCCTATTGGATGTAAATGGATATTCAAAAGAAAGATGAATGCCGATGGTACCATTGATAAGTTTAAAGCCAGATTAGTTGCTAAGGGTTATAAGCAAAAACATGGAATTGATTACTTTGATACATATGCTCCCGTTGCTCGCATCTCTTCAATTCGTTGTTTAATTGCACTTGCTTCTATTCACAAGTTAATTATTCATCAAATGGATGTCAAAACTTCCTTTCTAAATGGTGATTTATAAGAAGAGATATATATGGAACAACCTGAAGGTTTCGTATTGGGAGGCCAAGAAAGAAGGTTTGCAAGTTGGTCAAATCTCTTTATGGCTTAAAGCAAGCTCTCATGCAATGGCATGAGAAGTTTGACAAAGTGGCTTTGACATATGGTTTTGTTGTTAATGATGCGGATAAATGTAGTAAGCATGATAGTCCTGGATGTGTAATTGTCTGTTGTATGTTGATGATATGCTTATTTTTGGATCTGACATATATCGTATTGAAGAAACAAAGAAGTTTCTTAGTTCTAACTTTGACATGAAGGATTTAGGAGAGGCTGATGTGATCTTAGGAATCAAAATCCTAAGAAAGGGAAATGAGTTGGCTTTAAACCAATCTCATTACATTGAGAAATTTCTCAAGAAGTATGGTCATTTTGATGACATCCCAGCCGTCACTCCTTTGGATCCTAATGTAAAGTTAAAGAAGAACACTGGACGTGCTCACGCACAACTTGAATATTCCAGTGTTATTGGAAGTCTTATGTATGCCATGCATTGCACAAGACCGGACATATCCCAAGCAGTGGGATTACTATGTCGTTTTTCAAGTAACCCAGGAGTTGAACACTGGAAAGCAGTTTCAAGAGTGTTGGCTTACTTGAAAGGAACCATTGATTATGGTTTGCATTACCAAGGCTATCCCGTTGTATTAGAAGGATACAGTGATGCAAATTGGAATGATGTAGAATCCAATTCCAAGTCGACTAGTGGATGGATATTTACATTAGGAGGTGCTGCTATGTCTTGGAGTTCCAAGAAGCAAACCTGCATTTCTGATTCAACAATGTTTTCAGAATTGATAGCACTTACAGATGCATGTAAGGAGGGAGAATGGCTTAGAAACTTACTTTAGGAGATCCCATTTTGGAAGAAGCCAACTCCTGCAATCTTGATTAATTGTGATAATCATGCTATAATTTTTAATGTCACTAACAAGACATATAATGGGAAGTCAAGACATGCAAGTCTTAGACATCAAATTGTGAGACAACTACTCAAAAGGGGAGTAGTTTCGGTTAACTTTATTGAAACAAAGAAGAACTTGGCAGACCCATTCACAAAGAGTCTACCAAAAGCAGTGTTTTCAATAAAATGTGGGGAAATGGGACTAAGGTCTGTGAATGAAAGTTGACCCCCATAGCAGAAACCCAACCTATGTTTTGAAAAAGATAGACAAGGTTCAATGTGGTACCAAAAAGTTATGGAAGTGGTCATGATGCACTAATAATAAACTTCCCATTTCAAATTAGTGCAATGGTTCTGCAAGAAAATTAGGGATGGATGAAAATCCTTAATAAGTCTAACTTTTATAAGGTGTCTCGCAGAAACACCTTCGAGACTTACCTATATGAGTATGGAAATCATGCCGTTTCCTAAGAGAAAAAGACCGTTCTCTAAGAGACTCATGAATACAGGATAAGCACATGGCCATTAATGTGCTGGCTACAGAACACACAATCACAGGAATCAGTATGTGTTGAGATTCCGGTTTTATCATATGGGGTACTTGGTTCAAGACTGGTTTCACCACTGAACCCCGATAAGGCTTTGAATTCCTTACACTAAGTGAAGGTTCAAATCCAAAAGATACCTATCATTTATGTGCTGATTTCTATGAAGATGCTTATTTCCCAACTAAGCTAGAACTACGTTGGCTTGATCCCACTCGGGTACGTAGGCAGTCACTTCAGTGATGCAGTCGCTCCGATTTAAAAGTTTTTTAACTTTGTTTTATGGTTTTTTGAAAATAGGGGGAGAATGTTGGAATATTTTCAACTGCGCTAAGGGGGGAGAATGTTGGAATATTTACAAACGTATCCAAAATTCTTCAAATCCAGCAGACGCCTTTGATGTCTATTGATGAAGGGGCTTATCGTTTCAGAGAAACCTGTTGGTGAAAAGATGTCTTTTCCCAACAGATGCAAAACCCTCTATAAAAAGCATCTCCCAAAACTTGTTTGATAATATAATCAAAACTTCTTTCTCTCTAAGCATCTTCAGAAACAAATACTGTGTGTTCTTGTTTGAGTCAAGGGAGTACAACTCTTGAATTCAACAACGTTGTTTGGGCTTCATTCTATCCTGAAGGCAATATTTCATTGACCAATTGTACTCGCCATTATTTGGGAAGGGTCGAAATAATTGCTGAAAAGAATCGTAAGGGCTTGAAGCTTGTGTTACAACATTCTTTTCAATCTCTGTTTTCATCCTCTATTACCTTCTATTTTCCAACACAAGTTCCCTATTTCAATAGTTTGAGTTTAATCAAACTTAGATAATAAAACAAGGTGATCGATAATTAAAATCTTAGAGGAGGTGGTTGGATATAACACTGGGGAGCTTCCATAGAAAGTCTTGGACATTGATATGAACTTCTTGGAGCTTCCATGGAAAGTCTTGGACATTCTTATGAACTTCTTGCAGCTTCATGAAGAATTGGAATCATCTGCCTTCTCATACTTCTTAATGCCATTTCCATATCACAATCATTCCTTCTTCTCCTCCTCCTTATATAACAGGTACAAAAAACCCCACCCCCAATGGCAGAGAGAATAGAAGAAAGAACTCCACCTAGTATTCAATAAAAAATTGTTTTGCCAATCTTAATGACATCTTCTTTAGGAATATGTGGTGGGTCTAAAGGTTTGTTGTCTAAAGGAGGTGGATGAGGAAAGACGGGAGAAGAAGGAGGTGGAGGAGGAAAGACCATAGAAGTAACATTTGGATATTGAGCATCTCCATAAGACACAAGAACTAAAACCATAGTTAAACAGAGAAGAATTCCAAGTTTGGCCATTGGAGGTTGAAGGTTTCTATTTGGAGGAGCAGGAGAAAATTTCTAGTGGAAGAACAAGAGAGAAGGTTTGATTAGGTTGAAGGTTTCTATTTGGAGGAACAGGAGAAAGTTTCTGGAAGAAGAACAAGAGAGAAGGTTTGATTTTTTTTGTGGAATCCAAAAAATAAAAATGGAGTAGCAGAGAAGGTTTGATTTGAGGAAGAACAAGAGAAGGTTTGTATTTATAGGTTTTTTGTGGAATCCGAAAAAATAAAAATAGAGTAGCAGAGATTCGATCTCTGCACATCTAACTCCTTAACTGACGTTCAATCCGCTGGACCAACCCGTAACGGATGATAATTTTACAAATAGATAACATATATAGCGTATTTAGTATGTAATTTCTCAGACGTTCCTAATTTTTAATAATTTTTACGTATTTGATAAATGCCGAATTTTGTATACCGAATACATATCTCTAAAATGAATTATACACATACATATTCCGTTCCGAATCACTGAGGAATCCCAAACCGTTGACCGCACTTTTGACCGAATTAGATTTTGATAAATACGAATAATACTTGTATGTTTGTCGGATTCCGAATTGCTAACTAGGGTGGGTACTGCTGTTGCTGAGCTGCATTCTACCAAGCAATTAAGGCACCAGTATCAATCTCGCATGGGCAATACGGTCAAATTGGAGACATTTTGGGTGCATATTCATTAAATAATTTGTATGTTTGTAATTTACTGATTTATTTATTTTTCTGAGAAAATTTTGTATTTGTAATTTTATATTTCCATAGTTATTTTGAATTATAAATTTATTGAGAAAATTCTTGTTTGGGATGATAGTCGATTAAAGTAGTGATATGATTTTCACAACTAGCTTAACGATATATTTTAGAAGGGTTCTATTGAAAAATAATTCATTGTACCTTTGGAATTATAAAATCAATTATAATGATAATTTTGAAAATTTTACTGGAAACGATAAACAAATATATCTGAATTACTGACTTCGAATACGAAAATTAGTCTCTAAAAGACTGGTCTACTTATATGCTGTATTTTTGTGGCCAATTAGGTGTAGCCACGAAAAACCCAAACTATACATCATAAGTATAAGAATCGGTTTCCTTGACAACTAGCCTCGAACGAACGTCGTAGCTCCATAAATTATTCATATATTAGCATTTCTCATGCCAATTTTAGATATAAGAGCCTCTTTCCAAGCAAATTGGACGAAATAGCGAGTCAGTTTCCTGGTCAACTGGACTGGAATACCATGATATGCCTAACTTATTCCCATATTATGCGAGTTTTAAAATTCATTGGACATCTACACCCGTTAGGTTAGGGATAAATGAGAAAATTTAGCAAATATATAGGGTTGGATTTGTAATTTATAAATTATATAAGTGCTAATGTTTATAAATGTATAGGAATATTTCTCTTGCAACAAGTCATAAGTAGTAACCAACACAACATCGTCCCAACCTTAAGAGTTAATATCGATTTTTCTTTAAAAGAAATGAAATTCATTTTATATAAGTGTTAATGTTTTATTTTCTAGTCTTTTTTTTATTTTTATAAATCATAAAAGTGTTAGTATTTTATATGAGAGATAAAATCCATGGATTTATCCGCAGCTGAAATGACGAGGGTACCCAAGTACTCCACAATTTTTTCGTTTCAACCTATAAGTTTGATATCTTGAGTGATCGTATATAGACTAAGTCAAGACGATACAACTCCAAGATACTCACTTGAAAATAGTTACGGTTCAAAACCGATTGATTATATGATCAATGTCAAGTGATAAGGAATTAACATACAAGTGTAATTTACTTTATTATAATAAAATAATTATAACATAGAATTAAAGTAAATGACATAGCAAGATTTTCTTAACGAGGAAACCACAAATGCCGAAAAATCCCGGAACCTAGTCCAGTTTTGAATAGTCTCATAATTAAGCCGCTATATAAAGAACAAAACCAACTTCATATAGTTGAGACCAAGTAACTTACCCCTAGTTACTTAGTTCCCTCAGTATCCTTGCGTCTACTACCTATTGGTCACGCACTTGAAGTCCAAGATAGAAATCACTATCTTGAGTTGCTTTACCGATGTAAAGTCTTAAGCATTCAACTCCTTTTGATCATTTTCCAAACAGTAAAGGAACAAATCTATTTGGTAGCTACTCCAATAATCTTTTAAAAATGTTTCGTTGAGTTTCAACAAAGGCTCTTCCATCTCAGTCAATAAACTTCTTTTTTCGGGTAAGATCAATCCAAATCAACAACTTAGATTCAGATTCACAACTATCTGATTCGAATATTGAAGAATACCACCAAATAATAGTTGTCGATCTGGACGAATTTATGATCTAAATATATCAATGATAAATCAGATCTAAGACAGAACCCATCCGATCAAGATGTGTGCATAAATTACGAGATACGAAAACTAATAAGAAAAATTTTCTTGTCTTCAAATCTTCAATTGCCTTCTTTTGTACCTGCACAACACAAAATTGAATCCAATTATGATCGATCACGCATAGAACGGAGTATGTTAACTATATATAATCCAAGTTATCTTTCTATCTACGAACAGTTATAAAGATCCCGTCAATACTTTGATCTATTCTGAGTAGCCCTTATTGTTAGAGCATTGCTCGGTTGAACTCGTAAGCGTTGCTTTGTCAAGCTTGTTTGCCAAGTTTAGGTGATCAAAACTATAGTCTTGATTTCTAGTCTACTTATAGCATTGCTCGGCCGAACTTGCAAGCGTTGCTATCTCAAGCTTGTTTGTCAAGTTTAGGTGATCAAAACTATAGTCTTTATTTCTAGTCTACTTATAGCTATGTCTCTGGTCCTGTTTACCGGAGTGGATTCTCCGCGTGTTGGTTTATTCTAAATCATTTCCACTGTGCCGTATCATAAGGTGTGATCGTTGTATCTTGGTAGGCTATGTCCGAAAAACAGTAAGCATCGTGTGCGTGGACGTATTAGTCTTTAAGGAAAGAATGATCCTCGCTTCGATCAACCCAATTCGATAAGTATTTTAGCTTTTACTTTTATTTTTTCTAGTGATTTCCGAGAAACCGAAACCAAAACATATTTTTCAACAGAAACTTAGCCGATTACAAACGTAAAACCGGCATTTCAAACAATCTAGCCAATTCTAATAAGCTTTCGTGAGAAAGTCGGTAAGTCGTAACAGAAAAAACCTAGCTCATTATAATATGTTCTTTATTTCTCGTATTCTGGTCTTCAATTTTACATGCAATTTATTTTATTAGAAGCAAACTTAATTAATTGAAGAAGAATAAAGAATCAACTAGGATAAGAATGTACGAGAAAATAAAATAAAAATTTCTAAGTGAAATCGAATTTTTTATAATGTGAAAAGTTATTCGGGTAACTTCATTTTTTTATCTCCTTTAGATATCTCTATTACGTTTCTGTCAGCCCCGAAATAACCTTCCTAGTTTGAGGCCTAAGGCTTTTATTTGAGGCCTATAGATTTCTTCATCCACCCAATAGAGAAGGATAAGGGGTGTCCAAAGTGTGTTAAAATACTAAATTACCTTTATACAAACTTAATAATTCTAATCATCTAAACCAAATAAAAAACCTAAATCACTTTTACTAACAATCTTTAATGAAAACCTTTTTTTTTTTAATTTCCATGATAATCAAAAACTAAAACATAATCCCGAAACAATTAAGTTCTCCATTTTTTTTGGGTTTTCAAACAATGTTTCTTATCAATAAACAATTCGAGTGATTGAGTCAAATCCTTTTAATCCATTCTTTTTAATAGGATTCATCAATGATTTAACTATGAATCTCAGAAATCTCTCTTTAAAATTTTCTTAAACTCAACCAGAATCGGTTGATATAGACATTAACATAAACCGATTGTTGTTGATTTTCCCCAAAATCGGTAAATATGGTATACCTACATAAACCGATTCTAGGTTGATGTGATGTACATCAACCACAAATAGTATACGTTAATGCATATATATCAAGCGGTTCATTAACCATGTTTGAATTTTTGCAGAAACCCTGAAATTTTTATCTTTATATTATAGAGCACGTGAACGCAAAAAGAATGAGGTCATTCCGACATCGAACGAAGAAATTATGAGCAAAACAGTCGAAGAAATGCGCAGATTTACAATCTATTTATGTGGGCATTTATGTAAACCTATTCTAGCGAAAAAAAATTACAGAAAAACTCTTGAATCTTATAATCAACCTCTGTTCTAAGTCTTAAAAACCAATTCCTAGAATCAGTTTACAAGTGCATGAACGCATACCGATTATGGGTTCAGATTTTTTTCATGTTTTGATGATTATTTGAGATTAATTGATTTCTAGGTTAACATGATTAAACATCAATTAATCACTCGAATCAATCAGGGGTAAATTAGTCATTAAGTAAAATAGTTGGATAAGAAATTTTCCATTTTACTTCTAAACGTGTGTTTCTATTCATTGAGGCAAACCTCAAATAAAATTCCTACGCCTCAAACTAGGTAGGCGAAATAACCGTCACATTTTTTTTAGCCTTGTATTAATATGTATATTTCATGAGTTTGACTTTTGTATCGTTCTCAAAAGTAAAAGATAATTTTTTTTAATAGGAAAGAAGATGCATTAACAAGAACTTAAACTAGATTTACATAAGAAGTTATATAAGAGGAGTTTTATGAGATCTCCAGAGTTTTGAGCGGAGACTCGATCCGCGCTGATCTCCTACTCCTACTTTAGAGTCAGGCTCCTGGTCAATTTGGCTAACCCTGATGGTTTAAAAATTAAAAGATACTACCTCCGTTTCTGGAAAAGAGGTACTTTCACTTTTTCATTTTAGTCTAAAAATAGGTCAAATTGAAAAAGTTCCAGAAACGAATGGAGTATAAAAAAATTGATTTTTGTGGCTCATATTCTCTGATACATTACAATATGTATGCAGGAGTCCTATTTGTTACTCTTGGATTTATTAATTTCTCTGGCGCCATAGATGTATAATCAATTATCATATATCAATATGAAATAATCCTTCCCAGTTTGGGGCCTAGGCCAATTATTTGAGGCATGTTACTAAAAAACAAAAAGGCTCATTAGGAAGTAATTTCTCAAAACCCCTTAACCAACTATTTTCTTACTACCTATTTTACCCCTAATTAATTATTGTTAACTAATCGTATCAGGTGTTAATTATATTTTAGATGTGAGATCAACTAATGTAAATCGATCTTCAAAAACATCAAACATCAAACAACTAAAAACTTTTGATTTTTTTTCTTCGAAAACACTAGCCAGAATCGGTTTATGTAGTAGTAAACCGATTATGGGTTGGTGTTTTTGAAATTAACAGAGGACTTCTGGAATTCGTTGAAGTATGCATAAATAAAATCCGATTCCTACAATCGAATTTTTTGACGTCCCAATTGTTACCTTTTCAAAAGTTTTTTTTTTCATTCATTTCATATCTACTCCTTTTCGTAGGAATCGCGGATGAACTTAGCATGTGTATCAAGTCTTTGAACCCCTAGGTGATCCTAGTGGACGAGTTACAGTCTCATAAGGGTTTACATAGAGATATACCCACAAAATCTACACAAAAACTTCTAAAACCATTAATCTTCGTTAGAGGAATCCGAGTCTGATTCACCCACCATAAAGTTCGGGCCGTACTCATGAATTATGGATACCATGAAGTGATAATTTTCATCAAATGTGAATGATTCCCCCTTTTCCTCCATTTGGCGCGCTTTCACGGCTTCGTGCTACAAAAACACAAACACAAACTTACTTCATTAGTTACAAATTTATAAAAGTAGATTATGTAGAATAAACCATAAAAATACTTACAAATCTTTGAAGGGACATGCTAAAGTGACTGGCATTCAAAATACGTTATTGGATAGCTATAAAGGCAACTATCACATCTAGGATGACTTGGTGCCTATCATGGATTTTTTGAAGACTTCTTCTATTTGGGTTCCCATGATCTTGTCTAAATTTATTATATATCTTCGCCCAAAAAGTCTAGGAAGAGGAGTGATCTAGAAATCGACTTTCTGCATACCATGCTTTGGTGATTGCCAAATCTTCCGTGGACTCTAGCGATGCCATTTCTTGTATATGGAGGTATGAAATGAGTAGTTGTGGAGTGTATAGAGTGAGAGAGATTATAATGAGCATTTTTAGGGGGAAATGGGTCCAAGGATGAGGTCTTTATATATATACAAAGACCCCAACGACTAGTTTTTTCGAAAAATGTGAAATAATTTATAACAATCAGCCTTCCCGATCGTCCATAAAAATCGATTATTCTTTTATGCCCAACAAAATCGGTCTTTATGGTTGGAAGCATAACCCGATTGTGCGCATGTAATTTTCTTAACTTTCACCAACAATAATTAGATTTCATTATTGCACATGTAATCCGATTATCATTAGAAAAATATACAGAAAAAACAACATTTCTAAACATGAAGAATCAGATTATAGAGGAACCATAAATCGATTCACTGATGTAGCCTAAACAATCGGTTTATGTTTGACATATCGAATAGCCCAATTTTTTCCTGTGTTTGGAAAATAGAATTATTGAGCATGCATAAACTTGTTTTACGATACACATAATTATAATTAAAACTTTAAGTACATTAAGTTCAAACCATGATCATCCTAAATATGAACCACAACTATCCCAAAAGAGTGTTAAAAACTTAAAACTTAAATAACCAAGTCTTAAAAACTTAAAATTTTAATATCTAAAACTTAAACTTATAAATCATGAAGCACCAGCATCAGGAACAACAACACCAGGAGCATTTGCAGCAGCAACATCTTTTGCTTCAGCAATGGCTTGAACTTCAGCCATTTCTTCAAACATACCTTCCAAATGTCTTTCGCGATCACTCCAAGCTGAAATAAAATTCGTCCTTCTCCTCACAAACCCGATGAACTTAATGGGCTCTTCCAGTGCAATTTTGTCTGCCAATTCGAGGGCTTTCTCAAGATGAGTCTCACGACCATAGGCGAACTTGTATTGAGATATGGCATGATGCCTGAGCCAAACCATGCTACAGTTCAAGATATAGCCCATCTTTTAACTAATTAAAATTAAATAAATATACACAGGTGCTGATTTTATTTTGCTTGACTTATTTTGTTTGACCTAGTTTGTTTGACATTAGTTGATTTTAGTTGTTGGTGAGGGACCAGGTTATTGAAATATGGCATGATTCCTCAATAAAACCATGATGCAGTTCAAGATACTACCCATCTTTAACTAATTAAAATTAAATAAATATACACAAGTGTGCTGATCTTATTTTGATTGACTTATTTTTTTTGACCTAATTTGTTTGACAGTAGTTGATTTTAGTTGTTGGTCAGGGAGCAATGTATTGAGATATGTCATGATGCTTGAGCCAAACCATGCTGCAGTTCAAGATATGGCACATCTGTTAACTGATTAACAAATCAAATAATTATGCCAAATGTACACAAGTGTATCTACTCTATTTGGCAGAGAAAGATCAACCCAGGAGATTTGCTCGTACCATGTCTGAACCCCTAAACGTGGATTCAGATGGTGAGGAGATACCAAGGATGGATGTAGATGGCAATCCTATTGCAGCAAAGGTTGAGGATGAAGAAAATGAAGGATCAGAAGATGACGAGGATAATGAAGATGGAAAATATGGTCCTGCTACTTCTTCCAGCAGTGATAGCGACATCGACTTCTCCTATGAAGAAAAGGGCTTTGGCAGCGACTATGATGATGATCAGTGATGATCATCTGAAGAGCACTGGGAAAATCTTTAGAGGAAGACTTTGGAGGATTGCATTCTTTGAAGTCTTCAGAACATATTCGTGAAAATTCACAAAGTTTTCCTAATGCTTGTAGTTGCTTCTACTGTTGGAACTAAAGGAGATGTCTAGTCTTCGGTTATATATTTTCTAATGCATGGTAAGTGTTCTTTTTGGTTTTTTTTTCTTCAGTATAGGGTTTGATCTTGTAAAAGTGTTGTTTTGTTGTTGACAAAGATCAAACTCGGTAGTAGTAGTAATTATTTTGCTCGTACTTGTTATGGATGTTATGAAAGTGCATCATGCATAATTAGGGAACTTTTCTCTGTCGGATGGTATCGAAGTTAGTAGTGGTTGCTGGAATTGGTAATGTGTCTAGTTTTTTTTCTTGCGGGTTTGATTGTTGAACTGGTATTTCATTATTCCTTTGGTGCTGGCCATAAAAAAGGTTGTAATGGAACTACTTAGAAATTAGGGGTCTGATATGTAATAGTGATGGTGTTTGTAAATGTGGTTAATGAAATTGCAATTTCGGTTTCTTTTTGTGTTGATTTGAATATAGTGGGTTACATTTGGTATGTTGGAGATGTATTTGTGATTTCTAATGAAAGGAACAATGGTATGTTAAATTGTGGTATGTTGAAATGTATTATATGATCTATGAATTTACTAAAGCATTATCTGAATTCTATCAAAAACTAGAATCCTAGTACAAGGTAAGGGAACATATTACGAATCATAATTCTCTTCGGTTTTTATCTAAACTGCAGAAACTGCTTCTCAAAACATAATACAATCTTGATTCACTAATGGTAACAATATCCTACACCCAAACACTATAACTGAGTCTAAGTTTATCAAAAAAGGTATAACAAGCGTTAGATCATCTATCAAAGCCGTAATAACTTGACTCAAGATTGAGTAATGTGAAACCTACATGATTACACTGACCCATAAAACTACATGGTGCTGGTGGAGCATATACTCACCTAATTCTAATCTACAATATATTCTGACTACTGACCCAAGAAACTACGTTGGCACTGAATTCAAATCATAAAGAACTAGAATCTGACTAGGCAAAGGGAACAAATTATGAACAACAAATTCTCTTTGGTATTCATCTAAATTGCAGAAACTGGTAGGGATTCTCATTAGAGCTACTGCTTCAATACACAATTTATTGATTCACCCATCTACAAACAAATGGAAATATCCTATAAACAAATTGTGACATCCTACAAAGAAGTAAAATATTATGTCTGACTCAGTCTAATTATCAACTAAACCTACAAAGTACACTGAGATATTCTTAACACATAATACAATGTACTACAATATCCACAAATCTTCTTAATCACACTCAACAAACACAAAAACCATAAACCTATAATCCACAATTATATATAAATCTAAAACATATAGATGTTCATGAACACTATCACAAATTGCATCATTCAAATTCAAAATCAATAGCTTCTAACCTCCAATTTGTAAAATTATTAAACCCTCTCAAATATTGAAAAAACTACGATTTAGAGAAAAACGAATAAATGAAATACCTTAAATGATGATTACCCAGATTTGAATTTCCAATTTTGTGAATCAGTGTCAAAACTTTTATGAGAGATCAATTCAACTTAAATCTAGGGTTACATTGATGATTCACAGAAAAATTGACTGATTCGTGTTGTTAATGAAGTTCTTTGCAGATACATCTCGATGTTTCCGAATATCAAATCAATGGAGTAAAATGGACGGAGAGGAAAAGGGAAATGGGTGGAGAAATGTCTCAGGCTCTCAGTTGTTCTCGACATATTTATTCTCTTTTAATTTTCGCACAAATTTTAAAATAAAAATAAAAAACTAATTTCATTGATTTTAGTTTTGTTTTCTGATTTTTGGTAATTAAAGTGAAAAGTTATAATGGGGGAAAAATGTTGGAGAAAAAAATGAGAATCGTTGGGATGCTGGGTAGCCCTTGAGTGTGAGATGAAATTGTGAGCTGATAGTAGTAATGGAGGGTAAAAAGGTAACTTGGGAATTTAAGTTGAGGATGGGAAGGTAATTACCCATAACCTCGTGAAACTATGTAACAAATACTAATTATTGCAACGATTATCCAACGTTACAATACGACGTTACTTTAAAAAAAATCCGTTACAAAATAGGACGTTACAAAATCCCTGATTTCGTGTAGTGTAACAATTTTGTGAACAATCAATACAATTAAGGTAAGGTTGGCATAGTATAATTGAGGAATCTAGTGCAGTCAATTAAAGTTGAGTGTTCGGCGCAGACCAAATCACACGACAGAATAATAACCACATGTCATTTCTATTAATATATCTAAGGCCAAGCATAATGGTAAACGATTTCGCTTTGTTATAGCTTAATTGTTTTGAAATCCAACTAGGGTTATTTGTTTTTTGGTACTTACATTTTGACCTAAACCTGGGTTTGGTCTAACATTTGTCCAGGCTTTGCATTTGGTCTAAAGACCAACGTTGACTCGTGTTGACTCAGTTAAATGTGAGGTGTCTAACTGTTTGACTTAATTTATTTCTGGTGCACCCCTTAAATTATTATGTATTCACTACTAGGGGCTCGCAAATCATGGTTCCACAGAGGTAACGAGGATAACTCTCTTAATTCTGAAACTCTTAATCTTAATTTTACAGATTTGTGGTACGCACCGAATCTGAGCCAGTCCAAGTTTGTAAACATTGAGATCTACCTTGCGTATTTCAATTCGAGCATTATTCTTTCTTCTGATAGTGCTTTACACTACTTCATTCTCGTATTTTTTTCAGGGAAAAAGAATGAGAAGTAGTTGTCCATCCCTGCTAAAATTCTCAGTGCTAGAAGCTTCAACAGACTTGATGTTAATCTGTAATAATTGTCGAAAAATAAAAATTGTACAAGTGAATCAAAATAAAATTAGTAAAAGAATCAGATGGGGGTGATTATCAATATGAAGAATGTGAGTGACTAGCAGACAACAAAATTTTGACAACCAAAGCATAATCAAATGAAACTCAGTGGGTAAGCTATTGAAATATAAAATAAATGGGTCTCTCATATGTGTTGTTTTTACAAGCTCCTTCAGAAAGCTAATTTATTTGCAAGGGTTGTCAATTGATGTATAGTTTGAGCACGGTTCCAGCATTATATAGTTTGGATTTTGTTTGTGTTCTTGTACATACTGCAATCAAGCAGCAACAGCTCACCAACACAGATTCAACTCAAACCCTTTGGTAACAACATCATATCTACTCACTCTCAGCTTAAGAAACTCCAAAAATTGCCAAAAATCCAAACCAATTCGAGTTCTAGCCATAACCCATTCTAAGACTTTCCCATCAATCTCAATATTCTCCTCTATCATTGAATCTTTCTTCACCAGAAGCAGAATCATCTCATAATTGCATATCCCCTCTTTAATCTTCACCAGCAGCATCATTTCTCGATCGTACACATCATCTCCTCGATCTCACGTAGCATCACGTCTATTTCTTCTCTGCAACTCAAGAATATAACCAATTTTAGTCTCAATATTCAATCCAACAAAAACCCATCTTCGATTGAAACACAGACCACCCATATGAACCCAATTTCTTCTCAATTCAAAGTCTCAATATTTAATCCAATAAAAACCCATCTTCGATTGAAACACAGACCACCAATATGAACCCAACTCTTCTCGATTCAAACATGTATACTGTGAACTCATAAACCCTAATTTTTCATGTTCTTGAATCACTCAACATAAATCTTCCTCTATCAAACTATTCTCACAGAAAATATCTTCTCTTGCTGGAATTATGAACAACCATCAATGTAAACAGAATGAAAAACATGACAACAATTCATGCTGCAACAACAGACACAGAGAAGGAGAAGAGAAGAAAAGGGGTAGGGGGAGTTTTAATTTTTTGGGGTGACTGTAGTGAATACATAATAACTGGAAGGGTGCACCAAAAATAAATTAAGTCAAACTGTTAGACACGCCACATTTAACTGAGTCAACACGGGTCAGCGTTGGTCTTTAGACCAAACGCAAAGCCTGGACAAATATTAGACCAAACCCAGGTTTAGGTCGAAAAGTAAGTACCAAAAACCAAATAACCCATCCAACTAATATGGTATTCCGTGTCACTTAAATTTAGCGGTATCCCTTAGCTACACTTTAAAAGTTGATCAAATCTGATGCACCTTGTAGCTAAGCAAAATCACACGGAAACTCAATTTCCGATGAAAAACCACTTTACGGAAACTCAATTTCGGTGTGATTTTCAACGGATACATAGTTTACGTTTAAGAATTTTTCAATTTTTCAATTTTACACTTCACTTTTAACTCTTGTACTTTGCTTAAACTCTTTATATATATACATATATACTCCCTCCACCATATATATAGGCGGAGGGGGTTAATTCTTGTGAATTAAGAAAAGTGTCTTGAACTCATAATTGTTCATGTTTTATCATGTTTTACCCTTTGTCCTATTCATAACACTATTATCAATGTACCATAAATAAGGGTATGTCTAGAAATATTCATCTAGGAACTTGGACTCTTACAAGGAAAAATGAAAATTCCACCTATATAATATAAGTATGGAGGGAGTATTATAACTCGATTTTTCTTAAACTTTTTTTACCCATAGATAATTAGGCCGATCGAGCGAAGCGAGGGAGGACTCTATATATGGTGACTTTATGTCAATGTAAGACACAATTTTTCTTCTTCAATTTGACACAAAAATATTGAATTTGGTGTATGTCCATTAATGAAAATCCGAAAATGTCCCTCAAAAAGGACGCAAGCATCATTTATTTTTTTCTTTTCTTTTAGACAGTTTTGCAGATAAGATGAAAATGAAGTGTAATCGCGTAACTTTAGTGGGCACAAAAAGGACATGGAGGTTGGAAATCTTCTAATTGTTGAGAATATTTCAGTAAGACTCGCAATAAAAGTTACAATGTCGAATCCGACCACCTCCATTTTTTTTTTCCTTTCTTTCTTCTTTATTATTCCTCCTATCGATTTCTACTCTCGATTTCTTCACAGAAAAATCAAATCGACGGGATTTGAAGTTATTTGAGCTCAATAGAAGAAATGGGTTGCTACTGGTGTTATGGGTGTTGTCTTTGCAGTGTTATGTTGTTTTGGGTTAAAATCAGATGAACAAGAGGGGTATGAGAAAAAATTCAAGTTGTTGGTTGTTAGATCGAAGATGGGTTTGATGCAGATTTGAGTTCGAGTTGAGATTGAACAAGAATTTGAAGAACTGATGTTGTCACCATTAACGTCTGGATTGAAATGGAAATTAGGATTTGTCTGAATTTGATTATCAAAAATTAGGGAGGAATTGTGATTGACATGCTTCAGGACAAGATTCTGGTTTTCGGTTTTCGAATCTTAGACGAAGGTGAGAAGAAATTAGGGTTTGAAATAATGGGTTTTGGTGGTTCTGTGGTGTTCAAAAGAGAAGTGAAGATGGTGGTTGCAATGAACTGATGTGTGGGTATTTTTGAGATGATTTTTTGGATGGAATTTCTTCCCGACCATTTTTCTTCTGTGGCATTTCTATGGCTAATAACAAGTCATAAGATTGTATACAAGGTGGTCTTTTATGCTGCAGTCTTGATGTCATCTTTATGGTTTTTGTTAGTGTGATAAAATAAAAACAGGTTCCAAGTTCACAGATCAATCATACCAAGTCAGATCAACTGATTCGGCTAACTCACCTATTTCTTTTTTTGACCTTCACCCCTGTGCCGTTAGTTGTACCGTTACGTACGACGGTGCCTGCACAAAATTTAGTTTTACATCAATTTTTCGGTCGGCCATTCCACCATAGCAACGGTCATCTAGTAGTTATCTAAACCTGTGGAAATATACTTTGAATTTTTTTTTCACTTTACACTATTTACACAAAAACTCAAGCTAAGGGAGGCCCATCACCCATTGTGAGGTTGGCCTTATAGCCACTTCGCTTAGCTTCAAATAAACTATAGCTAAGAGAAATTCTTTGACCATTGCGCTTGGCCTAAAGGGCTACGTTGAATGCTCCCCGCACCATGCCTTCAAACTACGTCGTTGACCAATATTAACAGCTTATCTTATTTGCATAATCAGATACATTTTTAATTTTTCTATATATTTTAGACATCATTTTGACTATTAAGTGTTTAATTTTAATTAATTTATTTTTCGTTTGTTTTATGCATTTTAAAATTTAAAATTTTATTTATTTGATTTCAATATTGTCTCTTAGTTAATTTTCTGGATTTTTAGTATTTCTTACTCCTTTCGTCCTACAAAAGGTAGGAATTTTAATAATTTTTCTTATTTTTGTCTAAAACAATTTGAAAAGTGGAAAACGCACATTTTGTAGGACGAAGGCGGTATTATTTTAGATTTTTTTTTTCTTTTCATGAAAATTTATTAATCATTATATGTATTTCTTTTTTTTAGTATATTTCTAGCGCGTTTGGATGCACACTTAGAAGTTACTTTTCGACTTCTGAAAGTTAAAAAGTCAGAAATCAGTTTGGCAATAATATTTCAGAACGACTTCTTGAAGCAGAAAAGTCAGTTTTTTGTGAAGCAAAATGTTTTTGCTTCTGACTTCGGCTTCTGACTTCTACTTCTGGAGAAGCAAAAGTCAGAAGCAGATTTATATCCAAACGAGCTATTATTGTCTGTTTTTTTATTAAATAAAAAATTAGATTTTTAAATTGGAATTCCATCTTTCTAAATTAAACTGCATGTAGTCAAATGGGTTACATTGCTATGTACTAATACATTGTATTCCAATTCGATGTGCCAGTCGGATCCTTAAGGGTTTCGATCACATAGTTCGTGGGGCTGACGTTGTTTTGACAATTTGAAAAATGCCCATGTCCTGGCATGTACAAGAAAAAAGCTTAACCACAAGAGCCAATTTCCTAGAGGGAAAAAAACGGTTCAGTCCAAAAACCGTTCAAATAAAACAATTTAGTCCAAACCAAGTTGACTGGGTACAAATTAGTCCAAAATATGAGAAAATACACTAATAACCTTCTTATTTAGAACAATTAATTGGGGGATATGAGAATTAATTGGGGGATATGAATTACTTCCCCCAACCCATGGTATGTGTTAAGGGGTTATTTTTGGTTATGAAAATACTAAAATACCCTTCCCACAAAATTAAAATCAAATACTTAAAATCAAAAAACAAAATCATATCCCCCATTTCCATCTCCACTTCTTATTAATCTTATTTAGGGGTAGAACTTTGAAACCTAAATATTCCCCATTCCCTTTAAAATTCTAAACTCTCCCCACTCTACATCAAATTCTCTTCTCTTCACTTTGGAAACGAATTTTTATTTTATTCGGAAGTGATGAAGATCATGCTTTGAAAGTGATGATGACCATGCCGGAATTGATTCTCGAGCATGCCGGTATCATGTTCCGGCATATGGTCTTCATCAATTCCGGATGGTTTTCATCACTTCCTTTTTGAATTTTTTCGGTTTTAATCACTTCATCGCCGCATGGTCGGTTGATATGAAGACCATGCCGGTATTGTTTTCCGGCATAGCATGTTGCTTTATTTTCTATGCCGGAAAACAATACCGGCATGGTCTTCATATCAACTGACCATGCCGGAAGTGGAGTGACTAAAACTAGAAAAAATTCAAAACGGAAGTGATGAAGACCATATGCCGGAACATGATACCGGCATGCTCGAGAATTTCCTATCAATGCCGGTATTCAAGTGAAAAAAAAAATGAACATTCTGGATACTTTTCATCCTGTTCCGGCATAGAAATTTAAGAAAAATACTATGCCGGAACATGATACCGGCGTGCTCGATAATTTCTTGTCAATGCCGGTAGTCAAGTGAAGAAAAAAATCAACATTCTAGGTACTTTTCATCTTGTTCCGGTATAGAAATGTAAGCAAAATACTATTCCGGAACAGGTACCGGCATGCTCGAAAACTAGATTACCATGCCGGTACCTGTTCAAACCCATAAAAAAATCAACATTATGAAGATCAAAACTAGAAAAAAATCGTAACGAGAGGGCGTAGTTTTTTGGTTTGAACATTATGAAGATCAACATTATGAAGATCAAAACTAGATTACCATGCCGCACCCCCCCTTGATAGTGGCAAACAATTTTTGAAAATTTTCGACAAATGCCGGCATGGTTTTTTTGTTGAATACCATGCCGGCACCGAGCTTTTTCAACTGCAACAATGGTGAATTCAAAGGAAACAAATCAAATTTTCAACCTCTTAGCAGCAATTCTCTCATCACAATCATCTTCCATTTTCAAAAAAAATAATTCCACTTATTTTTTTTCCTCTCCTTCTACTCCTCACTCACACAAATTAAAATCAAAACACACACTAAACTATCCCCCAAATACTTAAGCATATACTAATTATTATTAACTACTAAACATGATTAGTGAGGGCTAGATTAGGAATTAAAAAAAAATTACATAGGGGACACCCAGAATTGCTATTGGGACACCGTTTTTGTCCTGTAGCTATATCCCCCAATTAGTTTTGATATCCCCCAATTAAAGATTCCTTATTTACAATTTAGTCCAAATATTTGTAGTTTAGTCCACGATGATGTCAGTAATTTTAAATAATAAAAAAAAATTTATCTTTCGAACCGTTTGTCCAAAATTCGTAAATTTTATATATTCGGAAAGCTCTTCCCGAGAGCTACAAAAAGAGTACCCATATGACTATATAATCTTCATTTTTTACAAATCTTAGTTTACACTGGTGTACAAACATGTACACATTTACAAAAATACAACCCTGCTCAACCAATCTTAACCCTGCTACTGCAAACAACTACAACACCTCAACCATTCAACTCAATTTTTTTATTTGTTTCTGCAGCTTTCCAATTTTAGCCACACTTCTCTTCAGCAACACTACCCATCCAAGAATAACATAAATTCCTGCTCCCCAGTACCACCAACATCACACATTTCAGATTTCATCTTTGCAATTCCATCGACAATTCATATTTATTCACCAGATCACCACTTCAAAGTTCTACCATCTCAATAGCACCAGTTACTCAACTGCACCATTCCATGTACTGCAACATAGAAGAAAACCCATTCTTCCAAAACTCCCATAGCATCACTTGCAATTTCTTCATAGCCAGCTGCAGCTCATCCATACCCTGTAATTGCTCAGCCAACAACAATACACAACGCTTCTTCATTTCGTTATTAGCTTACTCACTGCAGACTCTAAAACACACAAAGTAACAACACTGTCTCCATCTCATATTCATCAAACCAACAGTTCTAACACCCTTGAAATCTCAGTAACACTATTTTCTTTCAGACTCGAGCGGGCATAACTCTAATACCAAACACATATTTCCTGCACTGCAGAAAACCACATCTTTTAATTCATGTACAATCATAAACCGCATCCTGTTTCTAACCACAGATTGAACCCTAAGACAACCAATAACAAACATGAGACCTGCCATCAAATTGCATGTATTAACTCCACCAGACATAATGCCAGTGTTTTCAGTCAAAGTTGTATCATGTGAACTTGAAGCCTGTCCACCTCCTTTTTCTTTTGCATCCCTTGAAGCAGTGTCATTTCTTACCCTCTCTTCCTCCATTGAAGCTTTAATAGCAAGAACAAGAGCAAGGTGTACAAGCATACACACCTGGTATAACAAGCACACACAAAATAAGAGGCACTTTTATATGCATCTATTTAACTGGTGTACAAGAAATTACACCGGTTAATTCTTACGTACTTTTAAGAATATATGCTTACCAATACATGTGTACTACAATGTACAATTATACTATAGGTGTATAAATATGTAAACAAGGGGGTGCACCACCATGTACGCATCTATAATGTCAAAATCGTTATACAATGTCAATTATATATGTGCACAATAACAATTTAAAAACAAATATACACTTATAACCAGGTGTAATTTCTGGTGCACCAGTAACAATGTACACTTATATTATAGGTTACTCTCACCAACAAGGAAACAACAAAATAAAATGAGCGAAAACACTATCAGGAATCTCTGTAACCATCTATGTCATTATGTGTCATTTACACAACTTTGTACACCCAAGTTGCGGATACAAAAAAAAAAACAGTCAGTGACTTTTTAATAGCATCTGAGCACTCATCTAACTATACATGATTTTCTAAACCAATTCAAGTGGCCCTTTATTTGCCATTAACACATGCAAAGCTTAGGTACATGATTGTTTTATAGGCATCTTTACAACAAGACATTAAATTATTCAACTAGGAATTACATGTGCACGTACCAGGAAGGGTCTCTAGCTTCTAAAGCAATCGCCTTTTCCAATTCATCCACCTTCCTATCAATAAATTAAATGTTCAGCAGATACAGAGATGATATGAAATAACAAGATATATACTACTCTGTGTAAAATGTATAGGTGGAAATTTTTAAAGGATGCAACAACCACAGCTATGTAATAAAAGAACAAAGGTACATTTAGCTTGAACTGTTCGCAATGTAAAATTATTCAAGTCTCTACAAGGAAAGTACAAGTGCCTTCTCTCTCTCTCTCTCTCTCTCTCTCTCTCTCTCTCTCTCTCTCTCTATGAATTCTTAAACAATTAAAATGTCCACCTTACAAATAGAAACTACAATTGGATCTTCTACAGAAAAAAAAAACTACATGTTAGCAAATATTCATCTAAGGAATTATATGGCAAACTGATTGTAACACCGGCCACTTCAACAACCAGTTTGTAGCTCTTTTGTTAGATGGACTCACTTTGTGGTGTTTGAAGGGACAGTCTCTCATTGGTGAAAAACAGATTGTAGTATGTCAGTATGACAAAAAAATCTTAAAACATTCAGTTACAGGTCACTGGAAGGATAGTGGGGCAATTATTCAATAGGTGTACAACTATGTACACATCTCCGATCAACATGTGTACACATATGTGCACATTAAAATCAATAGGTGTACAATTATGTACACATTGACAAACAACATATATACAACCAGGTCACTAGAAGGACAATGGAGCAATTATTCAATAGGTGTACAACTATGTACACATCTCCGATCAACATGTGTACACCTATGTGCACATTAAAATCAATAGGTGTACAATTATATACACATTAAAAAAACAACATGTGTACAACCATGTACACATGTTTATCAAAAACATGTACATCCAAATCATTGTATCTGCAAGCTAAAAAAACTGGATAAGATAAATACATGGGGTCCAACGTATTCTTCATCTTATAGGAGGATGATAATGGATATCTAGATATTTGAAGTACAATAAAAAATCCTCAAATCCGCTACATTCCAACTCCAAGAAAACTAGCAATATATAATCACATGGTTATTTCCAAAAGATATCTCACTAATTAATCCCCTCTAAGATTTAGCACTATCCGAGAATGTTACTAGACTGTACCAAGAAGAAAACATGAAAAGAGCAAGATAATGTGGTAGAATGACTAACCAAATGAGAATAGAGAAAGTGTATAACGTTAACGGAAAAACAACAATATTTTATGCAACTCACGCCATTACATCTAGCTAAGGAAGTAATTTGATTCAAATACACCTAATTGATTCCAGAAGGGTAGTCATGACCTTTGTTCTCGGTCATTTCTGGGAAAAAAAAAAGAGAAATGAATAAATGAATCTACCCTTACTTATCCCAATTAATTAATGCAAGCATTCAATAACACGAGGTAACATTTCTGCAAGAAATCATAAAGATCGTTACGATACCCATTTCATCACAAGGAAGGCTAAGTTTTTCATATGTAAAACTAAAAATAGTCCATGTGGAATATACAAGAAGTTATATAAGTGGTGTACAAGCATATACATCTCTTATAAAAAGGCCAAAAAAAAGTGCACTTCTATGTACACCGCGTATAGCTGGTATATAAATGCGTAGTGAGCACATAAATGAAATTTTTGAACCGGAATTAGCACTTACATGCTTAATTGAAAGTCACCATCAATCATTTAAGTTGTGGTTGTGTTAAATATATAGTTGTGTAACGTGCTTGACTAGAGGAACACAAAGAGAAGAAGTAAAGCGACCCTTCTGATTCACTAAACTTTCTTGAGTCAGGAGGCATAAGTAGTGTGTATCTACCGTCTGAAAATGCATGGAAACATCGAAATGTACCTTTTAGCGAAAGATCATGTTCAAAAATGGAGAGAGCAGTCAAAATATCTCCTCCCAGCATAGCATCCAAGTAGTTCTCACCCTGACGTGGATCCTAACCTAGCCTCCTATACACAATACCAGTAGAAACCAAGTCAAAATCAATATTTGTACAATCATGTACACATTAAGAATCTACAAGTATACAATTATGTATACATTAAGCCTCCCTACTGCTACATTGTTCCATGAAATGAGAAAAATCCTCTCTACTAAGATCATGAGCTTCTTCCTCCACCTTTCACCATGTGTACTCATTAACAACACATGTATAATTATGTGTACATCAACTATTAATAGGTGTACAACTATGTGCACATTAACGATCAACAGACATACAACTACGTGCACATCAAAAATTAATATGTGTACAATTATGTACATATTAAGAATCGACTGGTGTACAATCATGCACACATTATTCCTCCATACTAGGTTATTTAGTATAACGGATGCAATTGTATAATCAAATAATGAAAAGTTGTTTTGGTAGCCTCCAAATGACGGTATAACAAAAAAAAAATGATAACCAACTACTCAATGCTAACTTTGCATATCCTAGATATCATCAACACAAAGAGAATCTACAAAATGAAGAAAGAAATTCCACTTACAAATTCAAGTCGAAATGAGTAACTGGATAGTTGTGCGTCATGTATTTGAATTTTGAACCCAACACAAATGAGGAGGAGGAGCTGCGTTTACACCCAGCACTAATATACTTGCCTGAAGTTGGCAACCTTTTTAATCTGTTATTGATGTAGTTCAGTAATACCGTTAGTAGTGAAACAGAGAACCCTACAAAATGGTGGGATCACACCAAGTTTCGCATCAAAGGCGCTACTCTTATCTGCTATCTTCTTTGGATTAATATGTCACGTCAAGTTCATCCTTCTTGAATGGAATATTAGGATTTCGACGCATGTTTGATAAACACAATAAACTGATTATTAAGATCTAAGTGTGAGGAAAGATATACAAACATAGTAGTGGAAACACATGGATGGCATGTTACATTCACCGTGATAAAAAAAAGTACACTTTTGTGTGCACCCATCTAACGGGTGTATTTTCTTGTACACACATCAACAACTTCTAGTTTGTATAGCTTTCTCAAACGAACAAAAAAGAAAGCTTTGATCTAAGAGTTTCCGTTTAATTGTGCTCTCAAAAACATGAACCATCTGCAGTCATTTAGAATTTTTCATGATGGTTATAATGTTAACTTGTTCTCTCAAAATTGGATTGCTAACTTTTGAGCTCTTCTATGAAAACTTAGCTTGTGAATAGTTTGCACCTTTGGCCAGGGAAGTTTAGTTTTCTCTTAGTATCCTGTAACTTTTCTACTAGCAATAATAATTTTAGGAGGCTTTAAATCAAACTTGGTTAAATGCAAATTCGTTCCTGTCTTGAGGGTTTTTGGAGTGAATCTTGCAGATTTAAATGCTACAATGTGTTGGTAACTTCAGAAAGCTCGTTGCACCAACAGTTTTAGAACTCAAAATTTAAACTCTCCCAATGAATTTAAAGGAAAAGATTTATCATCTCTATGGGGTATGGGGTAAAACGATGTTTGCGACCAGATTACTACAACTCCTGAATCCTAAGTCTCTCACTAAAGTTTGACTCCTTCTTATATGAATGTGATAATCAACTCCTACTCTACTCGAACTACTACACTCTAAATATCACTCTTGCATTTGTCTAAACGGACAAAAATAGCATATTGCAATTGTTCTTATTTCAGGTTGAGGATCAATGCAAAAAAAACATGGCTTTAAAATCCCTACAGAAATCACTACTGTAACTCCTTTACTGGAGAAAAAAAAAAAACTACACTTGCTACATTTCCTAAACAATCTGAAAGCATAATTCGATGCACAATTTCATAACTGATAATCAAAAAGTAAAATCAACAAAATTAATCACTCATGAAAGTTTTTGCAAAAATTGGAAGAACAAAATTCGGCAAAAAAAGTAAATAAATGGGAAATTGTATTATTACCTCTGATATCAGCATTATTAATAAGAGCATGGATAGTAACCAAATGAATCCCAAGCCTTACAGAAGAATCATTAGCAACACCACTAGCAGACAAATCAAGTTTCACATCAACAGTTCTTTATTTAATTGATTAATCTCTTCACAAAGAGACTTTAATCGATAGATTCTTCAAGCAGCTGCAACAATTTTACAACCGGCTTTTGCTAGATCTAGAAAAAATTAACGACCTATACTAGATGATGCACCAGTTACCATCACTATTTTTCCATTTAAATATCTCCAAGGTTTCTTCTAAATGATTCTCCTTCTTCTCTTCATCACTCCCCATTGAATCGAATCCGAGACGAAATTTTGTCAAAATCTTATGATGTCGTCTTTAACCGGAGTAGATGGAGAGCTGTTTGGAGTTTCGACAAATGAAACTGAAACCGACAATGAAGAAGAATGTTGATGGGTATTTTTGTCACAAAAAAAATGTATTTTGGACTAAATCGTTCACTAAAGGACCAACTCGTTTTGAATTGTGTAAATTTGGACCTCTTATTACTAGGCTTGAGAGGAGAGGACTAGAGTGTCCAAAACCCAACAACTTTGGGATTAATAGTTAATTTCTACTTTCCTAGATCCATCCCTGGACTGGCGTGTACAGTTGGATCAGAGCCTATTGCATATGTTG
This sequence comes from Papaver bracteatum, assembly GCA_023529315.1. Lineage (NCBI taxonomy): Eukaryota > Viridiplantae > Streptophyta > Magnoliopsida > Ranunculales > Papaveraceae > Papaver > Papaver bracteatum. The sequence continues at coordinate 1,372,425 of JAJJWX010003739.1, read as the reverse complement.
ACGCTTGTTGTTATTGCTAATAGCTACCTGGCAAACAACAACTTGTGTTGTGCATCATATCTCCCTTTCTTTCTCTCTACCACTTTTACGTGCATTCTAGGTCACCTACGGCTACCTATAAGGATCTAGTTGGGCCGACCGAGCAAGCGAGGGAGGATCTTTATATGGCCACTTTTTTGTAAAATGTAAGTGATCAATTGACACAAAAAGATTGAAAATGGTTAGGGCCGAAAAACAAAAAATGTCCCTCACTTTTAGTCCAATTACTATAACTCCTTGTGTATCCTATCTTTTCAGGGGTATAATTGGACAACAAACTTTAATATAACATATCTAAAAACCCGCACCTTGGAATTTTACAAATTTTATCTCGTTGGAAAGCTAATAAAAAAACCTATCCAACGAGCACAAACAACAATATCAAATTTTGAGTTTTTACGAAAAATTCAGAGGTATTTATCATTTTAAGCACAATTTTAGAAAATTAAGTGTATATCCTTATGCAAACCACCATAAATGATACATAATAGTTTATGTAGCAAAATTTTGGTTTATTCATCAACTAATTTTCCGTTGCAACTAATAAAACGATGTACTCCCTCTGTTTCAAGAAAAATGATACTTTCATTTTAGGCACAATTCTCGAAAAAACCACCACAAAGGATGCATAACACATCATGCAACCATATTTTGGTTTATGGATCGACTAATTTTCCGTTTAAGAAAAGAAAAGGTGATACTTTCACATCCCGTTTTAGCAAAAGTGATATTTTCACTCTGTTTCGGGAAAAGTGATACTTTCGCTCGGTTTCAGAAAAAATGATACTTTCGCTCTGTTTCAGAAAAAAATGATACTTTTTTCTGAAACGGGGAGAAAGTATCACTTTTTCCCGAAACGGGGCGAAAGTATCACTGTTTCGGAAACGGGTGAAAGTATCACATTTTCTTAAACGGGACGAACATAATCGCAGACAAACCCCATCTTCAGATTCTTCTTCGGTTGGTCCTCCCACCGTGAAAACGGTGGTACTAATAATATCTACGAATATCAAAGCATCAGATCAAGCATGCATTAACTTATGCTTCCGTTGCAAGGACATCATCAACACACTAGTAGAAATACAATGAGTATTAACTGCTACATAATTCTAGAACAATAATACCTCTTGCTAATTGAGTTGCAATACATATTAAAAATGAGTATCTGATTATGCAAAGTTAAAAATTGTTTGTTTGTTTTTTTTGAAGCAAAAAATTGTTTGTTTTTGTTTAAAATTTTATTTAAGTGTCGCAACAAAATTAATTTATTTTTTGTTGGAGAGGAAAAAGGAGTGAGAGAGAGGAGAGAGTGAAGAAAGAGAAAAGACAAACTAATGGCTAATCAGATACAATCTCATTAAATTAAACCATGAATACTCTTCCAAAATCAGTTTTGATTGGGTTACAAATTTACCTGGCTAAATTGGAACGTATGGTGATTAATTGGGGTATATGGATTTCTTCATCCATCCCATAGAGAATGATAAGGGGTGTCTAAGTTTGATGAAAATATCATTTTATCCTCCATGAAATTTTAATACTCCTAATTTATCCTCATTAAATTCTATTAACAAAAAAAAAAAAAAAACTAAATCAAATTAAAATCATTTCCATTTTCATCAAAATTAAGAATTCAAAATCAAACAAAAACATTCACCAAATTCACTAAAATAGGTAATTTTTCGTTTTATCTCGAATCATGTACTTTTCTATTAACCCAATCCCCTAGAGTAGGTTTCAATAACATGTAATCACTCAAACAATCCAATTTTTTTAAATCAAAGTTTTTTTGGGTTTATAACAATCGGTCTACGTCAATGCACTTGTAAACCGATTTCAGTTAGAAACGGTTGTTGTTTATGCCCACAAAGACTGATTGTCTAGGATGGGAATTCTGGTTGGAGGAAATTGAACAAGAATCGGTTTACGTTAATGCCCACATAGCCCGATTCTGGTATGGAAGAGATAATTATTTTTATGTGTTTTTGTTGTAGGTAGAATCAGATTACAAGAGCGTTTTTAAAAACCGATTCTTGTTGTGCAATGTCAGGAATCGGTTTTTATATATGTATCGTGTAAACTGATTTTGGTTAACCCATTTTTTTTCTTCAGTTAATACTCGATCATAAAATGAGTATGAAATCATACTCAATTTTATTTCGATTACAAATGAAAATTAAAATAGTTCAGTATGAAATTTTAATACTCCTAATTTATCCTCATTAAATCTTATTAACAAAAAAACAAAATAAATAAATAAATCAAATCAAATCAAAATCATTTCCATTTCCATTTCCATAAAAATTAAGAATTCAAAATCAAACAAAAACATTCACCAAATTCGCTAAAATGGGTAAATTTTCATTTTAGCTCGAATCAGGTACTTTTCTATTAACCCAATCCCCTAGAGTAGGTTTCAATAATATGTAATCACTCAAACAATCCAAATTTTTTAAATCAAAGTTTTTTTGGGTTTATAACAATCGGTCTACGTCAATGCACTTGTAAACAGATTTCATTTAGAAACGGTTGTTGTTTATGCCCACAAAGACCGATTGTCCTGGATGGACATTTTGGTTGGAGGAAATTGAACCAGAATCGGTTTATGTTAATGCCCACATAGCCCGATTCTGGTATGGAAGAGATAATTATTTTTCTGTGTTTTTTTTTGTTAGAATCGGATTACAAGAGCGTTTTTAAAAACTCATTCCTGTTATGCAATGTCAGGAATCGGTTTTTATATATGTATCGTGTAAACCGATTCTGGTTAACCAATTTTTTTCTTCAGTTAATACTCGATCATAAAATGAGTATGAAATCATACTCGATTTTATTTCGATTACAAATGAAAATTAAAATAGTTCTGTATGATTTTACCCAATTTGAAAACGAGTATAATTGAAAATGAGTATAGCATCTTAAGCGATCTGAGATTGAGTATGAAGTCATACTCATTCTTAATTCGGGTATATAATAAATTTTAATTTTATTTGATGTTTAACAACACATAATTCACAGATAAAAAAGAAAAAAATTACCCACAATCGGTTTAAGTTCATGCCCATATAAACCGATTCTGGATAATCGGTTGATTTTCATGTCCATATAAACCGATTCTGGGTAGAAGCAAGTTTCAAAAAATCTCTGCACGTTTTTGAGGTTACAATCGGTTGATACCAATGACAACATATACCGGTTCTGAGTTGGTGTTCTTCAAAAAATTTCAAAATTTCAATTTTTTTCATGTTCAGATGATTCATTAACACAAGTTAATTTCACATCTAACACGATATTTTACCACTAATCACCCGAATTAACACTAATTAATCAGGGATAAATTAGCCATTATAAAAAAATAGTTGATTAAGGGGTTATCCATTTTATTTCAAAATATCTTTTTTTTATCACGTAATGATAGGCCCAACTTAATTCTTATAGGCCCCAATTTAGGGAGGCAAACTTAAGCTAAAATAAAATAAACAAGGACCTTTGGATTCACAGATTATTGGCATTTTCATTTTGAAAAATAAAACCAAGCATTATTAATGACATGACGCTAAAATTGCAAATTTGATGCATCTACAGTAAAGTGGGAGTGCAGTATCAGCATGGAGCATTTAGGGAAAAAAAATGCAATTCCCGAAAATTGAGTTTACAACTTACAATACTTGGCAGTTAAAGATTTATTTTTCTTTTATCAAATGTAGCAGACGTTATGTGATAACAACATTTTAGTTTTTCTGCCTTGATTGGAGTATATCTAATGAGATAAAAGCTAGGTCATTTATAAGTAAAACAGGTCACCTCTTAACCATGTATTTTCTAAATGGCTAATATATCCTTGTTTAATTAACACAAAAAGTTCTGATTAGGTTAATTAATTGAGTTTAGATGAATTAATCAAGTAAATTAAAACATATGAATTTAAGTTATGAAATTTTGTTTTTGATTGAACTAATGTGGAAAGATTTTGGATGAAGAAAATATATTTTGTTTGCAACGGAAATGAAAACATACTACCCAAATACTTCTAAAAAAAGGATTGCAAAGACGATGTATGAAATCATACTCAAAATTAAAGAAGAAATCAACACTTTCAGTTCTGAAATATGAAAAGTCGGCAGGGTCGACGAATGAAGAACATGTCGACTAACTTTGGCCGGCAAGGTCTGCGGATGAAGAACATGCCGACAACTTATGTCCGGCAAGGTCGATGAATGAAGAAGATGCCGACTTTATTATTTTTGATACACAGGAGACTGTTATAAATGCTTCACTAGTCGGCATCTTATTGATTTCTTACCTTGCCAGCTACCTTATAGTCGGCAAGGTCGATAAAAAAATACCTTGCCGACTATAGGATTTTGGCATACAGAGAAAGGTGTTACAAATGCATGATTAGTCGGCAAGGTATTAATTTCATAACCTGCCGACTAAACTATAGTCAACAAGGTATTAATTTCATAACGTGCCGAGTATAAAGTATAGGGATGGATACCGTGACGACCCTGTGACTGCTGATTTCAGAGATGGAAAGTCGGCACGGTATTCAACCTCATACCCTGCCGACTATATTTTAGTCGGCAAGATCGACAAAAAAAAAAACCTTGCCGACTTTCGGTTAGTTTTTTTTTAATTTCATCATATATAGTTAGAGTTTTGAAGAAAAATTTTTGAATTTTTTTTTAATATGTTTTAGCCGGCATGGTTTTTTAGTATGGGCAATTTGGTCTTTTAATACCTTTTAGACACCCCTTATCATATTAGTTTGGATGAGAATAAAATGAGTATACCCCAATTAATCTGGATATACCGCAATCTCGTCAGGTTAATTTTCTTCGAGTATTAATGTGTTGCAACATTGTTCTATCAGTCCATTAATGTGAAAAAAGAAATATTTGTCCAAGTTCAATGGAGTTAACTAGAAGCAAGAAGTTCGTAGAGAAATCTCCCGTCCAACCTCTTTAGTTTTTAAGAAAGACCTTTCATTAGAATTCGTATTTATTTACCTGACATAATTAGGGGCGACATTAAAAGAAAAAATAAGTTAAAAATACTTTTATGCCTCTCCATAATCGGTAGTTTAGGATTTTTTAGCTACTGATTGTGAAATCTCATTTTTGGGGAAACCCTATATTCGGTAGTTATATGAACTATTTTTGCTACCGATTATAAGCTCAACCAAATTAGAAAAATAGAGGATTTTTGCAAAATCTCATTTGGGGCAACTTTATATTCGGTAGTTATATGTGTTGGATATTTTCAAGATTGTTTGCCGCTGTCCGGGGGGCGTATCCCCTCCCGGCTGTGTCTGTTCCCATATGGTTTTCCAGAAATTTTCACAAAACGTGTCTGTTCCCGTAGGGTTTCTTCATTATCGGAAGTTTTGCAAAATCTGATTTTGGGGCTACTCTATATTCGGTAGTTATAAGAAGCATCTTGACTACCGATTATGGTAGGATATTTGCAAATAGAGCCATGTATAATCGGAAGTCATGATAACTCTTCCGTTCTTACCGATTATAGGCTCAACCAAAATTCAAAGAAAAGAGGATTTTTGCAAAATCTGATTTTGGGTTATTCTATATTCGGTAGTTATCTTGACTACCGATTATGGTAGGATATTTGCAAGACAGTCACTGTATAATCGGAAGTCATGATAACTCTTCCTTTCTTACCGATTATAGGCTCAACCAAAATTAAAAAAAAAAGGAGGATTTTTGCAAAATCTCATTTTGGGGCTACTCTATATTCGGAAGTTAAATAACCTAAATTCCCTACCGATTATGGTAGCATTTTTACCAAAGGTCTACTGTATAATCGGGAGTCAAGATAACTTTATTTACTACCGATTATAGGATAATCAAAATTCAAAAGATATAGAATTTTATTTTGGGATACTTTATATTCGGAAGTTATACAAACTAAATTTACTCCCGATTGTTGATTAACTACCGATTGTGAAATAATCTACTGACTGTATATGGTAGTTTGGCCATTAAAAAAATGTCCCGGAAATAACCTACCGATTATGACCTATTTTGTCGTTTTGTGTCGCCCCTAATTATGTTGGGGTCGCCCTAAATACCCTAGGTTTATTTAATCTGAAATTAAAATAAAATAAAATACTTGCAAAAAGGAATCCGGAATGTTTCCTTATCATATACTAGGTTCATTTGTCAGTCATTTTATGAGAAATGCAGAAGGGGCTCACGTGTTTTTAAGTAGGCCTAAATCGGAAGTGCTACACTTCCCCCACTCCCTATTCCCACTTCTTTTACCCATTACGAGTCATCGTTCTTAGCCCTTGATTCCTAGATTGAGATTAATAAGGAGTCCCATTATTATTGGATTTAACCAACAGATGCTTGACATATATAGGCGGGGGAAAACAGTGGGGGAAGGGAGCGGGAGACGTTTAGCATTTTCAGGCCTAAATGTTGTTATCATGTACACACAGGTACACAACATTTCGAACACACAATATTAATATGAATATTAAATATTTGGCCAAGTTCAATGGAGTTAAAATGAACAAACAATAACACATACCAGTTTAGGCAGTTTTTACTTTTTACTAGTGGTGTCCTTGAGTTGTTTTGTTATCTAACTAATTTGTACCACAACAATACAACATAATCCATTCCATGGATAAGCAAGTCACGGATTTTGTAAATCTCGCTGCACTAGTTCCATAGACAGATGAGGTACATTTTTGGGCTTACTTGATGATATTTCTGTCTAAAAAACACCAACAAATTACGAATTCAGTCTCAAGCTTTCTAACTCAAAGTGGTTGGACACGTGTGTAGTTATAAACCCCACTATGATCATTTTCATTTAATTTTGGGCTTTTTGATAAAATACCCCTACTTTTAACTTTACACAAAAAAATGCCCCCGTTTTTTTAAAACTTTCTAAAATGCCCCTTGTTTGACCGTTTCATGTAAAAAACGGTAAAAGACGGTAAACGGTAGTTAACTGCCGTTATTGCTTAGGTGGCAGCGCGTTAAAAGTCTAAAAAGCCCTTTGAACTAAATAGAGTTGAATTCAATCGAATCGCCTAGTTGAATCGCCGATTCAACTCGAGTCAATAGGGCACACGTGGCATGCATCTAACCATCCATGTAAAAGAAAAATCAACGGCCCACAGTAAGATCCAATCTCCCAACGGTCATATTCCCAATTCCATCTTCTTCAACCTGTATATATACAGATGATCCTCCATAAAGTTCTGCAACTCAAACAAATTCACTGTAAGCTAAGAAAACTCAGAAACAATGAATGTTGGAGGTGAAAAAAGCTCTCCAGGTAGTAGTAGTAGCAGCAGCAACAACAACCATAAGGTGAAAAAAATCATCACTCATTGTGCTATGTGTGAACAAGGTAATCATGACACAAAAGTGTGTCCTTGGTTATATTCTAGGTGCAAGAATGTTCCCTGTTATGGTGTTAGAGCATTGCTTCAATCTACAACAAATGAAAACTATGGGAAAATGTTCTTAAAGTGCACAATACCTACCTGCAACTATTTTGAATGGTTTGAAGATGCTTCTAACCCTTGTAAATCCAAGTTGGTGAAGTTACCTTCAGAAAAAAGCTGTCAGGCTTGTGGAGTAGATGATCACTGCTTTGAAAGTTGTCCACTGCAACATCAACTTTGCTTCTCTTCAACCTGCAATTCCAGAATGTACCTGAAGACATGCAACAATCAACACAACAAGGGAATAGCTTACCTAAAATGCCAAAAATGTGATGCTTTTACCTGGGCTACATATGCTATATTCCTTGCTGCAAAAGGAGAGAGTTAGAGATTCAACACAACAAATGATTGATTTAGCTACAAAATTAGGAAAAGGTCTAAATATGTAAACCTGCTTCATTTCATATGTAATACTTGTAACACATTAAGTTGTTCCAAAAAAAAAAAAAGTTGTCCAAAATAAAGATGTTCCAAATTAACAGGCCTTGGTCTTAACATTCACTTCTTTGTCTGACTCATGTTCTTCTTCTTTGAAGTTGTACAAGCTTTAGCAGGAGGTTTCTTAGCTTTAGAAGAAGATGCAGCTGATGTGTTTCTAATCCCTGATGCTTGAGATGATTGCTTCTTCTGAGGAGCAGGTCTGTCAAAAGATGTGAAGGTGGCACCATCTACTTGGGTTCTCTGCCTCTTAGCTTTTGGATTCTTGCCAACATCACCACCTTGACATGTAGTTTTGTTATGACCAGTAGATTTACATCTTGAACATGAATATACCTTTGTAGGTACTTTTGGTTCATCCCATGATCTCCTCCTCTTAACTCTAGGCCTTCCAGATTTCCTGATCTTGATAGCAGATTCCAATTCAACAATTTCATGTTCTTCCAACTAGAAAAATAACAATAAGTTAGAAAATGGATTTACATTTAACAATGTCTAAATAACATGCATTTCAGTTACAAAATGGAGCTACAAAAGTTAGTGAAAGTACCTTAGGCCAATCTTCTTGAGGAGGAAATGGAAAGACAACTTCAGCATATGTGTCTCTATATGCAGCAACTGAGTAATAATGAGAGCAATACCTAAAAAATAACAAAACAAAAAACAAGGCAGTTATAGTTGACAACATACAAACCTAGTAAACCTGAGATGCAAGTATATATACTTACTTTGTCCAATCAGGTCTGAATGGCTTCAAACAGCAAACAGCATGTTGACAGACAAACCCTATGAGTTTCCATTGTAGACAACTGCACTTCTGTTCTTCCAAGTTCACAATGAAGACTGCCTTGCTACCCTCATTTGTAACTTCATACAATTTACCACTCACACATGGGTCTACTTTAAAAGCACCAACCAACTTACACAATTTACCAATCAGTTTCATAGTAGTAGGAACCAATCCATTTGGATTCCACTTTGCACTTTCCTTTCTTCTTTTGTGAAACAAACTCATAACCAACTGATTATACATTATTCATTACCTAAACAAGTACAAAAGAAGCTTTAGAATTAAAGTTGAATCAGTTAGTAGGGTCTACCTTGGTCATTTACTTCTGCACCATTATCATTATCTTCAATAAAAATAAGTTGAATCAGTTAGTAAATAATGCATTAGTAATATTAAATGCACAAAAGTACAATAACTAATGCATCAAGTGTTTAAGTTAGAACCACCTTCAACTGCATTTTCATTTTCATCATCATCACTTGAATCTTCATTGTCTTCATCACTTGAATATTCATTGTCTTCATTACTTTTATAAGCAGCTGCAGCTTCAGGATCTTCAACAGGATGGCACTCATCCACTTCTTTGTTCTCAAGTTGGATTACAGCCTCATCTAATTGTTTTTCTTTCATTTTCTTTAACCAATATTCATCATCAAAAAAGTCATCATCAACTACAGGTTCATCATCTACTTGAAATGGTGTACTACTTGATCCTTATCTCAGGTTATCACCAACAACACTTGATTGAGTGGGTTGTGAACTTTCTTGTACAAACAACTTCCTAGCAGTGGCAACACCTACACTTTTGTTCTTCTCACCTCCAAGCCTTGGGCTTCTTCTCACTTGATCAGGTGACTTTGATACTGTCTTCTTAGGTGTGACCTCCCATTCTGGATTCTTAATCTTCACAACCAACTGGATGAAACCATTGTCATTTACCACAGCATTGTCCCAAAACCAAAAAAAGGATTGATCATTCTTTAAAGTCCATGTATTTCCATGTTCTGGTATCCACATACAAATAACTTCATCAATGTCTTCCAAACACAACCTCCTGTGAATCATTTGCTCAAACATCCTCAAATTCATCTTATCTCTCTCTAACTTCTTGAAAGCAAACTCAATCTTACTGTCAATACAATAACAGCTTATGTCTCTAACCAACTTGCTTTTTCCTTTATCAATATTGCCACTGATTTTTTTTTAAATACAGAACATTATAATACATTCATACACAAATACAAAATCAATACACATACAAATACAGCCTCAATACACATACAAATAGAAACCTAATACACATACAAATCAATACAAACCTAATACACATACAAATACAGACAGAAATTCAAACAAAATTAAACAATTATAAAAAAAATAAAGTAAAGACCTTTTTCAGATTCAACATCATATTTTTCACATGTTCATCCTTTTCAATTTTAAGTGACAGACAAGAACAAAAGTAAGATTCCTTTTGTTCTTCACAGACAAAACCAAAAGAAACAGATAAAAAATGATGAAAAAGTGATGGTTTCAATAAAAAAAGCTATGGGTTTCACTTTATACAGATCAAAAAACCCTCCAAATCATTTGATTTAATTATGCAACTACAGATCTAACAAAATCAAAAAGTTAGGGTTTCAAAATATCTTACCTGGACATCACCTTTTCCTTTCCAGTCGTCGCCATCGATGAAACCATTAAATCTAATCCTCAATCGACTAATCAATCAAACAAAAAACATTACCAATCGATTCAAGACTAATCCTAAATCTATTTAACCTGATCGTCTTTTTTCTTCTTTGAGATGAAGAAAGAGAAACAGAAGAGATAAAAGGGTCACGTGAAGATGGGGAATTCTTTTAGATAAGTGATGGGTTTTCGGTAAATTGACCCATTTTCTGACTTGGTAAACGCCCAATGACTCCTCTATGCGGGCCCAAGTGGTGAACTTAAACGGTGAGGGCAATTTAGAAAGTTTGAAAAAAACGGGGGCATTAATTTTATGGGGTTAAAAAAACGGGGATACTTTATCAAAATTCCCTTTAATTTTTCAGGAATTTTTTTACTCACACCCATACTCTTTCTTGCTTCTGTCTATCTCATCTCAGGTCATCATTAATCATCTCTTTCACTTTTTGTAAAAATTGAATTCCTAGTTCCTAGTCAAGTGAACTGCCAGCATCTGATTCAGATAAAAGAAGACCCAGTCCATGTAAATTCTCTTAATTTCTTCTGTAATAACGGTAATAAACCATTAATACTTGTATTATCTTTCAAACACACAAATTAAAGGCTGTTTTAAAATTTAAATGTACGTGGCTCCACCATGTGTCTTTCACATTTTCGACCTTCATGTTAACATCAGTTCACCATCACTGGCACTGGCTGCCTGCTTTTATTAGCTCGCGCCCACTCCCTCTTCTGTGGCCAATCGATATCACGCCATCAGAAGTTCTGCCTTGTGCAGACAAACTAATCGATATCACGCCATGAGTGTGTTTATTTCTATCTACCAAAAAAAAATAAAAAAACTGCACAATAAGAAGCGGATGGCTAGAAGTTTATGCTACTCATCTCACAAATGCACTCATCACAAGATTCGCTGCATACTATACGAGATAGTTTATGGCTTTTTTTCTGGTAGATCCGGACATGTGATGTGACTCGGTGATTTCTATCGGTTAATGAGATGAGACCCAGTGCTTCAGAGTCTTAATTAGACGTTCCAATCGACATCACATGGTTTTTGAGTGCAACAACACAAGCATGCATGCCAGCTAAACCAGTCTTCTTAAATGTAAAAAACATTCAGAAAGTATTAATGAACCGAGAGAAAAAACCGTGAAAAAAAACCGCCCCTCACACACCCTCCCCCTGCACGTCTTCCGATGAGTTGGGTCCCACGAATAAAAAAAAAAAAATCTGTGAGAGGCGGTTTTCCCCTGGTTTCCGCCTCTCGGTTCGTTAAGAACCACTGAAAAACAGTACACCACCCATCCCTTATTCCAGAAACAAGTCAAACTAATGAAAATTACTCTAGTATACAGTGACAAAACAAAAAAGTTTGCTATATAAATGACTCAGCTCTTACCAACTTTCAGTCCATCCCAACTACTGGTAACCCATTTTGGCGTTTTGGCTCATGCATCTGACTCAAAACCTGACTTGCTATCAAACGTAAATTATAAAATATTCTTACAGACATGGGTGTTGTACGAATAGCTTCAGAAACCAAAGGGCAAGATTCGAAAAAATATTAACAGAAATAGCAACCTGCTGCGTTCTGCTTTTCCACCACCCCTTCTGCATTTGCTCTCTTTTTCTTTTGCTGCATTTCTTCATCTTTGGACTCATTGTTGTTGCTAAGCAATTACCTAGGCTGTGTTGTTGACACCTCAAAAAATAAATACTGCCCTACTTTAAACCTACTCATAATCTTGGTGGAGATTCTGAACACACAAATAATTCTAGAGCGCTTATCCCTTTCTTTCCCATCTATGGTTTTCCTAAGGGCAACTCCTATGGTATGAATGTTAAATCATCCACATCTCATGGAGAATCCATATTAATAGGGATAATCAGGATTTTATGAAGATTTTTTCCACTATGGAGATATAGATAAATATCCATTAATTGAGACCCACATTTTTTTTATTACATTAACATATTAATAAAAATTGCTAATGGAAAAAAATATATGTATCCGGCCACTTAGTGACCGGATGAGGAAAAAAAAAAAAAACATCCGAACACTAAGTGTCCGGATGAGAAAATAAAATAAAAATATATATATCCGAACACTAAGTGTCCGGATGGACTCTCCATATGTACCTCCGCACATTTGAGGAGGCCCCTCTGGACTTCACAAATATATGGATGTTAAAATCATCCATAGTAGCACTTTTTAGTCCATAAAATATGGATCATCACAAAGATGTGGATGATTTTTGGCTCCATAGGAGTTGCCCTAACCAACTTGGAAAATTTTCACTTATAACTGAGCAATATAAAACAATAGTCTTGTTTCGTCCTGCTCAATTGCAACTCACGTGATAGGGAAACTCCTACAAGAAAAAATATCCATAAGTTCTATGAGACATATATGGACTAAAAAAAACAAGCTTGGTAAAGGGGCGTCATAAATTGGTAGAGGGACGTCAAGTGTGATAGCAATGTCCCTTTTATTGGTTAGGGGGTGTCCTATAGGGGTGTAGAATGACTAGATTACCCCTTTCATCTTAAATTAACCAAAATCAAATCAATTTTTTTTAATTAACCAAAATCAAATCAATTAACCAAAATCAAATCAGTTTTTTTTTCATCTTCTCTTCTCCTCCATCAACCCTAACCTCCATTAAAACCGAAAATGTCATCGTCTTCGATTAATCGGCGATTTGAAAAATGTTTGGAAAAACCCAGTTAGGGTTTAGTTTATTGTGTTGGATTTAAGTTAATTTTGTATCAAAAATTAGGGTTTTGAATGAAAATTGAAATTGAAATTCTGGGTTTATGCTAGTTACGGTTGGTAATAACTCAAATACGAACCGTAACTGTAGATTGGGTTGATGTTACGGTTGGTTTAAACTCAAATACCAACCGTAAGTTCTTAGTTTTGGGAATATGTTCGATTCTGGTTTTTATTTGCATCATATTTATCAACCGTAATTGAGTTACGGTTTGAAACTCAATTAAACTTACCAACCGTAAATCATCCTGAATGTTAACAACTTATCAAATAGTTATGTACGGTTCAAAAGTTAAGATGACTTACCAACCGTAAGTTAGTTACTGGTTGGTTTCTATTCATTAGTTACCAACCGTAACTAAGTTACGGTTGGTAACTAAATTAAATTACCAACCGAATCGGGTTTACGATTGGATCTTCCCAAATTTAACCAGTTCACGGTTGGTATTCGATAACTTACGAATCAGAACTAAGAGTTACTGATTGGTCACGAGCAAAATTGCAACCGTAAGTTCTTGAAAATTCAAAATTTTGATTTTGTTATGTAATTTAGATAATTTTGAGCGAGAAAAAGCTAATTGGAACTAATTTAGAAGTATATCGGGTCACTGGAATCACTCATTTTGGTGGAGTGAATCAAAATCTAGGGTTTCACAAATATCACATAAGTTTTCTTCTCCTCAAATTTTTTTTTTATAACTCTAAAAATCTGATTTTAGAGTTATAATACACTAATCTTGATTATCAACACTAATCTTTATAATCAACACTAATCTTAATTATCATTACTAATCTTGATTATTAACAATAAGGGCTAATTAGTCATTTACAGATTTTTATTGATAAGGGGCACTTGAATTTACTTCTAATGACCTTTTTTGTCTTATTAGTTTGACGCCCCTTTACCAAGCTTGAAAAAAAAGCTATTATGAGAAGTTTTACTATCCATAAAACAGTTAACTCTATTAATACTAGTAAAGACTAAAGACGCACGCGCGATGCGAGTGCTGCTCAAATTAAATTCTTCCAAAACTTCCCATGTAACACCTCATGGTACCCGCTCATACTAAAGCCTCACAATTTTGATGGGTTCTTTTGTTTGTTTTGTTTTGTTTCCATAAGAAAACGCAAGGACAACACCCCTTACTCCTGAGTTATACTGCTGTTGTTTGCAGGGCCAAGGCTGACACCATACAAAACTTACATCAATAGAGTTTAAGTTCCTATTTCCGAGATCAGGTCGCACAAATCTTATCTTAATCGAGTTAAAAAAAAAAACATTTAAACGGATATGATAAACATTGAAATTTGAAACCTTCTAAACAGAACTTAAAAAAAAAAAATCAATTAATTTTAAACAAACTTTTTATTGCCATAATCTCACATATATCACATTTAGGCAATATTGTATTTCCTATTTCAATCTCACATAAATCATGTTCGTCATTACGCGTCACCAGGAGTATGGTTCATTATTACAGAACTCGAGCTTGCTCTGCGATTCGAGGACTTCTACGGAGTTCTGGTACTCTGTTGTGCTCCGTTGATGTTTCTATCAACTCCTGAACTTGAGCCTGCCCTGTGATTATAGGGCTACGACGTGGAACGAAGACTTCCTTGCTTTCCATTACTACAAAGATACAAAAAACATGTACAGCCTAAATCATCAAAAACCAATAAAAAAAGCTTATATTGCACACACTCTGTGTGCCAATTCAAAACCCACAAATATCCACTTCAGTCAAATTATGTATGTACATAACCTAGCCAAAATACCTTCCATTTGTTTTATTCTTATCTACTAAGCATATACCTCTCTAACATCCACATTAGCACTACCAAGTAGGTTACTTTAGTTCTTCTTACTACTAAATTTTTTTGACACATTAAGCAAGAAATTTTGCTTCATAATTTAGCATAGATCTCCAAAGTATACCTATGCAACTTCTTATAGTGCAACCTGACTGAAATGCAAGAATGGGACATTGGAAGGTCACACAGTTACCTGAAACGTGCATACAGGTGGTGTACTATCTTTACTGTATTTCTATTTGCAACTAAGTTGGATTAAATTTGCCATCTCCAAAGCCTATTGAAGATGAGACATAGACATTAACTAACACATCACTACCTGCAGTTCCTTGAGTATTTGCATGCACAATTGGATAATAACCATGAAAGGCAAAACACTACCTAAATGACACAAAGATTCCATACTGATGCCATGAAGAAGGACACCTTCATATTTGTGTCAACTGCCATATATTTAATTGTTTTTTAAACGGAAAACGATCTAAAACATAATATGATGAACTCTTTAAGTGTTGTAGTTGAAGCTAGGATGAACTCTGTTGGCCGAAACCGCCTATTTCTTGTTGTTTTGAGTCATTTAGTGTACATGCAAAGTTAAAGCAGTAGCAACGTCTTTACAAGGTGTAGTAGAGTTCTCGTTTCTTCTCCCACAAATGGTTTGATCAGCAGAAAATCTCCATAAGCTCACCGGCGATCAACAGCTCAGGTTAGGAGCTAGGTTGAGGATCTGCTGATAGGATGATTGTTTGTTTTCGATGGTTGAGTGAATTTTAGTGGTAAATAAGTTGTTTTCTTGTTGTGGTACAAAGTTTGTGTGCTTAGAATTACAAAAGGTTAAGTTTAAGGTGTCTTTTGCATGATAAGCTGTCGATGTTAAGCTTCCCATCGTGGAAGTCATGTTCTAGATGTTTCTTTAGTAAGGAGAGTTTGTTTCCAAGTTCTTAGTAAGCGTTTTTGCGTTTGTACCCTTGCTTCATTGATCGACAACAACCCACGTCGTCTGATCAGAAGAAAAAAAAAGGAGAAAAATCTTTTCCAGCGATGCTGTCTAGTCGTCGGAAAGTTCTTTGAGAGGATCCATGGAAGACAGCCATGAAGAGATCTTGAGGAAATAACAACAGTAGAGACTTGAGTTAATTCTTTGACTTACATGACGTACCATTCAATTATCACGTGCATGAGTTTAATGATTTGGAGCATATAGAATGAAGGACAAACTAGCTTAAATGCGGAGTTCAAGTAATGAAGGCGACGTCGTATGGAATGATAGTGACGTAGCGTAAAATCTTCCACAAAGTCAGCATAGAGTCAAAATAGGGTAGATAGGCAAAACCCATTTGATAACCGGAGTAGGCTTTATATCTGCAAGCTCTGACGTAATGACAATTTTTGTGTCAATCGAATATTTTTTCACCTTTTTGAATGTTTATTTCCAATATTAGGTCAAAGTAAGGTGTTCTTTGTATTTGCTGACGTAGGTAGGGACGACACTCGGCTCACCACGCACCACACCCGATGGCTAGTACTTCATGGACGGGAAGGACGTTAAGGAATCGTATAGTTACTAGCAGTAGCATGCAGGCAGGGGTAACTGGGCCGAGGCAAGAAGGCAGTCGACAACCACCGCCCGAGGAATCTCATGCAGCTGCACGAGGCATGCCAACTGTTGATGAGGGAGTTGATCTTTGGTGAGATGATGACACCCTACCCTTAGACCAGGTTATCTTGACCCAGAGGAGAGTTGACTAAGTCGATGGACTTACAGCTTCAGATACAGAGGACGATGAGGAAGCGCTTGCAGCACAAGCCCAGAGACAAAGAGCAAGGCAACAAGCTGAGTACCAGGAAGCCTTAGGAAGAGAGCAAGAGCGTCTCAGGAAGATTCAGTTGGGGCGAGGAGCATCTAGCAACGTCGGCCCTGCACCTGTCCATGCAACTGGTCCGATACTACCCCCACCACCAACATCGATACCATTATAGTCTCGGCCACACCACGCTAATGGACATTCTAGTCATGAAATCACATACCCGACGCTATTGGCCATTTTAGAAAGTCAAAGAAGACAAGAAGCGGCACTAAGAGAGCTCCAGCAACAGAATCTCTCCCTGGAGTTTGAGAATTATCAGTTGAGGAATCAACGAACCAGATCAAGAGGATCGTCCAGCCGAGGAACATCGAGTAATCATGGCCGATCAGGTCAACCACCACCTATGACTGGGCCGAGCAACCCTAGTCAGTCTAGACGACCTCCCATACCCTCCCCACGAGGATATGGACCACCCGAGGACTCGTCTAATGATGAATAAAGGCGAGGAAGGGGCGGACGACAGGACGGGGCGACAGAAGCTAAACTCAAAGATTTGGAGGCAAAGATTAAGGAGCTATCGGGAAGTAGCGAAGAGAACAAACTGGAGAGATTATGAGCGAGGACGAGAAGACACCTTTCTCCCAAGAACTTGAACAAATGCCGTTCCCACCAAAGTGTACCTTACCTATATTTCCTTCTAGGTTCGACGGAACAGGAGATGTGGTCGAGCATCTAAAAATGTATACCATGTCATTGATCTAATGGAAAAACAACATGATAGTCATGTGTAAATTATTTCCGGCCAGCTTGGAGGGCGAGGCAAGAGATTGGTTTTATTCACTTCCACATGGATCGATCGACGGTTATGAGGCACTAATCGAGGCCTTTCTTGAAACCTATATGCACAACAGCCGACCTCGGTCAAGAATGAACAAACTATTCACCCTCGCCCGGAGGTTCAGGGAGCCCTTGAGAACCTTGACCGATAGGTGGAGTAAACTGTGTATTGAAATTGGAAAAGTACCAGTAGATCAAGCTATCTTTGGATTAGAAAACGCATTGGGAAGATCGAACCCCATATGGGTAGCTATGTTCTCTAAAAAGCCAAAAACCTTAAAGGAGATGCGAAGAATGCAAGAACATTTTATCGCCCTAGAAGAAATTCAAGCCGAATCGAGAGATAGGGGAGTACAAGAAGCTAGTGCTGAGGCTAAAACAGTTATAGACGATCCTGTTAGGCATCCCGAGAAGATATCAGACCCTCCACCAAGAAGCAGTGAGAAGAAAGAATGGGTGGCCAAAGAGAAGAGGTTGAGGCATGAAGCCCGATCATATACCCCTTTGAACGCTCCTTTGGAGGAAGTATTCAAGGAAGTCGAGAAGAGGAACGATATCAATTACCTAGCATCAAGGGAAGTCCAGTTCCAAGAAACCAAGGATCACCCCGAGTACTGTCACTACCATCAGTATAGGGGCCACTCCACTAATAATTGTCGAGAAGTGAAGGATATCGTTCAACACCTCATCCGAGATGGATACTTGAGACAGTTCGTTCGACATCCAGCTCAGCCGACAGCAACACACAATGTGTCGGTTCATCAAGTTAGCATTGATAGGTCAACTCAATTTGTGAATACCATTTCACACTCATCTATGCAAGACTACACTCTCGGCCCAATAATCACTTCAAGTATTCACAAGAGGGATTGCGATGGCAAAGAAATATTTAGCGTAGCCAAGACCTTACCGGTGGAACCTTGGATGATGCAGCCTATTTCGTTCTCGGCCAAGGATGTCCCAGCAAATAAGAAAGCACACAGTGATCCCTTGGTCATCACGTTACTGATTGATGAGTGGGGAGTAAGAAGAATTCTCGTGGATAGCGAAAGTTCAGTCGAGGTGCTATTCTACGACACGTTCAAGAGAATGGAGCTGTCGGACGACATCCTCGTCTCCTTAACATATCGCATCTACGGCTTTAATGGGACAGTAACCATCCCTATTGGCGAGGTAAATTTGAAGGTTTCGGACGGTGGGGTCTACCTTGACACACTAACCACCTTTTGTGTGGTCGACGTCGCCTCGCCTTATGAAGCAATTTTCAGACGTCCATGGATCGCTGGGATTAAAGGGGTGGCATCGTCATATCATCAGAGATTAAGGTTCCCGACCTACAAGGGAATAGCTGAAGTTGTAGGTGACTCCCAAGCAACACGACAATGCATGCAGGTTGATGCCGAAATTAATGAAGATCGGCGAGCTCGACAAAGGCGAGAGAAGAATAAATCCAAAGAAGTTAAGGCTGCAGAAGAATTGGAGGAGGCTATTTCACAAGCGGTCATGGCGTACGAGACCCAAGAGCAAGACCCTTTATAGCAATTAAAGGAAATAACTCCATTCAGGGAACCTAAATTTAATTTCTCGACAGTTGATCCGACTCGGGAAGTGAATTTTGGGACAGTTGAGGAGCCAAAGATAGTAAGGATCGGGACATTGCTCTCGGATGAACAAGTAAGTCAACTCAGGACAGTGTTAAAGGAAAATTTAGACGCGTTCGCTTGGGAAGTACAAGATTTAGAGGGCATTGACCCAGAGGTCTGCTGCCACCACTTGAAGATTGATCTGAGGTTCAAACCAGTTAGACAGAAAATGAGGCAAATCGCACCAGAGTTACAGGAAGCGGTTGAGGCCGAGCTAAAGAAGCTACAAGAGTCCGGGATAATTAGGAAATCCCATTACCCGCAGTGGATATCTAATATGGTCTTGGTACCAAAGAATAAAGGAGGAGTCATAATATGTATTGATTTTAGTGACTTAAACAAGGCCTGCCCGAAGGACAGCTTTCCTCTCCCAAGCATAGACCAACTTGTAGAATCAATATTTGGATATAAGGAGATGAAATTGATGGATGGACACATGGGCTACAACCAAATACCGTTGGCACCCGAGGATCAAGAGAATACTTCCTTCTTCACACCAAGGGGGTTGTATTGTTATACCAAAATGCCATTTTGACTTAGGAACGCCGGTGCTACATATAAAAGATTGGTAGGAGACATCTTCGAAGACAAGATCCACGACACCATATAAGTTTACGTGGACGACATGTTAGTCAAGAACTTCTGAGCTAAGGATCACGTCCGAGACCTTCGCGAGATTTTTCAGACGATGAGGAAACACAAGATGAAGATTAACCCCGCCAAGTGCGACTTTTGGGTTACATCGGGGAAATTCCTAGGATATATCATCACCCCCAGAGGGATAGAAGCAGATCCCGAGAAGGTTAGGGCTATCTTAGAGATGCCATATCCCGCGACAGTAAAGGATGTGCAGAAGCTAAATGGTTGTACAGCAGCATTGGGGCGATTCGTGTCACGGTCGTCTAACAAATGTAAAACCTTTTATGACATTCTGAAGAAAGGAGAGAAGTTTCAATGGACGGATGCTAGCGAAGAGGCCTTTTAAAATATCAAGTTACACCTAGCCAGCCTCCCGGTTCTGCAGAGGCTCGAGCCATTAGAAATCCTCACCCTATACTTAGGGGCGAAATCATATGCCATTAGTGCCGTGTTGGTTAAGACTGAGGGGAATGCGGAGAAGCCGGTGTATTTCACTAGAAAAACACTAAGTCCGACTAAGAAAAACTATACCAGAATGGAGCAGATGGTACTTGCACTAGCTTTTTCCGCTTCTAAACTCCGAGCATACTTTCAAGCTCATCACATACGGGTGCTCACCAAATCTCCTATCGAAGAAGTTTTGGATAATACAGGGCGATCAAGGAGAATCTCTAAATGGGGAGCCTTAATCAAACAATATGAGGTGGTGTACGAGACGAGGACGATGATCAAAGGACAGGTAGTGGCCGACTTCCTAGCAGATTTCCCACTAAGCGATGAAGACGAGGTTGAAGATATACTTGGGATGATAGAATAACGAGAAGAGCCTGCTGACCTATTAGCAGCCAGTAGTCCTACACGGTGGGAAGTTTTCGTCGATGGGGCATCAAACAAAGAGGGTTCAGGCCTTGGGTTAGTCTTCACCACGCCGAAAGGAAGAAATATAGTGCACTCGTTCAGTTTGGAATTCAAAGCAACAAAAAATGTCACAGAGTACGAAGCGGTAATCCATGCCTTACGGATAATTGTAGAAATGAGGCTACATGAGGTTCGCTTAACTAGTTATTCACAGTTGGTGATTCAGCAGATTACAAGAAAATATGCGACACACGACCCCGTGTTGCAAAATTATTGGGATCTCGCCCAATTTTACATCAACCAAATACCAAGCATTAAGTTCCGTCACATTTGTAGAAAAGATAACAGGCACTCGGACGCTCTATCTTACATTGTCTCACAGCTAGTAGACCCGAGCATAGAGGGCATTCGTGTTATGAGGCTCCTTACTCACTCAATCCCAGAAACACCGGACGTACGGATCGATGTGGCTATTAACACAGTCGATCGATATAAAGAGGGCGATTGGAGAAAGCCGATACACTAATACCTGGAAATGGGCGAGCTACCCAAGGGTCGTCCCGAGATAAATAAAATCAAAAGTAAGTCGGGCGCCTACGAGCTAAGGGAAGGGATCTTATATAGGAAATCCTACTTAGGGCCACTTTTATGATGCCTAACTAGAGAGGAAGGCCACACAATCTTGCATGAATTACACTATGGAGCCGCCGGAAACCACAGCTCGGGGAGAAGCTTATCGGCCAAGGCAAAGATAATGGGATATTTTTGGATGTACATGAACGAAGATACAAAGGGAATGGCAAAAGCTTGTGAAGAATGTCAACGGTTTGGTAAGAAAATACAGGCACCGGGAGTACCTTTAAACTCTGTTATAAGCCCATGGCCCTTTTCCAAATGGGGGGTAGACATTGTCGGACCGTTACATGTAGGAACATGGCAGAGGAAATACTTGATCGTGGCCGCGGATTACTTTACCAAATGGGTAGAGGCATCACCACTAAGGCACATCCGAGACAAAGATGTCTTCAAGTTTATATGGGAGCATATCATTTGCCGCTTTGGGGTCTCAGCAGCTATCGTCTCCGATAATGGAAAACAACTCCAAGGGG
Organism: Papaver bracteatum; assembly: GCA_023529315.1. NCBI lineage: Eukaryota > Viridiplantae > Streptophyta > Magnoliopsida > Ranunculales > Papaveraceae > Papaver > Papaver bracteatum. Next base: position 1,350,501 of record JAJJWX010003739.1, on the reverse strand, counting down.
AAAATATTGATCTTTTGTTCAACACGTACAACATCAGGAAGAGTAAAGCTACCCCCATTTAGCCCCAGAGTAATGGGCAGGCCGAGATCACCAACAAAACAATCGCCGACAGCATTAAGAAGAAATTGGATGGGGAATATGGTGACTGATGCGAGGAGCTATACAATGTTTTATAGGCATACGAAACCACACGGAGGGAAGCTACGGGGTTCTCGCCGTTCATGCTTACTTACGGAACCGAGGAGATTCTACCAATGGAAGGAATGATCCCTACTACTAGGATAGAATCTTGGAGGCGAAACGTATCTTCCGATCTAATTTTGGAAAAACTCGATGATTTGGAAGAAACAAGGGAGATGGCACTACAAAAAATGGAAAACTATCAACGGAGGTTACAGCGAGAGTACAACAAGCATGTTCGCCCAAGAGAATTCCAACTAGGGCAGCAAGTGCTGAAGTTTCTGGCCGACTGGGAGCGATACAAAAAAGGCGGAAAGCTAACACCAAAATGGGGTGGGACATATATAATTGCGTCTAAGGCAGGAGAGGGATCGTATCGACTACTGAGACTCGATGGAACAAAAGAGCCCAAACCCTAGAACATCAAGTATCTGAAACTCTACCACCCCTGAAGGGAGGTGCGGAGAAAAGGTGAGCATACTTGTCTTTTATTTCTTTAAAACCTTGAGGGGTATGAGATAGGGCATGAGCGACTAATGGTCATTCGTACTCGGGGCAACGCTAATGAGGAAGCGCCGAGGTGACTTACACTCGAATGGTCATTCGTACTCGGGGCAAAGCCTGTGTGGAAGTGCCGAGGTGACTTACACTCGAATGGGCATTCGTACTCGAGGCAAAGCCAGTGTGGAAGTGCCGAGCTGCCTTACAGTCGCCTAGCTATTCGTACTCGGGGCAGTGGCAGTGTGCAAGTGCCGAGGTAGCCTAAGGGTTCTGGTGGTTAGAAACTAGTTCCACAGGCTGATAAGACACGAGGTCTTCTCATCTAGGTGACCTACTTACATTTGAAAGGTCGCCCCATCGCAAGTGGCTGTGACCACTTGCCCGAGATTGGTTGATCGATAACCGCTCGGGGCAATCGAACCTAGAATTAGGTTGACTAATACCCTTCCACTGAATCCAATAGATAGTGATGAGATACCCCAATAAGGGCATGGCATTGGGCCCGATGACCCTCCTTGTTGGATGTGTTCGACAGAAAAAGTTAAAATACTAACATACATGATCAACAATTGCAGGAATGACATAAGAAACAAAAGTTAAAGCGACAACGTCATACGCCAATTAAGGAAGCATGAAAAGCGTCATGAAACTCCACGAAGTAAAAAGTATAACAGGAATAAAAAGAACAGCATCGGCGACGCAGCACCCCCTTTTAAACAAACAAGTAGTGTATTATAAGTAAAAAGGGAAGATGTGTTCAAAGCGATTTACAACCCAGGACAAAGGGAAACTTAGTGGCGCAGCACTACAAAAGGAGAATTCAAGCCTTGGGGGGGAACAACGCCGGCCCTCCTTTGCGCGATCTCGCGCCGCTTATTCTCCACATACTCAGCAATACCCGCATGGACCTTCTCGTCTATCTCCTCTTCATGGGTGACGCGTTCATCCTCAACCTATTGGGTAAGCTGCAAATTGGCTGCCTCGGCATTGGTCAACTTGGTACCCAAATCGGCCTCGACTCGCTTCAACCGTCGGACCTCCAGATCCAATTCCTGAGAACGTTTTTGCTCGGCTACAAGATCACAACAACACGGGATTATTCATTGAATATGGTTTAGCAATTTCACAAGTACAGAAAATAGTCTAATCCTAAGAAACTGCCTCAACACATCGCCTAAGAGACATGAAAGGGCTGGTAGCACTGACTGAAGCGATTCTACCGACTTGGAAAACTCATCCTCGGCCTTGGAAAATTTCATGGTTAGCTCGTTATATCATTGCTCATTGAATTCATTACTGGGGCAATACTTTTTATGTTCACTCCACTCGGCCATTAAACGATTGCGCGACACTTGGAGCACTGAAAGATGCAACCTACTCCATTCTAGTTCACCCACCATTTTGTCAAATTCACCCACTTTTCCCAGCAGATCCCTATTAGCTCGCTCCACTATATCTTTATCCCTCAAAATTCGTCGGCGATGCTCGTGAAGGTCTCGGTTCTGCAATTGTAAAGAGTCTACCTGCTATCCTAGGTCCGTGTGCAAAGCCGTTTTCTCAGCAGCAAGGCATTGAGAAGAACCCAAATGAGCTCGCAAATTGTCTATTTCTTCAGGGGCATACTCAAACTGTCGATATCGGTCTAATTTACCTTGAAGTTCTTCGATCTCATTAGCTTGGCAATCTATTTTCCCATCCTTGTTTGCAATTCACCAACGAAGATTCTCCACTAAATCCTTTTCAATATCCCACTTCCCCTTCATGATCCTAAACTCCGAAGAAGCATCTAAACCTATACTAGCTATCTCGGCTAGCAGAAGGACACCCGACTCAGGATACTGGCACGATAAACTCAATCAACATAAGTTAAGGTTTGTAGAAGTGTAACACACCTTGAGCATCGACGAGTTTAATTTCTAGCTCGCGCGCACGACTCTTCTCGTTATGCAATTGAAGTTGGAGAGATTCCACCAACTGCCTTTACCTACGATGATTGGCGACATCCAACCGTACCCGATTAAGGATCTGATAAAAGTAAACAAGTTAGAATGGAAAGCGACAACTAGGAAGATATTAATGAGTGGGGCATCACCCAGGCATACAGAGTCACTCACCACCGTATCAAGAGTCTGAGCTATATCGTTATAAAGGGGCACTACACCGAGCATTTATTCATCAGTATATGCTCTAAAGTCGGGGGAAGTGAGTGCTCCAAGGGAGTTCAGGATAGGTCCAGAGACGGTAAAGGAGGTTTCAACACTAGACGTAGACCCATCAGTGATCTGGGGCAGACGAGGAAGTACTTCCGGTTCAACATTAACAACCTTTTCCAACTCGGGCATGTTCATGGTATCTTGTTTGTCGCCTACCAAATCAGCTGGCACGACCACCTCAGGACCACCCTTCTCGCCCATCTCCTTCCCATCGCCCTTGTCATCCGAGAAATACTCGTCGAATATGTCATCTTCATCGAGAATCTCGATGATTGGCTTCTTCCTCAGCTGCGGCTTAGTAACAACATTCTTGCCTCTAGTAGGATTACGCCTAAGAGGTTGAGTATCAATATCATGCATATCGGACCCACCGGCTTCATCATCATCGTGCCTAGGTAATTTCTGCACAAGGATTCTCACCAGAACATGTGAAGGTAAAAAACAGGGGCAAGTACATGTACTTATAATAAAATCAATGTGTTTGTTGCCTTCCCATGGTCTTCCTCAACCATTGTGCCAACATCCCTTTTTCTCGACGATGCGGTGAACTTGGTAGAATCGCCCAGAGACTTTGATGACAACAAATAACCAATTGGTGTCAAAACTAACAAGCTAGAAATTGAGGAAGGCAGAAGGAGACACATTGTAGGGACAAAATATCACAAGATATAAGGTTACGAACATAGTAGTAAATACAAGAGAAAAGTGTCGCAAGATAATGCGATAGTAGAAGAAACATGGGAGAAGTGTGAAGGGTTTACGAATATAGAATAAGTATACGATCAAAGGTTACGATGCTTCGCAAACTATATATAGCTATACAGATCTCACTATATATAGTAGTTCAAATGTAAAATTGGAGGGGTTCTTTTGGTGAGTGTTAGAACAAGCCTTAGGAGAGAGAATAGATAAAGTTGTAACTATTCTAATCTCCATTAACATATTTCTTTGTAATCAATTGAAAAGATTAATCAAGATTGTCTTTTTTCATCAAGAACTTCTTAAAGTTTTACAAATTCTACTGAGGGTGTAGTTGTAGGATTTCCTACAACTACATAATTGGCGCTAGAAACAGGAATCAATCGAAGAATTTTTCATCAGAAAAATGGCGAGAAGAAGAAATATATCATAATCATTGACTGCAGTAAGAAGAAGTGTAAGACTCGCAGGTGGAGAGGCAAACATAATAGGAGAACTTAGTAGGGGAAGGAGTAACCGAAGAAATCAAACTCAACAAACAGTAGCACAAAGAAGAGCAATAGATCAAGATCGAGTGAGTGTACACACTTGGAGAACTGATACACCAGTTGAAACATATAGAGAACCGCAAATCAGAAAAAATGGGAGATTGATAGGAAGAATAATTCATGAAAGAGAAATGGAGGCATTAGAAGCATTGAGACAAGGAATCCAAGAAGAACGAAGGTTTGAAGCTGAAGAACGTGCGAATCTAACAAGACAAAATCAAGAATTGAGGAGGGAAAATGAGATGTTACAAATAAGGAGATCTCAAAGTGCTACGAGATCAAATGGTAGACCAGAAAGAGAAGAACGAAATTCACCAACAATCAATAGTGAAAGTGTTATGCAAGGACAAACACAGAATTTGGTTGAAAGAAATCGAGAGAATCGTTTCATTTTAGTACCGAACAACGAACAAAACATGGAAAACTTACAAACAGAACCATTTCCAAGGGAAAATAACCAGAATGGCGAAGAAAATCAAGAGGAAGAGCAGCAACTTGCGGAAGAAATTGAGAGGCAACAAGCAATGCATCAAAACAACTACGAAGATGGAGTAAGAAGACATGAACAGGCTCGCAACAATCAAGATCTTGAGTATGGTAGAATTCATAGGAGAGTTGGAAACCAACGAACAGAAATAACAAGGAGTGAACCAAATCTTCAAAACGGAATTCAAGTAAATCGGAGAGAGGTAAATCACAGAAGGAGGAGAAATGAAGAAGAAGAAATTCCTGATATTCACATGAGAAGGATGAGGAGAATAGAAATGGAACAACAAGAATTTCAAGATTCCCTACAACAAAACAATTGTGACAATATGGAAAGAAGATATTTGCAAAATTGCGCAAATGGAGACATTAATGAAGAATATGATAGAATGCGAAGGATCGCAAGAAAAAAAATGCAAGAACGTAGAAGAAGAGAGGCTGCGTTGAAGAGACCGATGAATGATAATTCTGAGGCAAATGAACGGATCTTTCGATAATTAGCGGAAATGAGAGGAATGATAAACAGTAGAGCAGGAGGAGACAGAAGGCAATTATATGAAGCAATAGAAGAATCTGCGAGGACTCCCTTCTCTAGAGAAGTACAATTGGGGGGAATTCTACCAAAATGCAATCTTCCTACATTAACCAGCATCTTTGACGGGACTTCATGTGCTATACAACACATTAAAGCATATGTAAGATGCATGTTACAATGGGAGAATCATGATGCTGTATTATGCAAGTATTTCGCATCAAGCTTAACATGAGAAGCTCTAAAATGGTTTGAAGGACTTCCAAAAAACACTATTACATCATTTAACCATCTACAAGTAACTTTCTTAGGAGCATATATCACGAATCATTCCTCACGACTTGGTATTGAAGATGTGTTTGGTTTAAAACAAAGAATTGGCTAAAGTTTGAAACATCTGGTAAGAAGATGGAAAACTATGTGCAGTGATATGGCAGGGCGTGTAGATGAGAGGTACCTGATTTTGTCTTTCGTAAACGCGATGTTCGCAACTGAGAAATTATATGTTCAAATCTTCAGAAGAAAGAATTCAATTATGATGACAGAGTTTCGAGAATTGCAAGAGGAGTACATTACCTTAGAGGAAAAGAAAAACAATATGGAGTCATACCCAGTGACAAACCCCAACACTCAAGATACATGAGCAAATTTACTTCCTAAAATAGTCAATGTCGTGGCAGGTACCTCGCAGACATCTTCACAAACATCAGAAGAGAAGAAAATTGGCAATGGTCAACCAAAAATGGTAGCAATGGGTAGCAAGGATCAAGAAGAATATGACAGAGAAAGGGATTTCTATAGCCGAGGAGGAAATAACCAGATCCCAAGATTAGATCAGCCACATGAAAATTATGGAGGACAAAGGCAGGACTATTTTGGACAAGGAAATCATAGGCAAAGTTATAACAATGGACAGGGAGCTCAAAGAATGATAAGAGAAGAAATAAAGATGCCACCTTTGAATACAAGCGTAGAAAAGATATGGCAAGCAATCATCTTGATGGAAAATATACCAACACCATGGAATATGGGCAAAGAACCACCAATGGGTCCAAGAAGTCATGAATTTTGCTCGTACCATCATTTTCATGGACATTCTACGAATAATTGCAATAATATCAAAAGGATTATCTTGCGAATGATCAAACAGGGTAAACTAAACCACTTTTTACTCAAGCAAGTACAGTCACAACAATTACCACAAGCTCCAGTGATAACTCGCATGGTGAACACAATACAAGAAAAGGGAAAGGAAATCTTACACATAGAAGTGGGGCAAAAAGCAAGGAATGTTTTCTGCAATTCTATTGTTCACTCGTATAAAACCATAGAAGATTTTCATGATAATGTGTTAAGCAGGGTATATGCGAGAGATGGTGAAGGAAGGGAAATAATGAACATTGCAAAAATTTCACGACTTGAAGATTGGCAGAAGCGTGAAATTTCTTTTGAAGCCACAGAAATTACAGAAGGTTGTCAAATACATGATAATCCATTGGTAGTAAGATTAGAAATTTGTTTGAATATGGAAGAAAGCGAAGATGATACAGATGAAGAATCATTTGGTCTTAATAGAATCTTAATTGATACGGGAAGTTCTATCAATATTCTCTTCTATCCTGCTTACAAAACCATGGGGGAAAAAGATGCAGATCTAATACCTTCTACCTATAGGATTTATGGCTTTAATGGAACGGCTAATAAACCTAAAGGAGAAGTAAGCATGCGAATTCCCTTAAGTGGAATGCGAATTGAAATTCTATTCTGCGTTGTTGATATCGAATCACCATACAATGCTTTATTAGGGAGACATTGGCTTCATGGGATTTTAGGCGTAGCTTCAACTCTTCATCAATGCATAGTATTTCCTCATCCAAAGGGTATTGGAGTTATCAAGGGTGATTGGGAAGAAGGGAAGAAATGTTACGATACAGAAGTAGAAGTTTGCGAAGAAAGAATTGTTGAAAAGGAAAGATGGAGAAAAAGAGCAAAGGCTGCGAAAAGAAGCAAAAATTTAATGGATGAGGACTAAGGCATGAGGGAATAAAGTTACAATGTTTAGCATACAAGAAATTTACGATGATAGAAGAGAGATATGATTTGCGAAGAAAAGAGAATGCAGAAGAAAGGTAATGAAACAAAAAGGTAATCAGTATATTTGTTCGCAACGTATAACAAAATGTATTTTGAAAAAACAAGAAAATGAAACGAGGTATTTCACAACATGAAATATTTGCAATAGGTTTTTACGAATGATTTATTGCGAACATCTTTCATAAAAGAAAGACGCAAACTGTGATCAGCTTTAAAAAAAGAAAGAAAGCCGCAGAAATTTTACACAGGCAAACCTTTGTGGCGTGCACCCTAGTTCGCGAAACAACATTTCGCAAGAGGCAAAGTCCTAAAGTGCGTCATTTAAGGGGGTACCTATAAGCATGGATCAGGGGAAACGGAACACCACCACGGAACCTGAGTACATGAACCTTACGGGGTACATAACCCAAAAGCGGGCTACCTATCCGGGTAAGACACCTTGGATTCTCAACCTAATCTTGCGATGTAACATGATTTAGGTTGGGCGACTAAGGCATACTGTCTTTCCCAAGAAGTGCAGAAAACGATCAAGGCGCCGAGGTACACGGTTGAGTCAAGAGTTCCGGATGGGTTTGAAGCACATCTGCCATTCTTGACAAGTCTTGGAAAATGATGCACTTGGCCCAAAGATACCCCATAGGGTGCAACCTCGTAACTATAAGCCCTATAGGCAAAAAGGATAAGAGGTTGCGAACAAAAGCTGGTTGTTGGCAAAACCGGATGGGAAGAGCTAACCTTGTATGGTCGATGTACGCTTCCTTGAAGGGGCAACCAAGGGGAGGATAAATGGCAGCACCCTCCATTAGGGAGCTGATACGTGCTATAAGACGCAAATGTCATGAGGCTTTTTGTTCGCAAGAATATAAAGGCTTGTCATATTTGTGCAACAATCATATTTCTGCGAATAAAATAAAATAAAAATAAAAATATATATATACACTCGCAGATTTAAATACAAAGAAGTTAAGATGAGATCAATGGGTTAGTACATGAAAGTGTGATAACGTCCTGCGATTTCATCGCAAGACGATAATGTCATAAGACTGTATATTCACAAGAATATTCAGACTTGTCATATTATCGCAAACACAAAAATATTGTTAAAATAAGGTCAAGGGGTTGAGGCATGCGAATGCACCAACGTCCTGCGACTTTATCGCAAAAGAGGTGGCAAAGTAAGACCTTTACTTAGGAAGGCATGATAATACCACAGAAACTAATGGAGTCAATTCCGTCAATATTATTGGAGATTCTTTCTAAGAATATATTTTAGTCGCAATCAAGGATGGGTATTTCATACTCATTAAAATTCTTCAAGGATTGAATACTTCTCATATTTATTTAAGGATTGAATACTTCTTATACTTCTTCAAGGGTGTTTTATAATTCTTCAAAGGGGAGATTTATTTTTACTTCGCAACAACCTGAAGCTTCGTAACCTAAACTGAGGCAGATATTCTAATACTTATAACAACGATTGATCACCTGAAGATCAATAATAAGGGGAAAAGGAATACTAAGCTAGGTCTTCAAAGTATATTATTTATCTTCATATGATCAAGTTATGCAAGAAAGGAAAGCATTCAATTAAAGAAAGATCAACTCGTCGTCGCAAAATTAAGACATTGGTACTAATTAAGTTGCGAAAAGAAAATTGCTAGTAGATTAAAAGTGCAGGAAAGAAGAAAATATTGTATTTAAACAGACAAGACAAAAACAACTGAAGCAAATATACAGGAAGGAATAAAGCTACTCTGTGGGAGATTTATCTTCATCAAAATGATCTTCTCTTTCTTCTTCAGAGATATCATCTTCAATTTCACTATCAGAGATATCCAAATCTGGAGTATCATTAGGGATTTCTTCAGAAAGGAGCGTTTGATACTTAGTAAGAGGAATTTGATTGTCTTCACAAATCTTGCGAGTCATCATAGCTCGGAAGCGCTTGATGTTTAAGCCATGATTGTTTTGAGAAATTTTATGTTGAGACTTTAAATTGGAAATCTTCTGATTACGCGCAACAAGAGTAGCTTACAAAAAAAAATGATAAGTAAGAGATAAGAGAACAAAGAATAAGAGGATAAATTAAGTAATTAATTAGCGAATTGAAGAGTTAAAGTGATCAAGATTTGCGAATTTACCTTCTAATTGCTTCTTATCATTACGAAGAGAAGTGACTTCAAGATCTAGCTGATTATTCTTCTCTAAGAGAGAAGAATTTTCAGTTGCGATACTCACAGATTGCGCATTATCTTCGCAACGGGATTTTAACTCTGCATTATCAATATTCAAATCCTCTATCCTCTGAAGAAGTTTTGCATTCTCAACCTCCAGTTTGTTACAACGACTTAAAGTTTTCTTCTCAGCAATTGCGTGACATCTTTCCCAATCTGAAGCAGCTGCACAGCTAGCCCTTCCAAATTGAGCAAATAAAAAAGATTATAAATCAATGAAGTAGGGGAAATCAACAAGGAATAGAAGAGAAACTTACCATGCTCCCCAAAGAGTATAATGAAACAGGAGAAATAAATCTTGAAATTCCATTAAGGGAATTATTGTTGATTATAGTGGGGACTTTGCAAGCCTTCGCAATATGCCTATGAGCATTCGCAGTGGGAGACTTTCCTAATCTACGAGAGGAGTTAAGAAAAGCTTCAGACAATCGAGTTATTGTAGACTCAAAAGTTTCCATATTGCTGTAATCTCCATCTTATTCTTCATCATCATCATCATCATCATCATCATCATCATCATCATCATCATCATCATCATCATCATCATCATCATCATCATCATCATCATCATCATCATCATCATCATCATTCCTCCTATCAGGTTCAGTATCAGAATTAGAACTGAGATCATTCCTAAAAAATCTATCATCTTTATCACTTTGTTCTTCGTCAACATCCTTGCTAGAGGAGATTATATTGGAGTAAGCACTGGGTGGGAGTTTCTTCCTCTTCCTCGCATAAACAATATCCTCAAGTTTCCTTTTTTCCTTTGCGAAGAGCATCTTCTTTATTACCTGAAATCTGGGTGTTCTTCGCAGAGCGAAGTGTTTTTTATCTTGAAGTTAGCGCTTCAGAAGAAGTTAAATTCTTATTTTCACTCACAACAGTCCCAGGGAAGTCAGGAAGAACCTACAAATTCAAATAAGGATAAGAAACAGAGGCAACAATATATTGTTTAAAACACATATAAGGATGTTTCTTACCTCATTTGAAAACAATTGAAAAGCCTCGCGAGTACTTGATTTCCCAGTTTTAAGGTAACTCTCCTTAAGTTCATTCACCTGACAAATATGGCAAAAGGATTAATAAAGAGGAAAAATGACAAGAAGATAAGAGAATGGAGATACATACATCTTTATCTCTATTAGGCCAAGAAAAGACCCAAGGTTGATAGTTACGATCATGAAGATTCGCAGAAGATCTACTATCCCAGAGATGTAAGAACCCGATAGTGCTAGAGGATAATTGTACCAATCTTCATCATGAGAATGGCGAGGTGTTCGATTATTTCCAGAAGCATAATCAATATCATGCATAAGAAGATCCGCTTCTGCGACATCAGTTTTGCGATGAAGATGAACACCCCAATGCTTATCTTCTCTTTTTGCAGGAATCAATGTGTAATTTTTGAAGAAATTCTCGACTGTATAGTCTGCAGCGATAATTTCTACATTTCTAAAATTAGGTTTCCTAAGTTCAACTGGGTATAAAGATTTTCCAGCAGCAGCACGGGTTGCGAACTCAACCAGAATGCGAATACAATCTCCCGTCAATTGATAAATAGCTCGTGAGAAATTTGGGTGAGAAATAATCTCATAGAATAAAGGAAGATTGACATCATAAAGAGGAAGAGGAAGACCTGCGAGGATTTGGCCTCTTGAGACCAAAATTATCTGATCATCCCAATGGAGATCAGTAAAGAGTTCCACACAGAGATGGGTTTTATTGGTATGACCATCAATCTCAGAAAGAATGAGATCTCTATCAGCAAGCTCTGCGTTAAGTTGTTCTACAGTTTTCTTCTTTGGAGCCATTAGATGAAGGATAAAAAACAGAGAAGAAAAGAAATAAAAGGACGAGAAATAGTGGTATAAGAAAGAAGGAAAAGATTGCAGAAGAAGACGTAATAGGGAAGATGAAAAGATACAAGAATAGAAAGAGGAATTAAAGATAGTATTTATAAAAAAGAGATTTTGATGAAGATGGAAATTCATCAATGCAATTAGACGTGAACGGTTGAGAAAGGCAGTTACGAAAAGACGTGTCAAAGATTAAATGGAAGAAAAAACACGTATTGCGAACATAACAAATGACGGTAACTATATTAAATTTGCGAGAATAATGATTCTCATGATATTTCTTCTTCGCAAAAATGACATGAGAAGAGGCAAGATGTAGGGACAGAATATCACAAGATATAAGGTTACGAACATAGTAGTAAATACAAGAGAAAAGTGTCGCAAGATAATGCGATAGTAGAAGAAACATGGGAGAAGTGTGAAGGGTTTACGAATATAGAATAAGTATACGATCAAAGGTTACGATGCTTCGCAAACTATATATATCTATACAGATCTCACTATATATAGTAGTTCAAATGTAAAATTGGAGGGGTTCTTTTGGTGAGTGTTAGAACAAGCCTTAGGAGAGAGAATAGAGAAAGTTGTAACTATTCTAATCTCCATTACATATTTATTTGTAATCAATTGAAAAGATTAATCAATATTGTCTTTTTTCATCAAGAACTTTTTAAAGTTTTACAAATTCTACTGAGGGTGTAGTTGTAGGATTTCCTGCAACTACACACATACCTTATCAGCCTTGTCGTCATTAACCACCCAGAAAGGATAGGGCTCGGCGGGAAATGGAGGCGATGTGAAGATACCATGTAAAATGGGCCCTCGGAAAAGAAGTGGAACTTGGGGATAAATTGGGTCATTGGTATGACGGGGTCGCTTGTTAGAACCTTGGCCGATGGGATCGACATCTAGCATCATCCTTTCAACATTCTTAGGCATAGTTCTGGGACGATGAGGACTAGCAGGAAAATCGGCAAGGTCACCATTGGTTGAAGTACCGGCTCGATAGTTGGCAAATAAATTGGCAGCGGTATATTCTGGAGCATCCCCTGGCTTATAGGTCGACCAGTCGGCGGTGGAGCCATGACCATCTCGGCGATCTCTCCATTCATCCATAATCCAAATAGTGTTGCCAGTTTATTGATCCATAGCACGATAAGGCTTGAGCTGGGAGAGAATATCGTAGTAGAAAGGGCTATCGGGATTGTACAAAGGGAGACAGAGACCTATCTCCATCTAGCCAAGAGTGATAACCACGCATTCAGCCGACTGCTCGCACTTCTCCATGTCGGACTTCCTCAAGGTGCTGTTTTGGCCCGAGATCAGGGTAACTTCGTAGTCTTGAAGATGGTACTTCTCTTTTAACTGCTCAATTAATTCTTCATCAGGGAGATCTTTCACCCTTTTCTCGGACCTACACGAAATAGAAGGAGAACCGTCAGGAAAGATAGATTTTATGGCGCGATCATCGTACTCAGAGGGACTATCAAACAAAAATAGGGAATCAAGGGAAAAAGCATCAATCTCGGAAAAAACATCATCAACACACCTTTTCCCAGTTATTAAGGGAGAAGAAGCCATGGACGTGAATAATGCAAAACTGAGAAGCTGGTGAAGAAGGTTGGGATGACAGAAACGCAACCACAGCTGCTATAACACTCGGTGATGAGGATATGAAGGAAGAGAATCAAAAAGATAAGGGTTCACAGAAGCATAAAGTGATGAAGAAAAATCTCAGAGAAAATAGTTGCAGCGGCTGGAGATTAAGAAAATGGTGAAGTAGAAGAAAGAGAATAGGGAAATCGAGTATTTAAGGGAAGAAAGAAGTGTGACCGGCACCGACGATTGCAAGTCATAAAGGGGAGTTAATGGGGGACTGCATGGAGGAAATCGCGGCATGGACGGGGACATGGTAAGATGGAACAATTTTCTTACACTCGTGTCTACCACACGAGTGAAATAAGGGGCATAAATGTAGGTGTAGATTATCCACAGGGCTAGGTGGAAACATCTTAAGCTATGATGTACCCAAGGATGAAGAAGTGATAAGCATGGGATATAGGCTGGCAGGCGCGAGGATTAAGGAACCATGTGGGTCGGACATGACCATTATACAGTTTTCGGACAAGACTTGACTCCAGACCTCTGACAAAGGTGACATACGATACGTATTTGGTCAAACAAGGAGCGTAAGTCAAAGGGATAAGAAGATACGTGCCATATCGGCCAACTGAAAGGGCGACAGGATTGGAAGGGCGACATCGCACCAAGAGAACACATAAAAGGATCAGCTCGGATAAGAGACTTCTAAGGAACCAAATTACATCATCCATATTTACATAAGGAGAGACGATACGAGCGGACCCGACACAGTACTTCAAGATAGATATATTGTAACCAACACCATAGTTTGGTTGTATGTAGTCTCCCCTATAAATAGAAGAACTTGTATCCAAGAGAGGGATGTGGTAATTTGGAGAGAGAGAGACTTGAAATCGCACTAGAGAGAAAGAGAGTTGGGAACTAGTTCATCTTGTAAGGAAGAGAGTTCAACTTGGAGAGTGACACCATTGTAACACCTTGAAGTAATAAGATTCATCCTTTCACCCCCGTGGACGTAGGTAATCATACCGAACCACGTATATCCTTGTGTCTATTGTTAAGTTCTTACTTTCACTTGCATGAGTAGAAAATTTCTATCCTTTGGATGTAGTTTGTAGTAAAATGCATCTATAAGTAGTTATAGGGATTTGCAAAGCATTCATGATAGTAAATAAGTTCATTCCTCTCCAAGTAGAGTCGGAGAAGAGAGAAGATTGTCTGGCCAGTCTGGCTAGGTTGTGGCCGCATAGTTTTGTTGTGTAGTTACTGTGGAGAGCTTCCATAAAACAAAATCAATTGGATGGTTGTTGTTGTTGCTTCCTTGTTGATGTTTGATTCTTCCTTTGAACCTTTGTTGAACTTCCCATTGGTAATAAGCCTTTATGTTTTGGAGAGTGTCTTCATTTTTAGCAGCAAAGTTGATGTTAGATTGCTGCATTGTTTTTCCCCAGGTCAGAGAAATTTTAGCTCTTCTGCTTGATCGTTCTTCTCTACTGATTTAAGTTGTAAAGTCCTTGAAGTTTCTGGTTCCCACACATTGACCTGTGAAGGACATAGCAACAAGAGAGTAGTTAGTATAAGATTGAGCATCACTAGTAGCCTGATAATGATCCGCTGGATCAATGTGCATGCTAATAGTGATTCCAAATTTATCAGAAGTATGTATGAGTTGACTGTAGTTCTCAGAAGGAGAGTTGAGGTTGTTAGGCTGATAGTGAAAATTATTTATAATATGCCCTGGCTTATGATGAATTCTTAAATGACTGCATAAGTGTTGAGTTATTTTTTTAGCAGTAATATAGATTGTTGGAGTAATTTTTCTAAAGACCCATTCACATCTTGCTTTCTATATGAACCATCATATAGTGGCATAGGTTTCATTCCAGCTAGCATTGATGTTGTCAGCCTGGAACCAGTTGTTGAGCCAATCATGGAATGAGTTGAAGAGGGTGAAGAGATTATGGTGTTCTCCAAATAGATTCCTCCAAACTTCAGAGGCAGCATGGCAGGATAAAATAACATGTGTTATATCTTCAGCTCCATTCTTACAGTAGGAACATATGGGATCAATGTAACTCAGGATGCTAGCTGTCTTAGCATTGGTTGGGAGAATGCCATGGGCACATTTCCAAATGAATAGATGGATAGCAGGATTAGTATCAAGACCAGATTTGGTTCCAATGGGATATTTGAGTATCCTTAACATATTTATCTTGTATCTGCTTATCATATAAGAATTTGACAGAAAATTTGTTGTTAGGGGGTGAGATACCATCTGACTTCATCCTGCTCGTTAGTGAAGTGGGATGTTTGAAGGATAAGGTTTTGAATGTCAGGTGGGAACCATTGGTTTAGAATGTTGGTGTCCCAATCCCCATAGGTGTTGAAAAGTTGGTTAAAAATTATGAGATTTTCTGGGCATAAGGTAGGTTTTAGAAGTCTTCCAGAGTGGTTGGAAATCCATCTGTCATCCCATATGTGGATTTTTTTTCCATTACCCACCTTCTAAATGTAATGTTGTTGAAGAAGGGCTATGCCTTCCAGAATTCCTTTCCAGATCCAAGAGTCAGTGTTCTTTGGTTTTGTATCCAATCTTATGAATTCAGTATTGGGGTAATGAGAGGCCTTCATAGTGCTACTCCATAAGGAATATGGTTTTGAGATTAGTCTCCAAGCAATCTTTGCGAGCATAGCCATATGTTGAATAGCTCCATATTTATGAACCCATACCTCCCAATTCTTTAGGTTTGTTTACTGATTCCCAAGCAAAGTAGTATACTCATTTGGATTTATCTTGTTCTTTGTTCCAGAAGAAGTCTCTTTGAATGGCATTGATCTCATTGCAAGTAGTTTTTGGGATTTTGAAACAGTTCATCTGGTATATACTAGATGTGGAGGTCATAGATTGGATCATTATCATTTTCCCAGCATTTGAGAGATTTGTCTTCCATCCAGCAAATATGGATTTGAGTTTGTCAACACATGGCTTGAAAGCTTGTATCTTGCTCTTTGTAGTGGATAGTTGAGATCCCAGGTATTTGTATGTTGTGTTAATCCTTTGAATTTTTATAGTAATACTGATACTATCAGCTATATCAGGAGTAGTGTTCTTGCTGAAGAAGATGCCAGATTTTGAAAAATTTATCAGCTGTCCTGAAGATTGACCAAACTCTTTAAAGATTTGTATAAGATTATTGCATTCTTGCAGATTAGCTTTGCAGAATATCATGCAGTCATCAACAAAGAGAAGATGGTTGATTTCTGGAGTATCCTTACAGATTTTGACTCCATGTATTTGTTGATGGGTTTCAGCATGTATCAGATACCTGGAGAGGGCTTCCATGAAGAAGAGGAATAGATAAGGAGACAGGGGATCCACTTGTCTTAGACCTCTAGAAGGTTTGAAGAAATTTCATGGAGATCCATTGACTAGAACAACCATACTTGTGGTGGAAATGCATTGGTGTATTAGGTTGCACCATTGAGAGCTGAAACCCATTTGAGACAGAACTTGAAGAAGAAAGTCCCAGTTGACTATGTCAAAGGCTTTTTCCATATCAATTTTTATGCCCATAGTTCCATTACTTCCTTTTTTCCCTCTTCTGGTATTCATATGGTGAATAATTTCATGTGCTATGGCTATGTTGTCAGATATTTTCCTACCATGGATGAGGGCAGGTTGAAATGAGAAAATTATTTTAGGTAGCAGAGGCTTTAGTCTTTGAGAAATGAGTTTAGAAATGATTTTGTAAGTGGTATTACAAAGGGAGATGGGTCTGAATTAAGCTGGAGTGGTAGGTTTATTAGTTTTGGGAATGGGGATATGAAAGTAGAGTTCATTTATTTGAGTATATGTCCAGTTGTGAAAAATCTCTGGACCATGTGAATGATGTCTTCTCCCACAATGTCCCAATTGGCTTGGAAGAAATTTGGGGGAAATCCATTGGAACCTGGGGATTTATCTTCAGCCATGCTGAAGAGAATGTTTTTAATTTCCAGTGGTTCAGGGTTTCTGATAAGATTATGGTTTTCTTGGGAAGTAATTGTAGTGGGTATGAGCTTTATAATGAATGGATTGATGGTGATGGTTTCAGCAGTGGCCATATTAGAAAAGTGATTAGTGAAATTCTTGGTGATTTCTGCATTATCTTGAATCAAGTGCCATCTTCCTTTTGTATAGAGTCAATCCTGTTCCTTCTGTATCTTTTCTTAGAAGCAATGTGGAAGTATCCAGTGTTTCTGTCCCCAAGCTTGATGTGTTGATCTATGCTTTTAGTCTTCCAGAAGGATTCTTGTACATGTTGCCAGTGTTCCACTTGAAGTCTTTCTTCTTTAAGATCTTCACCTCTAGTTGGGTTAAACTGATTTTTGGTTATCCAATCCAGATGTTGTATACTTTCTTCTAAATTTGTCTTGATGTTGCCATAAACTTCTTTGTTCCACTTCTCCAGTCTGACTTTTATGTCTCTAAGTTTCCTGGCTATTTTTATAGCTAGAGAACCTTTATGAACTGCCTTCCAGCAATCATCCATACTGTTTTTACAGTCTTCATGATTGAGCCAGGGGCCAAAGAATCTAAAGGGAATTTAGCCATGTTTCCGACTAGGATTGGTATTGAGGATGATTGGGTTGTGATCAGAGCCTATGGAAGTGAGATTAGAGATGGTGGAATTGGGTTGGTTATCTAGCCAGGTTTCATTAGCTAGGCCTCTGTCTAGTATTTTTTCAATGAGATGAGGACCAGTTCTTTTGTTGGTCCAGGTGAAGGGACATTCTGTATATCTCAAATCTGAGAGATTTGCTTCTTTAATCTTGCTTAATAAAATATCAGATTCAACTTGATTGAGAGAATGTTGGCTAAATTTCTCATGGTCATGATGCACAAAGTTACAATCACCCATAATCAACCAAGGTAGGGAGTTAGTAGCAAAGGTATTTTCAATCATATTCCAAGAGTGTAGCTTATCATTGGTAGTAAAGGGACTGCCATAGTAGCCAGTAAAAACCCAAGGTTCTCCATGTAAAGGTTTAATGATGGCATTAATGTGGTGATCAGAAAAATCCTCAATGCTGATATCTAAGTTGGTTTTCTAGTCCAGAACTAGACCTCATGCAGTTTTGGATTTTCCCTTTGGTTCAACAAACCAGAAGTTAGTGACTCCTATATTTCCTAGATTTTTTTTTAGATTTCTAGATTGTTGTTTAGTCTCAGAGAGGAATATAATCTCAGGATTATGCTTATTTAACATGCTGTCGAGATGTCTAATGGTATTTTCCTGTCCTACGCCCTGGCAGTTCCAAGCTATGATTGAGTAGAATTTCCAAAAATATGATATGATATGATATGTAAAAATGATGACTATGTATCCTAGGATTAAGTAAAGTTTCCTAGTATTGCAATCGACTTTAATCCTTATGTCAAAATTCATAAACAGACTGATGTATATGGTAATTTTAAATATGAGTTTGTTTGGAATTACCTGATTGATGTTCGGTGGATTTTCTCCCTTTATATTACTAGTAGTATTGTTCGACAGTTGCTCCTCCTCCATTGGGGTATGTTGATTGTTGCTTCTCTTAGCTGATTGCTGCCCATTCCACTGCATAACTTGATACTCAGATTGGCTGGAAAGGTTGTAAATCTTACGCTTACGATCAACCAGCTGAGGGTGTTGTTCAGCATCAACATCTTTTAGTTTCCACGCACTTCGTCTCCTTTTCCCATAAGAGTTTTTCTGATTGTTATGATCTTCCATCATCTGTTTTTGGATGTCCTCTAATGTAGGAAGATCTTGGAGAACATTTTGAGGAGCGAGAGGTTGGTATTAGGATTTTGGAATTTGGTAGTGGTTTTAGGAAAGATGGTTGTGGGGTCTAGAGTTTCTTCTAACTAAGGGGAAATGGAAACAGAAGAGTAACACTTTCTTGCTGCAGCTTTGATGTTAGTCTTCTCTTTCTTCTGAGACTCTTTAATTCAGTGACTCTCCACCAATTTCTTATGTCTTTTTGGCAAGCAATAACATCAGGGTTAGTAGTGGGGATCTCTCCAGTGATTGGTTGATCTAGACCATCTTGAAAGATTATATGTTGTGGCGATCCATCCAGTTCCTCACAAGTGTTTTGAAGTAGAGTCTTTTGTTGAGCTAATCTCAGTTGGAAGGCAAATTCTTCCGCTCCAGCTTTATCATTGTAATAGTGAATTATGGGTGGTTTTCTGGGACTAGTTGGTGGAGTGATACTTTTGTTGGAAGATGAGGTAGTAGTGGGTGTTGATGGTGGAAACTTGTTCATAGAGGTGGATGTATACTGATTGGCTGGAGTTTTCTGAGTTTTTTCTTTTTCTTCAATGCACAGGGGTCCAGGGTGATCAAGAATTCTGCAGACTTTACAGAAAGCAATACCATTCAGAACATAAGCTAGTTCAAGCCAGTGGGAGGTGTATTCATCCTCATAAGCATCAATGCCATACTTTGGAGCTTTAGTAACATCTATAGTGATCATGACTTCAAGATTTTTCTCATCTTCATCTCTTCCACAAGCTTTCTTAGATCCTTGATATATTCCGGCTGGTCCAATCAAATTTCTTATGTAAGGAATGATGTGAGTTGGAATTCGCATGACTAAAGCCCAGATGCGGACCTTGTAGAAATTAGCTTCATTAATATGGTATGGTCCTGAGTATGGGACTTTTGTGAGAACTATGTGCTTGTCGAATATTCCTCTTGTTCCCCCTTTCCTGAAAACTTTGTAATCTTCAATGCTAGTTAGCCTGATTTGGTAGTAGTTTCTTCTTTTCTTCCAAAGGGAGACTTCAGCATTCCCTTGCAATTCCCAGTTGTTGTTGATGAATCTAGTTATTTCTCTTGTTTCATGAGAAATTTTACCGCAGTATCTTCCAACGAAAACCCATTTCCAATCTATCTTCTTCTTAGGTAGTATATATTAGCTTGGTTGACAAATACTTTTGGGAAAAGATCCCCAGGTATGTTTAGAGAGGAGTTCATTTGTTTACCAAGGTTTTCTATACTTTCTGAATTTTTCGTTCCTGAAGAAGATGCCATGAAAATATGGAAGCTGGTTTTATTATTGAGGTGATTGTGAAGGGGGTATATATGAAAAGAGTTTTCAAGTTTGGGGGAAGGGTTTGAACTATTCTGTTTCACTTTAATTTGAATTTTGAATTGTATTTTGGTAATCTTCAGATAGTACAAGTTATTTTTTCGTTGAAGCTGAACATAGTTTGGAGTAAGGTACCAAGAAGTATCAAAGATATTAGATAGAGACCAAGCATAAGCCCAAGGTTTCCAGCTAAAAGATTATTTTCCAGAGCTGAGGTTGATGTTGCTTTGTACTACTAGCAATCTGAAGGAGCAGAGCCTGCAAAAATAAGCAACACCAAGGCAATTTCCACAATACAAAGCATATGAGAAAGAAAGAAGACCAATTTTGTTAGTTAGACTCTGAAAAGATTTTCTTTTGGTCAAATTTTGATCCTGACAGGTTCTGGGTTTTGAAATCCATGTGATGGATGTGTACTCTAAACTATGATAGTGATTTAGGCTCTGCATTCTAGTTGAGCTCATCTTAGTAAGCCAGCTGTTATGGTTTGTGAGTGAGTGTTTATGTTTGATGATGTGGTGGTTGGTATGGGAGATGTGCACCCTAAAGCAGGTCAAACTAAAGTACTGATTGATGAGGCTTATAAGAAGAGGGTACTTTAAGATTCTCTTAGTTTTGGACTGTAGTGTAACAACGACAAGAGATGAAAGGATTATGTAATTTACCTGGATTTTTCTTAGGTCTGGGCTGTTATCATATCTGTTACATGAGCACTTACAAACCTTATTATCCAGCAAGAAGTGTGTCCTTCCTTTGAGCTTGAGAGTAGCAATATCATTGCAGTGAGGGGGTTGGAGAGGATGCCAAAAAATTTCGTGGAAACTAGTAGAAAGTCTGGAGATGTGGGTGAGCTTGTATAAACTAGTGAGAATTTCTTATTTTAAATTACTTGGGCTCCCATTTACCACTTCAAACCCATTAATGATAAAGCTAATTGTGGGCAACTGCAGGTTGGTAAAAGGATTCGAATTTGGGTCACGGGTAGCTCGATTTGGAAACTTGCTTGTCAAATTGCTGCCAAGTGTGTGTTGTTGCCACTGAACGGCCAATAGTCCGGAGTTGCGTTCAATAGGACTTTGCATGCATTTATTAGGCATGTGCCTCCACGAAATCTCCAATATCTGATCTCGAAGATTGTAAATGGATGGGTAGGATGTGATAACTGTTGGTCTTCTCATCCATAAGATCTGATGGGGGAAGTGCATTTCTAATTTCCAATTCAGTATCTCTGCAACTTCCACATTCCATCTCCGCAAATTCCAGTTCGTAATCCAAATATTGAAGCTATGACTCAACAAGATTATATTGAGTATCTGAGTCAAGATGATCGCCTAGCCATGTCGACGAATCAGGATAACATGGATGAACCAGAGTTCAAGAAGACCAAGTTTAATTTGAAGGGGAAGCATGTATTGATTTTTGATAATTATGTAATAGTTTTTGGTTTCTGGTTGTTGATAATTAATTTCATATCTGTAATTAGTTATTTTGGTGTATTTGATGATGATGTTGATCGAAATTTCCCTATTCTTCCAATTTTTCAGATAATAGAGGTAAGTAGCAGTGATGAACTAGATCCTGGCATGCAAGATGTGTCTAAAATTGATGGAGGGGTCAAGGAGATGGGGTCTGCAGTGCATGATAAATCCATTGCTTATGTGCTGGATTCTAGCCTTCCCCAACTCCAAGGAGCAAAGGAAGGGTGGGTGGTGTATGCCATTCACCCTGACAAGGGATAATTTGTGATCAATGAGGGTGTAGTTCTTGTAGGGGATGAGCCGATTGTTTGTGGTGGTGCAAGACAAGGATTTTATTTTGCACTAATTCCTGGTGCAAGCAAATCCAAGATTTGAGAGAATGATCGTCTTGGCCTCCCCAATGATGTTGTAGTCTTCCCCAATAGTTTCATTCTAGCACCATTGATACAGCAGTTGGAAGAAGCTGCATATGATCTTTCCCTCTTCTGTCCTGGTGAGATAACTTCCTCTAGTGATGTTCCTGCGGATGTAATTGTGTTTGTACCTCCTCCCAGGGGAAACTATTAGGTGGTAAGACGATGGATTGCACCAGATGAGGTTGATGTAGGCAAGAAGACTGCACCAGATGTTTGACCTGATGTCAACCATCCCCTTCCAGATGGTGAAGTAACTTATCCTATATATATGATAATTTCGATTCTGGTATATGTTTCTCATGGATGAACAATTAGTAATAGTGGTGTTGATTCTGGGTGTGAAACTGGTGGTTTTGAGGACAATGTTGGTTAATCTAATGTTTATGTAATTTTAAGTTAAATTGTTGTGTTTGGTTGAGTATTATGGTGTTTGATTTTGGTTTTGAACTTGATATAAATTATCAGAGGAGATTTGAAAGAGGGTTTTCATGGAGAGTTAAACTAGAGTTATGGGTTTTAAAGTCCTATTAGGGTTTTCATAAGAACTATTCCAACTGGTAACATATGCAATTTTGATGTCATAGAAATAGAATAACATAGGAGTATTAGAATGTAAGTGAGAGCAGTGAAATTCCTTACCAGAGTCATAGAGAGGTATCTTTTTAGCAGATTTTTCAGCATACAAGATCCAGGGATCATAAGTCCTATTAGAATCAGATAAGTAGAATCTCAAGTAGTTTATATTGTTCCAAATCCACCGACTACCAAAGAAGTAGTGATTGCAGATGTTCAAATTATAAGTAAAAGAAGAATTGCAGAACTCAAGGAGATTGTTGAGCTGTGTGGATTTGGGATTTTTCAAATCATGTGAGACCTGTAAATTGGATTCCATCTTAGAGAAATTTAAGGGATTGGTATTAAGAGTGATGAGTGTCTTGTTTGTGATTTCTGAGAGTCTCAAGATCTCATAATGATCAAAACTTATTGTGATTTTTGAGATTTGAGTGATTGTGTTGGGGTAGGTAAGAGTTTGGAAATCAATTCTCAAGTAAAGTTTGACAATTTCGAAAATTTCCTTGGTGATAATATACTTGCAGATAGTAGTGTGGTGATTGTGATCAATGCAGTTGCATTGATGGGTGAGAGTATGTGATTTGAGAGTCATTTGAAATTTCCGGCTAGAACATCCAGCGACTTTCCGAGCAAAAAGGACCGTTGGAGGAAGAAGACAAAGGAAAACCGGGAGAACTAGTTGGAGGGTGGAGAGAAATCAGTCAAGGAGAGAGGAGAGAGGGCGGAGCTCATGTTTTTTCCTTTCTTAGTCGCTTATCCCCTTATAATACTACGACGACATTAATCAACTTTTGTGAAACATAAAAAAATTCACTTGTCGCATATTTTTTCTTGTAATATTATGTTTTCATGAAAGCTCCGTATAAGGCTCAACTAAAACGACCCTCATAAGGTATCAAGGAGGGAAGAGACCCATCTGAAAAAATCCTCGTGAGGTATCAAAGAGGGGAAGAGGGCAACCTTTGTGAAGACAACTCAGTTCCGTCACTACGATGTCAGCGTGTTCTAAGAACTTTTATTCAAATATATACTATTGTTTATCAGATTCATCAACAATTTTCAATCAAAATTAACCTATTACTAGTTTGGATTGTTGATATTTCAAAAAAAAAAAAAAAAAAAAAAACTACCAACAAACTCACATGAAATATTAAACCCCATTACAACCATGTTTAATACTTACACATATTACATTATCCATACTAGGACTCTTAGTACAACAAAGAGATCGTAAGTCTGAAATCAAAATAAACATTCATCACAAAGAAAAATCCAAAACAAATCAAAATAAAACTTTTACTCACCTCAACCAGTCTAAAATCCTTCAAACAAAAGAAAACACAACATGGAATAACCAAAAGAGTAGAAAAATTACTAATCTCCATATCATATCCAGCAAGATTTGCAACAAGCACCATGTTATAAAAAAAATTGTGAACCATCATTAAGTGATAGACACATTTTTGTGTCTAATATATATCTTAATTCTATTTATTGATAGTGCTGAGTTTTGTACTTCCTACGGTGTTAATTGTGTGCATGTTAATTTCGGAGAATTCGGCTCCAGAAGTGTTAAAGGCACCCTCAATTTGGATAAGGGCACCCCAAAACATGTGCCAAAGGGACACCAGCATCAGATAGGGGGAATTCATCTTCTTTTTAAATTTGAATTTCAAAATTTCCGGGAAAACTTGGTTTAAACCGGCATAGTTAAATAATTGGACGAGTTTTAGAGAGATTAGATCGCTGATTTTGATGGGCTAGACTTGTAAGAGATAAACAAGATTGGTGTGGTTGCTGGATTGGTTCCATGGATTACCTTTGACAGTTTTGACTGAGAATGCGGTTACGTCCCTTGCTTCTCAGTTTAGTACTCCATATCATATACCTCAAGGAGATTCACTGAAGTAGAGAAAATTAAAATTGATATCACTAAGGCTTCAAAAATCAATTAATGTTACTCTTACAAGAAGGTAATTGAAGCTAAACATTTTCGGAGATAGAACCATCTTTTGGGGACTACCCATAAGTTTTTGGGGAGGATATTATAAGTAATATTTGGTCACCCCAGAAGGTATGAGAATTTTCCGAAACTTTGTTCAGTGGTTTCTTTGGGCAGATAT
Organism: Papaver bracteatum; assembly: GCA_023529315.1. Taxonomy (NCBI): domain Eukaryota; kingdom Viridiplantae; phylum Streptophyta; class Magnoliopsida; order Ranunculales; family Papaveraceae; genus Papaver; species Papaver bracteatum. The sequence continues at coordinate 1,325,844 of JAJJWX010003739.1, read as the reverse complement.
TTTCGGAAAATTTCTTTCATCTGTTGTAAACTTTCAACGTCCTTCAATATTTACTAAACTAGTAAACTATTATAAGTTGTGGGAGCTTACATGCCAACAATTACTACAAGTGCCACAGCCACTTCAAATATTTGCCGACATAGGAATCCCTTGATGTAATACACAAGAGCCACCACATCTTATCTTATCTTATCTTATACTATACTAATATAAAGAAAAGAGGTAATTGTTTGGTGAAGCCTCTAATTTGGTCCGGACGTCCCTAGAAAATACTAAGCTACCCTTCCTTTACATCAAACGTACCTGTTACATTACGTAAATATCGAAATACTCAAGGGTACAACCTTAAGGAGGGCTTGGATTCTCTTCTCCAAACTCTTCTTCATACAGATCAATTGATTGAGATTCGCATCTATGCGAATTGACCATCGAAAATTCAGACAGTAATTCGTTATCACTCTTCAGAATTTTTGTAATGGAAGCGGTGGCGATCGATAGTCACATTAACTGAGGTGAAGAAGAAGTTTGTAACGGAGGTGGTGATGATAGTCGGTGACGGATCTCCTCCTACCTCAGCTGAAGAAAAAGAGAAACAAGAGAAGAAAAATATGAAGGAGGACAAATATAGCAATTAATCGTAAGTTTATACCATTATTGCCATTTATTGTGTGGACAAAGAACCCTAATTGTTCTATGACTACTTACAAAATTTTCTCAATTCTTACATTTCTGAAATTTGGAATATTGGTTTATAAATTTGCTCAATCGATCCTTAATGATGGTGGAACCCTTTGTTATTAAATTTACCAATTTCACTTCAATTTCTAGCGAGTTGAAATTTGTTCTATTTCAATTCAGAATTTCGCTCAGTTGATCCTTTACATTTCTGAAATTTATGAAAGTTTGTTCTGAAAATTATCAATTTCTAGCAATCGTCCGTTGAGTCTTATTTGGTAAAATTTATTCTAACTCATTTTCAGCTGGAATCCGCAAATATTTCTTTCAAAATTAATAAAAGTTTTTTAAACTACATTTCATTAATTTATGATTTTGATTGAACAACTATAATGGAGAAATTCCTAGGGGTTTTTATTCTCTTATTGAATATCATTGGTGAGATTGGAATTAGACATTCATATTATCCAGTTGTTGTGCTTTGCTTTTCAATACTTCCATGGTGCCGAAAAACTGTGTGAAGAATTAACCTAAAGACAACTACTACTGCATTCATAACAATGTGGTGTTGTGGCTTTGAATACTTTGGGTTGTCTAGACTATTTGTACAAATGTATGTTTAATTTGTGCCACAAGTGAAGTTCAAGATCGACTGTTGTTCAAACATGTTTTAGTACTTTAAAAATAAGTATTCTTAAAAGACAAGATTTTAATATGAGCATAGAGGGGGAAATTACTTTCAAACGCCGTAAATACTTGGAAAACAAAAAGGCTACAGTACTTGAATGGACATGTTATTATTTTTCATCACTTGAGCAATATCATATTATGGTTATAGCTTCTTTTTATAATCTATTTGTTGCCATGATTATCTTTTTGATTCTCTCAGTATGTTAACAATGGTGAATTTCTGGCGATGCCCCAAATCTCCTGGCTAGCTGGACTTCGCCAGTTGATGAATACCCCCAACAAATGGGAGTCAACAATCTGATCAGTGTGGAAGCCCAGAGTTAGTGAACAAGGTCAGAATTCAGAGTTGATGGACATGTGAATTGGAGGAGGGAAAGTCAATATCTAGATGAAATGGACCCGTAACAAATGAATGTTTAAGAACCCGTTGTGGAAGAGAAGCAAACCTGTGACCGTGAAAGGAAAAAAATCTGCAGTTGTATTTTTTTATTTGCGAATATTTCGGTGCCTGGAATATACCCGCAGAAGAATGCCGCGGCAGGCGCATAGCGCATGCGTGTTATACTAGTGGATAATAATGAAAACCAGGAAAAAAGGAAAAGAACGACATCATCAGAAATAAGAAATAATGTGCCACAAGCAAAACAGATATTAAATATTTAAATTGGTTCAAAGCAGAATGGAAGAAGAAAGCAACCACAATTTTGAGTAGTAGGATCTCCAGGAAGGTGCCCAATTAGCCACCACATCCGATTAACTCACCAAAAACGACGCGAAGTGTTCCAAGGTCATCACAGCTTTGAAGCCAACAAGAAGCACCAGTGAAGCCAATAATGACCCAGGGTCCAGGACCACCTGCATGAACGAGGTTTCGCATTTAACGATGCATAGAAAGAAATGCTACAACAGCAAATTCTTTCTTTATCATACTAAGACCTGACAAATCATATGCTGAAGCAAAGTGTACAAGTTAAGTTAACTAGGTTCAAAGCATAGCAGCATACCACAAACACTACTGAAAAAGTTTCGAGTACTACTTGAAATGCGGCAGCGGAAAGAGGCACTTGATGTCCAATACTTTTGTTTGCCCTACATAGCTCTAATATTTTCCTTTTTACCACTTATGATTTATCAATTTCATTTTCCCGCTAAAATCGACTAAAAATAATGGGTGTCATAATAAAATATGGATGTGCATCTATTTATTCAATGGAATGGAGATTCTAAACAGAGACAAGATACTTACTAGATGACCGCTGCCACGGTGGGAGGGCCGATCGAAAAAAAAAGGAAAAATTATTGTAATTGGACTGTAAAAAAAAAATTGTATCTAAAGCGAAAGTATTATTTTTCTTGAAAAGGAGAGAGTACATCGTTTTATTAGTTGCAAAAGAAAGTTAGTTGCACAAAACCAAAATATGGTTACATAAAGTATTATGTATCTTTGTGGTAGTTTGTATAATGTATCTACATTTATTTTCAAAATTGTGCCTAAAATGATAAATACCTCCGAATTTTTCTTAGAAACTCTAAATTTGATATTGTTGTTTATACTCATTGCGTAGATTTTTTCAAAACCTTTCCAACGAGATAAAATTTGTAAAACTTCAAGACACGGTTTTTTAGGTATGTTATATTAAAGTTTGGTTATCAATTATACCCCTAAAGAAATAGGATACATAATCATTTTTAATAAAATTTGGTTCTTAATTATATCTAGTTGCCCTTCTTCTTTGGTATTTATGAAAATGTTTAATACATTACTGCCCTTCCTCTTTGATTTATTTACGAAAATGTCTAATACCTTACTGCCTTTCCTCTTAGGTTTATTTACGAAAATGTCTAAAGGAAAAAAGGAAAAAAGAAAAAAAATATTTAGAGGGGCAGTGTCGTCCTTTCATCGTTGAACCAAATCCAATCTTTTGTGTTTATTTGGAAAAAAATATCACGCTTCACATTGACATAAAGTCACCATATATAGAGTCCTTCCTCGCTTCGTTCGGTCGACCTAATAAGAGGAGCATACGCAACATACATCCAAAGAGAGTAACGACCAGTTGCAATGCACAGAAGCACATGTACTAGCATAAGGTTAATAATAAAGGTGTAACCTCCCGAAGAGCACACCTGAAAAATAAAATGTGACCAACACATGTAAATAAGAACAAAAGGAGAATAACCACAGTAACATCAGTCCGTCATACTTACCATGTAGATAGTATGCTGAAGCATTCAAGTGGCATAGAAGAAGGATCCGGTGTTCAACGTATGTCAACAATTAGATACTGTGATCCAAAAACAGTTTATAGCTGCAGAATTATCGCTTCTCATTTCATCTTAGATATACACTCACTAGTCTCTACAAACCCATGAATTGGGCTTTTACCGCTTTTGATATCTCTGTCTTTCCTTCGATCCTCCTTGGAGGTTTTAGTGTTTATAACAACACCATCCGAAGGACAGGTGCGTGGTGAAGAACACTATACTGCAAAACAGAAACAAATTTTGACAGTCAAAAGCTAAATGATTGATAAATCAGCAGTTCAGAACAAATCCGCATGGTTTTATGTTAGATCTATATCAATCTCAACTCACCACAAGACTCCAAGAATGTGCACAAGCAAGAAAACCAGAATCATCACGCTTACATCGGAATCTCCTAGTAATCCAGGCAGTTGAAACTTTGACTGAGCATGTGAAAACATCAAAAGGCATCGGCCGAACCTAAAAGGGACGCAGAACAATATCAGGGAAAAAAGATAGAAAGACATAACTTAGAGATTATAAAAAAAAAAAATACGAGAGATAAAAGCAAATCAGGTGAATGAGGATTTTCTTTACCATTACTCCTGAGAAATATACTGATGTTACGATATAAAGGACAGCAAAGGAACTGGCATCTAAAACAGAGAAAATAAAATTCATCAGAGAAAAGTGAAAATCAAGCAAATAAAATACATGGACCAAGATGGTTGCACTAAAACAGGAAGAAGAAGAGATTGGGATTTACAATTATGCCAGCTGGAACCCAGAAAGCCAAAACCTAAAGTAAGAATGCCATGTTGGCAGCTGGTGTTCACTTAAATATTATGGGAATATATTTGCTAGCATGAGTTATGTTATACAGACAGGAGACAATCGAACATGTGACTCAGTTGTATAGGGTAGATTCTATTTTAAAATAATCTGCCATTCATCATTCCCTTGATGTAATAAAATTAGAAAATTTTATAAATAAAAAAACAAGTTGCTGGAGTTGAATCTTAGGGATCAAGGACTCAAACTGCTCCATCCCTTTGTTGGGCTGGAGGCCACCACTGCACAACGGCCCTAACAAATTAGTAAAGAACAATGTTTATGCTCCGTTTGATATGTTAGACAGTAAAGATATTGCAAGCAAGGGAACTACTTTACGGTTTCACCATCCTACAATCTGTCTTAGCAATCACGGAAACTATCCTAGCAAGCCTAACTTGTCAATAAAATGAAGCGTATGATATGCATTCATCAAACTCCAACACACCACAATTTGGTTAAATGGTTTCTTTTATCTGTCGATTTTAAACTTTCAACTCCCTTCAATATTCACTAAACTATTATAAGTTGTGGGAGCTTACATGCTACAAGTGTCAAAGCCACTCTAAACATTTTCGGAGATAGAACTCCCTTGAGGTAATACACAAGAGCCACCACATCTTATCTTATATACTAATAAATTTTTTCCTCTATCCTCTCTCTCACTCCTTCTTCTCTAACAAAACCATAAAAAGTAACTTTTCCCTGCTAAGATCTAGTCCATTTTTGGACTAGATCTGAGCAGATTTCTTCATTTTTCCTTGCTTTCTAGGTTAGTTGGTAGATTAGTTTGGTTTTTATTATGTTTTCTATTTATCTACACCATTTTGGTGGTTTTATCTACTCTTTTGAGGTTTATCTTCGCTTTAATGTCGATTCTTGGTTATTGGGTTGGGTTTTTAGATCGATAGTGATGCTCTCCAAGCTCTCCAACGACGAAATCTTCATATTGGTTATCTTCGGCGACGGAATCTTCATCGTCAACTTATCCGGCGACGGAATCTCCATAGATGGTCTTTTTGACGACGGAAGCTTCATCACTAGCTATAAGATATTTGAGCAAATCACTCCTATTTTGGGAGCATTTCTTTCTATAGAAGAAAAACAAACTAAATGGTTGGAATTTAATTCCGAGAAAAACCATCATTCTTCCGATTTAATCGGATCTTATTCATACTTGTATTTGACTTACTCTGGTAATCATTCTCTTTCTCTTGTCGGATTTCTCGGTATTGTACTCTTACGGTATGTTCTTGTTACTTTATATTTTCTTATCTTCGATTTTAAACTCATTGTAACCTTGAAATCCCATTAATGAAAATGTTCCTTGTTTATCAAAAAAAAAAAAAAAAAAAAGCTCTTTTTGGTAGGAGACCCCCTAAATTACTTAGGTGTCCCTACTTTTTACATATTTACATAAATATCATTGTTTTAAAAATAAATCAAAATTTATATATTTGAAAAGTTCTTTCAATCGTCTACGTAACGAGTACAAATAAGAATAGTAAATTTTTGTTTTAGGAAAAAAAAATCATGGCTTTCAAATTTAGTATTGTTGGATGAGTAAAAATTCAAACATATAAATCGCACATGTGTCCTTACTAGTGGATAATTATGAAAACCGGGAAAAATGGAAAAGAACAACACCATAAAAAAGGAAATGATGTGCCACAAGTAAAACGGATAACAATTTTTAAATATGTTCAAAGTAGAGATGGGAGAAGAAAGCAACCACAATTTTGATTAGAGTAGGATCTATCAGTAGGAAGGTGTCCAATTAGCCACCACATCCGATTAACTCACCAAAATTAACGCGAAGTGTTCTAAGGTCATCACGAATGTGCAGAAGCAAGAAAACCAGAAACAGGCTTACATCAGAATGCCCTAGTTCCAGGAAGTTAAAATTTACTGAGCTTGTGAAGACGTCAAAAGCTCCAGAAAGAGCAATTCCAGCCATAACGCGTCCTGCTGGTGCAAACACAAGCATCAGCCCAACCTGGAAAGGACGCAGAACAATCCAGAAATAAAGAGAGAGACCAAAAGAATGTAAAGAACATTAAGCAAACACGAAAAATAAAAGGAGAAATCAGGTGAATGGTGATTTTCTTATCATGACCCTTGAAAATATACTGATGTTACTATAAAGAGGACATCCAAGGAACTGGCATCTGATAGTGGAAGAAAGCATGCCTGTCCAGGAAGTCAAATTCTCCGAAGAAAGAGAAAATTAAGCAAATAAAAGACGCCGGCCAAGATGGTTGCACCAAAATAGAAAGGAAAAGAAGAGATTGGGACTTCCAATTAGGCCAGCTGGAACTAGGAAAGCCAAAATGAATGTCCATAAATTAAGATGGCCATGTTGCAGGCTGGTGTTCACTTACACTAGCAATTATGGGTACATCCTTGCTACCGTAAGTTATGTTCATACCATAAGAACAAATTGTATTTGTAAACAATAACTCGACCTGCAGAATGAATCTCTCCACTGAGACATGTGCTCGCATAAATGAGCTCTAGGTCTTATTGATGTATCATCTTTTTCTGAAACTTGCCTTTCATGGTTCACTACCATTTGTTTCCATTGGAAAACATGGGGACAAACACTTTCAACAGTTCTCTCTACAAAAGATTGTCCCATTTGGATCACCACCCATTTTTCTATAACTACCAGTCAGTTTCCTGCTGGTTTCAGCCATAACTGAGAAAGATGAAACCTAATTTAAATCAAATTACACGGTCGATTCACATTTTTCTGGACAATCAATGCCATCAGATACATATTGATACCATTTTTATCATCAGAGAGAAATAATGCAACTTTAGGTCTAACTGAATCAGAGTTAAACAAATGGAAAGTTGACACAACTGTGGAAGCAGACATGAAGTTGTGAAAAACCACAATTTAAGTGCAATCTCATCCATTTGGGGGAAGATGTCAAAATCGTCGCTGCCAACGTAATCAAGGTTCTGAGTCCTGGTTGTGGCCTACAAGTAACTGGCTCATTATTCCTTTCCATGGAGGTGGAAAAGTAGCTTGTTGATGATAAACAATTAGGCTGGTTGTAGTTAGTGACAAAACGCAATAGAGAACTGTATCTGATTGACTAAATGTTCTGGAGAAATTTACTGACGGATGAAGACAAACTTCACTGCAGTTTCCTATTCAAAATTATGAATTTTCCTGAATATGCCTTTTCTACTACCAGGTGTAAACAAAATAAGTGACTACGGTGTACATCACAACCATTGAAATAAGGTCGGGTCAGTTGTCACTACCAAAATGCAAAATTTACAAAGCCATACAAATTAACTCAAAATAGAAACAATTCCAAAAAGTTGGATCAATGATATAAAGATAGAATAAAGGGAACTGATGTATATTACTCACTAACACAATGTCAAACATCAAGGCCCGCAAAAGGTTACTTGTTAATGAAACAAGTACCAAGGCTCACAAAAGGTTACTTGTTAATGAAACTCATAAGTCTACAGAATGATATGTATACTACTGCCAAAACTCAATAAAGATTACCAGTTTATAAGTACATACTCATGAGGGTTCGCATCCTCCTGTAGATGCTTGAAAGGTGAATCACTGCTTTCTGCCTCCTTTATCTGACTTCATTATTTCTGTATATTTTCCCTTAATTCTTTCAACTATACGAAGGTGCTCACAAATACTTGACGAGCCCATTCCTTATAATCCACAAGCGGTTTCGAGGTTGAAGCTTTTGTGCTGTAAATGTTGAGATAGTTATCAACACTAATGCAAGTTAAAACATGCCCCCTCTTCGTAAGGGATAATGAATGTCCTTCATCAACCCTAAACTCTTTATTCCATTCCAATGGGCGATGTTCCTCTCCTTCTTTCTTGTCGTGATTATCATTCTTCTTTTTCAATAGCCATATGTCAAAACCTTCTTCTCCTTCGTCAACTACAGAAATATACAAGAATTCACCCAAAACCCCTATTGTATGATGTAGCAAATTAGTGCCTGATGGGGAAGGAGGAGGTGCAAGATGTCCGCAGAAGTTTTCCTCAATCAAATCGAAGGTCAAGGTCGTATGTAGATTAGTGTTATCCCAATAAATAGATCCATTGGCAAAGCTACCATGTTCATGACGTTGATTATACATAGGGCAGATATCAGAATTGAACTTTCCAAGGTCTCTCCATCCATTGCCATTCTATAAACTCGGTCGAATACATATATCGCTACCACTTTGTACTCATTTGTTGAAGGAAGGTAACCAAATCCGAATGTGCAAAAATAAAAATCATCAGCATCTATTTTGATTTCTGGAAGGTTGAGATACTATTTGGTGAGAGGGTTACATATACAAACAGGTATATCATGTTCCTCTCCAGCAATACAGATTAAACCGTTACAAGATCCAGTAAAGCAAGTACTTAAAGTTGGTGTTGCAATCATCCTTCTAATGCTCTTAATGGGTTTTCTTAACTCATGATTCTGATAAAAAAAGTAAATCTATTATTATCAACTAAAGCAAGAAAACCCAACTTACAAGAATCTTTAGCAGCAGAATGATGTAAGATTGAATGATCGATCATTAGAAACGATATTTCTCCAATTTTTGGAGACTAATTTGCAATCAAGCACCCATTCAGCTGGTACACGAGTTAATATCTCTATTATAATCTCGCGCGACAGTTTGTTGAAATAATCCATTTTGATCTTCATACGGAGAAACAACAACTTGATAAGATTAAGAAACTTGTTAGGGTTTAAGAAATAACAATGGAGAAAGAAAGAAATTTGTCTGTGGAATGGGTACAAGAAAGAGAACTTTTGGAAGAGAGTTACGTTTTTGGGGTAGAGCTGTGAGAATGGTTTAGTGGGCGAAGGCCAAAAAAGGCTTCGTATTTTGAGGCCTATAAAAATTATTAGGCCGACCGAGCGAAGCGAGGGAGGACTCTATATATGGTGACTTTGTGTCAATGTGAAGCATGACTTTTATTCCAATTTGATACAAAAAGATTTGGTGATAGTGATTTCACTAGACAAAATTGTCCCTCCCTTTTGATCCAATTACTATAACTCCTTATATATCCTATTTTTTCAAGGGTATATTTGGTAACCAAACTTTAATATAACATATCTAAAATTCCGTGCCTTGAAATTTTACAAAATTTATCTCGTTGGAAAGCTATTGGGGTATACCCAATTTTAAAGGGACATTTTTTGTGGGTTTTAGGGGGAGGCCTAATGGGTAAGTTACAAAAATACCATTACCCTTTAAAAACCTATTACTCTAAATGAGTTTTAACTTTATTCATTTCATCTTCTTCTCTTCTTATCCTCCCTCCACAACCCTACCGTCCCATCACCCCACCACCACCAAAACGCGTCGATTAATTCGTTAACATCGTCGATTCGAAAACTCCGATTAATCTTCATCAATGGATCCACCACGGAAGAAGGCAACTCGTATGAAAGAAACTAATCACAAACCCAATGAATATAACCCTGGAATTGCAAGTTTGGTTGCTAAGAAAGTGAAGAACAAAACGGTTGAAGAAGAAGGAATTGAACCCACTAAAACACGTGAAATGGTGCACTTAAGAAAGTAAGGGCTTGTTTAAACTCACTCTAGTACTTCGATTTCATATTTGCATGTCAAATTAGGTCAGAAAATTCGAATTTGTGAATTGGCAGTTGCGACGCCGGCAAGGTTCTTTGTTATCGACCTTTCCTGGTTTTCATAGTTAGGGTTTGGCCAGAAGGGTATAAGGTTGAAGAACTTGCCGGCTGTATAGTTTCTGTAACTCCTACTAGCAGGGCCGGCAGGTTATTCAACTAAATACCTGCCGGTGTTATATTAGTTTTAACGACGCCGACATTTTATTCGTTTTTCACCCTGCCGGCTACTTTTCTTTGAATGTCTCCTGATGCCTAGAATGTTTAATCCCGGAAGGGTATTTTATAAAATGATGCCGGCGCTTTGTCAGCCGAAAATGTATGGTTAATGGACCTTGCCGACCCGTTTAGTGAAAATTCCTTGTATTTACTGTGTAAATTTGTTTGTTGGCCGGAAGTCTATTTTGATAACACCATGCCGGGGTTTATTAGCCGGTAAGCATCGTTTGGTCTACCTTTCCGGCTATTTGTCTGCCGGCAAAGTTGTATTTGTAAACCCCGCCGGCGTTTGATTTGTTTTTCTGAATTATTCTTGTTCAGATTGCAAACGGCAAAGAAGAAAGCTGCTCTGAAAGCAGCTCTTAGTAGTCCTCCTTCAAACCCTCCTCGTGTTGGTGATAAACTCTTGTCTTCAAAACATCGAGGGGCATATGTTAAGCCGGGAACGACAAAGATCATTATAAGCAATAATCCAGAACCACCATCTGAACCCAGTGATTCATACGACACTCCAGATGAAGACCAATCAATTCCATCTGGTAGAAGAGGTGATGATGATGATGTTGATGAAAGAATTCCGGCTGCTGGAGGAGGAAACAATGATGATGATGATGGTGGTGATCAAGACGTGCCACCTGTTGGAAGAGGTAATGATGATGATGATGGTAATAGAGATAAAGGTAAGAAAACCGTCGAAGAGGAAATTGTTGAAGAGGAAGAGGAACAAGATGAAGAAGAAGAAGGAGATGGAGAACAAATCGTTGAAACCACCGAAGTTTCGGGTTCAACTTCAACCGGAGCGAAGAAGAGGGTGATCACTAAACCACAAAATTCTCACATGCCTCCCGAACACTTGATGGACAAACTGAAAAAAAGATGAGTACCCAAGGGGGACCCCAAGAGATGGTGGCAATGTTATTTTTGGATACAAAGACTCATGGGCATGTATGATCCATAATACTATCGTAAGTAATATTAATTCGTCTTTGTTCTTTATTCAAGTGTGTAACTATCTTAATTAAATCTGGGTCAAGTGTTTGTATTTCTTTTCATATTTTTTTGTATTTAGGATCACAAGCATGCCATCCGTCTCATGAGGCTCCAAGCTTCGTGTTTAGTGGCTCATACTTGGGATCTTGACAAGGAATATGAGGATGTGAAAGTGATTGTGAGGAACTCGGGGTTGATGCTTGCGATTGAGAGTTCGAATATTAATCTTGATAAAGTTACCGTCTCTGCATTCAGTGAAAGGTTCTACGGAGAGAATGATACCATTTTATTCCCGTTCGGTGAGATGGCGATAACTCCCGATGATGCTCAAAAAATTCTAGGCCTCGAGGTTGAGGGAAAAGCAGTATGTGAGGGGATCGATAATTCGATATCTTTCGAGAAGATTTACGATTTGAGCAAGAAATTGTTCGGTTGGAATCAAGTTCAGACGGAGGCTGTTCTTGACATGAAGGATGCTCGTCTAACCAAGAAGTTTAATGCGAAGAGGTTGAGGGACACATTATGGGATACACAGTCAATCCTTGACAGGGAAGGAATGGTGAACCCGGTGCGAATCAATGCTGCCGCGTCCGGTTATTTGCTATACGTCCTGGGCAAATGTATCTTCCCCGACAGTTCCGGAAACCAAGTCGAGGCCGATTACTTGCAACTATTGGATCCCTTAAATAAGATGCGTGAGTATTCTTGGGGTACTGCGGTGGTCGCCTTCTTGAACAATGAGTTGAAAAAATGTTCTAGGGCACTCACTAAGCAAGTTAACGGAAACACATGTCTCTTCCAGGTAATTTTATTGTCTAAAACATTTATATTACCGAATATTCTCGTAAGATAAGGTTCTTACTAAACTTTTTTTTTTGCATAGGTTTGGATATATGAGCACTTCCCTTCCTTGTTCAAACACAGCTCCTACATCAAAGTGGATGAGAGTGTTGTGGTTAATAGGCCAAGAGCGCAAATGTACGGTTTTAAGGGTACTCAGGATAAGGAAATGCCGCAACATCTTATGAAACTCCGAAGTGCCATCGACAAATTGACTGTGGAGGAGGTGATTTTTGATCCGTATCGGGATGCTAGAAATCAAGGTTTAATCCATCCTAGAAATGAAGTTGTTGCATTATATTATGGACCCTTGATGAATGTGTTTGAAGGATTTTCAATATACGATCCACATCGGATTATGCAACAATTGGGTTACGTCCAAGAAGAACCTCATTTCGATGAAGATAATCCGTTCTTTACTGTGAACCGGGATGAGTGCACCACGTCCCAAAAAATAATTAACGTCTCTTACGCTCCACCTCCGGCTCAAGAACATTGAGACAATAGACATGACCGTTAGATCGATGTGAGTCTTTTGGACAAGGTGACCATCGGTCATGAAGCTACTGAGAAATACATGGTGTGGTACTTGGAATGGGCTCATCCCACTGTGATTAGGAAAATGACTGCTGAAGAACTGGCTCTAAAGAAGAAGTTGGAAGCGAAAGACCCATCAACATTGCTTAAGTTCTTTGTAAGTATATTTAGAGTTGCTCTTACTATTTTAAGATTGATTGCATTACTGAATCATTATATTCATTGTTTGTTGTTTAATTGAAAATAGAAGGAGCATTTGAAGACCTTTGGAAAGGTGTTGTTGTGCGTGAGATAAAAAGGAGAGCCTTTGTCGATTGAAGAGCAAAGCAAGCACATTGACTATGTTAACAATGTTGGCAATGAGGATGCCAATGAAATGTTCAAGCAACTTGAGGCTCAAGTAAAGGATGAACAAAAATCTAGGAGAGAAGCACAAGCCAAGATGAAGGCTGATAAAAAGAGGACTCGTGGTGGTGAAGGTAGCAGTAGTGGTAGTGGTGGTGAAGGTAATTCTCCAAAACGGGGTCATGCTCGTCGTGGACGCGGTCGTGGTCAATGAATGCTTTCGTAGTTCATTTCTTTATGTTGTGATGGACAAATGTTTAAGTTAATGGTGTGGACAAATGTTTTTTTTAAAGTGTTGGATTTCTAGTTGTTGAATGAATGGTTTGTTTATCTTTGTAAAGTTTTAATGCATAAGCCGGAATGCATCTTTCAAATTACCCTGCCGGATGTCCCAGTGCCGGCAAGGTGGTGAACTGTCAGAGTGCCGGCCCTGACAAAGGAAATTGTGTAGTTATCAGGGCCGACATGGTATCAAAATGATAACCCTTCCGGCTGAATCGTTATCGGTAATGTATTGACCCAATATAGTTCCGGCGGTTTTGTTGTAAAAAAACTTTTCTCCTGATGCCTAAAACATACTAAGCCGGCACGGTAACAAATTTAAGACCCTTCCGGTCTGGTTTTGTCGGCATCTTGGAGAAAACATACCCCGCCGGCGTATTCAAAATTCAAATTTTTGGCAAGTACAATTTCATTGATTGACTTGTACTTGGGCACTATAACGGCCAAATTTGGCCACCATCCTATAAATACACTATTTCTCTCTACAAAACAACTTACAAATAGTTCCATATACTCTCCAAAGCTCATATCATCATACACTCCATCTAACTCACTCAGTAGCTCTCTACAAACAACAATGACATCTTTTGATTCAAATGAAGATTTTGCAATCACCAAGGCTTGGTACGCGGAAGATCGACTTAGACGTCAATCCTCCGAAAGGGAAGATTCCAAAACCTTTTGGGCCAGGGTACACAACAAATTTAGCGGCGAGTATGGGAATCCTAATGCAAGAAGTATTGAACAAGTCCACGCTAGGCATCTAGTAATCGAAAATGCGATACTTGTTTTTTTATCCCTCCAACCTCGGATTCTTAACACTCGCCCCTTCACCTTGTCCGTTGCAGAATTTGTAAGTCATTTTGTGGTTTTTTTTACGTAACCCATGTTGTTTTATCTTCCAACGAAACACCACTAACAAATGTAAGCTTGTTTTTATAGCACGAAGCCGTGAAAGCGCGCTACTTGGAAGTAAAGGGGGAAGCATTCGCATTCGATGCAAGCTATCACTTCTTGGCCGATAGAATCCCGTTGGATAACCCGGACTACTTGGTATCGTCTTTGTCGGAGAAAGATTGATGGTTTTAGAAGTTTTAGTGTAGGTTTTGTGGGTATACCTCTATGTAAGCCCTCACGAGACTATAACTCGTCCACTAGGGTCGCCTAGGGGTTTAAAGGCTTGATGCACATGCTAAGTGCATTCGTTTTTATGTTTCAATCAAATGTAGTAACCAAAATTGCATGAATAAAGAGAATTACATCTTCCATATTTTTTGTTTTCTGTTTGGTATAAGTACAAGTCGGCAAGGTTATAAATCCATAACTTGCCGGCTACATGTCAGCCGGCAGTGATAAAAGATATTTACTTGCCGACGTTATAACCGCCGGCATCGTAGTAAAATTTACCATGACGAATGTGAAATTATGTTCCAAGATACGTGGCGTGTTCTTCAACCAATACAATACCGGCGGACAAAAGTCGGCATCTTATTCAAATTGTACCATGCCGGTAAATCTTAGCCGGAATTTTATGCAAACTATAACCTTTCCGGCCTTGTGTATTTTCAAAATATAATTTTTTTGATCGAAATCGAAATCATAAGTGGGATGAAAGGTTTAATTTAGTGAATTCATAATTTCAAATTTTTAATCTAAACTCAATTAATTAACCTAATCATAATTTTAATGTTAACTAACCAAAGGTATTTTAGCCATTTAGAAAATACAAGGTTAAGGGGTGGCTTGGTTTTACTTCATAATGACCTTATTTTGTCTTATTGGGTATACCCCAATCTCTCCAAGTAAAAAAACCTATCCAACGAGCACAAACAACAATATCAAATTTAGAGTTTTTACGAAAAATTCGGAAGTGTTTATCCTTTTAGGCATAATTTTTGAAAATTGAATACATAGCCATTATGAAAACCACCACTAATGATGCATGACATATTATGCATCCATATTTTGGTTTAGGCATTAACTAATTTTCTGTTGCAACTAATAAAACGACGTGCTCTCTCCGTTTCAGGAAAAATTATATTTCCATTTTAAGCACAATTTTCGAAAACTGATTGCATAGCCATTATATAAAATTTAGT
This sequence comes from Papaver bracteatum, assembly GCA_023529315.1. Lineage (NCBI taxonomy): Eukaryota > Viridiplantae > Streptophyta > Magnoliopsida > Ranunculales > Papaveraceae > Papaver > Papaver bracteatum. The sequence goes on along the minus strand of JAJJWX010003739.1, from coordinate 1,310,432 downwards.
TTTGCACCAATTTTTTCGGTCGGCCATCCCACCGTTGGAGCGGTCATCTAGTATGTAGCCTATCGTTTTCTTCGCCCACTACACAAAGGATAAATTGCGTAAAAATATTAAGTTGCCCATTTTTTTTTTTACGATTTTTTTTTATAGAATAAAAAGATCACTCCAGGGATTCAATCTGGAGTTGATCATAAATACAACTAGGAGTGGAACCAGACCACTCTTTGGTAAGTTTCTGAGTATGAGCTATCTTAGAAAGAGTGTCAGCCACTTTATTTTGTTCTTTGGCTACATAATAGATTCTCCAGTTTTTGAAATTTCTAAAACAAAGAATAATATCTCTAATGAAATGATGAAACTTCCAGTTGATGTTGAATTGGAATTTAGTAATTGGTTCGACTAGTATCATGGAATCTGTCTCAAAGTTAACTGCATCAAGCTTCAGCTGCTCAATCCATTTCACAGCCTCCCATAATGCTAACCCCTCCACATGTTCTGTACTTAATGATTGTTCAACATAGGTACACTTTGCGCCTCTGGATGTACCTGCAAAATTATGAAGAATCAGTCAAGTTCCTGCATTTTTGTTGCTATGATCAAAAGAACCATCTAAATTGACAGTGAAATATCCAAGAGCATGTGGTATCCATTTTAAGTTAGTTCTTTCGGCTCTCGATACTAACTTAATTGGAAGTCTCTTCCTAGCTTCATAATGGTCTAAAGACAAAGTAGAAATCCTAAGAATAAGCTTCTGAGACTAATAAATTGTTATCAAAAACCTTGGAACACCTTTTCTTCCAAATTCCCCAAGCAGTAATCATTCTTTTGGTAATAGTTTCAGAAGTAAGAATTCCACGACTAAACTGAAGAATCCAGTAAGATAATTGTTGAGGTAATTGGCAGAGAGAATCAAATCGCAGGCCTGTAGATCCAAACCAAACTGCTATAGAGTAACTACAATGCAGAATAATATGAGAAGCATTTTCTTCTTCTGAACCACACAAGGGAAAGTTTATGTCAGCACCTCTTGAGAATATAAGTCTTCTTGATTTGGTAGGCAAAATCTCACGTAAACATTTCCAAATGAAATGTTTTATCCTTGGTAGAATATGAAGATTCCACATAGTTGAGAAAATAGTCTTCCTTTCAACAGAAAAATCTGAATGACCATGAGAATATTCATAAATTTTCTTGTAAGCAGATTTTACGGTGAATTCATTGTTCTTTTCTAACTTCCATTTTAGTTTATCTTTCCGAGAAGGATAAATGGATAAACTCATGATAATACCAACCAATTCAAGGGAAAAAGATTATTTAGAAGACCTATATTCCATACTGCAAAGTCTGGCATGAATATCTCATTGACTAAGAAGAAAGTAGAAAGGTTTATAGCATTTATCTTAGGTTCAGGTGGATAATTAAGACTAGGAATCCAGTCATCCTTCCAAATCCTAATTGAAGAGCCATTACCAAGATTCCAAAAATTGTTTTCCTTGATAAATTGAATTTGAGAACTTATGCTTCTCCAGGCAAAAGAAGAATCATCTTTAACTGTGTGTTCCAAAAATGTCTCCATTAGGATAGTATTTGGCACTCATGGCATCTGACCACAGATCAGAACCTCTGGTAGAAAGCCTCCAAGAAGATTTAGAAAGCAAAGCTTTATTAAAACTTTCTAAGTCTCTAAAACCAAGACCTACTTCTTCTTTATCTCTGCTCAAGTTTGTCCAAGAAATAATGGCACCCTTATTTGTGTCTTTCCTTCTCCAGAATTTACCTTCTATGGAATTAATCTCTTTTATTGTTTGATCAAGCAATTTGAAAGAAGTCATATGATAAACATGCATACATTAAGAATATGCTTGACCATAACTGTTCTTCCTGGCTCAGAAAGATTGGTTGAATTCCACTTGGATAGTCTAACTTCTGTTTTCTCAACCAAAGTAGAGAATAAGACTGTTTTTTTTTCTGCCAATAAAAAATGGAAGACCAAGATATTTTTCTTTGGGATCCATAATAGGGACTTGAAGAATACCAATCCCTATTATTGCTGAAATATACTGAAGATTTGTTGAAATTAATAACCTGTCCTGAGCACTTACTGAATTCTCCAATAACTTCAAGAAGATTCCTAATCTGATCCAAGTTAGCTTTTAAGAATAAAAGACAATCATCTGCAAATAAGGGATGATTAATTCTAGGTGCTCTCCTAGCTATCTTCACCCCAAAAATAATTTTGTTTTTTTCACAAAAGGCTAACTTTCTAGACAGAGATTCCATTGCAATGATAAAAAGGTAAGGGGACAAGGGATCTCCTTGCCTAATACCTCTTGAAGGATGAAAATATTGACAAGGAGATCCATTGAGAAGCACTTCAACTTGTGTAGTACTTATGCATTGATGAATCAAATGACACCACTTATCACAAAAGCCAAACTGTTTAAGAACCTGCATAAGAAAATCCCATACTAACCTGTCAAATTCTTTTGACATATCCATCATCAAAGCTAAAGAATCAACCCTGCCAAATTGTCTTTTCATACTATGAACCATTTCTTGCACAAGAGAAATATTTTCTGAAATTAATCTCCCTGGAACATAAGCAGCTTGCATATGTGAAATTATTCTCCCAATATGTTTTTTCATCCTTCTAGTAATGATCTTAGAAATTAACTTGTTTGAGGTGTTGCATAAAGCTATAGGTCTGAAATCTTCAGGCTTATGTGGAGTTGCAGTCTTGGGAATAAGAGAGAATCTTGTTCTATTAAGTTGCTTGAGAAGAAATCCAGAATGAAAGAAGTTTTGGATAATTTGAATAAGATCATTCTTAACTGTTTTCCATTGTGTTTGATAGAATCCAGGTGGAAATCCATCTGGACCTGGTGAGGTCCAAGCTTCCATAGACATTAGAGAGTCAAATATCTCAAACTCAGAAGGAATTTGTAGAAGTTCTAGATTGCCTTCATCCGTTATACACTTAGGAATGTGCTGTAAGAAATTATAAGAATCAGCTATATCCACTGAAGTACTGATATTCTTGAAATGTGTAGTTAAAATATTATCCAGAGAATCTCTATCACTACACCAAATGCCATCTGGAGCTAGGAGACTATCTATTCTATTTCTTGATCTTCTCGTGTTTGCTCTAGTATAGAAATATTTGGTGTTCATATCCATATCCCCATGATATCTATCTTTACCTTGTTGTCTCTAAAAGCTTGACTCAATATCATCCCATTTGGAAATATATCTTCTTCAATTTGTAGAACTTTCTGAGTATTACTTCCATTAATATCAAATTGTTGAAGATAAGTCAGTTGATCCTTCAGTTGAGTGATGGTTCTTTGAATATGACTAAAAGTATTTTTATTCCACAATAACAGTTGCTTCCTAATGTTAGATAATTTATCCATAAACACAAAAGCTGCAGAACCAGATACATTAGAAGTCCAAGAATTCTCAATTTCAGAAATACAAGTAGAGTTTTGTAACCAGTTTGCAAAAAAATTCCAATTTTTACCTTTGACAAAAAGATTGTTGTAAAGCTGAAGTAATATGGGAGTATGATCACTCCCATTTTAAGAAAGATGTGTCAAACTAGAGTCTGGGAATTTCAAGAACCATTCAATATTGACTAAAGTTCTATCTAGCCTAGTTTTGATTCTACCAATACCATGTTTGTTATTTGTCCAAGTGTAGGGATTGCCACTAAACCCTAAGTCTTTGAGATCAGCTTCTCTTAATAACTGAGTAATAATACTATTACTCGAAGTTGAAGTGTGATTAACACATTCACTTGAATCAAGAGTAATATTGTGATCTCCTTTAACTCCACGAGTTATTTTAATAACTTTGCTGAGGTTTCTAATATACTCCCATTGCTCAGTTTATTTTTCTTTATATGGAGTGCCATAAAAAAAAGTTAAGAACCACTCTCCTATATAAGGATCATTTAGGATGACAACATTTATCGTGTTTGTACTGGAATGAACTATATCAACTTGAAAACCATCTTTCCATAAGAATAAGAGGCCACCAGCAATACCAACAGAAGGAACATATAAGGAATTTGGAAAAAGCAGGGACTTCGAAAATTTTAACACTCTACCATCATTAATTTTTGTTTCAGAAATGAAGATTAAATCAGGATTATAAAGTTTGTTTAGATGAAATAGATGATCTCTAGTATCTTTTTGGCAAAATCCTTGATAGTTCCAAGACAAAATTTTCATAGTATGAGAGTAGAGTAATGAGAAAAATAGAAAGAAATAAGAAGATTAAGTACCTGAGATGCTGGCATTCTTGGTTGTCCAAGAGTAGTAGATGCAGCTTCTTCACCATTCTTGTCCATATCCATCTCATTGATGTTATGAATATCAATAGTTGGATCATTAGGGTTAATGGATAGACTAGTAGGAGTGACATGTATGTTATGAGGATTGTTTGAGGGTTCATCATTAAGCTTAGAGTTTCTCATCTGTTTATTTTGTCTAGTATCTTCTTTATTTTCATCATCTTCTGGAGTTTTTTTTCCTTTATCAACCACAACATTCTCCTCTTCATTCATAAGGTCTTCATCAAAATCCTCAACATCAGAAGGATGCTCAAGTTGATATTTTTCATATTCCTCAAATGAGAGCCTATCCAAGAAGAGTTTATGTGCAAAGAAAGCACAGTTTTCTTCTTTATGATATAGAACATAACATTTAGGACATAAATTATGGGGTTGAAGATGCCAGTGATATTTAATCCACACAAGACCCTCATCTCTTGTATTACACCATGCACCCCTTATCAAAGAGAAGTTTAAATCAATCATAACCCTTCCTTCAATATCCATACCATGTCTTGGACGACAGTTAGGAGGATCTGTAGAAATCTTGGTGCCGAAGAAACTAATAGCTTCTTCCACTATAGCTTTGTTATGATGTTCTAATCTTAGTTTCTTCAAAGTTAATGTGAACTCCTGTACCAGAAATTCATGCTCTTCCGCCTTCTTCGAAGTATCGTACTTTTGAATAGCAAATAAAGCATCATCTACAATCCACGGACCCCTCTTGATGACTTCTTCTTGTTCTTCCACAGAGTTAAGTTTAATGACAAAAAGGTTTCTCCCTATCACTTTCATAAACTTTTTTTTATATCTTCTCCAAAGTTTGTTTATCTCAGTTCTGACCAGACTCAACTCGATCTTATCCTTATGAAGAATTTTACCCAAGATACTAGTACTCCACTCTTCAACATCATCATATATAAGCTTAACAGAACCAACCACTCTTCGTTGAAGGTTAGGATTATGAGAAATAAAGGTCTTTTTCAGTTGCTTAGAAACATTGTTAACCTGGTGTTGATGGTGGTTTTTAGCTTAGGGGTAAAATCGTAAAACCCTAGTCAGACAATGACGTCACAAAACTTGAGTAATAATGTCCAAACCAAGCTCATTTATTGAACCTTTTAATTTTTCTGCGAGAAAATTACCGGGGTACCTTTTTAAAATGCTAATTAGGGTTTCGACAAGCCAAAACCCTAATTCTCACACTACATGTGCCAATGGCAAACCATGCCAGCCACACCTACCGCGCCAAGGCATGCCAACCATACTAGCAGCACCAATGTGCCAATGGAAATCCATGCCAGCCACACCTACCGCGCCAAGGCATGGCAACCATGCTAGCCATACCAATGTGCCAATGGCAAACCGTGCCAGCCACATCCACCATGCCAAGCCAAACCACACCTTACCTTGGCCCTACCCATGCAAAGCCAAACCGCACCCTTCCTTGGTCCTATCCAAGCTATCCGCACCATGCGCCCACGGAAAACCCTTGGCCCCACCATGCCAAGCTAAACCGCACCCTGCCTTGGCCCTAGCCAATTTAGCCGCACCATGCGCCCACGGCAAACCCTTGGCCCCACCATGCCAAGCCAAACCGCACCTTGCCTTGGACCTATCCAAGCTTGCCGCACCATGCGCCCATGCCAAACCCTTGGCCCCACCATGCCAATCCAAACCGCACCTTGCCTTGGCCCTAGCCATGCTAGCAGCACCATGTGCCAACGGAATGCCAAGCCCTTGGTCCCACCATGCCAAACACACCTAATCACGCCACCATACTGGCCTTCCATACGCGGCTACCAAAATGAAGGCGTGCGACAATCAACGGCCCCCCTTCAATCCCAGGAGAAAATCCTAGCTATCCAAGGTTACTAGACAACGCGTGGTAACCTTTGGCCCGAAAACCTAAGTTTGTCCACGCTAAACCATGCCATGCCAAAGGCATGCCAACATAGCCGCGCCACCAAGCTGGACTTTCCTACGCGGCTACCAAAAACGAAGGCGTGCGACAATCAACGGTCCCCTTTCAATCCCAGGAGCAAATCCTAGCCATCCAAGGTTACCAGATGACGCATGGTAACCTTTGGCCCGAAAACCTAAGTTTAGCCACGCCAAACCATGCCATGCCAACCTAGACGCGCCACCATGCTGGCATTCCCTACGCGGCTACCAAAAATGAAGGCGTGCGATAATCAACGGTCCCCCTTCAATCCCAGGAGCAAATCCTAGCCATCCAAGGTTACCAGACGACGCATGGTCACCTTTGGCCCGAAAACCTAAGTTTGGCCACACCATGCCAATGACATGCCAACCTAGCCACACCACCATGTTGGCCTTCCATACGCGGCTACCAAAACGATGGCATGCGATGATCAACGGTCACCCTTTAATCCCAGGAGAAAATCCTAGCCGTCCAAGGTTACCAGACGACACATGGTAACCTTTGACCCAAAATCCTAGTTTGATCACGCCAATGGGATGCCAACCTACCATGCCACGCCAATGTCATACCAACCTACCATGCCACGCCAATGGTATGCCAACCTAGACGCACCTCCATGCCACGCCAATGGCATGCCAACCTAGCCGCACCACCAAGTTGGCCTTACCTATGCGGCCACTAACAAACGAAAGAATGTGATAATCAATGATTACCTTACATCTTAAGATGCAAAATCTCGACTGTCGAAGGTCACCAAGCTAACAAGTCTCCCAATCTTGACTTGCCGGGCAACAACAACATGCTACATGTTTTCCAAAAAAACATTCGAGACACCAACACATATCACAAACTGGGGGATCCTCTTTGGGTATTGGTTTGGCGGTTTACAGCGTGCGGCGTACACTATGACCGTCATAAGGAAGTGTCATAAGGGTGAGGCGGTTAGTAAATACAAGGAGTTAATGGTGAAATGCTCTTTTATGGGACATCAATACCATGCGTTAACGGTTTCTTGGAACATCAATTCCATGAGTTAACGGTTTTATGGAACATCAATTCCATGCGGTACTACCTCCTCTCATTTACTTACCCATTTTTCCATTCCTTAATGAGACCAGAGTACGTTTCACTTCGACTTGTATAAATAGGTCTTACTTATTTCCACCAAATAACGGGTTCAGTCAGGAACATACACCACTCAGAAAACGTTTGCTATCTTTCCATCTGTTAGATTTCCACTTTATAATACAAGTCGTAACACAACTACTCTTCCAAAATCAACTATTCTGGTCTCATCACTTTCCTTGCTTCCCTCCCCAAAACCAACCCATTCTCCTCCACTTTGTGACCGAAGCAAGTATGGAACGACCATTTCTTGGTTTAGGCCAGACTTGTACAGATTGATCTCTCGAATCTAAAGTACTCCCTTGCAGTACATTGTTTAGGGTTTATATTTATTTCTCACCCACACACCCAAAATTACTGAAATTAGCAGAAACCATTTTCACCCATAAACACCTGGTTTTGAGAGCTGGAGGCCATAATGACAAAGTTAACTGATTTTCTATCTCTCAAAGGTTTTGTTTGAAGAACAAAGGAGAACCTAGGGTTTATACTTTTACTTGGATAAAGGAGTATCAAGAAGTTATGCGAATTTTCAATATAGGAAAGAATATCCCTTTGATTGAGGAAAATCGTTATGGAAGAATTTATTTTTTGGGAAAAGTATTCCTCTTTAAATTTATCTAAAAAAGGAGAATGCCAGCTATTAAGAAAGCTTAGATTATGGTAACCGTAGTTGACCGAAGAAGAGCCAAAACATGAATTTGAATTTTTGTATCTCTGTGAACATGGAGATTTCCAAGAAGAAGAGATTGGATGATGAAGATTAAAGCTAGAAACAACCCCATAGGGATTCTTCTAGTTTTATACAGATAACTTAACATACTGATATTAATCATCAAATGGAGATGACTAGAAATACTTGCTAATAAACAAAACTGATCGACTGATTTGGAAGCTAAATCCATATAACCATACTGGTTAAACTACTTGAGGACTGTAAGGAATACACCGGCAAAAAGAATTAGTTCTTCATTAATAATAAGAAAAACAGAAAATTATATTTAACTGAAATTATTTCATGAAATTATTTCATGGAATATTATTAAATAAGGGGATATTTCTAAAACATATACATAATTACAAAACAGAGCCTTTGGTTGGTAACCTAGCCACAAGATGGGCCCCAACTCCTCTTTGAATTGCAACGCCTACTCTATGAAAAATAAAACTGCCTAAGCCACTACTGGCATCATTACTTATCAAGCAATTCCGTAAGAGTTTAAAAAATACAATAGTATCTTCCCCGAGCTCACCTAAGGTGGAAAAAGCCAAAACGCTTAAACCATAGCCATGTGCAGCATACTTGTCCAAATACTTGGTTCGTTTACGAGAAACAGCACCAGAAATAGCCTTCCTAGGAGCGAAGGAACTAACACCCTCACCAGTAAAAGGAGACACACCCGTGACATCCATACAAATATCCTGCCCGTTTTTCCAGTTGAGAACGAGAATATCAGCGGGCTTTAGATCCCTACCATCATCCGCTCGAAAGCCAATAGAAACCTCTTTGCGCGCAGGTACATTAGCTTTGTAACAAATGTCGAAAACAACATCCCGAACAACATCATGGCGAAACTTATATCCAATATCCTTAGAACAATGAAGTGCATGATCACCAAAGATGTCCATAGGTTTGTTACAACTTGGACACGAGTTTTTCTCAGCGAACATAGGAATACCGAGTCGATAACATAGCACATCCCTGAATTGTCTCGGCCCGAGACATTGGTTGAGCCCACTAATAGGCACCGCCATAAGGTAGTCTTGTGCATGCTTAACACGATTGCATTGCCATAAGATAGAATCACGTTCAGACATAACAAATTGGTCGGGGATTTGCGTCTTAACTGCATCAAAATAGACTGCTACCAGGGAATGCATGGAGGGGGGGGGGAATCATCGACACAATAAGTAGACGGAAAACCACATACCTGGGTAAAGGTCTGAAGAGCAAAATGATAGGCAAAACCTTTGTCCGATGAGAATAAGTCACCAATAATTGCTTTCTGCACCAAAGTAGTCTGGCTCTGAGAAGCAAGAAAACAATATGCTCGAGTGTCGGCCATGGTATAAATGCCAATTCCACCATCCTTAATGGGTAAGGTATCTAATCTCTTCTATAAAGGACCAAAACCTGCACCATCTGCAGTAATTAAAAGTCTCAAATACTGAAATAACTGGTCATCAAAGAGATCAGTAGCAGGTTGAATAGCATCCAGATTGGTAGTTCGCAAAGCAAAGTAAAGTCTAGACACTCCAGTACAGTTGCGAAGTAGAAGCATCTCACTTTGAGGATCCCTGAGTTTCTTGATCGCATCCATTAGTTGAACAGTTTTGTGAACCCTATTCAACAACATGTCACTAATAAAGTCCATATCCAAACTCACAGGACCACCCAAAAGTTTGACGCCCTTAGAAGGTCTACCAATATCCGGGGGAAAAACATCTTCTGCTACACTTCTAGGATCAGGGGAAGGCCAAAAGACTTCCGTTTTCTTTATGTTGAGGTGTAGTCCCCTGCTCGGGCCTTCAGAAGCAATTATATGCAAAGCCTTAGCTACCTCCAAGGTGTCACCAATAATTGTACCATCATCAAGGTACCAGGCGTGAAAATCGAGATTGCACTGAGAGGCGATGTTCTTCACTAAGGGGTGAAGAGTCAAACCAAATAACAAGGGACCGAGAGGATCCCCTTGTTGAACACCCAGCACAGAAAACATAACATATTAGGCATAATAAAGCTTAGCCGGACGAGAGTAACAAAATTCAACCCAGCGAGAAATACCTGGACAATGGATGCGGACTTCCTTAATGAGATGAGACCTACTCACCATATTTAAAGCATTGGAGAAGTCAATTATCAACATTGACATCTTATTCGACTTACTCTTCAACTCCAAAAGGCAGTTTACAGCATGTAAAATACCTTCACCTCCCACCGGAACACCAACACCAAATTGGTAATTCCCAAAATAAGAAGTCATATCTTTACCTACAGCGAAAGCAACCACCTTATAACCAATCTACGCCAAACTGTACCAACTGCAATGGGCCTAAGACCCCCCCCCCCCGAGGCTTCAATAACGGTGTCAAAGGTGCACTAGCGATAAATTTGCCTAATTCACTAGGGCATTTACCAGCCAACCAAAGGTTGACAACCCCAGAAATAGACATAACCAAATCATCATCTACTGCCGCCGCTGCTCCACTAAGAGCATCAACTAAGTGTTGTGAGCGAAGGCCATCACGACCACAAGAAGTACCCTTAGAGAAACTTCTAATTTCCCCTAAAACAACCTTAGACCCCACACAAATTGGGTCGCTGATGTCGTCCGTTGGAATCACAGGAGGCGAGGCCGTGGGATGTTTATCCAATAAATCAAGATAAGTCTGTTCTTCAAAAGGTGCTACCCCAGACGATGACAGAACGCGAATAACAGCAGCATAGTGTCCGGAGTTGATTTTATTTTGACATTCACGAATGGTAGCTGCTTGCTGCTTCTCTTCCACTTTCTTCTCATCATATTTCTTAGAGCCCGGGTGAAGTGGTTGCTGCAGAAAATTCTTCACCAAATTTGAACAACCATTGGGCTCTCGCTAGACGTTGAGATCTTGGAGGATACCAGCTACCTGCAATCTCTTGCGACTACTCGACTTACGCTCGGCAAAATTTTTAGGCTGGTACAAAGATAATGTGCAAATTGGGAGAAGCAAGAGTCGGATCCAAATCGTAAAATTGGAAGGAACATCAAGAACTCGATCAAAGCAAGCTTTAAGGGCCCTTGAGAAAGCAAGTCTGCATTTGTGAGGAATGCAATTCACCATTGGATAGTTTCGTTGCAGCACACTGGTCAGCATTCCAGTAGACATGCTTGCGTCGTCACTTTCCATTAAACCTTCAGCTACAGCTTTACTTCTAATTTCTCCAGCCGAACCAACATCATCAGCAGCTACATACCGCAACACAATAGGTTTAGGCAATCCATGAATCAACTCCTGCGCAGTTTCATCTTCACCCCCATTGAGGGGACTTGGGATGAAGTCATTCCAAGCTCCTTATCGTCCCTTGCAGGGTTTGGACCAAGCATTCAGGTAAAGACACTTGGTACACAACCACATATGCAAACTCCCAAGAGATTTCTCCATTCCGAGATATACCGATGCGTCTTCTGTCAACAAGTTCCGAATAGTTACCTTACTGTCTGCCGAAAACAGGTGTTTGTCGTGAAGATGCTTCACGAAAGAACCTTTTACATAGCCTCTACCATGAACTCCATCACCACAGTTATGTACATTCTTGAAGGGGCAATGGCAAACGTTTTCGCGAGCGACTGTTGATGGGGATGACTAGGAGGAGGGGTACCGTTGTGTTCCCTGTGAAGATCTAGTAACCCTAGGCATTGGTGCTGTGAAGGAAGAAGTGGAAAGCAAAAACAAAGAGAAAACAAAAACTTCAAAGTTAAAGCCTCAGAAAACCCTGAGAGATGAACAACGAAAAATAGCAACCCTAAAAAACGAAAACCAAACGAAAACGGAAGTCGATTAGAAAAGGAAGAAAGGGAAATCGATTGGAAGACAAAAACAAAATTAAAAAAGGTCGATCTCATGATGAAGCCGAGATTGGGATGATTTCCCAATCATCGGTTTGAGTCGCCTGCGTGAGTTCTTTTGTTTCTAAAAGAGAAGAAGAGAAAACAATGAAAAATAAATTATAACCTAACAAATGTTCAGACGAGTATAGGGATTATACTGTTATGTACTCCCAATTTTGTTTTGAACATATGTGAGTTGTATATTAAGTTGCCCTCATTATTAAAATTTAATCCTAATTTTTATCCTTCTAGATTTCAAACTTATTCAGATTATATCAAAATTAAAATATATTCAAATTATTTCCCTCACAAACTAAAATTAAAACCTAATTTCATCAATTGATTCTAACCACATCAATCGTTTTAAAAGAAATTTCATCATATTTTTTTTTTGAAAAAAATCAAACTAAACATCGTCGATTGCAACTAGATCAGGCAAACGGGCGAGCCGGGGATGGCTTGTTACGGGTTACAAGGGTTACGGGTTAACATAGGCCCAAGCTTGCGGTCCGTTATTCTTTACGGGTTGTCATTTCTTCAACCCGATCTTGTAGCGGTAAAACTTGTTGGCTTGCGGGTTAGCTTGTATCGGTGAGTCAACTCGCCAGAAAACGATTTTAACAGAGTTTCCTTTGTTTTCTGGTCTATTTTCGGCCACATTCAGGCGATCTAAAGCTCCTTCCCTATAACCTAACATTCATCCAATTCATTTAATGCAATCACGCATTCAAGTCATTACGCATTGCTACAATCTCTACTTCAATAGCAACAACACATCAACTTCAATCAATCCATCTCACATTATTCAATCTCTTTACAATAACAGTTCAACCAGTTCTTCTCTACTCCATTTCCTCTCTTTCAGAAATAAACCCAGTTTCATTTCCATTCTCTCATCTGCAACAGATCCCCTTTTTACTTCTTCACTGATTCAGACCAAGACCCATAAATCCATCTCCACAGTTTAAACCTATAAGTTCTTCTCACTAATTTCTTCATCTCAAATTCACTAATTTCTCTGTCTAGAACTCACTAAGAAGAAGAAAAGAAAAAATAGGTGGTAGTGAAGATGATGGCTTTGATTATGAGGGCGGTGATGAAAGTGAGTGAGAGTTGTTGTTGTCGCTGAAGAGAGGATAAAGAAAAGAAAAGAAAAGAAAAGAAAAAGACATTTTTATTAATCTGCCAATTTTTTAATTTCACCTAGATATTCAGTAATAGTACCTGTTACAAGCTTTAAGGACTGCAATTTGGTACGTAACTGAATTGAATATGTAGTAGAAGTTCTTTCAAACCTTGAATCAATATTAAGCCAAAGTTCTCTTGAATAATCAACATCAATAACATAAGGAATGACAACATTTGAAATCGTAAACTGAATCCATAGAATAAGTGTGTTATCATCATCAATCCATGTTGTATAATGTGGATTAATGGCACCTTGATCAAGATCTGCCTGCTTGATAAATTTTGGAGGACAAAGAATAGAACTATCGATGAGACCAAGAACCTTGCATCTCTTCAATAATGGCAGCAACATGCTCTTCCAAGTGATGAAATTATCCTTTTTGAGTTTGAGATGAATGATTGTAGTTACTTGATTTAACGGAATCTGTGAGATTTGAGATTCATACGCATTCAACGCCATTGGTGAACAAGAATTAAAAGAAAACTAAAAAGAAAAGCAGCAAGATTTGGTAAAAAGAAAAAATATCAGAGAAATTGAGCGGAAGTGGGGATCTCTGGTCCTTTTGATACCATAGTTGTATTATTCAAGAAATAGAATTACAAGCTCTTCAAGAGATGAATTAATGGTGACTGCAATTACTCAGGTAATTGTCTTTCTTACATATAAAGGAAAGAGAGAAGAAGGTATTAATACAAAACACATAAACCGACCAATCAGCCTGAGATCTAGAAAGACCAATAGAAGAGAAACACGTCACAGTAAGTGACAGCTAGCAAAGACAACCTGTAAATGAGAGTGTGTTGAGTAGTGTTGCTATTACGACCCTCTTCCCTCTTTGTGTCCGAATTGACTCTAGAACGATCATTGTCTTGGTTTGCGCCGGAGTCCTACGGATTGATCTCTCAAACTCAAAGCACTCCCGTGCAATGCATATGTTTGGTGAAAGAAATTTGCTCGTTCGAGGAACCGACCCTCGTCTCAACACTTTTCCTCAAAAACCAGCAAATCCTTTTCTCCCATCAATAATTAAAATCAGACTTATATTTCGGAAACGACTAAGTTTGAAGTGACCAAATTATCTTTTGCTCCACACATTTTATTTCATTATACAAGTAGTGCTGAGGGAAACCTCTTTTGGAATATGATCGACCAGCCATATCAGGTTAATGGGTCTAGGGAAAGCATCCTTAATGGGGTATGAGGCAACGCACCAGGACAAAAGAATATACTTATCTATTAAATAATAAGTAATTATTAAAATCGTCTTGGTCGATTTATTAGGCTACACCTAAACGATTCTGAATTTTGTTTTTCATTTTTCAAGAACACATTACAGTCGACTAGGCATTGAGTCTTGGACCTAGCCGATTGTAAATCTTGTTTTTTATTTTTTGAAGAACACTTTATAATCGACTAAAAGTCCGTGAGTATTGGACATAGCCGATTGTGCATCTTATTTTTTATATTTGAAGAATACATTGAAATCGTCTAGGCTGGAATCTAAGACATAGCAATTCTAAAAAATATTTTAGCAATAATAAATATACAAAAACAACGATCACTAAAATTTTGTGTACTTGATTATATATTGCCCTATTTTGTCGGATTATGTATCCCAGAAAAAAAAAACCCAAAAAGTACATTTATGTTATGTAAATATTCTTAGGGGATAATCTTCTTGTTAGAGCACTGCTTCGTTGAACCCACAAGTTTTTTTATCCCAAGATTGTTGTCAATGTTAGATGAACAAAACTATATTTTGATTTCCAGTCTACTAAGAAAAGTCTCAGACTAGGTATAAAAGTTTGTGGTAGAGTACCAAACATCATGGCCCTCGAAGACTGAAGATAGATGAAAATTAGAGAACTTCATCAAAAAGGTATATGAAGTTGGAACCATTCCATTTACTCACAAGCTTTGTAATTCTATCTATTTGAGACTATGTCGTATGACTTATATTACATTTATTTCAAAGAAGAAATATAGAGTCAAGCTTGTCTTGTTAAACATATGAAAATATGATTCAATGGATGATTTGAATCATTTGAAAATTTCCCAAGCAATTATTTTATCATTTGGGAAGGTTTCAAACATCAAAGAGATAAATTCAGAACTTATGTAATTTCGGATCAAGATAGGTTGGAGAACCATCTCCCAAACCGTAAAACCCTGTATTTATGTGCCTTCATTCTGTATAAAAGTAGAGCCATTTAAAGATAACGAGTGCCTATGCCTCTCTGCTTACATATGTACTGAGTAATTCAATATCCTTATATATTAAAATTTATTAGAATGATATTGGTGCATGTTGCAAAAACCCAAGTATTCTGTAAATTTTATTGAGCTTCTATTTACATTATTGCAGAGCCTGCTGAGTATCTATTATATGCCGCATTCTTAGATGAACTCTCATTTTTGTCATGATATGACGATTAATGTTAATTTTTAGATGAGTGACATTAATTTCCCAAGGTGTGTCTGAATTAAGGCATGGAGGTACCTGATCAAAGCACAAGCTGTGAGATGCGCTACTCATAAGAGTAAAAACTTAATAATTTTGTGTTAATATACAAAGTTCATCTAAATTGATTAATTTTGCGTCCATTTGCAAAATTTCAAAATTTCAACCTAATTTTGTGTCAACTCAAATTCTCGGATTTGTTCAAAGATTATTTTTTTTTCATTTTCTTTCCTAAAGATTTTTGTAGAATTTTTAGCATCTGTTGTGCATGACATTTTATTTGCATCTAATCCGAAGGCCTTGATTTTATTAAAATCATGTAAACGTGGTGTAATAATATCCCAACTACCAACCAATATGGAACATTAGATTGTACCAATCATATTAAAAACTAACGGCCACAAAATGTAGGGGGTATGATTTTCCAGTCAATTGGGAACGAGGATTCCATCGAACGGTCAATGGGAGGGGAGGTTAGCGCAACTCTCAACATGGAGTGAAAAATGAAATAGATTTTTCTTTTAGGTTGTTGATGAGCCAGATGCAGTATTGGCACATCAACAGGATTCACCAGATCTAAATCATGATAACAAAGCCTGCTACACGAGGAACCTCTCATTGTTACAAAGTAGTGAATATTGATTGTTTTATGTGTTGATTTCTCTTTTTTTGATTTTTTTGGAAAAAAAATCATTGGCTGCCAATTGTAGCATCTCCATTTCCCAATTCATTGGTCGACATTATTTCTTTAATAATTACACATAAAACACACACAATCTGTTTTCATAATTACGTTTGTTCTTGATTCTGATTCGGTACTAGAAAATGATCATGCCAACAAACGGCTGAGCTACTCTAAAACTATTTACCTGACTTGTCCAAAATATACATATTTTTTTTGATGCAAAGAGAAATTTTATTTAGGAGCTAGAAATTAGTACAAATTGTAAGTCAGAATTTAAAGCTGCAACAATAAAGTTTGGTGGATATTGTATCCAGTGACTACTAATATGAAACTTTCTAGAGTGTTTAGCCAGCTTGTCTGCTGGTTTATTTAAATTCCTACGAATATATTTGCAAGTCCATAATGGATTCTCTCTAAGTAGACTAATAACTTCAAGAATGAGTGTTTGTGATTCCCATCTGACTTTAGTGTAATCCACATTTGTTGCTGCCACTACGTTTTGTGCATCAGTTTCAAAGAAAACATGTTGAAGATTGAGTTCATTTTCCCATCATACAGCAAAAAGAAAACTTTCCACCTCTGCATGCTCCGTATCTAGATGTCCACTAGCATAGAAGCAGCATCCCCGTTCAAAGATACTTGCTAAATTTCGAAGAATTAGTCCAATACCAGTGTGAGTTTCAGACATAATTTTCTTAAAAGAAGCATCACATCAAATGAAATATGAAGGTGCAGCTGGTGGTTTCCAAACATCAACTGCAGGGGTTATTATATCATGACTTCTTCCTAGACTAGAGTTTCCTTTAGTCATTCTGTTTCCTGTCATGCTATTAAGGTGTTGTATGCTTCGTATAACTTCTATCGTATTGAGTTTATTTCCATCAAAAACATTCCTACAGCGTTCCTTCCAAATCTCCCAGCATGCGTTAGCCATTTTGACTTTCCAGTCATTATCTAACTCCAAGAAATTATTTGTGAACCAACATCTAATCCATTGAGATACACTATAATTTGTATTTTCCATACTTCTTATCGCCCCCGGAACTGAGGTCCATACAACTTTGGCAAATGCACATTCCCAAACGATGTGTTTGGTGGTCTGTATTCTTTGTTGGCACAAACTACAGATGTCACCACTATACTGCTTAACCCTTACCATACGCTCACTCGATGGAACGATATCCTGCACACACTTCCAAAGAAAAGTCTTGATCCTTGGTAATGTGTTTAAATTCCATAGCTTCTTCCAAAAGAATGCCATTTCAACATCACAGATATTGGCTGCGTTGGTCTTCAGTTCAACCAATTTCCTATAAGCCGACTTAACTGTGAATTTTCCATTCCGAGACAAAGTCCAAATTAACATGTCTGTAGTATTTTTAGGAATCTTCATTCGAATAATTTTCTGAACATCCACAGTAGATAAAAGCTGGTGTAGAACTGTAATCTTCCACTTGCTTGTCTCTTCATCTATGAGGTCACTAACAGTACTATAATTAACCGCAAGATCAAATTCTGCTATTGTAATTGGTGGTTCCAGTGTCCCAGTTATCCAATTGTCCTTCCAAGTTAGGATATTTTTTCCATCTCCAAGCAGCCAGAAACTGTATTTTTGCACAAATGGTACTTCACTTTGAATGCTCCTCCATGCCCATGTAGTATTTTTCTTCTTTCTTGAGTGTAGAATCGAAGTATCAGAGAAATTCTTCTCCTTTAAATCTCTCGCCCATAACTGATGAGAGTTATAAAATATCCTCCATACAGATTTTGCCAGAAGTGCTTTGTTAAAACACTCCAAGTCTCGAAAGCCTAAGCCCCCATTATCTTTGTGGGTATTGATTTTATCCCAAGAAATAAAGTAGACCCCTTTTCCTTCTTTCTTCTGTCGCGCCCCCTAAGCTAGCAGCTGACTAATCCAAAAAAAATAGCTAAAAACAGAGGCACTAAGAATCCAAATTAAACACTTAAATTTTCAATTAAGAAATCTTTTATAAAACTTATCCAAAATCTAACCTCGCTCAGAAATATATATACAAGAACTCCTCTCCAATGATACATATAAAATAGTCATTTGGTTTACAAATAGAATATACAACATAATAAACATATCAGAATATAATCAACTAACGAAGTTAATTTCTCGGAGCTTTCGCTGCGCAACTATGATCTGTCACTGAAACTGAAAGTAGGAATAATTAACATTTAACTTCTAAGTAATCATAAGAAAGAGTTGAAAAACAATACAAGTTTTTCTGAAACATTGAACAGTGACTAAGTCACTGAAATAAACATACATGTATATGGAACAAACTCCTTCTTTCAAATAATGTATAATATTCGTGCTAACCACACTCAATAGCTATGGATGCTACCAATACCATGGTGACCAACTCTAAGCATAAAAGCTGAATTAAAGTAGATATAAATGTGAAGGAGCGTATCCTATATACCACAAGTGGAAATTCTCATTTCCCATAACAATTCATGTTGACAACAAAACAATACAAGTCCTTTCCAAATCGTGGAAAGATTCACAGAATCAACAGGATTATCATAATGCATTTTAAACAAAGCATGGAATGCACGGACAGACAATGCATGAGTTTGTTAAGCATAAACTTTTATAAAAGCAACAATAATGATTACAAAAGAATCAAATGCATTCCCACACCTTTTTTTGATGACAAGCCACGCCTACCTTGAGATCCACGATCCACTGGTTCATCCTACGAATCAATCGCTGTTAATATCTAATTGTTAATCATACAAACACTCTAATATTTTAGCCAATAGGCTCATACAAGGCTCACACAAGTCTAACTAATGATTCTAAGTCCAAATCCACTAAACAAGTCCATTAACTTAAGGCCCAGTCTAATTGGTCAACAGACGGTCATTAACGGTCAAACTAACAGTCACAAGTCAACTAACAGTAAATGTCAGTCAAAGTCCATGGTCAAGGTCAAGTCAACTGAGTCAAAGTCTGATTCGACTCAGTCATGATTCACTGAGTCATGTATGGTCAAGTCTAGTTAATGAGTTAACTCAGTCAGATGGTCTGAGTCAGGTAAGTCAGCTACGCTGACTCGGATGACTAACATGCATACTTCTATTGCAGACAAACTTCAACTCTATTTCTTACATTCTCAAACTTCTTGTTTAACATTTTACTTCAATTCAAATACAAAACAACTTTGAATTTACATTTACAAATAACAACTTTGATTACCTGCAATTGCAGCTTTTAGCAACATATTCCACTAATCTGAATCACCACCAGTTTCAGATTAACTACAACTAAAATTCAACACCACCACTACTTGTAATTCAATACAATTATCTACTACTGCAAATCCATTTTAACAGTATTACTTCAATCACACATTCAAGTTATGTAAGATTCAAACTATTTCACAATCATAAACTCGGCTTACCTGCAATTGCAGCTCTACGCATCTACAAGAGAGATTCAACTCAACTCACCACATTCACTTAACTCTTATTATAACACTTCCATTTCAATTTCATTAACATCTCCCAGAAACTAACATTTAGCTAACTTCAACACCAGCAAAACTGCACAATCAAACTCAATCCATATAACAACCCCATTCATTCCTATCCCTGGAACTTCAACAATACCACTATCTTATCTTTAGCTGTTAACAATAACTTTACCATCAATACCACTTCTAATTACATTCACAATCTCATTTTTTTAATCATCTCAACCTCAATTTCAAATACAAACATATAAACTCAAAGATTCTTAGCAATTCAACTCAAATACCAAAGTTGAGATAATATAGAAGCTTACCCAAAAATTGGTGCTCTCTGAATTGCCACTTCACCAACTACCTTACATCATCACCACCTAATCTCAATTTCACTAAACCAACTGTGACTACACAATCTGCATCTCCACCAATAACTTCTAAAGTTCACCAAACCAAACACTTCAACCCTGCCAATTACATTACAAGACCTCCACCATTTCAGTTCATGCCAACACAATAATTTGTTAACCCCCTGATTCTTTTTCTAATACACAGAAAACACTACCATCACAACACCCTTCTGTTCAACACATCATCACTACCAATTCAATCATCTTCAACTATCACCACCTATTATCCACAATTCAGAGCCAATACAATCAACAATACCTATAATTGTATTCCAAGAAACCTCCATTACCCCCTACAGTTCATTACAACTTCTATTGTTGTAATCTCAACAACCTCAGATTCTTGTACACTCCATATTCCATACTATAATCATCATCCCCATTTCGACTACACCATAACCTTAAGACTCCATTTGCGCTTCACTTGAGATCATACTCAATACATCACCATAGTTACTCATACCCATGTCTTGAAATCTTTCATTCATCCACAACCAAACAACAATACCAGTAACACCTTTCTTAGACTCAATTCATTAATCATCTAAACATCCCAGAATTATCAACATATATAAGACCATAATTCAATTAATAATTAAGATAAAAACTACAGAACCACCACTACAACACAACTTACTTCATGGCATCTCATAACTTCAACAACTAAAAATTGTAATACTTAACTAAGATTACATTGAAGAATCATTACCTCAACCATTTAGTCTTGATTAACAACTTCAAATGAACTTAAGACAGCACACATGTCCTGCAACAATCAACACAAACCCCAAAATGATTTTCCAATCAATTCCAACACCTTAACAACACTGCCAATCATCACAACACAGTTCTCAACTAAACCCTCATTTAATTCCCAAATCTTCACTAAACAACATCAAACCCTAACTACAATTTCCAAACTATTTTTCATCTTCAAACTATAATTCAGACTAAACCCATCCCTAAACATCCTTCTATAACATCAATTTTATATTCGAATTCTTCTTTGAACTTCTTATTGAATCCTAGTTCTTAATTTGGGGAAGAATAAAAACTCTAACTATCTGATTCTTCACTTTGTTTCTTAAATAACTTCACAACATCAATCAATCGAATACCCTTTTTTTCTTCATCAATCTGTTATTCTACAAATCCACCAATTCTCTTTGAACTCAAAATCAATTATAAAACTCTAACTGGATTTCCTCTGATTTATTTCTTCGATCCCTAATCATCTTCCATATCGATTTACAATCACTTTATCTTTGCCTTCATCAATTTAAACTGCTATATCAACAATTTCTCTCAATCGATACTCAGAATCGTCGAAAGTGAGAAAACAGAAGAAGTGGGAAAGAGAAGAGAAGAAGAATGGAGAATAAGAAAGAAGGAAGGATGGGCGAGTTTATCTACCCGACTTAGTTAGATAAAACCAATGAATGACATGTTCAACTAGATAAGGGTAGCCACCCGGCTAACTACGAAAAGACTAATTTTCCCTTCAAACAGAATTGATGATATCTTCTTCGTTCAGTGTCCGAATGACACGTTCGAGCAGTCCATTCTGTGTTACTTTCCGAGTTCTATCTAACGATACTAGTTATGTATCTAGTCCATTGTTAGATTAATTCCTATTAAGTAACGTTCGTATTAAACTAATCGAGTTATTTTTGGCTAATTCATCACTTGACTAGTCTAATAGCGTTGACGAGCTTGAGGGTCCTTACATCTTCTTCCACCAAATTCTTCTTTGAACACCATCCATTTCTTTTAATATCTTTTTAGGAATTATGAGAACCCCCATTTGATGAGATTACATGGCATTTAAAACATGTTTCACCGTCACTGATCTACCCGACTGAGTTAGGAATTTGCCATTCCACTTTAACATTCGTGTTTTCATACCTTCCACAAGAGATGAGAAGACGATGTTCTTCTTCTGTTTAGAAAGAGTGGAATACCCAAGTATTTTTATTCAAGAGAAATGTTTTTCATCTTCAATCTTATCAATAAAATTCTACAGTGTCTTGAGTGCAAATGCTTTGAGAAGAAGACTGTTGATTTTTGAAATTTTATCTGCTGTCCAGAAGACAATCCAAATTCTTTTATAATTTGTAGAATATTATCAGTATTATGAATACCGGCCTTCACAAAAATCAAACAATCATTTGCAAATAAGAGATGTGAGATTGGTGGTGCATTTCTTGCAATTTTGATACCTTGTATCTTCTTTTCGCTTTCAGCTTTGGATAACCTTCTAGTCAATTTTGATACATTGTGAGTAAGAACAAATAGGGTGACAATGGGTCTCCCTGTCTTATTCCCTTACTTGGTTTAAAGGCTTTACATGGTGAACCATTCAGCACTATCTGTATCTCCGTTGTGCTGTCACACTCCTAGATTAGGTTGCAAAAATGATCCGCAAATCCAAAACCTTCCATGATTTTACGCAGAAAAGACCACTCAACACGATCAAATGTCTTTGATATATCCAATTTAAGCGCCATGTATGCCTTTTTTATTTTGTTCCTTCTTATGCAATGAATAATTTCATGCGCAAGAGTGATATTATCTCCAATCTACCTTCCAGGTACATATGCTGCCTGCATGGGTGATATCATCTTATCCATTAGTGGTTTTATTCGTAACACCATAATTTTAGTAATGAGTTTGTATGTTGTTGCATAAGGCGATTGGCCTGTAGTATCCATCTTCTTGAGGCAGTTGCACTTTTGTTATTAGGCATAGATTGGTCTTTTTCATATTCCGGAGCATATTCCCACTCGCAAAGAAGCTTTGTATCATTTGGACTACGTCATCTTTTGTTGTATTCCATTGAGTCTGAAAAAAGCCTGGTGGGAAGCCATCTGGACCAGGCGCTTTCCATGGCTGCATACTTTGTAGAGCTCTGAATATTTCTTCTTCTTGTGGAATGTTGATCAATGTTGCGTTATCCTCGTCAGTTATACACTTTGGCAGTAAGCTGAAAAATTCCTCATTACTCTCTAGATTTGTTGCGCTCATAATATTGGTGAAGTGTGTTGTAAGATGTTCTTTCAGATTTTGACGGCCTGAACACCAACTCCCATTTGGTTTGAAAAGAGACTCAATTCGATTTTTGTATCTCCTTCTGTTTGTTTGTTGATGAAAATATTTTATATTCTGATCAACTTCGTGAAACATTGTGTCTCTTGATTGCTGCCTGTAGAATTCTTCTTCGCGTACATGCCATTCATTGATGTCATTTTATACTCTTTTGATTTTAGTGATTGTATCTTCAGTGCTTGGTGATTTCTGCAAAGAGGTTAGCTCATCATGTAGACTAGTAATTTTATTATGAATGTTACCAAAAGTCTCTTTATTCCATTTAGATAAATCTATTCTAGTGGTATCTAGTTTTTTTTCTAGTCTATAAGAAACAAAAACTTGCACAAAATAAGACCATGAGGTTTTTATCTGATCATTACAAGATGATTCCTTAAGCCAGCATTCAAAAAAATTCCAGTTCCTATTTTTAAACACTTCGTTTGGGTACAAGTATAAGAAAATTGGGCAATGATCAGAACCCAAAATGGGTAAGTGTTTGAAAATGGTATCGGGGAAATACAATAACCAATTTGGATTCATGAGTGCTCTATCTAATCTGGATTTAATTCTCCCTGTTCCATTTTTTCCACTAGTCCAAGTGTAAGGAATTCCATGATATCCTAAGTCAGTTAAACCAGTTTCATGGATGAGTTGAATAATTTTTGGAGTTTTCGAGGAGGAGACAAAACTATTAGCTTTTTCCTCAGCATGCATAGTTATATTTAAATCTCCTAGAAGAATCCAGGGAGCATCAATATCATAAGTTTCACAAACAGATTTTATGAAATTCTATTGGGTTTTGTTTTCTTGTGGGTATGGAGATCCATACACACAAGACAGAAGCCAGTGTGGTTTGGAAGGGTCTGTTCTAACTAAACAGTGGAACATATTCTTATCCTAGTAAACAACTTGAAATTGAAAGCCATCTTTCCACAAGAGGCATATGCCCCTATCTCTACCTATAGAAGGTACATAAGAAATATTTGGGAAACCTAAAGGTTTGACATGCTGAAGGATTTTATCTGAATCAAATTTTGTTTCTTGAAGGAATATGATATCCGGATTTAATCTTTTGTTGATATCTAACAAATAATTTTTTGTATCTTTGGTAGAATAGCCATTGCAGTTCCAAGATATGATCCTCATATTATGATAAGGGAAATTAAAACAATAAACAAAGAAGAATGAGCGTAAATAAGAGTTACATTGAAGAGCAATTTTTGGTTTTACCTGCATGATCTGTCCCTGACTTGTATTTGTGGTTTCATCAATGGTATGTCCTGAATCTTTTACTTCCATCATCGGGTTATTGTGGTTATCCTTATCAGTAGTGTTTGGCGGTTGAACATGGATATTATGTGGGTTCATAGAGGGAGCACCATTAAGTTCAGAGTTTCGCATTCTCTTTAATTGTTACGAACCATCATTAGTGTATTCTGCACCTTCCTCAAAGATCATAATATTTGCGTCCATACTTCGTTCCCCATCATTTCCTTTATAAACATCTGCTTCATCCCTCAAGTATTCTGCATATTCTTCTTCTGTCAAGCTATCCAAGTGTAAAATATGAGACCAGTACATGCATGTATTATCATCATGGTCAATAACAAAACATTTTGGGCAAAAAAAAAAATTTGGTTGTAATTCCCAGTGATATCTGATCCAAACTTTCTCGTTATTAGCCGTGTTCCACCAACCTCCTCTATGTAAAGGTTCATTGGGTTTCATCTCTATTGTATCCTTATCTGTGTTACCATATCTTGGTCTCCAATTTGTAGGATGTGTAGATATCTTCTTGCCCATGAATCATATGGCTTCATCCACAACCGCACTGTTAAGATGTTATTGTTTCAAGTACTTGAACTATAATGTGAAAACTTGAGGAGTGAAATTGTAATCAGCTACAGATGTTCCATTTTTATATTTCTGGACAGCAAAGAGAGCTTCACCTATAAGCTAAGGACCATTTTGGATAACTTCATTCTTCTCTTCTTTTGAGTTTAATCGAACCAGTATTAAGTTTTGACCCATCACCCTTATCTGCTTGTTTATGTAGTTCCTTCATAAAGAATTTATTTCATGTCTGATTGTTCTCATATCTATTTTATGCATCCACATTAGTTTTCCAAGTATTCCAAAAGTCCATTCATCAGCAGCATCTTAGACCACTTGTGAGGATCCAACAGTTTTTCTTGTTATTGGTAATTCTATATTTGCTCTCCTAAGATGTCTTGATAATTGATTGATTGGGTTAGTTGGATTTCCTGAGTGCCGAGACATGATTAGGTTTCTTTTGAGGGAATCAGAATCGTAGGTTGCTTTGTTTGGAGAAAGACTGCAAATAGGTTTTTGAGACTTCTCTTCAGTATTTAAACCGAATATTTTCCTTTGTATATAGACTTTCCTGTGATGATAGAAATCGATCCTAAAACTTAGGATAAAATTTTTGTATATCAATTGACCAAAGATTTATGTTGTTAAAATCCTATATCTACCGCGGAAAGTATTTCTAAAGAAATGGTAAAGACTTATTCTCCGGCAAATTATACGGGGTTGTTCAGGGGGAAGTTTCTGAAATTTTTGAATTTGAAAAAACTGGGAAGAAGAGGGTTTGACTAAGCATTGTTTGAGGTTGAAGATAATGATTTCTTTTGGATTATGACTATGGTTCTGATCTAAGGAAATTCCTAGATTTACACTGCTGACGAGGACCACCACAAAGATGATGGTTAGCACCACTGCTGCAAGCTGTAATTTTTAAACACCACTATTTTTGAATCATGGACATTCCACATGCTGAATATAATTACACCACTGGATCCCACAAATATGTCAGGAGACCTTCAAAGAGATTAGAAAACCATTAGAAGGAATTAGACAATTAGCAAGAGGTTGAGAAAATAAATGTATAAATTGCCAGGTACGAGATTTTTTATAAGCTTTTGAAAACTTCTATTAGTATGGTTCCACATCCATTAATGGAGAGACAAATCTGAAAGATGACAACACCACATTTCTGATGAAAGAAAAGACAAAAAAATCTGAATCAGATCATGGATGAAAACATAAATCAGAAGATAATCAAAGGGATCGAAAAATCAAAAAAATCGCATGAGAGAGAACTGTTGTGATTGATTTTATTTGCAGCTAATCCGAAGGCCTTGATTTTATTAAAATCATGTAAACGTGGTGTAAGAAAATCCCAATTTTACCGACCAATATGGAACATTAGATCGTACCAATCATATTAAAAATTAACGGCCACAAAATGTAAGGGGTATGATTTATTTTCAGTCAATTGGGAACGAGGATTCCGTCGAACGGTCAATGGGGGGAGGTTAGCGCAATTCTCAACGTCGAGTGAGAAATGGAATAGGTTTTTCTTTTAGGTTTTTGATGAGCCAGGTGCAGTATTGGCACATCAACAGGATTCACCGGATCTAAATCATGATAACAAAGCCCGCAACACGAGGAACCTCTCATTGTTACAAAGCAGTGAATCTTGATTGTTTGATGTGTTGATTTCTCTTTTTTTTTTCTTTTTGTGGAAAAATATCATTGGCTGCCAATTGTAGCATCTCCATTTCCCAATTCATTGGTTGACATTATTTCTTTAATAATTACACATAAAACTCGGTACTAGAAAATGATCCTATTGATAACTGGACTGCCTGTACTACTTAGGGGTGAGCATGGGCCGGTACGGACCGGTTTTCGCCTCATCCGCATCCAATCCATTGCACTACGGATTTTAAATTTGGCATCCGCATCGAATCCAGATCCAACGGATTTGCATCCAATGGATACACGGATGGACGGATTGGATGCGGATAATCTAATGGATTTGTTTTAGTTAAAATTTATAATAAAGGAAATAAACCCAACACAAATGACTCCTACGTACATATCTAGGATATGTATACAAATATAAAAATGCCATGTACAACCCCCAAGCAAACATCTTAAAAATTCCTAAATGATCCATAGTATTTTCTAGAACTATATAAATGCCCCTAATTTAACGGATATGGATGTCCAACGGATTTCATGGTTGCATCCGGGCTCGATCCGTTATCCGTTGGATTTCAAAAATTTCATCTGCATCCAACCCATTAACGAGCGGTCCGGGCATCCATCCGCAAAAGAACGGTTGGTCTCGGTTAAATCCACGGATTACGGGCCAAATGCTCACCCTTACGTTACTACTACTAGTGTTGCACTGCATGTAGTGTAGGCCCATTATTTTAAACGATACTTCACATGTTTGGAGGGTTATTGAGATATCTTGTACATAAAGTTTACTATGAATAGAATGTGCACATATTTTCGGCAATAGAATCTTTTAATGAAAGTGATTACTTGAAGTCAAATCTCGTCTGTAAATAGTTTCCTGTATTAGTAGTTATTATTGTTTGTTGTACAAGTCGCTGTAAGCTGGTGATTCATATATAAATTCAGTTCTAATCTTTGGTTTTCTCAAGTTGAGCGCCTCCTATAGCTTAGTTTGAGATCAAATTCAAATTCTATACAATGTCAAAATTTACTCGCAGTCTAACATTCACCATCCTCTGTTTTGGAATTTTTATTTATCAATTAGTTCAAGGCAGAACAATTTCGACTGCAGATGCATCAATAATCAAAACCATTAAGGTTGGTGTATAACATAATATTATTTTTTTGTCTTTTCTTCTTTTATCTTTTTGCATCGGCCAAGAGTGTGGTTTCAAAATTTTCTCAAAATTTTTTCAAAATTTTCTTTCATAAGAACTTCTTTTTAAAGTTAAGCTTCTAAGTATTTCATTAATTTTTATCTTGCAGAGTGACAACGGCTAAATCATCGATTGCTATGATATCCACCGACAACCTGTTCTCAAGAATCCTTTGTTTCTTGATCATGTGATACAGGTCGGTCTCATAACATGCATTAATGTTTTACTTTTCAAAAAAGAATATTTATGTGAAATTAATTCGATTCTTTTGTTCTTGCACAAAAGATGAAACCAAGTTCAGATCCATTCGGACAACCAAAGGGCAATCTAAAACAAAATTGGCATAATTTTGGATCATGCCCAGAAGGAACTGTCCCCATACTAAGGCCGTCTGGAAGGTCTGGAAAGAAATATAAGAAATATCCTCCTCCAAACCCTACACTTTCGAGTAAACTTCTTCAGCCACAATTTTCAGACGATGTTACTAATACCCACGAGGTATACACCATTCTTTTTCCCTCTGACCCATATTTATCTGCATGTGCCATAACTGATTTATTTCCTTTTTTTGTTGTTGTATATATCCATACGTTGTAGTACGCTACAATGACTCCGGTAGGTGACAATTTTCAAGGAGCACATACGGCCATTAACATTTGGAAGCCACTAGTTCAACCACAAAAATTCAGTACATCCCAGATTTGGATTTCTTCATATTAGAATACGGGCATCCAACTCAAAACCAATTGGCAATGAGTGGAGAGGCCCTAATAGATTATAAACCGCAGGATCTTAAATAACCCAACCATGTGGGACTAATAATCTCAACACGCCCCCTCACGTGTAGCCTCGGCGGGTCTTACAAACACGTGGACAATTAAATCGGGTGACGCGAGCCCTCACGTGTAGCCTCGGCGGGTCTTACAAACACGTGAACAATTAACTCAATACAAATAGCCTGCTCTGATACCATGTTAAAGATCGAGCAAGAGAGAGGAGAGCATAAACGCGGAAGCGTAAAAGACTACATTGATAATAATTTTGGTGTGTCTTTCTCATTAATTCTTCAAGATATTTATACAATCACAAAACTTAATTCTCAAGACAATTCCTAATATAACTCTCACAACTTAAATGCGTATCTCCTAAATATAGACTCTCATATATTATTTCCTATTACCCTCCCTCAAGATGGAGCATGTAGATCACGAATTCCCATCTTGGACAAAAGAAATTTAAACTAAGCTTTCCCTAATATTTGTGAAAAAATTCTGCCAATTTCGTTCCTCATCGTAGTTTAAGGACGTTTCGGTCCTCATCTTCGTAGTTTTAGGACATCTCGGTCCCATCTTAATAGTTTTAGGACATCTCGGTCCCCTTCAGAAGTTTAAGGACATTACGGTCCTAATCATAGTTTTAGGAAATTTCGGTCACAACCGTAGTTTTTGGACATTGTGGTCCCAGTGGAAGTTTAAGGACATTCCGGTCCCCTTCATAGTTTAAGGACATTGCGGTCCCAATGGAAGTTTAAGGAAATTCCGGTCCCCTTCATAGTTTAAGGACGTTTGGGTCCCAATTGTAGTTTTAGAACATACAGGTTCCATTGTCGTAACACCAAATCCATGTCTGATTTCGTGGCTTCAAACTCCACCAAAACTTTTCCATTATCCGTAGTCACTACCTTTCTTTATTTCCGTAAAACCATGACTAAGTGACAACAACGTAATCTCGTGTTAATTACCATCTCCTCAAACTGCTTTGTACATGACCACCATCCTGCAATCTTCAAATCACTAGGGTTCTTCTCTGCATTCTCACAAAACAGATTCGAACCCCATGAATCACTATCAGTCATCATCAATCTCTTAATATCACACGGAAGCAACAGTTCTTCTTCAGGTTTGATATTAAACAAATCTCACATAAAGCTCCAACTAATTCTTATGTCGGTTCAGCAAACAAACCCATTTTTATGCCGTCTGTTTTCTTCAAACCTGACTACGTAACATGGCAGCGACAACCAATTTCTATTCTTGGTCCTTCACAGCTTCCTTGTTAGCACCATCGTCTCGCAACAACTTCATTTTTCGAGGATCAGTCATCTCGACTTCTAAAATAAGCCCTTCATTTTTCGCAAATACTGACACCAATCATCGCATCAACCACTTTGAAAAAGAATTATCATTCATTATCTCCACGGCATCATACATACTTTTTTTTTTCGGTTCTTCTGCTAACGCTTCTTTATCAAAACTCATATTATTTCTTCTTCCTCTCCTCTTTCCCTCTCACCTCGCTCTGTTAGAATACGGGCATCCAACTCAAAACCAATTGGCTATGAGTGGAGAGGCCCTAAGAGATTATAAACTGCAGGATATTAGATGCCCAGACAATGTGGGACTAATAATCTCAACACGCCCCCTCACGTGTAGCCTCGTTGGGTCTAACACGTGGACAATTAAATCGGGTGACGCGGAGTAACGGCGCGGTCAAATGACTCATCGCAAATAGCCTGCTCTGATACCATATTAGAATACGGGCATCCAACTCAAAACCAATTGGCAATGAGTGGAGAGGCCCTAATAGATTATAAACCGCAGGATCTTAAATAACCCAACCATGTGGGACTAATAATCTCAACACGCCCCCTCACGTGTAGCCTCAGCGGGTCTTACAAACACGTGGACAATTAAATCGGGTGACGCGAGCCCTCACGTGTAGCCTCGGCGGGTCTTACAAACACGTGAACAATTAACTCAATACAAATAGCCTGCTCTGATACCATGTTAGAATACGGGCATCCAACTCAAAACCAATTGGCTATGAGTGGAGAGGCCCTAAGAGATTATAAACTGCAGAATATTAGATGCCCAGACAATGTGGGACTAATAATCTCAACACTTCAGGTGATGACCAAGAAGTTATTGAAGCAGGATGGGAAGTAAGTTACGGATAATTAACATTTCTGTTTTATATATAAAATATTTTTATTTTCTTACAAGCTCCCATGGTGATCATTAATCAGGTCAACAAAAACTTATATGGTGATGACGAGCCAAGGTTCTTCTTGTACTGGACGGTAAGTGATATTGTCAAATGGTAATCTGCAACAGCAATATGTTATACAACAAGCACTGATGAACAAATGTTTTTCTTTTTCAGGCTGACGGCTTCAATAGCACAGGTTGCTACAATACCCTATGTTCGGGCTTTGTGCAGACAACATCCAAGCTCTCCCTTGGTTTACGCTTCGGTAAAATATCCATTTTCAATGGCCTGCAACAAGAGGCCACCTTCTCAATATTTAAGGTAAAAACACTAGATATTAGTGATCCACGTTCTTGTTTTTTTATATATATAATTGTCTAATTTTGATATGCAATAATTTTGAAGGAGCAATCAACTGGATATTGGTGGGTAGAATTACAAGGTATTCTTGTGGGGTATTGGCCATCCTTTCTTTTCAAACAATTATCAGAAAAGGCAACACACATAGATTTTGGCGGACAAATTGTAAACAAACAGACAAATGGGCGGCATACTAATACTCAAATGGGTAGTGGACGTCTTCCTGCGGAAGGGGGATTTGGAATATCAAGTTACTTTCGCGATGTTAAAGTGTTAGATAGAAATTACGAAGCCAAAGTCGTTGAAACTGTTTTGACGACTACAACAAATGCGAATTGCTACGGTGTGAAACTTGATGGTTCATTTTTCTACTATGGAGGTCCTGGCGTTTCCTGTATTTGTCAGTGACCGATGGATATGTTTTAGTTCTTTGCATTTCTTCTGACCCTAATTGTCAGTGATGGACATGAATCTTTACTACGGTCCTAGTTTAAATGAATGAATTTATTCCGTTTTAGTTTCTATATAATTCTTCCATTCCTAATTTTTATTTATCTTAGAATGCCGCGGTTTCTTGTGTATACTTTTATGTTTATTCCCTTTCCCGGTATACAAACAATGTAAGAAACAAGTAGAACAATTTTTGTCCCAGTATAGGATTTGATTGGTTTTAGCTCAATAAAAAAAATATTACGGACCTAATTTTCACGATCAACTCAGCTACACTACAGTGCACACAATAATGAGCCAGTCAGTACCGAAGAGCAGTTTTACCCACACAAGATCTTCGGTCTTCGCGCCAGCTTCTCCAATACTAGACATTAACGATCAAATTAACGATCACATTGATTTGTTTGTAAGGTATGGTTTGTTTGTTAATCACAGAAAAAATAAAATATAGAAAAGGCGGGTTTTTATGAAGCTGTATCTCGTGAACTGTTGTTGAGCAAATTAACGACCTCTTGTCATGGTGGCATTAGTTCTTAGTTACTAAGCAAGGTTTGAGAAAGGGAGATACACGAGTTCGTGACTATTTTTGGTAAGAAGATAACGGTTCGGGTAAAAGACCATATTAAGTATGCAACTGATGAAAATGCAGAGAAGGCAGTTGAGTTGAATAGGCGAATACTTCTTGTACTAGGCTTTGCTCCTGGTTTTACCCGTGATGTCAGTAAAGTGCAACCAAGGTTCAACTAAAACCAGATCTTATGTGCAACTAAAGTTCTCCTAGCTGGAAGAATTAACTAACAAACAGATCAATGGTAAGTGCTTTATGTGTTCGTTTCACTTTTTTTGAATTCACAATGGGCGAATGGCCAAAGCTTTTACTGCTAAGAACCAAAAGAATACAATAGCTTGTTTGGATAGACAAGTAGAAGTAACTTACTGACTTCTGGAAGTCAATAAGTCGAAAGTTAGAATGGATGCTACCATTTGAGTCCTTTTCTGGACTCAACGCCCAGTCCCGTCTCCTGCTCAAGAGCTTCGAGTTCTTCCTCTTCCATCTCCACCTTAACTTCTTGTACCTGATCTGGACTCACACTTTTAAATGAGGTGGATGAGCTTCCATCCAACTTGGTTGTGGTGGAGAATTTAAATGAGGTTGTTCCAGAGAAGGCAGACTCCAGTGAGGAATCCGAGTATGAAACAGACGATGAAGAGATGTTAGTAGAGAAAGTGAATGAGACTATTGCTGTCAAAGAAAAATTCAAGACACAATCAATTGAGGAAGTATCTCAGAGAAGACCTTTGACTGAAAAACAACAACTGGACAGGCTTGAGAATTTCAATGCGCGGTTTGGTATGATTAAAACCAAATCTGCAGAGTACAAGCACATCCTTAAGGACATTGTAAAGGATTATAACAATATGAGTAAATCTGAAAAGGAACAAGATAAAATCTTTTGGCCGGGAGTCTCTTGCAATGAAGATTATCGCAGAGGGAAGAGAAATCAATTCAAGAAAAAGAAGTAATTGGTTTATCCTCGAGTTGATTTTTGCTTGTTAGCTTAAGTTTTTTGGGTTGCTTCTTCTGCCCTCTTGTATGCGCTTTGGCGCCTCCTATCTATGTTTTTCTTTTTTCCCTTTTCAATAAAATTTTAACCTTTTAAGTCAAAAAAAGAAAAAAAGAAGATCTGGACTCACACCCTGTTCCATCTTCCGCTTAAGTGCTTCTGCTCCTAATTTTGCAATATAATGCGCAACCACAAGGTGCTGTAGAGAACAGCCGCCTCTACATTTGTACTTGCTTTCGTATTGCAGCTTTAGGATGGATTTAATAACTGGTTCCAATAGTTCGAATTTCTCAGTAGTCAACCACATTCGATCTCTCAAGCAACTCTTGCAGTAATATTACTGAAGTTTATCCTAAGGGAGAGAGATGGAGAGAGTTTTGAGAGTGAAGAGTGAAACTGAGAAAAGAATTGAGACTGAGAATTCGAGGAAGAAGTGAGGTTTTGCTATTGGAGCCCCAAAAATTATGCGGGCCATCCTTTTTTCCCCCTAATGGACCTAAAGGTCGCTGGTTCGAACCATGCCCATTGCCCACCGCACTTATTTTTTGAAATTTACCAAAAAAGCTTAATGGACCGATTTTTTATACAAAATAGTTGTAAAAGTAGTCAATGCTCAAACTATGATGCTTCAAAAAAAAAAAATGCTCAAACTATAAGATCACACTTTTAAAATGAATGAGATGTATGGATAGGTCTTTATATCTAAGATCACAAACACTATAATATTAGTGGTCTTTAAGTTTAGCCCTTAAAAGACCATAAGTGTTCATCAATTGTGATGTTTAGTGCATGATCTATGGCACTTTTTGTTGTAGTGAATTAATATCAGCAATATCACGTTTGTAATGAAAGCAATTAGTTAGACAGCTTCGAGTCCACCCTCACATCAATATGGAACTGTTGAAACTGGAGACATGATAAAATTAGTAGATTAAATACAATCCATCAGTTAGCTCCCAACAATGTGCCTGTTGCCAAAGATCCATCAACTCCATAGAATAATCCTTGAACAAATACAGAAGAGCGTTAACTGAGGACTGGCGAGGCGCTCTGCTGCTTTCGCTGAATCAGGTGGAATTTGTGAATTCACATTTATTATACCATCATGTCCACCAATGCTCGGGTAAATCTGTTTCTTCTTCTTGAAATGACAAAAGTAACACATTACCAAGTTCCCAAACAATGCATCAAAGGAAAATTCACCCCGTCACCAAAAAGAAAAATAATACTCCATTACACTTCAACGTAACAGCAATATTATTTAGTATTGCTTCTGATATCATTTTTGAAAGTGTGTGTATTCTTAGATAACTGCAAATGTTATTTATTTTTACCTTCTAGTAACCGATTTGTGTGGTTTCAGTTGTGTTCTCCACTCTGATACATTTAATGTCAGTAGCCACAACCTTCGCTAATGCAGTAAATTAGATTGTCCTGACATTCTTTCTTGATGTTTTGTTCTGTTTACCTTGATAGGTGGTCCTGTTTGTTATAGGCTTGATAGAGTTGCAGCGTTACGTTACTAGGCTTTGCGCAACCTCCATATACTAGAACATATGATTCCTCTTAATTTGGTTCGTCATGTAAAGATACATCGTTATTCCTAAAAATGATTCTTTGCTAATTAATTAATGTTGCCAATGCCGATAATACTATCAAGTGTAAATTGGAAAAACGGCCAAATGCTATCAAGGGAAAATCTGAAAAATGCCCCGAAACTGGGTGCATTCTTGGTGAAATGCTTTAACATTTAAAAAGTTGGCAATGCCATGTTCCGTCAACGAAAATAGACAAATACACCCTAGTTCACGTTGTTGTGTAATATCTTGGGAATTGAAGAAAATGTATGTTCCACGTGGGAATGCTAGGGACATTTTATCCATCATCCATGGTTCTATGTTCTAAAACTACAAAGAGGACCGAAATATCCTTAAACTCCGAAGAGGACTGAAACGTCCTTAAACTATGAAGAGGACCGAAACATCCTTAAACTCCGAAGAGGACTGAAACGTCCTTAAACTATGAATAGGACCGAAGCATCCTTAAACTATGAAGGGGACCGAAACGTCTAAGATAAAGAGAAGTTGGAAAGTAGGTGTTGAGGGGAGTGTTGAATATTCAACACCAACTTAGTCAAGTGTTCACACTATCTAGATTAACCTAGAAATATCTAGGATGTCTGATCAATGTTAGACAATTAACATGTGTAAAATGAGTGTTCTAGAGTTAGACAAATCAAACAAGAATACTAGATTGTCTAGTAGTTGGTTTGGTAAGCCTCCATAGGCATAGTTGTTAGCCTTAATTTTTTTTTTTTTTTTTTTATATAATCTATTTGATATTTTTGATTGTTTGATTCTTTCTTTCTTACTTACTTACAAATGAATACAACATGAAAAATGCCCCGAAACTGGGTGCATTCTTGGTGAAATGCTTTAACATTTAAAAAGTTGGCAATGCCATGTTCCGTCAACGAAAATAGACAAATACACCCTAGTTCACGTTGTTGTGTAATATCTTGGGAATTGAAGAAAAATGTATGTTCACGTGGGAATGCTATAAACACCCCTATTATCCATCATCCATGGTCCTTCACAAATACCCTTATCCATTATGTACATACCCCTCACATTTTTTAAGGAAACCAATTTTATTCGTATTTTCATATATGTCCTCTATGTATGAGAGTTATCAACATTCTCTTTTTAGTTTCAGATCCGAAGAAAATAATCTCTCGATTCTCTTTCCTCCTTCTTCGAAATCACAACCACCTCTGCCACTACTACCACCCCTCCACAACCACCACCTCCATCTCAAGATCAAGAGAAACCTTAAACCAGAGAGAATCGAAATCTTGTGTGAGAGAGAGATTTATTCGCTACAGATTCTCAAATCTCACCACCATGGAAATTTCATCAATCTCTCTCATCTCATAAAACAACAACATAGATCTTCGTTGATTCTTCATCAGATGCAGAAATTAAATGTTCTTCTACTTAATTTAAACTTGTATATCACTGAATTTGTCAATATCACTGGAAGATTTACGAGATGGATCTGATTTTATATTACAATTTCTGGTAATTAGTTATTTAAGTTTAATGGCTAATCTAATCGATAAATTACTAATTTTTGTGGTGATTGTGGTGTTACAGTGGTGGTGGTGGTAAATTGAAGAGATGTCACGATTTGGGGACTGTTTCGATTTTTTGGAGTGATTGATCTAATTCTCCAGGTAAACCACTTGTTTAGAAGATTCTATGACTAGTTCTGTAATTTTCTTGTAGAATTTGAATGTGAAATTTGATTGGGGTAATAAAACAAACACATTATGTCGTGTTATTTAAGGTTCCGATGATTGAGTCTCGCTGTTGATGAAGGGGATCTGAGATTGTGGTCGGGAATTGATAAAGAGAAGTAATTACGAATCTGTGATGGAAATAGAAACCACGGTTTGAGTTGTTGTTTGAACCAGGGTTTGGAAATGGAAGAGATGGTTGCGGTTGCTGTTAAAAATGAAATTAAAATTTATGAATATCTGGGGTTGAATTCAGATGCCGAGAAGAGAATTGAATTGAACAGTGGAAATTGAAATCGGGATGTTGTTTCAGTGAATGTAATAGTGAAGCTGATGGCAGTGGATTTTTACAGGTAGTATTGGTGAAACTGGGAAGCTACAGGTTGTTGATCGATTGAAGGAGGAATTGGTGCTTTCTGGTTAGATGGCTAGGTCAAGAATGCAACAGTGGCGGATCTAGTGGTACTAATGGGATTGAAATGGTTTATGCAGTAGTTTTATGTGAGATTGGAGTTTGGTATGAGGAGATGTTTGTGTGTTGTAGGTGGTTGTTGGTGGTGTTGTAATTGGAGTCTGGTGGCTATGTCACAGAGCATAATGGGTGTTACAGGAACAAAAGATGGTTGTAGATTGTTGGAGATGAAATGGGTTGTATGAAGTGTGGTGACAATGGCTTAAGGCTATGTTGGTGTTACAGTTACATTGGTTGAGTACTGAGTGGGGAGAGCTAATGATGTTGTGTTGATTGAGGTACTGTC
Organism: Papaver bracteatum; assembly: GCA_023529315.1. NCBI lineage: Eukaryota > Viridiplantae > Streptophyta > Magnoliopsida > Ranunculales > Papaveraceae > Papaver > Papaver bracteatum. Next base: position 1,272,983 of record JAJJWX010003739.1, on the reverse strand, counting down.
ATGTGTTCTGGTAACAATAGTAATATTTGCAAGCTGAATGATAAAGAGAATGAAACTGGGATTTGTAACTGCAGAAAATTGGTGCTGCAGTAAACATGCAAGGAAGGAATAGATTGGTGGTAGGTGCAGCAAAGAATTTGAATTGCAGATGATGATATTGGCAGGGAATGATGGTTTGAGTTGATCCAATGGAACTATAAGGTTTAATTGGTGACTATTGAAGGTTAGTATGATGTTGTTGATGGAAATGCAGTGATTAGGGAATTTAATTACTTTTAAGAGTTGACACCAGATGCTAACATGAAGTATATTTTAATGATGTATATATTCCCTCCACCGATACTGTCTGAACTTGTCCACTTCGGTTATCCGACAATATGGGTTTTTCAACGGACGTCTATGCGATCATCTAGCAGAAACTTTCCGGGAGGTCACCAATCCCTGGATTGCTCCCGCCCGAGGACGCTTAACTGTAGAGTTTTCTACCAACTCTGGAGCCAATTGTGCTGAAAATGCCTCAGTATAATGTAGACGTTCCTTGTCTCCTGTGAGAGAAGTATCTGGTATAATCGCCCAGCGTACTCCCCCACCCGAGCACAAGCGAACAACCCTAGTTGTATCCAAACTAACAATGATATTGTTCCCACTTACCCACTGCGATTATCCAGCAGTGTGGGATTTTTAACGGTACTACTGCGGATATCCAATAGCAGCTTCCTGAGAGGTCACCCATCTTGTGACTACTCCCGGCCGAGCACGCTTAACTAAGAAGTTTTTTCCCCACAACTCAGTCAAGTGAACCCATCAGGCCTCGGTGCCAGGAAAGGACAAACCATTACTTATATTCCCTTCGGCCAACCACCTCCGAATATCGGGATATTGCAGCTGCTACTCTAGATAACAAGGTAGGTGGTAGGGAGTTGTTGGTTGAAAAGGATGATGATATTTTCCCTACTAAAAATGGATACATTGCTAGGGCAGAGGTTGCTGAAGATTGCGTTATGGCTCTGTAATTTGAGGAATGTAAAATGGATTATCTCATGGAAGATTGTTGATAATGTCTTGTTCAGGACTTTCATGGAGTTGATAAGGATATGGATAACCAGGATTTTCAAGTATTGTTTCTCTTGATACATTTATTGATCCTTTGTGGAACAATTAAGGATTTCCATATCCTTTAAATCAAGCCCACAAACACCACCCAATCAAGCCCACAAGCATTACCCAATCAAGCCAAGCACTACTCAATTACCCATTTTATTACCCATTTACCCATTTCCATGACCCATGAGAAATAATCCTTCTCAAATCCCATAATTCTTTATCACAAATGAAAAAAATTCTCCTCTACATCATTACCACCATTCCATATTTCCATTTCCATTACCCAATAAAATAAATCTTTTCTTATTTCCATGTCCCCCACTACCTAAAAAAGCAAGAAACTATCCTTCTCAAATGAAAGTTGTTTTTGGGCATACCAAAAAATTACCGGGCATACATTTTGTCTAAGTTCGGCTTAAAAGTTGTGAGCCGAACCTTGCGAACCTAGGCAAAAAAAAAAGTTGTGAGCCGAACCTTGAGTATGCCCGGTAATTTTTTGGAACCCCCAATTGGAGGATATGGGAATTAATTGGGGGATATGAATTACTTCCCCCAACCAAAGGTGGCTAATAAGGGGTGTCTTTTGGGTGCGAAAATACCAAAACACACTTAGATTAATTAAAAACATTATGAATAGACTGTTATGCCCTTTCCCCTAAAACAATAAAATCAAAAACCAAATCAATTTATCCCCCAATTCCCTTTGAGTGCCGGCATAGTTAGGGTTCTGTTTTTTTTTCTTCATCTTCTTCATCGTTCTTCATCGACGATTAATCGTTAAATCAAAAATTTCTTCGTCGATTAACCTACCTGAATCATAACCATGGCTCCACGAAAGAAAGCAAAAGCCAAACCGAAAACCAAATCGATTGCTCAACAAAAACATGAACAAAGAATTGGTTCGATTGCTGAAGAACAAGAAGCGGTCCAGCCGGCGAACTCGGACGATCAACCACTCGCAGTCATGGATTCTTTGAGGAGGTTAGTGATTTTGAACTCATTTATGATTATTTTAATCGATTTATAGCAATGGGTTTAGGTTAGAATTTCCAAACTTAGCTGAAATAGTAGAGGTACACAGAGTACCGGCATTCGATCTTGGATGAATACCACGCTGGTTTTGAGTACCGGCATTCAATCTTGGATGAATACCATGTCAGTTTCAATTCCTGATAGTGAATTTGAAGTACCGGAATACAAATTGGGTTGAATACCATACCGGTTTTATGTACCGGCATTTCTTAATAGTAATTCGTTTATGCCGGTAGTATACTTAAAACAAACAGAAACATTATGAAGTTTGTCACCAGTACTGGCATTGAATCTAGGTTTCTTGTATGCCGGTATAGGAGAAACGGCATAGATTTGATTGAATTCTTGTATGCGGTAGTGAACTTTAAATATACGGGGAACATATATGATATGTTGATCAGTCTTCGAACGCTCTTTCGCTTCCTTCTATCTTGGGTACATCTGTTAAACCTTGAATGATTTACTTTTAAAAGTCTTGGGTAGTTGTCTTTTAATTACCGGCATTCTTGATAGCTAAGTTTGAATGCCGGTATAACTTAACCGGCTTCGTCTGTTTAAGAGTCTCAATGCCGGTACTTAAACTTCCAATATGACTTGTCTTATTTTTGTTTCGTGTTCTTATGTTATATGTCAAAAGCCAAGGAAGGTAAAAAAAAGTAAATAATAAAGATGCTCTCACTAAGAGAAAGACGAAGGACGGTCTTGATACTCCTCAGTCTCTGCCTCCACGAGGGAAAGTTGGAGGTCGCAAGAAGCGTTTGGGGTTTGAAACAAGAGGGGAAATTTGGGAGAGTAGTGGTGACCGTAGTTCACTTGTAATCCGTGAACGTACTAGAACAGTTGAGGAGGATGAGCATGATGAAGGTGAAAGTGAGGAGGAAGATGTTGAGGTTCCCCCAAGTCAATTAGCAAGCCAAAGCAAAGTTTGTGGGCCGAGTGAACAACCAACACAAGGCAAGGGAAAGGGAAAGTGCAAACACAAAGTTAAAGGTTGTCACCTTCCTCACATTGATGACATGATACCCGACCTTGAACGTGGTAAAATTTGGGGTGAAGCTCCGGAACCGAAAGTACTATTTGGATACAAGCACTCTTGGGCTCGTACTATCTATCAAACCTATGTAAGCATTTTTTATATTGTGCATATGTATTATTTTGGATTTATGCGAAATATCTTAATCGTATTATCTTCTAATTATAGGATCATACTAAGGCTGTTTGTGTCTGCCGAAACCAAGTCGCGGCTCATTGGGATTTGTCTATGGAGCATGATGATGTGCAAACAATAGTAAAGGATTTTGGTCTATATGCTTTGGTTGAAAATTATGTGAAGCTAGATATTGTGACAGTCAATTTCTTCGTCGAAAGGTACCATGGTGAAACTGATACAATGCACTTCCCATGTGGAGAGATGACCTTGATCCTTGATGATGCTCAAAACATTCTAGGCTTGAACGTTATCGACAAATCAATTGCAGAAGGAGTTGAGTGTTTGGACCTTGAATGGTCGAAGTTGCACGCTTTGACTAACAAGCTGTTTGGTTGGGACTTCAAAACTTCTACTGAGAGATTTTATGAATCCCAGTCTAGTAAGACGAATACATTCAAGATGACGATGCTTAAGAAGAGGTTTGAAAATACAAAGCAAAGAAGTTTGGAGGATGGATGGGACCCTGCATAGATTCGTTATACCGCTGCTGCATACCAGTTATACATCTTGGGCACTAGGGAATTCCCCGATACTAATGGCAATAGGGTAAGTGCAAACTTTCTTGAGTACTTGGACCCGTTGGAAGATGTTTATATATATTCTTGGGGCACCGTGATTATGGCCCATCTGATGGCGGAGATAAGACGGGCCTCTTTGGCTAAAACAAACCAATTTGTCGGGAATTTCACTCTACTCCAGGTAAAAATATTTTTTTAACTTATTTTCTTATGTATATTGTTCACATGTATATATTCATCGTGAACTTATAATAAAAATTTACTTCTTCACATTGGAATAGGTGTGGTGTAATGAACACTTCGCAACCTTGTTCAAGAAGTTCCCTTTCTTGAAGACCATTGACCTTCCCGAACCCGATGCTCCTAGAGCTAAGAAGTTCGAGTATAACAGCATTCCAAAGCCCGGTAACAATGGTCGACTGATCGAGATAAGATTGGATCTCGAAGAAATGAGTACATAAGACATTGTGTTTGACCCATACAAGGAGGATAGAGAAAACCGTCAACTTGTGAAGTTTGGTAATGTTGCATTTTACAATGGGCCGTTGTACCACCCAAAAGGATATATCATGGATGATCCATGCCGTGTGATGCGCCAACATGGATATAAGAAAATATCACGTTTTGAGTCGGCCTCTGATGATAATTATCTTCTTCACTTTTTTCTGTGCAATTCAACTCCCAACAAGTTGCATGTAGTGTATGATCCAGATCCAGAACCAACACACTGGAGGGATAGGGAGCCACGTCGTTTGGTAAATATTAGTAAGTGGGAGATTTCGGAAAATGGTGATGAAGCTGATAACGACTACATGGAAGATTACCTGGAATGGTCACATCCGTATGTCGTGCACCCTCCCTCCGTCGAAGTTCCACCCCAGAAAAAACCTCATGTTGAAACTCCTACACCTCCACCACCTACGACGGCCCAACTTAATAAGACCGTTGGATTGCTAGTAAGTTTTATTAATTGCTTAGTTGTTTAATGTAAACATAATGTTATATATTAGTAAATACTAATTATGTGTTTATGTATTAAACTAGCGATGTCGGCTTCGTAATTTGAAGAAGATGTTTGGTTGCAAGTACGATGAAGGAGTGGTGCTATCCCTTCAAAAAATCAAGGAAGTCGAGCAAAAGCTTGATAGAATTGAAGAAACCGACCCTAGTGCAAAAGCTTTGTTTGGAGAAACGAGGAAGGCGCCCGTCAAAAATAAACTAAAGACCAAGTGAACAATGGGTGGTTATTCTAATTGTGTTGAACATGTCTAGATTAAACTTGTTTTCGTTTGAACAATGGGTGGTTATTTTAATGGGTTAACTCTTTAGTTATTTGGTTTGCTTTTGGTTTATGCTACCTGGATTAAAAACACTTAAGCAGAATCCAGTTGTTTGGTTTATGTTCAACATATACGTATTTCTAGTGAAAGATTATAAATTAGGCATAGATGATTTCGATTCGAAATGCCGGTACTTATACCGGCATCCTAGAAATTTACAATTTAATGCCGACTCCAGAGTGTCGGCATTGAAATTGTCTCTAATTCTATTCTGGAACAAAAAGTTAAATATTTTCATGTTCCTGTATAGATTTTGACAGCTACCGGCATGGTGATTTTTTTAAATTCTATGTCGGTATTATAATTTTTCAATTTCCTACACTGTTGACTAGAAAACCGGCATAATTATGTCGATTCAATCAATGCCGGCACTCTGCTAAAAATTTGTTTCAAATGCTCTATTATTTCATTCATAAGTAATCTAGTACATTGGATTGGATACTTTAAATTAAAACATGATAAAAAACATTCAATAGATTTCACTTTTTTAGAGATAATCTATTTCCACCCCTTTTCAACAATTGCAGAACCTTTAAGCCTTTCCCGAATTTGTTCGAAGACATCGTCCAGGATTGGGGTGTCAAGGATCATCTTCACTGGTTCTTCTTCTTTTTCAACATATTCCTTTCCCTTCATATAACACCCATCACACCCATCGATAGGCTTGCATTTTCCCTTGTGGTTTTCTCATGACTCTGCTAGTTCAACAGCTTTGTCAAACCATTGAAACGCATCGCACTTTGGGTGATTCAAACACCTTAGAAACATTCTTCCATTTTCAGCATCATCAGTTTTTGCAATCCAAAACCGGCGTGTCCCATCACAGCTTCTACACTTTGAATAAATAAAAGGGCAGTCCATTGCTAGATGAGATGGTGACTTACAAATTTGACACTTGCAATGATGACTCTGTAACATAAAATTATATTAGTTATGCGTCATGGTAGTGGAGATTGTATTGTTAGTAATGATTAATCTACTTACTTTGCAAATAGAGCTAGATGATGAATCTCCCATCGCTTGTGAAGCTTTAACCGTGATTGATTTGTTGAGAGAAGGATTTTTGTTATTTTGTGTGTGGTTTGTATAGATTTTTTCCAAGGAATGGGGGTATTATATACAAATGATTCTCCAACGGTCTTATTTTCCAAAAAACTAGCCGTTTTTTTTTTAATTTCACTAATACCGGCATGTTCAATATTGAAGATTCAATGCCGGGATTGGTTACATATTTGGCCGAATCTCTGTGAATACAAACCAGCATGGTAAGCTTATGGAAATCAAAACTGGAATTCAGTACCGGTATAGTTGTTCACAATGACATCAATTCCGGTTCTGGTTATTTTCAAAAAAACTAGTCGTTGAGGTTTCTCACTATATAAAGAGAGCTAATACTTTGACCCAAAAGTCCAAAACCATTGTGTTCTTATATATATCCTTTAACCTCTTAACTTAGAAACCCTACACTCTAGAATAATTATCTATAAATAACTTAGTATAGTACCTAACCACACATTCAAAAAATGGCATCGTTTGACTCGGAGGAAGATTTAACAATCACCCAAGAATGGTATGCCGAAACTCGTCCTTCAATTATAGATAACAGCACGCGGGATTCCATGTGGTTAAAGATTTTTAACAAATTTGTTCACGACTATGGTAACCCAAAAGGAAGAAGTGCTAAACAAATTGAAGAACGACACGACATCATCCTAAATGCGGTAGTTGGGTATCTAAAATTGAAACACCGGATTCATCAAGCTAACCGCAATAGATTGTCTCATCAACAACTTGTATGTATTTTTATGATTAATTCGACATAATTCACTATTTATGAATTTGTATGCAACAACCATAATGTGTGCATTGTTTTTGTAGCATGAAGCCGTGGAAACACGTTACTTACAAGAAAAGGGAGAAGCATTCTTGTTTGAAGCCAATGTCAACCATATTGTAACCAAAGTCACGGAGTACCACCAGCTGGGTGAATCGGAGAAGGATTCTTCTTAAGAAGATTGATAGTTTAGTGGTAATTTCTTAGGTTTTTAGGGTATTCTATTCGGTTTTTTCGTAAGGTTTTGTGGGTACATATCTATGTAAACCCGTAATACACTGCCGGCGTAGACTTAATATATATTTGAATGCCGGTAGTAGGTGCCTTATTTCTTTATGTTCATGTGTATAATTTACGTATTTCCGGCACACACTTTTGATACTCTACATTGCCGGTTCAGAGTGCCGGCATACACGCAAACTATAGATCAGTGCTGGTACTTAAGATTTAATGCCCAACGACTATTTTTTCAAACTATAAACCTGTAAAGTAAATTGCCGGCGTAGATTTTAGGTTACCGACAATGCCGGTACCATAAAGTGGAAAAGGGCCGTTGTGTACTCGTCTATTTAAAGTGGATACACCTATTGCAATTGATACATTTCTGTGATGGCAAAAAACTCACTCACTATCGATTTCAGAGAATATTTATATGAAAAAAAGTCTCAACTCCGGTAGGGAATCAATCATCATCCACCACCAACTCAATTCCCATGATACTAGAAAAACTTAGAAGGAAGGACCAAACCACCAAGTCAATTGCCGCAATGTAAGAAGAGATACTTATAAGGAAAAGAGAAGAAGAAGAGGCATCAAAGGAAGATTACTATCGCGAAGAAACAAAGAGAATATACGAATGTGTAAAACAAGCGAAGATTGAAGCGGATGTTGAGGAAGAAACCAAATGGATCAAAAATTACTACATAGTATCGGATTTCCCGGAAGATCACCTCCCTCCAAACCTTTTTTGGGGTCTTGTTGCGGATGATCCTTATATGCCGGAGTTCGTGGATGGTAAGTGCAAAAAACGTAAAATAGATTACGGGGATGAGTTTGTATCACATCGGACAACGGCCCTCATAAAATTATGTCGCAAATACAACGAGTTTCTCGCAAGATACCGAGATAATAGGTTTCAAGCTCATACCGCATACACCAAATGGAGAAAAGAGCCTTTTAGGAATTTCGAATCCGCTTTGTTTGTTGAATCTCGTACCAAGAAATGATGTTAGTTTCAATTAGCTTGAGATCTTTCATTTTATGTGTAAGGTTGTTCAAGTGTTTAATGATTTTAAGTCTATTTCCTTAGGATTAATATGAAGTTTCTTTGGTTTGTGGTTAATGTTGTTTATTTCATCAAGTTTCTTTCACATACCGGCATTGATGAATGCACCAAATTATATTTAAGTGCAGGTATTATATGCCGGCATTCACGAAAAATTAAAAACTACGCCGGTACTATGTGCCGGCATTCACGAAAAATAAAATAGGTAGCCGGTATTTAAGATCGAAAAACAAAAACTCTTGTATGTTTTTATTGTGGTACCGACATAGTTAGTTTGGAGTAAACCATGTCGGTATGGATATTCCATGGAATATTCGGTGGTAGGTAAAAAGTATAAATGTATACCGGCATGGATATTTGGTTTGAATACCACACCGGCACAGTTTTAAAAATGGGGATATCTTGTACCGGCATGGAAAGGAGTATGAATACTACGCCGGTACCATTAGTTCCGGCGTAGTATTCATACTACAAGTGTGCCGGCACTAAGCTTTTTCAGAGAAAAAATGGCGGTTTGAAAAAGAATAATCAAATTTTCGACCTCTTTGAAGCATTACATGTTTGTTGGGGTTGCTTGTATGCTGAACATGTTTACTTTCTTGGGTTGGTTCTTCACAAAACACTTCATGCTCACAAAAATCATGATCTAAGGGTGTTGGTTCATCATATAACTCCAATTGTGAGTTGTTATCATTAAGCGAAGATTGAAGATATGATTGTTGTTGTAGTTGAGCTAAGGATTCAGGAGCTGCAAGTCTCTCATCACAATCATCTTCCATTTTCAAAAAACAAATTCCACTCAAAAATATTTTTTCCCTCCTTCTACTATCAACTAACCCACACAAATTTAAATAAAAATAAATACACACTAATTTATCCCCCAAAATCTTAACATTTTACTAATTTTAATTAATCACTAATCCTGATTAGTGGGGGCTAGATTAGGAATTAAAAAAATAATTACATAGGGGGTAACCCGAAATTGCTATTGGGACACCATTTTTTATCCTGTAGCTATATCCCCCAATTAATTCTCATATCCCCTAATTGGGGGTTATAGTTCACTTTTTGGTATACCCAAAAACATGTCTCTCTCAAATCCCACTAAAAACCATCTTTTTTCTAAAAAATAAACCTCTCTCATCCCATTATCCCATGGCCCAATTTCAAACACATCACATGCACCTCACATCCCCATTTCCCATCCATTGTATTCCTTTCAAGGAATTTGAAAAAAAAGTAAAGTAAACAAAAGGGAAAAGAAAAAGGGAAAGAGGAAAAGCAAAATCCCAATATCCTTTGTCCCCTACTATTCCTTTCACCATTTCATCATTTCCTCCACCCACTCCCTACCTTTCTTCAACTATATAAGGCATGCCTTACAACCAAGGAAACACAACAAGAAATCCCAAGGGAGTTACACATCAAGAAAAACCAAGAGAGTTACACAACACCAAAAAATTTGATTCTACAACAAAGAATCACAACCAATTACACCAAAGAAATTATTCTTATTCTCCTCATGCAAACACAATCAAAAAATCTTGATTTCCACCCATAATACCCAAGGCAAGAAGAATTATTGTATCTCAAATAGAAAAATATTTCTTCTCATATGCTCCAAGTCTCCATGTATTTTGTCATTTAATCAAAGAGAAATCAAATTTCCTTCCTACATAATAGTTGTTATTGTCTTATGTATTTATAGTTCATTTTGAGAAAAACCCAAAAAAATAGAAATAGTAAATCAAGTATTGTGTTTAAGTTTTTAAAAGATTAGCATTAAATTGCTAGTACTTTAACTACTTTCAGCATACTTAACCAAAAAAAAAAGAGAGGAAGAGTATAAGAATCTTTGAAGCAAATACCCCGTCTAAGGTATATTGATTAAATTTATTTTCGCGGATAAATCAAAATCGTGAGTATAGAGCGGATTTCCCCTCTCACATTCTGATTGTCCATGTCAATTTCTACATAATTTGTTTGCAATGATATATTTCTTAGCATAATCTAATTAATTCATATCGTGGAGTGGTTTCCCCTCTCATATCACGACCCCCACATATGAATAATATGCGAATAACTTATCTAATTACCGGTTAAGTTGCAGGTTATCGGTTATTACTTCAAAATTTCGATAAGCCTTCAATTGGTAATCCGTGACAGCTTCCAAATTTTATCATCATCCATGGATGTCTGGTTCAAAGTTAAACTATTCACATCAATAAATTACAACTTTAGATTCGGCATATTAATATTCTCAAAACATTTTTTTTTCCTTGCAGAGTTGGCTCTCTTACTAACGAACTAGTAAGAAATTATCTTTGTCCGACTTTGTGCGGTAAACATCCACGAACGGATGAGCACATAGACTTCACCCCATAATAAATAGGGATCGAAAAAGTCCGGTTCTCGACCCGTGCTATACCTCGATTTCTACAATGGCGACTTCACTGGGGAATAAATAAGAGTTCGACTTGAAAAATGATTAATGGGAAATTTTATAATCTTTTTTTTATTATATACTAATATTCACTTATTAAGACTTTGGAAGGTACTCATCCAAGCGTAAGAAACCATAACGCGAAGGGGAGCTTACTCTCGTAGCTGGCATCGGAGAAAAGGAGGAAGAATGGTCAAGATGGATGCGTCGCAACATGGGAAAGGGGAAACCAGCAATTTTGACATCCTCACCTCAAATATAGAATAATTCATTGAAGAAAAACTCACGAATTTCTTCAAGAAGCGGCAAGATGAGGCCAGAAACAATGCGAACAATAGAAAAGGTTTTGATTCTCATCAACAAACAAATGGTCCCGGACCCGAAGATAATCCTCCCCCAAAAAAGAAAAACAAAGATAGGAAATCCATAAATACAGGCGACGATAACGAAATCCCAACTCCAAGCAAAAAGAAATTAGAATTTGAACATTTCAAAGAACAAGTAACAAAGAGGTTGTCAGCCATTGAAGATCTATCAAAAGGAAAACTCCCTGAAGGTTTCAGATTCCCTAAAATGGCGAAGTATGATGGTCGCGGCCCTCTAGCGTCTCACATCAACATGTACCTCAATTATCTAAATCCCCAAGGGTTAACAGATGATTGGTTGTTAAGCTCTTGATTGGTACCAACATGTGGAAAAATCTAAAATATCCACATGGCCAACCATGATTGAATCGTTTGTCGAACACTTCACCAAAAATATAGATCATACAATCTCCTTCCGCCAGCTCGAGTCCCTCCGACAAGGGGCCTATGAAGGGTTCATCGACTGGATGAGTCAATGGGATAAAAAAGTATTTGAAATGTTTGAACGTCTCTCTAAAGAAACTCAGTTAAGGATGCTAATGAAAAATGTTTCCATGTCTTACAGGGTGCCCCTCAGCATGTCCGCACCCAAGAATCTTGCTAATTTTCAAAGAAAATGAGCCAGCATCGAGGACGCCATGAGAGACGGTGCATACTCTGGATTCCTCACGGGGCAAACCTCAACAAAAAAGAAGGAAGTCAGTTATTTCAACCCAACTCCTTCAAGACCCACCTACATCAAGGCTGCAGTAAAAGCACTAATGACAGAGACACTTCGGCAAGACAAAGGTCAGCAGTATGTCGAAAAGAGGTGGAGCAGAAATCGGGTGTTCTCTAAACTGGATGGGGAAATCAGTGATTTCCTTCCTGCACTAGTTAAAGAGAAACTGATCCAACTTCGCGATCCTAAACCCGTACCTAACCCCAAACCTCGGGGTTATGGCGAATCGAAGATGTGCAATTACCATCAAAGCGCGGGGCATGATACCAACTCATGTTATGTCCAGAAGCATCTTATCCAAGATTTACTAGACGATGGTAAGATAGTCATCGAAGGGGCATCAAAGCAACCCAATATCCAGCAAAACCCTCTTCCGGCACATCCGGGGAATCAAGTAGTCAACTTCATCAAAGTCGACGACACCGAAGTATGCCAGACACTCCTAGAAGAATTTCCAATCGAAATGAAGAAAGATGTTAGAGTCGTTGCCAAGAACAACGAAGAAGTATAAAAAATCACATCAATTGTCAACATCTATAAAGTAAAAACGAAACCGTTGTTCACTATCGTATGAAGTGGGAAAGTCGTATATCCGGAACAAATGACGGAAAAATATGAAGAAGTACAGCACCAAACTAGGGGAGGGAGACAGTTCAAGCCTCCAAATCTGCGATCCGAAAATATAGGTGCTCCGGCTAGGGGCAATCTAGTTCGAATCCGGATCAGCAATCTAGAAGAAGCGATGAAGGAGGATAACATACTCATCGAGCAATTGCGAAGGACAAAGGCAGACATCTCCATTTAGAGACTTCTAAAAGCATCGACAAGTCATCATCAAGCCTTACAAGAGGTACTAAGATTGATGCATGTTCCCTTGGGAATCACTCCAGGCGAACTAGTGCACCTGATCGACCAAGCTACAAGACTGGGTACAATTACTTTCACAGACGATGACCTACCGCCAGAAGGAATAAATCACAACAAATGACTCTACATCACCATAGGATGGGAAAACATGGTTATACCGTCGGTCTTCATGGACAACGGTGCAGGTGTTAACATATGCACCCTAAAAGCAGCAAAAAAAGATCGGGATTGACCTCAGTCATGTAACCAAAAGCAACAAATCAACTTTAACGGGCAGAGGTTTCGATGACGGTAAGAAAATAGGAATTGGGGAGATCACACTCGAAATATGGGTCGGGCCTATGAAGACTAAGGCTACATTCCTCCTCATGGATATCTCAGCAAGTTCAACATGCTTTCGGGACGTCCGTGTATGCATAAAAATGGAATTGGTGCTTCCTCCCTTCACCCGAAAGCTAGATTCTGGATAGAAAATGAATAAATTACAATACATGCAGATAATGGGAAGGATGAAATAAGGACTCATCAAGCTTCCATAAATATGGTCCCTATGATTGAAAATTATACTGCAGAGATCCGATACGAGAGTGCGGCAGAAGTAGCAAGTCGACGTGCACATACGGACCAACTCAAATACCGGAATCGAAATGTCCCGAAAATGCTACAGAAAAGCAAGTTCTTTCCGGGAATGGGGCTGGGGATCCGACAACAAGGGCCAACACAACCAATAGAAATACCCGGGAGAAAGGCATTTGACACGGCAGGCCTGGGATATCAGTCGACCTACCGAGACAATACGATATTTGGGAAGAGGCGAGAAGATCAAGGAATAGATTGGAGCCGTCAACCGTCCTTCCAAAAGTTGTTCATCCGTAAGGGAGGAGAAAAGGTTCCAGCACCAAGCACACCGGTGATGATTTCACCTGTAGTAACAAAACAAAGTTATGGCAAAAGAAAAGAAGCTAAAGAGCCTATTTACGAAGGGGTAAGTCGCCTTTTTTCTCCGTCTCTTATTAACAGTGCAGGCGAACCCAGCGGACATAAAGGGGAGGGTGGACGAGAATTGGCAGTTTCCGAACAAAAAGATAGTACGACAATCTCAACCCAGGATACTGAAGGAACAACCCAGGAATGTATGGTTGTCACATGCTTAGGGTTGAGATTTCCTAAAAGGAGGAAATTTCCTATCTATAACGGTAAAGGCTCCCCCATAAAACACCTGAAATATTTTTTTTGGTACATCGAGCCATTGAAGATGCACGAAGAGGACTTAAAACAATACTTCGGCAAAAGCTTAACTGGGAGTGCTTCAGTATGGTATTCAACCAATGACCGCGCTCAGCAATCAGTGTTGCCAGAAACGATCAATGCTTTCATCGAGTATTTTTCAAAGATCCGACCGGAGGTGATCAATCAAAACCTAGAACAATACCTCGAAGAACAAAGAGAGAGGTTCTGGAGGACCAATGCCAGAAGGAGGGAGTAATCACTGATAATAGCGTCTTCATGATAATTCCCAACTAAGCAGCAGAGGACGTCGGAACTTATTTCGATGCCAAAAACAAAAATGACCTGGTAAGAATGGATGATGAGGGTCCACAACTGACGAAGGATGAACCTCAAGAATCCTCGTGGTCCTTGGAAGACGACATTTGTATGTTTAATGCACCATTATATTTAAAAAATCAGAAAAACATGAAAAGCAAAAAAATGTGGAAAGTGTGATTTTAGAGTGTGAAAACCAATATGATGTCTTGGATTTGGAGGATGACATTGCATGAAATTTTGAATATGAGGATGAAGAAATAATAACTTGCCTAAAAGACATTCCAGAAGAGATCCAAAACAGAGTCGAAAAACATGAAAAAGAGCCATAATTCATGGAAGAAGAATCAATCAACTTGAGAACGGAGGAAGAACCACGAAATGTGAAGATCGGGACAACATTATCCCTAAAGAAAGGAAGGAGATGATCGAGCTACTCACTGAGTTCGAGGACGTCTTCGCCTGGTCTTACGAAGATAATCCTGGGTTGGATACTAACTTGGAGGTCCATCATTTTCCGACTTATCCTCATGTAAAGGAAGTCAAACAAAAGCTTAGGAGACTAAGGTCAGAATGGACCTTAAAAGTCAAAGATGAAGTGGAGAAGCAGCTCAACGTAGGCTTTCTCTAAGTAGTCACTTATACTGAGTGGATGGCTAACATTGTACATATTCCGAAGAAAGACAGAAAGGTGAGGATGTGCATTGATTACCGAAACTTGAACAAAGCAAGCCCAAAAGATGACTTCACGTTTCCACATATTGATATCTTGGTCAACAACTCCTCTGGGCAAGGGAGCCTTTCGTTCATGGATGGTTTCTCCGGATATAATCAAATCAGAATGGCAGAAGATGATATGATCAAAATATCCTTCATCACTCCATGGGAAATATTTTGTTACGTAGTTATGCCTTTCGGATTGAAGAATGCCGGAGCCACATACCAATGAGCCATTAAGACTATTTTCCATGATATGATGCACAAATAGCTAGAGATTTATGTAGACGACATGGTGGCAAAATCTGCACATAGTAAGGATCATGTGAATGTTCTGAGAAAGGTATTCCAACGTCCACAAAAATTTCAACTTAAGCTCAACCCCAACAAGTGCTTGTTCGGTGCCAAGTCCGGGAAATTGCTAGGTTTCATCGTCAGCAATAGAGGGATTGAATGCGACCCATCAAAGGCTAAGGATATCATCGAGATGTCTCTACCAAGAACAGAGAAGGAAATCAGAGGATTTTTGGGTAGACTGCAATACATAAGTCAGTTTATAAATCAACTCACTCCCATATGCGAGCCAATATTCAAGTTGCTAAGGAAGAATGTGCCTACATTATGGAATCATGAATGTCAAGAGGCAATTGAAAAGATCCAGAAATATCTGGCTAATCCACCAGTACTTGTTTCCCCTACCCCTGGCATGCCTTTGATTCTATATCTCTCGATCACCTAAACCTCTATGGGAGCAACGTTGGGTCAGTATCATGAGGAAAGCGGCAAGAAGAGAGCCATATACTACATGAGCAAAACTATTTCAGGGTACGAGTCAAAATATACCATGTTAGAAAAGACTTGCTTGGCACTCATTTGGGCAACCCAACGTCTTCGACATTACATGTTGGCTCATAAGATTCAGCTTCTATCAAGGATGGATCCTATCAAATACTTGTTTGAGAAGAATATATTGTCGGGAAGGACATCAAAATGGCAGTTGTTTCTCTCCGAGTTTGATATTACGTACATCACGTAAAAATCTGTTAAAGGAAGAGCAATTGCCGATCATCTGGCATCATATCCTCCCCTCACAACACTGAGTTGAAGATCGAGTTCCCAGACGAATGGGTGATGTACACAGATATACCTGAAGATAGGACATGGAAGATTTACTTTGATGGCGCCTGCAACAAACAAGGAAGGGGTGTAGGGGCACTGCTAGAGTCACCAGAAGATATCCATACACCTATTGTTATCAGGATATGTTTTCCATGCTCTAATAATGTTGCTGAATATGAAGCCTGCATAGCTTGACTGAAATCTGCTGTTGAAATCAATGTCAAGAGTATCATAGTATATGGAGATTCACTACTGATCATCAAGCAAATCCAGAAGGAATGGAGGGTTAACGAACAACTATCCCAATATCATACATACCTTGAAGAGCTTACAAGACAATTCAATCACATCAAGTTCCACCACATCTACAGAAACAAAAATTATGGTGCTAATGCTCTTGCTGTTTTAGCTCCTTGGCTTGCAGTCCCCGAAGGAATGATGGTGAAACCCATCGAAATAGGCCAAAGAGATGAACCTGCCTTCTGTTTTTCCATTCAAGTCACCGCTGAAAAATTAGATGGTGCTCCTTGGTTCGTTGATATACAAAGGTACTTCGAAGATCAGTCTTATCCAGAAAATTCAACAAAATAACAACGGAGATACATCCGAAGGGTGGCGTGTCAGTACACAATCTTTACAAATGTTCTTTACAAAGTATCAAGAGACAGAACTTTGTTACGATGCATGAACGAACACGAAGCAAGGAGAATCCTGGAGAGAGTACACAATGGTGAGTGTGGTCCTCATATGAACGCACACATGATGAGTAGGAAGATAGCTCGCTTGGGATACTACTGGACAATAATGATATCATATTGATGTAACTTCGTCATGAGATGTCACCAATGTCAGATACATGGGAACCTTATGCATGTACCTCCTTCTCAACTTCATACTCTATCATCTCCATGGCCATTTTCTACCCGGGGAATCGATCTTATAGGTAAAATCAATCCATCTTCCAACGTCCACAAGTATATCTTTGTCGCAATTGACTATTTCACCAAGTGGGTGGAAGCCATTTCGACCAAAAGTTTCAAAGGAAAGCCGACAGTCAATTTCATACGGAACCACATCATCTGCAGATATGGAGTTTCACATGAAATAATATCAGACAATGGGTCAAACTTTATCGGTGAAGAAACCGAACAACTGCTTGGAAGGTACAAAATTAAGTACCATCTAGCCTCACCGTATCGTCCTCAAACCAACAAAGTGGTAGAAGCAGCCAACAAGACACTCGTCAAGATCCTAAAGAAGATGACAAATACATATACAGATTGGAGTGAGAAATTACCATATGCTTTGTGGGCATACAGAACCTCAATTCGCACCGCAACCGGGGCTACACCATTCTCGCTCACATATGGTATGGAGGCAATGCATCATGTAGAGGTAGAAATTCCAACTCTAAGAGTTCTAAAGGAGGGTCAGTTACCTGAAGATGAATGGGTTAAAGTAAGAGTCGAGCAACTAAATCTTATTGACGAAAAGAGGTTAGCAGCAGCCTGCCATTCTCAAGCATACCAGAACATAGTTGCACGCAGTTTTAACAAACACGTGCGACCACGCAACTTCAACGAAGGAGATCTTGTGCTCAAAGAAATTCGTCCAGTCAAGCATACCGACCCAAATGGCAAATTCAAACCAAAATGGGAAGGTCCGTTCATCATCAAAAATATTTTTAAGGGAATGGCAGTACAATTGATGGACCTGGATGGAGAAGAACATCCAAGGCCCACAAATGCAGATCAACTCAAAAAGTACTATGCCTAGTCAAGGAAACATTCCAGCGTACCTAATCCATGCATCTCCTCAAAAGATCAACTGTTTTGTCAGCACTTATGATTTCCATCACCGTTTTATACTTTATCGACTTGTTTTCAAAAAAAAAAAAAAAAATTCTGAGGTTTTGTTTTCACAAAAAAAAAATGGGGAGTTTGTCAATGATGAAAGGCTTAGGATTGGATATGGTGTTATGAGCAACCAGATAGGCAACTGAGCCAAACTCTCCAAATCAATAATTTCAGTATTTTGCAGTTATTAAATTCTGTAAATAAAAAAAAAATGTTGATGATGAAAGCCTTAGGATGATATTGTGCCTTGCACATACCGAATAGGCAACCGAGACAAAAGCTTTTGAGTATTATTTTGAGTCTAATCATATTTCTAATCATGCTTTAGTTTTTGTGAACGACGAGTTATCTGAGTTAAGGTCTCTCCACTGGAATCATCGATCTGCAAAGTCAGTGAAAGTCAAACCAAAGACAAGAACACCACCAGAAGAAAACATTTCATTCACAAATGAAAATTTAAAAGATCTTCGTCTACAACAATGAAAGGCATGAACACTCACTCATCTGAAGGATACATGATCAGATAAAAAAAAAAAAAAAAAAAACAAGAAACAAAATGTTCTGACGATGAACCAAAGAAGAAGAAATGAAGAACTAATAAAGAAAAGAGATGATTTTATTTGAGTGTGGGCCGAGACCCAACTTCTTCATCATTTCCCATTGATCGAGACCAGTGTGTGATGGTGGTAAAAGTTACCATATGACACACTTGATTCAGACGGCTTCATCCCAGGCAGATCGTCCATACTTGTCAGAATACATCTAAATCTAAATCTGACTTCAACTTTGAAATACGGATTTTTCATTGTACGTATTTTGAAGATGCATATGGAACGATCTTGCATATTTCCCTAAATCATCAGATCTTCATCTCCGAGACAAACATCAGTATGGATCTCAAGATAAACTACCATCAATCACAGAAAAAAGAAGATTTATACAGATCTATACTGAGATTCCACCAAAGGCATCTCGCTTCAGTTAACACTACTTCAGAGAATAAATTATCCATCCCCTCAAACCCTATCTTGCACACTCTGAAAAAGTGGGGGTCTAACAACCTCACCCAATATTTCGATTAGCAATCTGTATGGACAACTCCGAGTTGTTTTCTAGAGAATCAACTAGACTCAATCAATAGAAAATACTCAAGGAGTTATTATCTCAATCTCTCAATTTGATTTACTCAAGAAAATATGATTCGCGAGTCTAATCAAAGAGAGATAACTTGGATGGTACCAAAGACCAATATCCAAGTGTCAATCGATTTAAATCAACAACCAATAAGGTCGGATATTCTAATCGATTGAACTACGCACAACCTGTATTATTTCAATTATATAACGAAATATAGTGCGGAAAAGAAATAACACAAACACCAGAATTTTGTTAATGAGGAAACCGCAAATGCAGAAAAACCCAGGGACCTAGTCCAGATTAAACATACACTGTATTAAGACATTATAGACACTAGCCTACTCCAAATTAACTTCGGTCTGGACTGTAGTTGAACCCCAATCAATCTCACACTGATCCAAGGTACAGTTATGCTCATACGCCTCTGATCCCAGCAGGATACTGCGCACTTGATTCCCTTAGCTGATCTCACCCACAACCAAGAGTTGCTACGACCCAAAGTCGAAGACTTTAACAAACAAATCTGTCTCACACAGAAAAGTCTACAAGATAGATAAATTCGTCTCCCACGAATAAACCTATGAGTTTTGTCCTGTCTTTTGATAAATCAAGGTGAACAGGAACCAATCAATAAAACCAGATTTTATTCCCGAAGAACAGATCAGTTTTATCAATCACCTCACAATAGTCTTAATCGACGCCACGAAAAAAGATATTGTGGAATCACAAACGATGAGACGAAGATATTGGTGATTACTTTTATATCTTGCATATCGGAGATAGAAATATCAAGCCAATTATTACAATTTTACTTGTATGATAGAAACATCAAGATCATATCACACAACTACAAGAAAAGTAGTATCTGTCTGGCTTCACAATCCTAATGAAGTCTTTAAGTCGTTAATTAACCTGGTTTTAGAAGAAGAAAACCAAAGGTTAAAGGAGAATCGACTCTAGCTTAGCAAACTAGTATCACACAGAATGTGTGGGGATTAGGTTTCCCAGTTGCTAGAGTTTTCCCTTATATAGTCTTTCAAATCATGGTTTGCAATCAATGTTATCTTAGAAACAAAGCATTCAATATTCACCGTTAGATGAAAGCCTGATTATATACAAGCTAATATCTCTCAACCGTTAGATCGAAAACTTAGCTTGCCATACACACATGTACTTGACGATTTTTGGTTTGTGTAACTGTACCCAAACGTGTACAATAGTTGGTTCAATATTAGTCAACCAAATGGTTAGCCAAATGATAACTTTTATATCAACCATATTCTTCTTCACCATAACTAGTCCAAATGACTCTGAACTAGTTAGAGAGTTTTTCAATTTATATGAGATCTTATGTAATATACAAGACACAATTGAAGCAAAAACGATCCGATTCACTCGAATCGATTCATGAACTATAAAGCCACGGTTTGCAATAGCATTCCTTAGATAATTTAAATAAGTTCACGAACATCATTTTTAGACATAACCACTCAAGTTCGCGGACAGGGTTCGCGGACTTAAGTAACCGGATGGAGTTCACAAACTCCAGCAGAAATTATCGGGTTCGAGAACTTCCGTCAGTTCGCGGACTGAAACCGAGATACAACTCCATAAGAAATTATCGGGTTCGAGAACTACGCACGTTCACGGACTGAGTTCGCGGAGTGGGTTGACTGCTCAAGTTCCGGTTTTCACTTGATCAACAAAGCTCGCAAACTTCGGTTCAAGTGCTAAGGACTTATACATATATGTGTTACCACCACAATGTTTATATCCTCCAGTGGTTATATTGTCTAAACTCTCATTTCAATCATTGAAACATTCTCAGAGGACGTCATATAGTTGTTATTCACAAACTAGTTTTCGTTAGAGCAATTTCCAAAGTGATTGAAACATAACATGACTTTCGTCACTAGGAAAAGATGAACTTGGCTAAAGCGAAAGCTTTACCAACCCATATTTTGAGAAATAAATAAGCGAGATATACTCATCTCGAAATGTCACATGTGTATATCTTTAGTCTATATAGTAAAACGACTTTTGTCTCAAGATAGGAGATAGAGTAGATAGACTTTTGTGTGATAGATAAGTTCAAGTCTCCACATACCTTTTAGTCGATGAAGATACACTGGTTCCTTGAGTTGTCCTTCGTCTTGTATGATGATTTCCATGGAGTTCTTGAGCTCAACTACACTTTCTATCCTAGTCCGAGACATTAGCTATAGTAGACTAGAAATCAAGACTTTATAGTTTTGATCACTAACATTGAAAAACATGCTTGATATAGCAACGTATGCGAGTTCGGCCGAGTAATGCTCTACCAATCTACCCCTTTGTCAATTTTAGTGGCAAAACTATTAATACATATGGAATACAAAAAATATATAAATAAAATTTGTAGCTCCTATTCCACATGTCTAATCTTCAACAATACTCGAAATCTTCGTCACTTCCAAGTAGTCCAATGATCCCAAAGGTTGTAAGTTTAGCATCATCTTTTTTGAAAATCCGTAGCTATAACAATGAGAAAAGCATCGTTTCTCAATCATTGTTATACAGTGTCATAGTATTATTACACATCGTCAAAGTCCAATTGCATCACAACTTCAACAAAAATACTCTGGTAATACTTCACTCCCCCTTAGTCAATACTCCATCTCACATGGAAACCACTCCCCCTTACATAATGATCCGAAAACCATATGCATTTGTAGTGTGAACTACATATTAATTCTCCCCCTTTTTATCAATAAAATTGGCAAAGATGCAAGAACGGGATCCTAATAAAATTTCCGTAAGAGACATTTCATGACCAAAGGTAAATGTATATCATCTTGTTTAGATGCAATCATAAAGCCGAAGCTAAATGCATTCATCAAGGAGTTTATAAAGACGCAAGATAACCCCTATAATGTTCCACAGCCGCACTCCCCACAAAGATTTGGCAATTAAGAAAAAGTTCAAAATAACTCTCCCCCATAATATGTCATTCCCTAAGGAACAACAAGAGAGACCTTAATTTCAAAAAGAAAAGAAGGATTTCTTTAGACTCAACAAATTACATACAAGTATGAATTCGGAATCCAACTAGAAATATTCAATCAAATTAACCAAAGCGAACCAAGATTAATTTGACTAAATATGCTCAACACAAGTAAACTTATGGAGACTTAAAAAAAAACAATTAGATTGATCACAAGAAAACTTGCAAATAATCTAATTGTCATACTCAACCAAACTAATTACAAGAGCAATCAATTTAATTGGCCACACTCGACATAAGAATATCTATGGAGCAATGACTAAGTTAATCATAAAAATAACCATCCTAGTCAATCATGCTCAACATGAGAAGAACTTACAGAGTGCTAACTAAACAACCATACTAGATGATTGATTTAGTTCATTTGGGCTCAACATAAGAGATTATGGAACCCCGACTAAGATTATCATAAGACATGACAACCTTAACCGTACATGTACTCAACATAAGAAAACTTATGGAATACAAACTAAATAACCACACTAGTTGATTAATTTAGTTCTTAACGCTCAACATATAGCATCTCATGGAACAACCAACCATGCCAATAAGGAATCGACTTAGTCGTATCGTTCTCAACATAAGATACACAAGGGAGCCTTCACGGTAATACATAAAAAAATGGATCCTTAAGGATCTATACCGTGGATAACACAGGGATTCATTCTATGTTTCTATCACCATTTGCACAATAACATGTAATAGACATAATCCTTGAATCACAAAAGATTTTAACCTATCTTACATCAATAATTGACAATATAGGCTTAACTTTTGTGTTTGTCAAAAGTCTATTCATCCTTTTATCAATATTTGCATATCAATTCACGAATGACTTTACTTTTGACGAAATATGGGAAAATCAAGTTCACGGACGTAAACACACATATCCCATCAAAATATTGCAATATATAAAATCAAAAGATTAATACTGCAACCATCATCTTCCAAACAAGTTTAGAATTTAAACCAATAAATATAAAACCAAGAAGATGAAAAATATTGGATATATCTATGTGTAATCACAATAATGGCGATTCCAAAACACTAGTTATTCTTCTAAATAAAAAGAGAAACAATAGAAGATTTACTAGATAATGTTAACTCAAACATGTCTACTAGAAACCGATCACAAGCTAAAGTTCACGTTCGACAGCTTCACAGGTTTCAAGACTTTTGAGATTGTGATCCATATCATTAACTACGTCTTCGGAGAAGATATCCTTATTGAGAAGTTCTTTAACATGTGACTTCATGAGACCAAGGTCATCAGTAACCTTTTTTCAACTCACTTCTAACCACATAAAGATCCTTCATTGTATCAACAAGTTGCAATTTTGCTTTCTCAAAGTATTTCAGAAAGTCATAAACCACTTCAGAAGACACCATATCCTCATTCTCAACATCTTGATGTGAGTAGTCATAGTAGCATGAGGCATTAGGTGCTCCATATTTCACAAGAGTTCTTTTCTTTCTTCCTTTTGATTCAACACCAAAACCTTTTACAAGAAATCCCTTTGCAAAACTACCATAGAAAGATGAGGAGGAGGACATTCTTGATAACCCAGAAAAACCTAGAGTATGCGTACGTGACATATGTAACTCAATAGGTCGGCTATTTAAAGGTTTTGTTTGGATGAAGGACTTTTAGGGTTTCCAAGATGTAAACTCGAAACGGTAACCCGTGTACACATTAGAACACAGTGCACTCCACAAGAAAAGAACACAAGATAAATAAACAGAAAAATACTAAAAGATATTGAAAAAACTTTTTAGGCAATATTGTCTGCAGGCACTAGTTTATCTATAAACGATAAGAGAAGAGCTCAACTAGACAAAATTCAAATTGCCAAAGTACACCTGAATTTTACACAATTTGCTCAACATAATTTTTATGAGCAAGTTCTCAACCTTGTGATTAATTAACATAAGTATGAGCCATTGGCTCATTAAATGAACAAAGCTTTTGGTTATCCTTTTCTATATGAAACGTTTGAGGAAAACCATTATGATGTGAGAGGTGAAAATAAGAGGTATGATTCTTACCTAAAGGGAATTTGCTTCTTTCCGATACTCTGTTCACATCAATTGTATTATTAAATCCCTTTTTTTTTAAGTTGTAGGGATATTGATCTCCTCTTAGATTGTTAAGACATCTATTCTGAGACAAGACATTTGTGGAACTCATAGAACTGAGTTTCCTAGAGTTTCTCGTTTGTCTGATCGGTCCTCTTGAGTTATAAAAGGAACATACCTTCTGATATTAGAAAGTATTATCTTAACATTCTGTAAAGATTTCCTTCCTTCATGCAATGTGCACCATCTCTGACAGGAGGGTATTGGCAAATTTTTATGAGAAGGAACCACTGATTCTTCTTCTGGCTTAGAGAACTTCTTGAAACATCCTTGATTTGAGAGTTTTTCCAAGCGATGTTTGATTTTCAATAAATCTCTTTCAAGACATGCCTTCAGAAAGAGCAAAGCTTCAGAGTTTTTGGTGTTGTAGTCTCTTATTTCCCCAAGAAGAATTTTGGCATGTTGTTTCAACCGAGTAGCTTGAACTTTAACAAAACTTATCATCAGTTCACTCTCTTCAGCTATTTCCCGTTCATTTAGAAAGTAGCATTCTTTTGAAGGGTAGTTAGGACAACACATGTCAGAACCTGTCTGTCTAATTTGAACACAAGGTTCGGTTCGTCTACGTTTGAGATGGAGGA
Organism: Papaver bracteatum; assembly: GCA_023529315.1. Taxonomy (NCBI): domain Eukaryota; kingdom Viridiplantae; phylum Streptophyta; class Magnoliopsida; order Ranunculales; family Papaveraceae; genus Papaver; species Papaver bracteatum. The sequence continues at coordinate 1,248,130 of JAJJWX010003739.1, read as the reverse complement.
ATCTTTCTCTTTAATAGAATTAGACGAGATAGATTTTTTATTTCTGGTTACGCGTTTATCATAGATACTACTGTTGTCCATAGAGTCATATCGCTACAAACACAGACTTGTAAGGTCTTGAACGTGTTTGTCTGACTCTGATACCAATTGAAAAAGCGGGGGTCTAACAACCTCACCCAATATTTCGATTAGCAATCTGTATGGACAACTCCGAGTTGTTTTCTAGAAAATCAACTAGACTCAATCAATAGAAAATACTCAATGAGTTATTATCTCAATCTCTCGATTTGATTTACTCAAGCAAATATGATACGCGAGTCTAATCAAAGAGAGATAACTTGGATGGTACGAAAGACCAATATCCAAGTGTCAATCGATTTAAATCAACAACCAATACGGTCGAATATTCTAATCGATTGAACAACGCACAACCTGTATTATTTCAATTATATAACGAAATATAATGCGGAAAAGAAATAACACAGACACCAGAATTTTGTTAACGAGAAAACCGCAAATGCAGAAAAACCCCAGGACCTAGTCCAGATTAAACATATAATTTATTAAGCCGCTACAGTCCACCACTCCATTATGCCAGTGGTTGTTCCACGGACGCGTGCCCAAGAATAATTCTGCAAAATCACATGATAAGGAAGAATCCCGGTAAGAATTACTAGAAGACAGACTCAAAGAATATGAAAAGTGGAAACTTCGAACTCAAAAGCTTACTGGATCTTTGCCGATACGTGATTTTCAACATCATCCAAAACCCTAACCCTCTGTCTTCTACGTACCAGAGGCAAAGGAGAAAGAGCAGAGAAAACATCAGAAGGCTGCTCATATGTCATCTTGAAAGAGAAAACAATAAAAACAAATGAAAGAAGAAACCCTAGGTAAAGAATACTCTTCTCCCCCAATCTTATAAAGAAAGAAGAGTGCTTCCTTCTTTAAAAAGTTTGGAATAGAGCAACGACCCTTTCCAAAAAAGGGGGTTTATTCCGCAAAGGAAAATCAATCGTATCAAGTCAAGACATGTCATACCGAATAGTTGTGACCTCAAAACAGAATCTGCAATGGACTTTATAGTGCAAGGCCCGACGCCTCCTAGGAAATCAACAAAGCTTAACCAGGGCAAACCTGGCCAATGTCATAAATTTATGCATCAACAGTTGAATCACCGTTCATCAATAGCAAACAAAGTGTGAAATCGGGTCCACGACTTTGTTCGCCAACCGCAAACGACTACTCACAAAGAGGGGCAACTATTGACACCCCAATTTCGCACCTTCCATGAAAAATATCAGTCTTACACATTCGAAGATGAATACAAGAGAAATTCTTTGTGGAACAATTAAGGATTTCCATATACTTTAAATCAAGCCCACAAACACCACCCAATCAAGCCCATAAGGATTACCCAATCAAGCCCACAAGCACTACCCAATTACCTATTTTATTACCCGGTTACCCATTTACCCATTTCCATGACCCATGAGAAATAATCCTTCTCAAATCCCATAATTCTTTATCACAAATGAAAAAAATTCTCATCTATATCATTACCACCATTCCACATTTCCATTACCTAATAAAATAAATCTTTTCTTATATCCATGTCCCCCACTACCTAAAAAAGCAAGAAAATATCCTTCTCAAATCCTACTAAAAACCATCTTTTTTCTAAAAAATAAACCTCTCTCATCCCATTATCCCATGGCCCAATTTCAAACACATCACATGCACCTCACATCCCCATTTCCCATCCATTGTATTCCTTTCAAGGAATTTGAAAACAAAAAAAGGAAAAAAAAAAGGAAAAAGAAAAAGGAAAAGAGGAAAAGAGGAAAAGCAAAATCTCAATATCCTTTATCCCCTACTATTCCTTTCACCATTTCATCATTTCCTCCACCCACTCCCTACCTTTATTCAACTATATAAGGCATGCCTTACAACCAAGGAAACACAACAAGAAATCCCTAGGAAGTTACACATCAAGAAAAACCAAGAGAGTTACACAACACCCAAAAATTTGATTCTACAACAAAGGATCACAACCAATTATACCAAAGAAATTATTCTTATTCTCCACATGCAAACACAATCAAAAAATCTTGATTTCCACCCATACTACCCAAGCCAAGAAGAATTATTGTCTCTCAAATAGAAAAATATTTCTTCTCATATGTTCCAAATCTCCATGTATTTTGTCATTTAATCAAAGAGAAATCAAATTTCCTTCCTACATAATAGTTGTTATTTTCTTATGCATTTATAGTTCATTTTGAGAAAAACCCAAAAAAATAGAAATATTAAATCAAGTATTGTCTTTAAGTTTTTAAAAGATTAGCATTAAATTGCTAGTACTTTAACTACTTTCAGCATACTTAACCAAAAACAAAAAGAGGAAGAGTATAAGAATCTTTGAAGCAAATACCCCGTCTAAGGTATATTGATCAAATTTATTTTCGTGGATAAATCAAATTGATCAAAAAGCGGATTTCCCCTCTCACATTCTGATTGTCCATGTCAATTTCTACATAATTTGTTTGCAATGATATATTTCGTAGCATAATCTAATTAATTCATATCGTGGAGTGGTTTCCCCTCTCATATCACGACCCCCACATATGAATAATATGCGAATAACTTATCTAATTACCGGTTAAGTTGCATGTTATCGGTTATTACTTCAAAATTTCGATAAGCCTTCAATCGGTAATCCGTGACAGCTTCCAAATTTTATCATCATCCATGGATGTCTGGTTCAAATTTAAACTATTCACATCAATAAATTACAACTTTAGATTCGGCCTATTAATATTCTCAACATGCTAGGAATTGATCTAGGTTCCCGATATCGTTGAATAATCATAAGTTATTCTTCCAGCTATATATATTAGTCCAAGAGTCACAAGTGTGTATGGAACATTTTAAAGAAAAGCTGTAAATATTATCCCCATTAAATCATGAAGTATAGGCCAATCATATGATTGGGCGGCTGATGGGTTCCTAACACCTTCCCATCCCGTACTACAATCTCCTTACCTATAATTCTCTGATAGCAGACCATAAACATGAAAGTCATAACTAGGTTTTGTTTTCCCCAATAGAATTAAAACTAGTTAAAGGGTCCTGACTCCCCTTAGTCATGTGGCGACTTCAAAACATCTTTTTTTTTCCTTGCAGAGTTGACTCTCTTACTAACGAACTAGTAAGAAATTATCTATGTCCGACTTTGTGCGATAAACATCCACGAACGGATGAGCACATAGACTTCACCCCATAATAATTAGGGATCAAAAAAGTACGGTTCTCGACCCTTGCTAGACCTTGATTTCTACAGCTGGTTTTGGTAATTTTGGGTGTGTGGATGAGAAATAAATCTAAACCCTAAACAAATGCACTGCACGGGAGTGATTTTGATTCGAGAGATCAATCTATACAATTCTGTCCTAAACCAAGAAATGGTCATTCCAGACTTGCTTCGGTCACAAAGTGAAGGAGATGGGGTTATTCTTAGAGAGGGAAGCGAAGAAGGTGTTGATATTGTGAAGGTGTTGGATATTTATGACTTGTATCAGAATATCGAACTGGCTTGCAATAATATAAGCAATCAGCTCTGGTGTTTTCTGGATACGAATGACAACACTTGGTTTTCTGTGATTGTCTGTCCTGTTTGGAAAATAGGCAATGGACCTATTTATACAAGTCATTGAGCGCAAACCCTCATATCGTAGGAAGTAGAGGAAGCTGAGTGATGGAGTAGTGGGGTCGTGTGGGTGATTGCACGATCACATCTTAGACCACTTCTCCCATCATCCCTAACCGTCCATGTCTTCCTTACACGTTCTTGTGATGGCGTGTTGCACACTGCACGCTGTAAACCGCCAGACCAATACTCTGGTAAGTATCCCCCAGTTTGTGACATGCTTGATGTCTCGATTGTGTGGATCATGGGACCCATAGAAGGTAGCATACGGTGTTAGGTTAAATAACTAAGTTATTTGGGAAATCGATATTTATAAAATATCGTGTGTATTCTTTGCATGTAATGCATCAAATATATTCAGCATATATGAAGCATCGCTGTTTTAAGTCTTAACGGAGTAAGTCACGGATAGGCGTTTTAAAATAGCATCACATCCAACCATCTTCGAGTGACCTTTTGGAGACTTATGGTCAAGCCATGCTTCGGCCGATCACTCTATGTGGAAGAGTGGCGGACGGTGATCATGGGGATGATTTATTAGTCGCTTAACTCCTAGCCATGGATGACCAACCAAGATGGTAGAGTTGGACGTAAGAGATGATCTATGAGTTCATCTGCGACCGTTGATTGAGGTTATAAGGTTTTGAAGAGGTGCGCAAGCATCTCTCTTCGGCTTGATCGAAACCAAGCATGGGAGGCGTTTTTGGTGGGACCTACCGAGCATGCATGTAGACGGCTTGCTGGTGTACACGTCCGTACCTCATTATCCCATGAAGGTACGATCTAGGACACTCAACTTGACCGGCAAAGAGGAGCAGTTGAGATCGATTTGCAACAGAAATCCCATGCCACAAAGGAATTGAAAACGACACAACATGCCTACTTCGGGCGCGCATTTCGAGATGTATGGCCATGGTTGGCCTTGGTCGATCAGTCATGCGTGTAAATGGGCCCACGGTGATCATGTTGACATGCTCAGGACCTTTTAAGTCTACATCTATGCCCTCCATCCAAGCTTGCAAAGATGGACGCTCGTGATCGACTAGCGACACATGTAACATGCCGCAAACCCTAATTAGGGTTTTGTGTGGTTCACACCCATGTAACTTCACCCGATCGGTTTTGCATATTATGCTCCTCCCTTGGGGAGGCTGATTATGTGGGGCCCACATTGGGCAGGCGGTGAACATGCTGGTACCTATTCCACGGTCAAATGTTTGATCTAAGCCATCCTAACATGCGGGTGAAGTTGGATGGTTGTGATCAAACTGCGATGCATAACCCCTTGAAGCATCACGCCAGCCTTGTTTTGAGCAAACGTTTATTGCTCCAAGGCTTGATCGTGAGAAGGTCAGTCAGGTAGGTAGGAAGGGGGCCCACCGGTATGTAGGACAATCTTGCCCGACCGGTCATGGGATAATCCACGCCGTCCAATTACGCCGGCAAAGTTGGACGACCGTGGTTGATCTTGAGAATGCCATTGGCGGTCTTTGCTCATATGAGCTTCCTCCAAGATTCTTCACAACCATCCTTCTTCAGGCTAGCGTTTGGTGACTTTTGGGAGGCATGATACGCACTCGACCGGCTAGGGTAAAAACGGGCCCGTTGGTGGTCATTGCGGTGATAGCCTGCTCCTGCTAGGGTTCGTCTAGGCTGGTTAAATCATGCGGCTAACTTGCGTGGTCGTGATTGTTTCTGAGACTGATAGGGATTGTCCAGATTCAAATACGCTCAATCGGGCTAGTATAACACACCGAGAGATATATTCAATCGGGATAGTATAACACACCGAGGGATGATTCTCTTTGTTAGAGAATGGTATAGCATGTACGGGTATTTCGTGCAAGACTCACTATTGATACTTGGATATTCATGTCACTCTGCTGAGAGTAACAATCAATCATAATGCCGCACCAATAATGAGAGTTCTGCTGAGAACAACATAGGAAATACAAGGAAATTCATGTATTAATTAATAATGCTAAAATTCACAGGGTTTTTTGGGATTGTTGATACATGCTCCATTCTAGGTGAATTAATAAAGCGAAGAAGTATTCATCACTTATCAAATAGGCTTGTCCTCTGCAGGATGTCAGCGTATAAAATATGGCTTTTACAATTTTAGCCCATAACTAAAATCCACCATCAACACCGGGCACCCGATACCCGGCAAGTAATACCCGTTAGGATCCGAATGCTTATCGGTTCCTAGAGGTTCTACCCGTCAGGTAGTTATGTTGCTAACGGGTCCAATTTTAGGACCCGTAATCGGACCTGATTCATCCAATTCTGGTACGGTTCCGGGTAATCAGGTATCCGTTGGCATCCCTAATGGTGGTGGTCATCTGTGGTGGTGGTTGGTGGTTGTCGGCGATGGTTATTGGCAATGATGGACAATATATTGAAAACGGTATTATAGTAATGTTGTATTAAGAGGATAAGGCTTCTAGAAGGTTATGGGTATCATTTAAGTTTGAAAGGGTATTTTTCAATGGGCCTTATACTAGGTGTAGGATCCAAATATCGCACAACAATAAAAGCTCGCGAGAATGTAGCGAAATTTGCAAGAAAGTAGCGGATCCCGAGAGAAGATAGCAAGTGCCTGCGAAATTATCAAAGACCTGCGAGAATATGAGCTGTACTCCACTACATGTGAGCTGTCATCCACTATGTAAACACCTATATAAAGAGGAGAGCGGGAGAGAGAAAAGGAGGAGGGATAGATATTTTTGTAACAGAGAGAGAGAGATTTATTTTCTTTATCATCTTCTTCCCCTAAAACTAAATCTAGAGCTCCAAATACTCATTAATGGAAATTCTCAATGTAAACCAAATGTAATTTCAACAATCATAGTGAAGAACCATGGATGTAGATCACATTGATCGAACCATGTAAAATATCCTTGTGTCTATTTGTATTTCTAGTACTTAAATTTGAGATTTAGATGATTAACATGTTTAGATCTAGAAATTGTTATCATAATATGATATGGGGTGTGTTGTGGGATTTCCTGCAACTACATTTTTGGCGCTAGAAACATGGATGATTTATCAGAATTTGAAGATTGTTATGACTAGACAGAATTTGATAAAATTTGAAGTAGTTGGTGAAGAATTTATGTGGTGATTAACGAATCATTAAAATCAAGAAGATGATGGAGCAAGTTAGCAAATCTATTAAGGGGAAGAAATTGTTGGTTCAAGAAGTTTCCATGAAGATTAACTATGGTTCATATTTTTCTAGATCTACAAAGTTTAGGTTCAAAAATGGAAATTTCATGGAAGAAATCACACTTTCAGGGAGTAAACATCATCAACAATTCAAAGACATGAAAAGAGTAAGAGAAAAGATTAGTTGTTGTGGAGAAATTCGGGGAAGAAAACTAAAGTTTCAATAAAGGATTTCCACGTTCAGGAGAAAAATCAAGAGGCAAATGTGAAAGAAATTAAGGAAAGACGAAGATAAGATAAGAGGCAGACGCTGCAATTTCTATCACAAACAGAAATTCGCAAAGATGGTTCAAGGCTGAGCGAATAACAAATAGGTCACGGGTTCGAATTTGCAGAGACATGTATTTTCATTTTTTTTCTCATTTTCATTAGCGAATAAAAGAATAAGGAAAAAAGTTATGCGTTAATTTTGCAGAGAGGTTCTTGAACAGTTGGTCCAGAAAATAGTAAGTGAGTTTGTGGTCGCAAGTTCGAATTCGCCTGCGAGCATAGTTTTCTTCTTTTTACCGAGGACAAAAAAAATGAATAATCTCGCAATATTGTTTCATTATTTCGCAAACAAGAGGCAGCACAGTTGGTCATCTGCGAAGTTAATTTGTTCATGGTCGCGTGTTCAAATCCCAACCAACGTGTATTTTTCACATGGATTTTTTGCAAGGGTATTTCGCACAGAAGAAAGTAAGTGATTACTTCGCAAATTAATTTCTCAAACAGAGGCCAGCAAAGTTGGTCAGAGGTGAAGACAAATGAGCTTGAGGACGTAGGTTCAATTCCCACCTCCCACGAATTTTTCGCATCTTTTAGACTACCAGAGGAAGACAAGTTTTAACAAATGTGCAATAATTTTGCATAGAAGAAGCTTGCACAGTTGGTTGGGAGATGTGAATGCAAGCAGCAGGTCACATGATCAATTATTGTTTCTCGCACATCTATTTTTGTTACGCGAAATTTCGCATAGACTTTGATTATTTCGCAAAGAACAAAGTTGATGATTATTTCGCAAATAAATTTCGCAAGAGAGGGTTAGAACAGTTGGTATGGTGCTAGAATATGCAAGAAGTAGGTCAACGGTTCAAGTCTCACTTTTCACATTTCTTTTTGCTGCGCAACATTCGGGAAACTCGCATAAGAGCTAAGTACCCTTTCATAGAACATTTCACTTACAGAAAATTAAAGATTTTTTATTTGATTTAGAAAAAGGGATTCAATCGCACGATAACAAAGATTTCAATATTTCAAAGATCACTAATATTTCAAGATTACAAAGATTTCAAAATTACAAAGATTAGAAAGATTTCGAAATTACGAAAAACTGAGAAAAATCAATTTATATATTTCTCTAGAATATTTCTTTTACAGAAAATAAAAGATTTTTGATTTGGTTTACAAGATGCGATACAATCGCAGAATTGCAAAGATTTTAGAATTACAAAGATTCCACAATTACAAAAGAAACCGAGAAAAATATCTCGCAGATCAATTTATATATTTCCCTTAAATATTTTCTTTGTTTCAAATGAGAATGATATCTAACATGGAGAGTAGGGAGGAAAAATAAGACCTTCCATCAACAGGCTACATAAGACCTCATTAGGATCATTTCCATGAAAGATGTTTATCGGATGAGACGAAACAAGTTATACAAAGGAAATCAAAACAAAGAAAAACGATTTGAACTTGCAATTAAATGAAATTTTTTGATAAAAGAAATGTTGAATACTAATCTAAATTTTTATTTGCATAACAACGCAACATGAGGCAGAGAACATGGAGTAATAATTTCGCAATACTTCTTATTCGCATTCAAGGACGGATACTTCTTATATTTCGAGGATTGAATACTTCTTATACTTCTTCAAGGATACTTCATACTTCGCATACTTCAAGAGATGATACTTCTTATTTACTTCACAAAGCTTCAGAACTTCGCAAAAGAATAGAGGCAAGTACGTACTTTTTAAGTCCAATATTCTTTCGCTCGTTCCTCCAACAACTACAACAAAGAGAATTTTTCCTTAAAGATCGCTCTTCAAGCAATATTCAAGGAAAAAGAGGCAAGATGTAGGATCCAAATATCGCACAACAATAAAAGATCGCGAGAATGTAGCGATGCTTGCAAGAAAGTAGCGGAGCCCGAGAGAAGATAGCAAGTGCCTGCAAAATTATCAAAGACCTGCGAGAATATGAGCTGTACTCCCTTACATGTGAGCTGTCATCCACTATGTAAACACCTATATAAAGAGGAAAGCAGGAGAGAGAAAAGGAGGAGGGATAGATATTTTTGTAACAGAGAGAGAGAGAGAGATTTATTTTCTTATTCATCTTCTTCCCCTAAAACTAAATCTAGAGCTCCAAATACTCATTAATGGAAATTCTCAGTGTAAATCAAATGTAATTTCAACATTCATAGTGAAGAACCATGGATGTAGATCACATTGATCGAACCATGTAAAAAATCCTTGTGTCTATTTATATTTCTAGTACTTAAATTTGAGATTTAGATGATTAACATGTTTCGATCTAGAAATTGTTATCATAATATGATATGGGGTGTGTTGTGGGATTTCCTGCAACTACACTAGGGGTATATCGATAATGTTTCTTATGTTAGTTAGAAAATGTCATTGTTGAAACAGAATTAGAAAAATGTTCTTTATCAAGGGTTTTCCGTCTAAACGGAGTTAACTCACTGGCAACTCATATTGATCCCACCAAACAATATTAAATAAGATAGGCTAATTACCAATTTACCCCTGCAAAGATGAGAATCCGTAATTATCCCTGAATTAAGCATAATTCTTAACTCGAATCGATCTCGAGGATGATCATACGTGTAGGATCAGAATCTCGCAACAACAACATACTTGCGAAATTACCATTTACAACACATTGCGAAGAATTCGCAAGTTAATTACAAGAATGACGTAACAGATGACGCCAGTAGAAACACGAGAAAGATGTGAAGATCTTGCGAGATTTAAGAATGTAGCAAAATAAACACTTTTATGCTTGCGAGAGTCTCGCAAGCCAGATCCTAAAATAAAGATTAGATTAGCTGTCATCCACTATGTAATATCCTATATAAAGAGTCGAATAGGCCTAAAGGAGGAGAGATCTTTTTGGAGTGAGGAGAAAGTTTTGAAGAGAGAGAAAGTCTAGAATAGTCGTTGTTTTCTTGATTTCATTTCCTTCTTGTAAAATTTGATAAATCAATTCATAAAAAGTGTGATTGTTGATCTAAAAGATGTGTTGATTATTATAGATTCTTGTGAGGGGTGTATTGTAGGAATTCCTGCAACTACAATACTGTAGTTGCAAGAAATCCTACACTATACCCTTGATAAGATCTTACAGTGATTAACACATATTTGATGATTAAAACAACACTTTATTACTTGATTCTCAGAAATGTTTACAAGTAATGGAAGAAGATTAAGAACACAACCGTTCTCTTGAATTTTCTCTCTCCTCAAGGCTTTCTCAATACTCAAAAAATACATCTCTCCTTCTTTGAATCTACTGGGTCTCTTTATATAGGGTAATTACATAGTGGATGACAGCTAAGTTGTCCTTTAATTTCGGATTTGGCTCGCGATGTTCTCGTGGTAGTTATAATGTCCATTCTCGCAAGAGTTTTATCCATCGCAGAACAATCACGCTCTTCTCGTTTTTCTTCATTCGTCAACTATTACGTCATTCTTTGAATTATTCTATGACACTCGCGAAGTGTTGTTGAAGAGCTCGCAAAGCTGTCGATGTCAATCTCGCAGGGGTGTTGTTAATACCTCAAGAATAATACCATAGCGGTATTCTGGTCCTACATCTTGCCTCTTCTCATGTCTTCACCGCGAAGTGGAGAGGATATGAGAATTTTCAACTCTTCATAATGCTCGCAGCTTCCTATCTTGCCATATTTTCTCCTCGACAAAACTCCGTGAATTTAGCTTAACCGCCCACACGTGTCGTAAATTCTTCTTTTTACTGACACGTCTCTCCTCAACAGGTCATCTCCTTTTGCCTATAAAAGATAGAATTTGGTTACAGGACTAATTTTGTTCTTTTACTTTTCTATATTCTTCGTATTTTTATTCTCTGCAAAATTTTCTTTTCGATCTGCAACTTTTATATTTTTTTTCTTCTTCATATTCGCCTGCTACTGCTTTAACGGAATCTTCAAGGTATGTGTTTCTATGATGTTACTAAATTGTTTGAACTATTTTTTTACTCATGTTATCCAATCTTTTCTATTTGATTCTTCATAATTCCCATATTATGTTTTCTCTTTAGTGGAACTACTCCTAACGCCCAGTCCGTAATCCAAAACCCTAATCTTCGCAAAAAACTTGTTGAAAAGAAAAGGAGCTATGCGAGTAATAAGGTAGTAAGAAACACTTATTCTTCTTAATAACAATATTGTTGCCTCTGTTTCTTATCTATATTATTATTCGCAGGATGACGAGGGTATCGCTAGACCTCCCAAATGATCTCTCCAGGTTAAAACCCTTGAGGCTAACATTACTATTCCCAAGCTGACATCTGCGAGAGTGATTCCCACAACCTTGCAAATGGAACCTCCTTCTTCTATTTGCGAGATTATCACCACTAATATCCCCAAAGTTGATGTCAATGAAACTCCTTTTAGCCCTTTATTACCTTTAATTGTTAACTTTCCAAACACTCCTCCTTTTGACGATGCAATCATTGCGAACAATCAAAACCTCCATCTTTCTACTGTCATTATTTCACCATCTGCACCTTCTTCTTCTTCTAAGGAAACTTCGATAGGAGTGGATGTTTCTTTTAAAGTCTTGTCTGATGTTTTGGATGAGGCTAAGAGGTCTTCTACTGACCCCGTCAAGCAGGACGTCTGCGAGGTTTTATGTAAGTATCTTGGTTCTAACCAAATGGCTTCACAAGCAGCTTTAGAAAGTGAAGTTGAATCGCTTAAAATAAATCTCCAATCTAAGACTTCAGAATGTGACATTTTATGTCAAAAGCTTCGCAATTCTTCACTTGATTGCGAGAATCTTCGCAACAAGAATAATGAGTTAAAAGGTAGAATTTTCGTTCCTCTGTCTCTGGTTTTTCTGTTCTAACAAATTTTTATCTTCTCTGTACTTAAATTTCCTTCTTAAATTCTTGGTTCGTATATTTAGTTTTAAATCAGAAACGACTCATGTAGAGATTTCAATTTGAGTCTGTTGCCGAAGAAGCTCGCGCTGAAAAATATTCTTGGATGGACCAATATAATAGAATAGACAATCTTTACACTTATTTGATCGATCAAATAGATAACCTTACTAATGAGAATAATTAATTATCGCAAAGCCAAAATTTATTAAGTAGCGAGGTTACTCGCCTCTCATATTTGTTAATCAAGGCTAACTTGGCGATGGAATCTTTATCAGATGAAAATAAAACTTTATCTCAAGAAAAACATAGTTTTTCAAGATTGATGGTGATTTCCTCGCAACAATTGAGTAATCTTCAAAGAGTGTGTGATAATCAAGAGCAATCTCTTCGTTCTCTTAAGGATGAACTCAAGGAAGTAATTGAATCATCTGCTGCTGAGAAGGATAAACTTATCAAGGGTAGGATAACTCTTAGTTTAAAGGCCAGTAAACTTCAAGATCAATTCTCCCAATTAGAAGAATCTTATTCTTTACTATCAAAAGAAAACTCGTATCTCCTCTCCAAATAAGAAAATAAAAAATCTCGCCTGAATGGTATAGTTGGGGACAAATTTGATGATGCCATGAACCAATGGGAGAATTGTTGCTCATTAATTCAAAATTTAACTTCGCAGAAAGAAGGTAGTCATTTGAATGCCTCAATTGTTGATCTTTCTGTTAATTTTCTGTGTTATATTTCTTGCATGATTTTCTTTTTCTGAATAATTTTTTATTTCTCTCGCAGAAACTGAGAAAACCCTCCATCTTACCATTTCTGATCTGACTGATAAATTGGCTAAAGTTCGCAAAGAAAATGGGACTCTCACTTCTGACCTTGTAAAATCTCGCGATCGAGCAGAGAGAAGATATGACTATCTTGAATACTTCAAGAATATGGAGATTAGAAATCGCGATAGAGGCTTCATTCGCAAAGTTCATCTCAGTGCAAAAGTTCTTGTGAATGATATTCTGATATCCCGGTCTCTTCCTCTTGTAACTGTCCCTCCTCTAGAAGTAGATGATGATAAAATTCCTCTTCCTATTGATGCAGATCTAAATTATGCAAGTGATGAAGAAGACATTTCTCAAGAAGTCCCAACAGAAGAAGAAGAAACTCGAATTAACCGTAGCGAGAAGAATACTGATGAAGCTGATAACACTAGCAAAGATAATGAATCTGGCGAGAATACTGAAGCTTGAGTTTTATTTTGTTTTATTTTTCTCCCTCTTTTTTGCGAGCAATGTAACTTTACGCAACTTTGAAATTCAACTTTTATTTCTGTTATTTTAAATATTCTCAAGGAAGATAATGATATTTTATTTATCCACTCCCCTACTTGCCCTTCATTATCTTTCTTGTAATGGTCAATTATTTCCTGTATTTTCTTCTTGCGAATTGTGTTACGATATTTAGGAATAGCACTGCGGTATTATGAATACTACTGCGATGTTATGAATAATCATGTTGTATGATTCTGAATAATATTTCTGAAGACCCCTGAAGGATTTTTGTTTCTCATCATTTCTCCTGCGATGAAAAAATCTTTCCTGCACTCTTAAAAGAAAATAGTTAATGTTTGGGATTATTCTGTTGGTCTTATTTTGCCCTCCTATTTAAAGGTCTTATTTTGCCAACTTTTTATTTCTGCGACAAAATCGCAGGACGTCTTTACATTTGTATGCAAAAACCCATTGATCTTGCCTTATCTGTATTTTGTCAATTTCTCTGCGACAATATGACAAGTCTAAGTTTTCTTGCGAAAACGAAGCCATGTGACATTGCCGTCTTGCGATGAAATCGCAGGATGTCTTTACACTTTCATGTAAAAACCCATTGATCTCATCTTAACTTTATCTTATGGATTGTTTCCTCTGTATAATATTTGTCACGCGATAATATGACAGGCCTAAATGCTCTTGCGAGCATAAAGCCCCATGACATTTCCGTCTTAAGACACTTATCATCTCCCTAATGGATGGTGCCGCCCTTATCTTCCCCCTAGTTGCCCCTTCAAGGAGGGAACATCGGCCATACAAGACTAGCTCCTCCCATCCATATTTACCAGCAACCAGTTGTTTTCGCAGCCTCTTTTCCTTTATGCCTATATGGCTTATAGTTACAAGACTGCACCCTAAGTGGGGTTTTCTTCGGGCCGAGCGCATCATAGCCAAGACTTACCAAGAATGGCCAGGGTAGGTTCGTCCGTCCCGGGCATCCTTGGATCAACCGTGTACCTCGGCGCCTTGGTCATACTCTGCACTCCTTAGAAGAGATCCCCGGTCGTCCAACCAGGGTATAACCTTATATAGTTGGAAATCCAAGGTACCTCTCTTGGATATGTTTTCTTTAACCCCAACATATTCATGACTCAGGTTCCAGCAGCGGTATAACCTTATCCCTGATTCACGCAAAGAGATACCCCCTAATATGACGTACTTTAGGTCTTACATTTTCCTCTTGCGAAATTGTATTCGCGAACTAGGGTGTACGCCATAAAGGTTCGTCCCGTTCTTTGTTTCTTTTGCGTATATCGTAATCTTTCATTCTTTATGTAATCTTGAATAATCTTGCGAATAAACTCGCAGCTGTAAAAAAAAAAATTGCCCATTTTTTATTAAAAATTTGTTACTGATAATATATTTTTAAAAATAATATGTTCCATGGCCTACCAAGTCTTTGACCAACATCTCTGCCCTCTGGGTCTACCAGCATGTATGCCCCTGTTCCAACTATCTCCTTAATGATATACGGTCCATCCCATTTTCTCGCCAACTTTCCACCATGTTCTCGCTGGTACTCTGGTGTTTCTCGCAAAAATAAATCGCCTGGTTGAAACTCACGTTTCTTGACTCGCTTGTTATATTCGCGAGCCAACCTTCGCTGGTAATTTTCCATATGTTATAATGCCTTTTCTATCTTCTCTTCTAATTCATCAAGTTCTCTTAGAATCATACTAGCATTAAGATTCTTCTCCCAAACCTCTCTTTTTGTTGTAGGAATATCAACTTCTGTTGGTAGTACTGCTTCAACACCATATGTTAAACAAAAAGGTGACATTCCAGTTGCTTATCTCCTGGTTGTGTTGTAAGCCCAGACTGCATTATGTACCTGTTCACACCATGCTCTATGGTACCCTTCTAATTTCTTTTTTAAGATATCTGTGATTATCTTATTAGTTGCTTCAGCCTGACCATTAGCTTGCGGGTATAAAGGAGTAGATTTTCCACATCTTATCTTAAATGCATTGAGTAGCAATTCTATATTTTGTCCTTCAAATTGTTTTCCATTATCAGAAACCAACTGTGCTGGAATTCCAAATCTGCAAATGATATTTTCAAATATGAATGTAAATATATCCTTATCGCGAATGTGTTGTACTTCTTTTACCTCTGCCCATTTTGTGAAGTAATCTGTCGCGAAAATTAAGTATCTCTTCTACCCTGAACCTGACACAAAGGGTCCCACAATATCTAAGCCCCATTTTCCAAAAGGCCACACACTTTTAAAGATGATAATGGTGCCCCTGGTGCATGTATCCTCTTTCCATATCGCTGGCAATCTTCACAACGTTTTGATAATTGTTTTGCATCTTAATGCATATATGTCCAATAATAGCCTTGCAATTTTGTTCTATAAGCCAAAGATCTTCCTCCGCTATGATTAACAGCATCACCGCTATGCAATATTTTTAATATTTTTTCTCCTTCTTCCCGTGTCAAACATCTAAGTAATGGCCCATTAAAAGATTTTCGATACAATACCTCATCCCTTAATTCATAATTTGTTGCACGGATTTTTAATTTGTGCGCCTCCAATTTATTTCTTTGTGTTTCGCCTGTCGCCAAGTATGCGTGAAGTTCTGCTCTCCAATCTGCGATAATATCGCTGGCTGATTCTTCTGTGTCATTTTCTATTATCATTACATCCGCATTTTCTTCTTCTTCTTTATTAATTGAAGGTGATACAAGTGTCCGAATTCTTATGCATCTCGCAGCTGGGTTTGTCATCATACTTGATATGAATGCAAAAGCATCTGCGAGTCTATTATCTTTTCTTGATATATGTCTCCATTTTATTTTTGGAATTCTCGCAGACAATTCTTCAACAAGTTTCTTGTATTTCTTCAGAGATGGTTCATTCGTTGTGTATTCTCCTTTTATCTGGAGAATAACCAATTGCGAGTCACTGGTAATCCTTACGGTCTCCAACTTCATCTCTACAGAGAACTTTAGAGCATGCACCACGGCTTCATATTCTGTCTCATTATTAGTGGATGTGAAATCCAAACGAAATGAGAAAGCCATTTTTTCTCCTTCTGGCGAGATAAAGACCACTCCAATTCCATTTCCTTCCCCATTTGATGATCCATCCACCAATATTTCCCACATGTTCGGTTCCTTTAATAGATCTTTTGGATCTCCATGTTCTTTTTCTATGTCCATCATTTCTTCCACAGCTTCATCATCTTCTAGAGGGAATTTTGCTAAAAAAATCTGCCACAACTTGTGATTTTGGTGAGGATAGGACTTCATATTTGATTTCAAAGTTCCCTACCCTACTTGTGCATTCCATCTCTCAACTCTGCCTGATCTTTTTGAGTTCTTCATTACTGATTCAATGGGCACCTTTGTTAACACATTTATTTTATGTGCTTGAAAATATATGCGAAGTTTAAAGGTTGCATAAACCAATGCCAGAATTAGCTTCTCAATTTTTGAATAATTTTTCTCTGCAGAATTAAACGTTTTGCTGATGTAGTAAATTAGTTTTTCTACCCCTGCATCTATTCGCAATAACACTACGCTTAAGGCGTGCGATATTGTCGCAAGATAAATCAATAATTCTTCTCCCGGCTCCGCTTTCTGTAAAATAGATATGTTCATTAGATATTCATTAACTCCTTGAAAAGCCTTCTCACATTCATCTGTCCACTTGAATTTTGTACCCTTCCTGAGTATATTGAAAAAATGCTTGCATTTATCTGAAGATCGCGAGATAAATCTTCCTAGCGATGCTAAGATCCCATTCAACTTTTGTACATCTTTCACTATTGCTGGTGTTGGCATATCGCGAATTGCCTGTACTTTCCCTGGATCAACTTGAATTCCTTCTTTTGATACGATATAACCTAAAAAATTCCCTGATGCTACTCCAAAAATGCATTTCTCAGGATTCACCTTAATGTTAAAGAGTCGCATTTGATCAAAAATCTCCTTCAAATCTTGCACATGGTTCTTAGCTTCTTTACTCTTTATTAACATGTCATCTACGTACACCTCTAATGTTTTGTGTATCCACATTGCGAACACCTTCTCCACCATTATTTGATACGTTGCACCAGTATTTCGTAACCTAAATGGCATTTTTGTGTAACAATATAATCCTCTTGGAGCAAAAAATGCAGTGTGCTCTTGATCTTCTTCAGCAAGAGGGATCTGATTATATCCTTTATACCCATCCAATGAAGATATTATATCATTTCCTGCTGCTGATTCGACCATTTGAGGAATATCTGGTAATGGAAAGCTATCTTTAGGACAAGCTTTGTTTAAGTCAGTAAAATCTATGAAAATTCTTATCCCTTTATTCTTCTTTGGAACCACTACCATATTTGCAATCCATTCCGGGTATTTTGCTTGCCTTATAATTCCCGCATCGAGCATCTTCTGTAATTCTTCTTCTATTTTTGAGTGATAAGTTATCGCGATTTTCCTTATCCTTTGCTTGAATGGTCTCACATCTTTATTAATCTATAACTTATGACATGCAACTGATGGATCTATTCCAGGCATTTCATCCATATTCCCCGCGAAAATATCCTTATATTCTCGCAAGAGATTTATGGTTTGTTCTTCTTCATTTGCACCCATCTTAGTTCCAATTTTCAGCATTTTAGGTTCTTCTTCACTTCCAACATTTACTTCCTTTGTTGGTTCTGCTGCGGTGTAGCTGGCCTCAGGTTCTCCCATTGGCGTTGGTGTTTCCATGACTCTCGCGGGCTCATCATCTTCTTGCGAGATCTCGCTGGGTATTCCTTTTCCTTTTATTGCTCTTATCACGTAAACTTTAATTCTTCTTCCTTCTTCCTTCTTCCTTCTTTGCCTCTTTTGCCAATTTTCTGTGAGCTTTTCACAATTTTGGACGCTCTTCATAGTTTCTCATTTCAATTCGACAACACAGTTTCGCGAGATCAGCATCTCCTCTAATTTCTCCAATTCCACTAGGCATAGGAAATTTGATGCATTGATGTAATGTTGATGCTACAGCTTTGATTGCGTGTATTCATGGTTTCCCCAATATCATGTTATATGGTGCCTCCATATCCACCACACATAATGTTACTTGTGTTTCAATCTCTCCTAGCGGAATGCGTACCATTATTTCGCCTTTAGGTTTTGTTATAGATTTTCCAAAACCATGAATGTGATAATTTGAATAAGACATCTCTTCATCCTTATATCCCATCTTCTTAAATGTATGATAGAATATAATATCTACAAAACTTCATGTGTCCACCAAAGTTCTATTCACAGCCCATTTTTCTGCAGATCTTGTTGATTTCTTCTTCTTCACTCATATAGTAGATACCGTGATTACCAATGGAAATGTATGATCCAAATTTTATTTTGGTATTTCTGCTGCTGTGAATGTGATTTCTTGCTTTTCCCAATCTTTCAGAGGTGATATTTTCTCCACTGTCATAATTCTTATTCCTTCAAAATCTCGTTTATGAATCTTTCCTCTAATATTTTCATGGAATTGGTTAATCATTGTTTTTGTTATCGTATTGCACTCCAACTTCCTGTAATCCTCCTTTGCTTCAATTTTTTCTTCAACTGCTTCACCAATTTGTTCAATCATCTTCTTAACTCGAATATTGATCTTTTATCTTGCTTTTTCCTATAATTTTCAACTTTCAATCCCTGTTTCGGGCGCCAAAATGTAGTTGCAGGAAATCCTACACTACACCCTTGATAAGATCTTACAGTGATTAACACATATTTGATGATTAAAACAATAATTTATTATTTGATTCTCAGAAATGTTTACAAGTAATGGAAGAAGATTAAGAACACAACCGCTCTCTTGAATTTTCTCTCTCCTCAATACTTTCTCAACACTAAAAAAATACATCTCACCTTCTCTGAATCTACTGGGTCTCTTTAAATAGGGTAATTACATAGTGGATGACAGCTAAGTTGTCCTTTAATTTCGGATTTGGCTCGCGATGTTCTCTCGGTAGTTATAATATCCATTCTCGCAAGCGTTTTATCCATCGCAGAACAATCACGTTATTCTCGTTTTTCTTCATTCTCCAGCTATTACGTCATTCTTTGAATTATTCTGTGACACTCGCGAAGTGTTGTTGAAGAGCTCGTAAAGCTTTCACTGTCAATCTCGCAGGGGTGTTGTTAATACCTCAAGAATAATACCATAACGATATTCTGGTCCTACAAATACGTTAATGAGATCACACACGTGAAATACATACCGAGAATGATCTAACGCCTAATAGATGAGACACATGTGATCATACGACGTAGGGTTTGGATATATTATGAAATCGAAGAAACCCTAAAATCATAAAAACTGCTCACTTTCGAGAACTTGTCGCCTCTCTTCTCTCGGATTTTTCTTCTCTTTCTTCTTCTCTTCAAGGTATATTGATGAAGAACTAATCTTGTGCAATCGATTGAAGTGAAGATAAACAGTGATGAAAGTGATTCGAGCAATGGAAGGTAAGAAGTTGTTCTTGTTTTTTTTTTTTTATTCTCGAAAGGATTATGTAGTTTTAGGGTTTATGTTTATCTCTCAGACTGTTTATGTAGTTTTAGGGTTTATGTTATGCTCGAATCACTGCTAAAGTGTAGTTTTAAGGTTCTTTTGATTCTCGAACTGATCTTGTAGTTTTAGGGTTTAATATCTATAGTGTTAGGGTTTGATCGATGAAATGAGTATTATGAAATCCATCTACTCTTCTTTTCATTTTCATTTTCGAAACCCAAATGTATAAATTTGGGGATTTTTACGAAACCCTAATTTTGAAGTTTGGAGATTTTTTAATTTCTCTATTTATGGTTGTTATTGACTGGTAAAAATGCTCCATATGTATGTTAGATTATATGAGATAGTTAAGTTTGTAATTAGAGGGATGATTTGTGTTTCTGTGTATAGATTATGAGTATGGTTGTTGAATTCTTTGTATGGTTTTGTGCTTGTTGTATGTGCAGAAGATTTTTTAGGTACCCAAAACAGAGCTTTAGAGTTGAAGTATTCACCATTAACAGATACATGCTTTATCATGATGTGGATGCAAAGTATGGTGGTTTTGACATGTTGAATGTTCTAATTATATGGGAGATGCAGATTAGTAAACAAAGAGAAATAATTTGTTTTGGTTTACTCCAGATAATATATCAGAACTAATTACCAATAATGATGAGTTCTTTAACATGTGGAATATGGACGGATTTCAAGATGATGGTTTTGTGCATCTATACATGAGTATTAATGACAAGGTTCTAAGGTATGGTGATGAATGTCCATCATCTTCTGGGGTTACCAATGAAGATTTAATACCTATGAAGAAGGTGACACATGATTCTGACTTGGTGTTTTCAGCACCCAAAAAGGTTATTAGCAATTCACCAATATTTTCTCCTGCTACTAGGAAAAGTCCAAGGTTGGTATCCAAGTTAATTGATGCACAAATAAATGGTTCAGTTAGGAGGTTGTTTGTGAATGATGAGGATGGGTTTGCCGGGAATCAAATTGGTAATATGGATGCAGAGTATGAGAAAATTCAACAGGATAATATGGATGAGGATGTGTGCTATCCAGTTGACGATGACAGAATTCCAGTGAGCTATGATGATGAAGAAAATGATATTGACATAGTTGATGTCGGGGATTTTTTCAACAACTACTTTGATGAGGACTTTTGGCAGAACTATAGAAAGGAAGGTAATGTTATAGCTTTTAATAATTTAATTGTGTACTTTATATTAAGTATGTCATATGTTATGATGACTAATAATACTTTTGGCATACTTTGTAGTTTCGCAAGAAAATGATGTACCCGAATGGGTGAAAGGAAAAAGTGTTGCAGTGGAGAAATTGGCTTCAGTACCTATTGATGATGAGAATAACCTTGGTAACTCACATTATAACTCTGACTCTGAAAATGAGAAGAACAAGGAAGAGGCCCTTCAAACATTTTACCAACAATGGAACTAGGAATGAGGTCTACATATTGTACATAGAGATAGAAAGAAACTTGTAAATATGACCTTTGTAATTTGTTAGAGCATAGACTGGTTGAACCCACCAAGCGTTGGTATGTAAAGTTTGGTTGTCATATTTTAGTATCAAAACTTATCTAGAATCGCTTGATTAAATGCTAGGGTCAACATCGTTTAGGTTAGACTAGAAAGTTTAGGAATGTTGAGACATACAAGTATTACTTCGAAGGCCTAAAGAATGTGAAGAAGTAACGACTACAACGACAACATCATCCTTCCACTTGAACTTGTTTTAATTCCCAATGTATCTTTCAAGTCGTTATATATTGAAAACATAACATGCGAAGATGTACATATTGTATATACTACTCTAGTAGAGAGACATAATCATAATAGATATAGTATTAAGGAATTAAATTTAGTTTTATATGCTTTAATTACTAATAATTAATGCAGAGCTGTAGAGAATAAAAATAAGCAATGTGCATTTACTAATTGGAGATTTTCCATGAGAGATATCAAAAATATTGTGCTAGAGCATTGCTCGGTCGAACTCGCAAGCGTTGCTATCTCAAGCTTGTTTGTCAAGTTTAGTTTCCAAAACTATAAGTCTTGATTTCTAGTCTACTTATAGCTAAGTCTTAGATTAGGATAGTAAGTGTAGTTGAGCTTTATACTCCATGGCATTCATCAAATGAAGACGAAGAACTACTCAAGGGAACTTGTGGAACTTCATCAACAAGAGGTATGTGGAGACTTGAACTTATCTATTACTCAAAAGTCTATCTATGTTAATCTCCTATTTTCAGACAAAAGTCGTATTGCTATATAGACTTCAATTATACACATTTACTATTTCGATCCGAGTTTATCTCGCTTATCTATTTCTTGAAATATGTTGGTAAGCTTTCGCTTTGGCTAAGTTCATCTTTACTCGTGACGAAAGTCATGATGATTATTTCAATAACTTGAAAATCGCTTTGATGAAAATAGTTTGTAGATAACAACTATTTTAACATCCTCTAAGAAAGTTTTAATGAATGAAATGAGAGTTTAGAACAAGTTACCATGTTTGGATATAAACATAGTGTGTTCTCACATTTGTATAAAAGTCCAAAACCGGGAACCTAAAGTATGCGTACCCGTATGCATACTGGCAGGAGTTTCACGTATGTGAATTTATGCTGGAGTTTGGAAGTAAAAACAAAATCAAATCTGGTCGCTTAAGTATGTGTACCCGTTTGCATACCTAAGCAGGTTACTTTCTAAAATCGGTTTGCAAACCGTGCCTATAATGTTCATGAATTGATTCGAGTGAATCAAAATCGATTTTGCTTCGATTATCTCTTGTATACTACTATGAGATCTAATCAATTGAACAACTCTCCAACTAGTTCATTTAAGTCATTTGAACTAGTTATGGTGAAGATGAATAAGGTTAATATGAAAGTGCTCATATGGCTAACCATTGGTTAACTATTGTTGAACCAACTAGGTGTACACGTTTAGGTACGGTTACTCAAACCTAAATGAAGGTACATTTTATTTGTGTATAAGAAGCTAAGTTTGATCTAATAGTTGAAAGATATTAGCTTGAATCTAATCAGGCTTTCATCTAACGGTAAATATTGAATGCTTTGTTACCAAGGTAACTTAGATTGCAAACCATGATTTGAAATCTATATAAAGTAGAACTCTAGCAACTGGGAAACCTAATCCCCACACCTCCTGTGTGATACTAGTTGCATAAGCTAGAATCAGTTCTCCTTTAACCTTAGGTTTTTCACGAAACCCTATAGGTTAACGACTTGGAGGCTTCATTTGGATTGTGAAGCCTGACCCAACTATTTTTTCTGTAGTTGCGTGATCTGATCTTGTTATTTCTATCGTGATTGAGTATAATTGTAAGATTGGCTTGAGATTAATATCTCCGATAGTCAAGATAGAAAAGTAGTCACAATCACCTTCGTCTCATCGTTTGTGATTCCACAATATCTTGTTTCATTAATCGATTAAGATTATTGTGAGGTGATTGATATTTCTAGGTTGTTCTTCGGGAATATAAGTTCGGTATATCAATTGGTTCCTGTTCACCTTGATTTATCAAAAGACGTAACAAAAACTCGTAGGTATATCTGTGGGAGACAGATTTATCTATTCAATAGACTTTTCTGTGTGATACAGATTTGTTTATCAAGTCTTTGACTTTGGGTCATAGCAACTCTTAGTTGTGGGTGAGACAAGCTAAGAGAATCAAGTACGTAGTGTCCTGCTGGTATCAGAGACATAAGAAACGCGACTGTACCTTGAATCAGTGTGAGATTGATTAGAGTTCAACTACATTCCAGTATGAAGCTAACTTGTAGTAGGCTAGTGTCTGTAGCGGCTTAATACAGTGTGGTGTTCAAATCTGGACTAGGTCCCGGGGTTTTTCTGCATTTTCGGTTTCCTCGTTAACAAAACTTCTGGTGTTTGTGTTATTTCTTTTCCGCATTATATTTTGTTATATAATTGAAATATCACAGGTTGTGCGTTGAATCGATTAATTGGTAAATCCAACCTTTGGTTGTTGATTGAAATTGATTGATCCTTGAACATTGGTCTTTAGTACCATCCAAGTTATTTCTCTTGTATTCAATCAGGATCGCAAATTCCTATTTGTTTGATTACAGACTGAATCGAGAAATTGAGATATAACTCTTTGATATACTTTTTATTAAGATTGAGTCTGACTGTCTAGTTGATTCTCTTGAAAGTATATTGGAGTTAGTCCATACAGATTGCTAACCAAAATATTGGGTGAGTTTGTTAGACCCACGCTTTTTAAATTGGTAGCAGAGCAGGCAAACACGTTCAAGACCTCATAAGTCTGTGTTTGTAGCGATCTGAATCTATGGACAGAAGTGTTATCTGTGACAATTCAACACCAGTTCAGAGTCACTCTGATTTGGATAAAACTATTGAGACTTCTGAGAAATCTCCCATGTCCGCTCCTTTGACTGAATTTGCGTTCAACTGGGAAAAATGTCTTGATGAACAGTTGGATGATATTTCAGATGAGAGTGATTCAGAAGAAGGATAAAGTATTGGTGAGTAAGTCTCTCAATATATCAAGCTCTTTGACCATGTTTTTAAAGGAAAAAAGTCAACAGCTTGCTTGGGTAAATATCTGGCACCTCTTTGTCAAGAAAACATAAAACTGGGAAAACTCTTTAAAGGTTATGATCGTGGGTACAAACTCTTACAATCTACCATTAAAGATCGAGAAGAAGATGTACGCTCAAAAGGGTCCAAATGTGATAATATTCTTCGAAATATCTTTGTGTTGAAAGAAAGACTTGCATAATCTGAAGAAAGATACGACTCTCAACAAAAATGTTTTAATGACAGAGAAATCAGTCTTATCGCCAAATAAAAACTTTTGGAGACTGAGCTTGCTGCTGCTATAAGGTAAATTCATAGAAGAGAATCTGAAAAGATTCAATTCTAGCTCTACAAAATTATCTTAAATGATGGGAGCATGTAAAGAACATCTTGATACACATGGTATGGGCTATAAAGAAATAGATGCTTCAACTACTAGTAAGATCAATTTTGTCCGTGCTAATGACAAGTCTCCATGTGAAAAACCTTCTTTGGCAGCTGATGTTCCTTGGAACAAGGATTGTCCACCTTTGAAATCAACTCACGTGGGAACAGTTAAGAATAATTCCTTTAACTGCTATTATTGCGGAAACAAATGACACCTTGAAAGGAGATGTTGTTTCCGACTGCGGAATATTCTTGTATGGATGTCTAAAGAAGTAATTAAACCTGTCTCTCATCTAGCTGGAGTAAAAGGCCTTGTCTGCAATCAAGAAAAATGTTGTGATGAGCCAATTATTAATTATGATTTTGAGACAAAAAACGCCTATAATTGTAGAAGAAATAACGTCATGTGGACAACTAACTCTTTAAATTACTCTAAGAAGAGAAAAAGTCATAGGAGGAAGAAAAAGGTTCAAACTCCTTTTCTCTCTCTGAAGAAAGCGTTGAATCCAAGGTGTCCACTCCAGACTTCATTTATATCAATAATCGAGTCTTGGAGCTTAAGACAGGTATAAACATACTCAAATGAAGCATTAAGAAGGCAAGGAAAGCAGTCATTTCAGGTATCCCTTATTCTCCTCTGTTTAAATCTCTTTCGACTAACCCTATTGATTTTTCTGAAAATCTTCATGAAGGAAAGAGAGAAGAAGTCAATATTCATGATAAGAAAAATGCTCATCAAAATACAACTTGACTGCTAAATATAGCATCCTCCTTGTAACTGTGGGAGGATGCTCATAATTCTCAAGAAGATCTTTTTTCTTGAGAAAGTAGTCGTTGTTATATTATTCTTTTCATTATCTTTTCCCTTTACGTAATGCTGATCATAAAACTATTGAGCCTTGATCCATTACATTACATGGTGTAATCTTTTTGATCGTTAACTCTTGAGAATATTTCATTGTTGATTTCCTTGAAAGATTTTTGTCCTCTTCTCATTGACCAATTAGTTGTTGTTCATCAACAATTATCTTATGTTCTTTCGAACTAAGGATGTCGTCAATTTGGTTAGAATGTGTCCTTGAGTTTTATCAAGACTACTTCTAAATTTGGATCCATTACTTTCTTGGTATTGTATCAAGTTTGTAACCATAAGTGCACGTACACCGGACCCGTACGGAACATATACTGTGAAACACTCATATATATATATATATCATGCTGTTTTTGATACATACACGTTCCGTAACGTCAAAAAGTTCCCCTGATTTTTTTTATGTGTGCACAATGGATGGATGCAACAAGGAAAACGAAGTTGAGAAGGGCAATGCTATCGAGTTTCACGAGAATCCTATTTTCATAACCTTCTATCATGTTGTTGATTATGAAAACAAACTACCAGTTCAGATGTCATCACAACTGGTAGGAAATCTTCTTCGATATTTTGAGGTCGTACGTGAATAAATTGGAATTGCAACAAAGAATCTTGAATTTCTGAAAAACGAAATGAAGAAAGCAACTGATGAACTCATCCATGTTCGCTCTCTGGTTGCTAGCCATGTCTGATGTTTTTCGAATTATGTTCTCTAAGAGTTGTCATATTAAACCTATGTTTTTCACGAAACCCTATAGATTAACGACTTGAAGATTTCATTGGGATAGTGAAGCCAGGCCCAACTATTTTCTCTATAGTTACATGATCTGATCTCGTTTTTTCTATCATGATTGAGTACAATCGTAAGATTGGCTTGAGATTTATATCTCCGATAGGCAAGATAGAAAAGTAGTCACAAACACCTTCGTCTCATCATTTGTGATTCCACAATATCTTGTTTCGTGATTCGATTAAGATTATTGTGAGGTGATTGATATTTCTAGGCTGTTCTTCGGGAATATAAGTCCGGTATATCAATTGGTTCCAGTTTACCTTGATTTATCAAAAGATGGAACAAAAACTCGTAGGTATATCTCTGGGAGACAGATTTATCTATTCAATAGACTTTTCTGTGTGATACATATTTGTTTATCAAGTCTTCCACTTTGGGTCGTAGCAACTCTTAGTTATGGGTGAGATCAGCTAAGGAAATCAAGTGCTTAGTATCCTGCTGGGATCAGAGATGTAAGGAACATTATTGTACCTTGAATAAGTGTGAGATTGATTAGGGTTCAACTACATTCCAGTCCGAAGTTAACTTGTTGTAGGCTAGTGTCTGTAACGTCTTAATACAGTGTGGTGTTCAAATCTGGACTAGGTCCTGTGGTTTTTCTGTATTTATGGTTTCCTTGTTAACAAAACTTTTGGTGTCTGTACGTTGAATCGATCAATTGGTAAATCCAACCTTTGGTTGTTGATTGAAATTGATTGATCCTTGAACATTGGTCCTTGGTACCGTTCAAGTTATTTCTCTTGTATTCAATCAGGATCGCAAATTCCTATTTGTTTGATTGCAGATTTAATCGACAAATTGAGATATAACTCTTTGATATACTTTTTTTATTAAGATTGAGTCTGACTGTCTAGTTGATTCTCTTGAAAGTATATTGGAGTTAGTCCATACAGATTGCTAAGAGAATTATTGTGTGAGTTTGTTAGACCCCCGCTTTTTCATATTGGATAATATTTATTGGAATTAGGAAAACCGAATTTGGGCATTCATTCCATATCTTGAGTATAATTTTGGTTTTTAAAATTCCCTGGTGTCCAATCAACCTTGGTTTATAAATACCTAAGTTTTCATTTCTAGAAAACTATCCAAAGAGCCATGCAAACTTCATTTCTTTTTGTTTCTGTTGGAGGCGTATAATCAGAGAGGAAAGTACCCTAAATATGCGAAATCTCTTACGACCGATTGTTTAAAGACTTCTCTGAGATCAAGAAGCTCTACGAGTATTGTTGGTAGGAAAACTATATATTGCATGATTGTATTAGTTTTCGATTATTGATTTGATTGACTAACGGTTATTGTAACTTTGATTGCTCCTAGTTTGCTTATTCTTGCGAACCTTCTCTTCTGATATAAGGCTCACTCTAACTAAATCAAAGTATCGACGGGATCTTTAGAATTGATTGTAGATCTAAAGACGTTTTGTGATAATCCTTTGTTAACAGTCTCTATTCTGGTGTGTGATTGATCATAAGAGATTCAAGTGTTGTTGTACAGGTTTTCAAGATATTTGAATATTTGAAGACAAAGAAGATTTCGTATTATTTTTCGTATCTTATAGATATTAATGCACAAAGCTTGATCGAATGGGATCCAACTAGAATATATTTGATTGTATAGTTTCGTAGATTAACAACTTTTCATTTGGTGGCATCTTCAGTGTTCGAATATGGTTAGTTGTAAATCTGAATCTAAGTTGTTGATTCAGATTGATCTAAACCCGACAAAAAAGTTTATTAGATTAAACAGAAGAGCCTCTGTCGAACTCAAATCACAAGTTTCAATAGATTTGATACCAAACATATTTTTATCCTTTACTTTTTGGAAACAATCCAAAGGAATATTGTGATTTACGTGCGTGACTCTATAAGTCGAAGGCGCATGGATACTAAGGGAACGAAGTAGCTCCGGGAGTCTACTTGGTCTCCACTATACGAATTTAAATTTAGATTTTGTATATCATCTTAATTATGAAAATATTGAATTCTGGACAAGGTCTTGGGGCTTTTCTGCATTTGCGGTCTTCTCGTTAACAAAATCTTGTTGTTCCATTTACTTTATTTTCTGAATTATAATTATTTTATTATAATTAAAGTAAATTGCACTTGTACATTAATCCGCGTTACTTGAATTTGATCCTAATAGTCTATGGGTTATTACCATAACTATTGTCAAGTAAATATTTTGTTGTTGTATTGTTTCGACCTCGTCCATAAACAATCACACAAGGTGTAGGAATTAAGTTGTATTATCTCGACTCTATCCATAGAAGATCACTTAAGACAAAAGGACTTATAGGTTAAAAGCAAAAGATTTTCGTGTATTTGGGTACCCTCGTCTTTTCAATTGGTATCAGAGCAGGCAAACACGAAAAGATCTAATAATTTGTGTTTGGTGCGATCCAACCTATAAGAATGAACTTGAATTATCATGAATCGATTGCAATTAACGTACCTTCAAGGTTTGACGGAACTAACTATCTGTGGTGGAAATCTGCAATGAAATTTTTCCTTCAATATATGACTTTAATACTTGGTTATTATTCGTTGATGGGTACGATCATCCGAAAGAGGAAGATTCAGAAACTGAGTTTAACCGCTTAGTAGACTATGCAAGTGAACAAAAGGAATTTGTGTTAGAGCATTGCTCGGTTGAACCCACCAAGCGTTGGTATGTCAAGTTTGGTTGTTATATTTTAGTGAAACAAAACTCATTTAAGAGTCACTTGATTTAAATGTACTAGAGTCAACTTCGTATAGGTTAGCTTGAAAGTATTAGGATGAGACATTACAAGTATTGCGAAGACTTGAAGAAGTGAAGAAGAACGGAGCTACAACGACAACATAATCCTTCCACTTGAGGTTAGTGATATTTGACTTGAACTGTTTCATTCCCTAACGTATCTTTCAAGTCGTGCATATTGAAAACATAAAACTGCGAAGCATGAACACTCTAGATAGACATAATATTAAGGAATACAATATGAAGTTTCTTACTTTAAACTTTGTATATAAGACATCGACATAATCGTATGAATGCTATTGTGATTATGTATGGGTATGAGGTGAGGATTTCATCATAGGGAACGATGTTTACATGTGTTCTAACAAAGTAAGTTCATGATATGTGTTGTGAACCGAAAAGGAAATCGCCAGGCGTTATTGGGGTTGTTCTTCATTGCATATCTTATGAACGACCAATATGTGTGACTAGTATAACCGCTCATGACTTATTTGTGTTCTTGGTAAAACTATTCACATGAGGCCTTACTTATGTATTGGTATGACTTTTATTAGTGAAACCGATCTTAAGTAATCACTTGGGGTATGATCAGGTTGTGTATGTCTGAACTTATTACTGGGAAGAGGGGAACCGATCCTAGTAAGAGGTGAAGTGCATCACAAGGATAACCGATCCTTGTATGAGGTGCAGCAAGGTTTATGGAAGAAATGGGAACCAATCCTATGAACATGTGCAATAAGTTTCTGGGAAGGGGGAACTGATCCTATGGACATGTGCAGTGCATACAAGTTAGATACCAAATATATGTGTGGAACCGATCCTAGTACCTAGTCAGCCGTATCTTTGGTAACTATGCACAGTACTCACATGGAGGTAGAACCGAAACTTGTTTTGGTAGAATCGTTAACCCATGAGTTGTGATTGAGTGGAACTTGATCAAACACATAGTTCTTGAAAGTCAGATGAACCAATTCTAAACTTTTTTGGAAGTGTGGTAAATCGGTTTCAAGTGAGCAAGCATGGTAAAGACTTGCAAGAGTAAGATGTCATCACTCTTTGAACACGGTGCATTAATGCTTATTCTATTTTGTTCAAAGATATTCCTTAAAGGCTAAGAAGGAAGTAAATCCCAAGATCGAATTAAATAAGTTAAGAATCTATTTAATTAAGGGTTTTTAATTATATATGGAAAATAAGAATTAGTAATGTGCATTTGCTAATTAAAGATTTTTCAAGGAGATTTCGATTATTATTTTTGGATAGTGCATTCACATGAATTTTGAAAACCGAATCTGGTGGAGTAATGAAAAATATCTTGAGAATATTTTCGGTTTTGGAAATTCCTAAGTTTCCAAACTTCCTTGTCTATAAATACTTTGAGTTTGCATTTCTAGCAAACTAATCATGCGTAACCTAGACTTACTCTTTTGTCTTTGTTACTGGTGAAGCCGCCTATCGGAGAGGAGAGTAATCTAATTAGGTGAAATCTCTTATGGCCACTCAATTTAAAGTATTCTTTGGGATTGAGAAGCTCTAGCGCGAACCATTGGTGGGAAACTAGATATTGCGGTTTATCCTTGAGAATCTTCTCTTCTGATATAAGATTCACTCAAACTAGTTTAAGGTTTCGATAGGGATCTTTAGACTGTTGTTAGATATAAAGACGATCTTGTGATAATCCATTGTTAACAGACTCCGTTTTGTGTGTGATTGATCATAAGAGAGTGTTATTGAAGATCTAAGAAGATTTGAAGACAAAGAAGATATTGAAGATTTCTTACTTGGTGTTTTTATAATCTTTGGTGTGCACAATACTTGTTTGGGAAAAAGAGGATCCAATTAATAATCGATTTATCCTTGTGGTAGATTGGATTGATTAATTGAGGAAGATCGGCATCAACACATATCACTTGATTGAAGAGTGTTGTTGGCTTAATCTTAGTGATTACCTTTGGGTGATTAAACGTAAGATAGATCTTGGAACCTGGCAAAGGAGTTTATGTTAAGATAAACAAGGGAACCTTTGTGTAACTCATCACTTGGTTGAAGAGAGTTGATACCAAAAATATTTGTTGTTCCTTTACTATTTGGAATACGAACCAAAGGAATTGGTCCAAGTACCTGACTTGTTTACAGGTTGGAGGCGTGGGAATACAGACGAAACTAGGTGAACTATAGGTTTAGTTGCTTGGTCTCAACTATACGAAGTTGTCTTATTTTGTATAGCGGCTTAATCCTGAGAGTATTCAATTTTGGACTAGGTCCCGGGTTTTTTTTTGCATTTGCGGTTTCCTCGTTAACAAAATCTTGTTGTGTCATTTACTTTATATTTTCGCATTATAATTGTTTTATTATAATCAAAATAAATTGCATAAACGTTAATTCTTATTTACTTGATACGTGAATCCTATTGAGTTTGGTTAAGTCCCAACCTTTGTATCAAGTAAACACACTTTGTTGTTGTATTGTCTCTATCTCGTATCCATAGACGATCACACAAAGTGTGAACCGATTTGTTGTATTATCTCGACTCAGTCTATAGACAATCACTTTCGGGGAAAGGACTTATAGGAAGGAAAAGTTATAGCTTGAGGTATATTTGGGGTACCCTCGCCTTTTTAATTTGCAAAGTAAAATTCAGATGGTTTGAATGCTATAATACATGTTGCAAGCCGAAATCTACAACATCATGTATCAACATGCCAAACTTCAAAGGAAGATATGCGAAATCTTTGACGACCGCTCGTTTAAAGACTTCTGTGGGATCAAGAAGCTCTACGAGTACCGTTGGTGGGAAAACTAGATATTGGATGATTGTATTATTCTTCGATTATTGATTTGATTGACTAACGGTAGTTATAAATTTTATTACACCTTGTTTGTTTATTCTTGAGAACCTTCTCTTCTGATATAAGGCTCACTTAAACTAGATCAAACTATCGACGGGATCTTTAGAATTGTTTGTAGATCTAAATATGTCTTGTGATAATCCTTTTTTAACAGACTCCATTCTGGTGTGCGATTGATCACAAGAGATTCAAGTGTTGTCGTGCAGGTTTTGAAGATATTTAAAGATTGGAAGACAAATAAGATTTCTTATTAGTTTTTGTATCTTGTGGATATTAGTGTACAAACCTTGATCGGATGGGATCCAACTAGAATTTGATTGTATAGTTGAGTAGACCAACAAATTTTCATTTTGTGGCATTCTTCAGTGTTTGAATCTGGTTAGTTGTAAATCTGAATCTAAGTTGCTGATTCAGATTGATCTAAACCCGACAAAAAAGTTTATTAGATTAAACGGAAGAGCCTTTGTCGAACTCAAATCACAAGTTTCAATAGATTTGATACCAAACAGATTTTTATCCTTTACTGTTTGGAAAACAATCCAAAGGAAGATTGTGACTCACATGCGTGACTCTAGAAGTCGAAGACACGGGGATACTAAGGGAACTAAGTAGATCCGGGAGTCTTCTTGGTCTCAACTATAAGAAGTTGTCTTTAGATTTTGTATAACGGCTTAATTCTGAGATTATTCAATTCTGGACAAGTTCTTGGGGTTGTTATGCATTTGTGGTTTCCTCGTTAACAAAATCTTGTAGTGCCATTTACTTTATTTTTCTGAATTATAATTCTTTTATTATAATTAAAGTAAATTGCACTTGTACGTTAATCCTTGTTATTTGAATTTGATCATAATAGTTTATCAGTTATTGCCGTAACTATTGTCAAGCAAGTATCTTGTTGTTGTTGTTGATGGGAGAAAACGATTTGCTAGTTTGATAGTAAAATGAAGAGACGATGTGTGGAGGAAACTCCTCAACCGAGAAAATTGCTTTAACCTTTTGCAAACAGATGCACTATAAAGGGAGTGCTTAAATTCGAGAGATCAATATGTAAGAATCCGGCCTAAATTAAGACAATGGTCGTTCAAGAGTCAATTCGGTCACAAGATAGGATGGGTCGATCTGTAGGAGGGAAGTTGAGAAGTGTGTCTGAGATCAGTTGGTGTTTTTTCTCTTAACCAACCCCGCACCCACAACGGGCGGGTATGGACAAAAAAACCACGAGTTTAGCGGGTACGGGCGGGTATGGATATTGTGGGTGGGTCTTGTGCAGCCCTACGTGTGTCAGTCAATCAGTGAAAAGATGAAACGACAGAATAAGGACCATGCCTTAGGCTTAGTCCTATGGGCTAGATATTTAGCTGCTAGATTGGTCGTCCACGTCAGATAGGGCAACCTCTTAACCCCTATGGGATGGCCAATCTAGCAGCGAAACGCCTAACAATTCGGCGTTAACAATTCTCTCTCATTTTTTTTCCTCTTTTTTTTTTTTCTTCTTCTCTCTGTCCTTCTTTTCCTCCCTCTCTACGCTTCTCTCTCCCTCTTTTTCTTCTCTCTCTCATTCTTTTACTCTTTCTCCCTCCCTCTTTTCCTTCTCTCTCCAGAAAAAATTATATAAACACCGAATAATCCTGCATTTGTGTCACTTTTTGAGCGCCGCACTATTCAGTGTTTCAATCTCGTTGATAGTTGTACTGCGAGCAAATGCTAAGATATATAAGTAGCCATATTGAGTGTTAACTTTTTCCCCACACTTTTTTCATGATTAGCAACACTTTTTGGCCAATCTAGCAGTCCAATCTAGCCCATAGGGGTTAGCCTTATGGCTAATAACTGTCGGTTAATCCCTAAAAGATAAGAGGATGTGGCAAGTAGCTAATACCGCTATCCCAAAAGAGACAGTGAATAATAGAGAATAAAACCCCAAAAAAAGGGCTCCAGCCAATGAATATCCAGACCCGAAGTCGCGACCAAGAAATGGACTCCAAGGAGACATATCGAATCGATAATTATGAAGATACGCCCTTACACGAACTGTGACTGATTTCCAAGCCTGAAAGTCTTGACAAAATTGTCAAGGGGATAATGTAAGACATGGATTTGTCCAAATCCGAGGAGTCGCATCAGAAACTGCCACGAGAAATGGAGGTGGTTCTAGTACTCCTCACAGCGCTGCCGCAGTAAGTTAATTACTAGTTGATTGTTGTACTTTTGTTAAAATTTAATTGGTTTTTAATGGTAGGAGAAGAGGTGGATGAGTGTGAGAAATGCCTTGAAATAGATGCAGCATGAGTGGATAATAGACAACATCAGTCAACAACTCAAAGAACAAAACAATGGAGCTCCGGAAATATTGATATCAACAATCAGGTTCGCTTTGTGTTAATGTGTGGAATATTTCGATTTAAGAAGTTATGTTAAGCTTTAGATTAACTGTCATTGAATGTGTTGTTGTTGGTTATAGGGAGTTTACGGAACTGTGCCGTCTGAACAAAATGCAGGAGTAGTGCAGGAGGTTGTGCACGATGAAAATGTGAGTTTTGACAGAGATGGAGATACCATGAGAGTATATTACATGTGTTGTTGTGGGAGACAAAAACAAATATTCTTCGCCATTCCAAATTGATCAATAGGCATACATCTAAATGCCTCCTGTAGATTTGTGTTTGCCAGTATACAAAGATTGCTTGTGCCCCCAGTGGCCTGGTGCTAATTGTTTCAGCTCAAATTTTATTTCCAAAACTTTTGTAGTTTCGCCTTGATTGTTTTAATGAATTCTTTCATTTGTTAATTTCTTTCCATTTGAATCCTGTTAAAGACCTCCTAATTTGATTTGATGTATGTTATAACCAGCACATCTTTGTGATGACTACTTATATTGGTCGAAGCTAGCAGCTTCAAAACCAACACATCTTTCAGAATTGTTGTACTTTCTTTATTGAAGCATTTAAAATAAAACTTACACAAAGAGGAACATTTTTTAGTAATGTTTTCAGTAATTGATTGCATTAGTAGATGCTTAATGAGAAGAAATGGCTTAAAACCTAACTTGTAGAAAAATCCATAGTTACACCCACTTACTAATTTGAATGACATAAAGTATATATCACACCACGAAGTGAAATCAGAGCTTTTATTTATTATAAGTTAAGTAATGGAAAGATACAAACTACTCAAGAATACTCACAAGAACCTCAAATTCTCTCTCTTAACAATCACTCTTACACCTTACCAAATGTTCCAACCCCCCTTACAATGGACCAATCCCTCTATTTATAACCAAAAATACATAATGGGTTACAGCTCATTTTACTTTACTGGGAATCACACAATTCACATGAATCTGCTTTTTACTTCGCCAGAGCCATTGTCCATAAAATTTTTCCTACCTTTTCTCCTTAAAGATCGGTCACTGTCGGACAGCTGTCCTATTTCTTGCGTAACAATCCACACTTCGGATCTTTTACTTCATTAACTTCATCTTTTCTTGCGTAACAATCCATACTTCGGATTGTCCACTTCGTTAATTATTACTTTTCTTGCGTAACAATCCATACTTCGTTAACTTTATCACTTCATTAATTGTTACTTCACAAATCTAAAATTCGCTAAAGTAAATCTGACACTGGATTTGACTCTTCACTGACACTTCCCTGGAAATTAGTGAACAATATCTTTTTCGAAGATTCACTTCGCTGTATCATTCATTCTTGTTCGAACACGTGGTGAGTAGGTTCCACTCGCTGTATCAAGAATGGAAAGAGAACTTCGCATTAAATTCGTAACCGCCACGTACCCGGTTTTCTCGCCACCTTGTCTACCACGTTTCTCTGTAACAGTCAGTAGTCGGTTGTTCTTCCCGTACAACCGTTTCTCCCAGTCATGCCTTGATCCACTATAAATAGCTCGCCTTGTATTCTATATTTTACTTTTACCCTCTTATGAACTTCGTCTTCTTCTTCTCCGGTGATATCAATTTCTAGGAAATCTCCCTTCATCTTCTTTTGTTCCTAATTTTCCCTTCTCCCGTTAGCTCTTCAAAACAATGGCTCCTAAGAAATTTCCCCCTCCTACTACTTCCAAAACCCTAGAAGATTTTCAAGTAGATTTCATAAAGAAGGGTTTAACCTTGATGCCGATGGTGGATTCCGCCGTCTCTCCTCCGGTCATAGCCACAAAGTTCATGGAGTTGAACTACAAGTGTATTCAGGATAAAACTTGGACTCCTACTAGAATGATTACTACGCTGGGTCAGCTCTGTGCCGGGTTAGTTTTCCATTTATATGATTCCGATAACCCTCTGTTCTACGAGATTATGGTTAGAATTGGCAGGGGTGTCTATCAATGGAGCGGGAATTCAATCCGTATTGCAAACGAGTTTGTGATACGCTCCAGAGGTGGTAAGTCTCAGATTCCGCTGGATGCGAAGGACTTCGACTCATCAGACTACAATCTTGATTCTTTCTCGGAGAATTATACCGACCGAACCCAATCTCATAGGAAATACTAGGAATGGGGTATTTCCCTGGTCCGAAAGTCCATGAAGGATCCATCCAAAGTACTTCTTCTTGATGTTGAGCCAATCAGCACTTCGACGGATGCTCTGAAGGGCCCTTCCCTTCGGCTGACTAACGATGAAGATTGGATGATATTTCCAGTGATTGTTGAAGGCCCTCTAGTCTGGGGTTTTCACAAGAATGGGAAGGCTCAAACTGGTCCCATTTTCGAGCATATTCATCTCGCTGCTTTTGAGCCTGGACGATTTCGTTGGAAAGAAATGCCCAACGAGGTAGATTTGTTGACCCTTTGATTTATCCATCTTTGTGTTTAGTTCTTTAAGTTTTCCCATTTTACTGCATTATTCTTTTCCTCCTCCTGGCTTGATCAAGGATCGATCGACTAAGAAGTCATCTACTGGATCTCCTATTTGTGATTAGGTATTTTTATTTATCTCACTTTAGTCATGTTCTTCTTCTGCATTTTAAAACTTCAGCGGCTAATTACCGCATTTCGTGGAGCCTGAATCCACTGTTCCTCCAAGAACTTTTAAAAAGTGTGGTCGTCAAGAGAGTTCTTCTGCTGCTGCCAAGGTATCTCACTATTCCTTCTACTTCACGTCTATATATCTCGCCTCATCGACTTTGCGCTTACATGCCTATTTGTGTTGACTTCACATTTTCTAGGATGTTTTGCCTCAATCTCCTCCTGCCAATGACCCTCATAAGTGACGTAGGGGTCTGGACATGAACGCCTTAACTCGTGTCCATTCTTCCAAGAAGCATTCCGAATTACCTGCTCCTCCTCCGCCCAAAAGTAAAACTGCTAAAGTCCCGGAAAAATCCATTCCTTCTTAGATTCAAAAGCCTGCTATGCCGACTCCTGTCATTGTTGTGGGTGACCCCTCTGTAAAGTCATCTATCAGTCCTGCTGGTGGATCTCAAGGGAAAGAGAGGAAGGTCTTTGAAGTGGAGTATACAACTTATGCGCCCGATATGAGTTTTCAGAGGAATTATCTCCTTCTGACTCGTGACGCTCCCTCTATTAGATCTGCTGCCACAGAGTCTTTGATCTCTTTTAGCTCTGATACCTTCGTGGCTGAGGATCAACCTTTTATTTTGAATGCTTTATTGAACCTTTCCACCAATCAACATACTGTCATTATGGCTTTGGTGAGTATTATCGATCTTGACTTCGTTATTTGTCCCTATTCTTTTCTAACTTATTCGACTTTGCAGGAATTCAACCGTCACATGGCTCAACTCGTTGAGACTAGAGTTGCCCGTGAGAATTTGGAGAAATCTAAGGATCGAATTCGGGAGCTCAAAATGATCTTGCTGATGAAAGGGATCGTTCAGCGAAGAAGGATCAAAGATTTCAGAGCTCAACAGTAAGTTCAGACCTTTCTCTATTTTCCATTCTATTTTGGTCTTGTTTTTACTATTCGTTTATTTTCGTCAAGCCCGTTCCGCGAAGTGTTATTTGGATTATCCCGAAGCCCAGGCATCCGCCGAAGATTTTCAAGTCTCTGTCCGAGTGTCTAGCTAATGAAGCTGCTGGTAGCGAGGAATTGAACTCTTATCTTCACGAGGAGAATGAAAGTTTGAGGGTTGAGTTACAGCGAGTGAATCATCTTCTCACAACTTCGCGGAATCTCCACTCTTCATCTCTAGCCCTCAATAAGCTGTTAGATGAAGATAAAGAAAGGGTACTTAAGAGGAAGGACTGGTCTGAAGCCTATCTGCGTAAGCTTAAGAATGATATTCATGATCTAGATGCAGAGAATAAGGGGCTGAAGATTGAGAACAAAACTTTGAAGGATGAAAACACTAGATTAAATAGTGAGATGACTTCTGTGTTATTTATCCTGGAGAGGTTTCAAGGCAAGAAAATAACTCATGTTTCCCCTGTGAAGAAGAAGCCCGTTGTTCCTCCGAGAGGTGTCAAACTTGTTATAAGGTCTCCTGATGATGATAATCAAGTTATGTTATCTCGGATAGAGAAGGTAGTTCTAGGAGTTATTATTATACTTTGTATCTCGCTCTGTTAGTTTTATTTCTTACTTCGCTACCATTTTTGCAGAATCTGAGGAGAGTTGGAAGAATCAAGTCTTGCACCTATCTCATCAAAGGTATGATCTTGCTAAGAAGGTGTCCAATCTGAAGGAAAGTCTTGTGTTTCTTAACAAAGATTGTGATAAGATGGAAAAAGACGCCAAGAAGGTTGCGAAGTTAACTTGCAAGAATGCCCAGGAGGAGAAGGTGAAATTCCTCACCAAGTTTTGAAGTTCTCATGGCCTTGCCTTTCCTCCCATGGATCTCGAAATCTTCTCCGATGATGAACCTCATGCTGAAGTCGATGATGAGGATGAAGAAACAGAGACTGATGAGGATGTTGAAGAGCCCAAGAGCGAAGTTCCCCAAGGCACGGGTGGCAACAGTGAAGCTGGCGCTGGTGGTGCTGATGCTGAAATTCAAGGATCTAGAGGTGGTTCTGCTGAGGAGGAGGCTGGCAAGCCATGATCTTTTATTTTGATGACAGTTCAAACTTTTACTTCTTCATTTTTTTAACATTATATCTGGGTGCTCCCAAGCTTGGGGGGCATGACATTATATCATTCTTGTTTCTTGCCTTAACTCTTCGCTTGCCTTAATATATTTTCTTTGTTCTTTTTCTCTTTTGGCTCAACTCGTTCATATATTTGCACTAAATATGGTTAACATATCTACTTTGCATGTCCATCTGTAGCTTCTTTGCCTTTAGTTCGCAGAATTTTGCAACTTCGTAAAACAATAAGATGTTCAAATAGGTGTTTCAATTTATATAGAACAATTATGATTTGGTGTGTTTGTTTCCCACAAGTATATACTTGCGAATAAAATAATCAAAAAATAATAAATTTGAATAAGTATATACTTGCCTCTTATTCTTTGGATATTTTCGGAGTATTTCCGAGTTTATGATATAAGTTGCCACTTATTATTTGTCTGAAGTAATAGATGCGAGATAAATGAGCAAAAGAATAATAAGTTTGAAAAAGTATATACTTGCCTCTTATTCTTTTGGGGATTTATGTTGCATACCTTATGTTATTGACCTTTGTATTTTTGTTCTCCTTTCCTTAATTTTTATTTGTGCCTCAGACTCTTCTTTGCGCTCCTTTTCATTCTTAATTCACCTTCAATTGTACCTCGTTTCCTTCTTAGGGCTTGTTTCTGCATTGCTAGCGTTCTTATTGTAATATGATCAGGTTAATATAGATATTTTGTTTTGCAATACTTTGATTGCAAGTTTTTCGCACATGGCGAAGATTTTTCGAATCTCTATGACTCTTTATCATTATTTATTGAAATGCCATGAGAAGGTTTTAGCGAACCTCGCTCTCATATCTATTTTCCTCTTGTATTCTTTATGTTTTATTTAATACTTTGGGGTCTTATTTTTCCTCCTAGTTAAGGTCTTATTTTGCCCCACCCCGTTGATCAGGGTTTTGCGACGAAGTCTCAGGCACTCTTTACTCTTGCAAAGTAAAGATCCATCAACCTCGCCTTAACTCGCTCATTATGTATTTTGTGCAACAATATCACATGCCTATCTATTCCCATGAACACTAGCCCCGTAATATTGCCGTCTTTTTTGGTCACTCATCTCCCTAAAGGAGGGTGTCGTCCCTTCCCCCTGAGTACCCCCTTGCTTTCGGGCTTAGGTATCATTTATTTCGAGACTTCCTAACCTTCGCTGATATGGCTCTTGGTTACGAAGTCACACCCTAGTTGAGGTGGTTTTGGGACTGAGTGGAAGAATCACGCCAGGCCATCTTCTTTCTCCACTGGCTCGTTCTTACACCCCTTACCGAGTGGTTACCCAATTTGGGCCCTCAGCATATGGGTCTTATTCTTGCCCCTATTTGATGTTACTGAGATTTTCGCTGATGTGCGTTAGGTCTTACTTTTGCCTCTTGCACTTTGTGCGAACTAGGTTGCACGCCACGAGGTCTCAGCCTCCCTAAGTAGAGGTTTTATAATCTCCCTAGAGATTTTTTCTTTTTCATGTTTTTTTTTAACTCGTGGGTCTTATGCAGCCCCCTAATGAGGTCTTACTTGCCTGCTTCGAGGTCTTATTTCGCCCGAAGTATATTTTTTTTCTTTTCTTTTCATCCAAATTTACATTTGGTGTTCTATTTCGCTCTGATCTTGCTTCATGTTTTGCTCGATAAATATTTCATTTCATTTCTTTACTGAGTTACAAACTTGCTTCTTCATTTTGTATTACATATATTTGCGAGTACATCTGATGGCTAAGGATAATACTTCTTTATATAGACCGGATTCCAAGGATGGTCCAGCCTGCGACCTTGTCTTTCTATCTCGCTGTATATGATATTTCCTTCATTATCTGTTTATTTTCCATGACAGTCAACGAGTTCATAGGCTCCATTTCCTACCACTCTTTTTACGATGAATGTCCATTCCCAAGTAGGTTCTATCTTTCCTCCAAGTCCTTTCTGATATGGCGGTATTTCCCGCAAGACTAACTCGCCCGGAACAAATCTCCTTTCTTTCACTCTTTTATTATATTCCCGAGACAGCTTTCGGTGATAGTTCGTCATATATTATAGTGCAGTTTCCCTATTTTTTTTCCAAATCATCCAACTTCGCTAGAATCATGTCTGAGTTCAGACCTTTCTTCCATGCCTCCTGCTTAGTTGTGGGAATCATTATCTCGGTGGGTAAGACTGCTTCTACTCCATATGTCAAGCAAAAGGGGGACATTCTTGTTGCCTCTCGCCTCGTTGTTCTGTACGACCATAGTACTTTTGGGACTTATTCACACCAGTCATGTAGGTGTCCTTCCAATTTATTTTTCAGAGTTGATGATATTGTTTTGTTGGTCGCCTCCGCTTGCCCGTTACTCTGCGGGTATAACAGAGTTGACTTTCCAGACTGTATCTTGAATGTGTTGAACAACAGGCTCATATTCTCACCTTCAAATTGCTTCCCATTATCGGAGATAACCTGTAGCGGGATCCCAAATCTGCAAATTATGTGCTCAAGAATGAAGTCATATACATCGCCATCTCAGGTATTCTTCAATGGTTTTGCCTCAACCCACTTCATGAAATAATCAGTTGCCACTATCATGTATTTTCGCTGCTAACTTCTCGTGAAAAATGGTCCCACGATATCTACTTCCCACATGGAAAATGGCCACACACTCAATATCGAGTTCAATCTCGTTGCAGGTGCATGTATGCACTTTCCAAATCTCTGGCATGCTTCACACCTCATCGAGATGTTTTTTGCATCTTTATGCATGTGTGGCCAAATATACCCTTGCGCCTTGGTTTTGTGAGCCAAAGATCTCGTGTCGCTGTGGTTCCCGGCATCACCATAATGGACAACCTTCATGATATGTATTCCTTCTTCTTGTGATAAGCACCGCAACAACGGGCCTAGAAATGACCTTCTATATAAAATTCCTTCTCGTAGCTCATAATTTGTGGATTTCCCCTTGATTTTGTGCGCCTCAAATCTGTCACGAGGTAAATCCCCTTTCGCTAGATATTTGTAAATTGGAACTCACCAGTCATCTTCACTTAATTTGATAGTTACGACCTCGTTTCCGATCACAAAGACTTCTTCACCTTCCAACTCGTTCGTTACTGATGGATGCATTAATATTTCAATTAGGATGTGCTTCTCCGAAGGGTCTTCAATCATTGATGTTATGAAAGCCAGGGCATCAGCATGTCTGTTATTATCTCTACTCACCTTCCTCCAGATTATGTTTGGTATTTTCTTTGAATATTCTTTTACGAGTTGTAAATATCGGTTCATCACAATATCATTTGCCTGGTATCTTCCTTCTATTTGTCTTACCACCAGCTGCGAGTCACTGGTTATTATTATTTCCTCTAACTTCATCTCTATATCTAACCTTAGCGCTTGTATGACTGCCTCGTATTCTGTTTCATTGTTAGTTGCTTTATACAGAAGTAGTATCAACAGATGAAGAAGAAGCATTTAATGAAGAAGCCACTTCAGAAGTAGTATCAACAGATGAAGAACCTAACAGCTGCAACAATAACCTTGAGAAAGTTGCATAACATAGTCCCTTTGTGAATAAATCTGCCAACTGATCTTCTGAAGCAACATGATGTAACTGAATAAATCCATCTTCAACAAGCTCTCTTACTTCATGATATTGCAGCTCTATATGTTTTGTCCTGGAATAAAAAAAGGGTTAGAATCCAAAGCAAGAGCACTGGTGTTATCACAATAAAGTTGAGCAGAACACTGCAAAGGAATATGCAACTCAGTCAGTAAATAAGAAATCCACTTAAGCTCTGCTGAAGCCACAGACAAACACTTATATTCAGCCTCTGCTGATGATTTTGAAATAGTTGGTTGTTTCTTGGAAGACCAAGATATCAAAATAGAACCCAGAAAAACAGCATATCCTGATGTTGACCTCCTTGTATCAAGACAACCAGCCCAATCTGAGTCTGTA
The DNA here is from genome assembly GCA_023529315.1 of Papaver bracteatum. NCBI lineage: Eukaryota > Viridiplantae > Streptophyta > Magnoliopsida > Ranunculales > Papaveraceae > Papaver > Papaver bracteatum. The sequence continues at coordinate 1,204,989 of JAJJWX010003739.1, read as the reverse complement.
TAAGCTCTTAAGTTGTGCAAATCACCCTTTCTTAATGTAATACCTAAGCCAATTGTACCCTTTAAATACCTCAAAATTCTTTTAACAAGTTGAAAATGAATATCTATTGGTGCATGCATAAATTGCGACACATAATTAACACCAAAATAGATGTACGGCCTAGTAACAATTAAGTATTTTAAACCTCCTACAATAGACCTATATTCAGAAAAATCTACCAATAAAGTACCATCATGAATAGAAGCTCTTGAAGCCTTAACAACAGGTGTATCACAGGGTTTACAATCCAACATTTTAGCTTTATCTAGAAACTCCAATGTATACTTTTGTTGAGTGAGAACAATTGTATCAGCATCCCTAATAGGTTCAATTCCCAGAAAATATCCCAAGTCTCCTAGTTCTTTCATAGCAAATTCAGACTTCAAAGAAGTAACAAAAGAATCCAACAATGTTGAAGAACTACCATTTAAGAGAATATCATCAACATAGAGTAACAAGATTATTATATCCTTTGTATTATGAAATACAAACATAGAATTGTCAGAGATTGATTTTCTAAAACCATATGATAATAAGAAAGTGCTAAATCTATAAAACCAAGCCCTGGGTGCTTGTTTCAATCCATATAAGCTCTTTTTAAGATGACAAACATACTCAGGATGATCTGGATCTACAAATCCAGGTGGTTGAATCATATAAACATCCTCATTAATAAAACCATGCAAAAAAGCATTACTAACATCCAATTGTCTAACTTGCTAATTATGATTCAAAGCCATACAAAGAACAACTCTGACAGTAGCACACTTTACAACTGGACTAAAGGTTTCATTAAAATCCACCCCATCTTGTTGATTATAACCCTTAGCTACTAACCGTGATTTGAGTCTATCAATAGTACCATCAAACTTTCGTTTGATTTTATAAACCCATTTACAACCTAATACATTCATATGAGGTTCTGGTGGCACCTTTTCCCAAGTCCCATTTAACTCCAAAGCATCATGTTCTTCCTTCATAAAGACTTGCCATTGAGGATCTTGAATGGCTCTCTTAAAAGTCTTTGGCTCAGAAATAGTAGTTAACAATGCAGTATAAGAATGAGACAAAGGATGTTTCACAGTATGAAGTAAAACATGATCTGGAAATTGTTTGGACTTAACAATCCCAGATTTGGACCTAGTGATAACAGAACTTGTAGGAAGAGTTTCAGAAAGAGATGGAGTTTCAAAAACACATGAATCAAAAATAGAAGTAGAAGAAAAATCATAAGAAGATCCAAAATAAAATTGGGATTCATCCAAAACTACATTCCTTGAAATATGCAACTTTTTGGTGATAGGATTATAACATTTATACCCTTTATGTAAAATGCTATAACCAATGAAGATACATTTAACAGATTTGGGAGATAATTTGTCAGCTCTTGAATGAGCTAGACAAGGATAGCAAACAACACCAAAAAATTTAAGAAAACTATAATCAGGAGCAAACCCAAATAAAACCTCAAAAGGAGACTTATAATCCAAAAGATTTGTGGGAGTTCTATTGATAAGATAAGAAGCTGTGAGAAAAGCATCATACCAATAATCTTTTGGTCACAAAGCATGAAACAAAATAGAATTCCCCATTTCAGTAATGTGCATATGCTTTCTCTCATCAAGGCCATTCTGCTCTGGGGTGTGAGGACAAGAAATACGAATAAGAATCCCACTAGTTTCAAGTAAAAATTTAAAAGGTCCTTTAACTAATTCAGAAGCTCCATCAACTTGAAAAGCTTGATTTTTGTTGAAAACTAATTTTCAGTCAAAGTTTTAAAATGTGAAAAACATTTAACAGCATCAGACTTCAGTTCCATTGGATAAATCCAATGAAACCTACTGAAATCATCAATAAACACTATGTAAATTTATAACCATTTAAAGAAGAAATGGTAGGACCCCACACATCACAGTGAATTAGAGACAGTGGTGTATCAACATGTGAGGAAGACAATTGAAAAGGAAACTTCTTGCTCTTAGCAAGTTGACAAGGATGACATAAAGAAGAAGAATTTGAAGATAAAACAATCTTATTCCGAGAATACAATTTGTGAAGAATATGTTGAGAGGGATGACCTAGTCTATTATGCCAAGTGGAGGAAGAAGCTAAAACAGTAGAAACAAAACCAAAAGTTCTAGGCACAATATGACTAATAGGATACAGATTATTAACCATTTTTCCCTGAGCCAATAAACTATTTGTTGCTAAATCTCTTATTTCATAACCAAAAGGATAGAACTTAAAATAACAAGAGTTATCATGTGTGAACTTTGCAACAGAAAGTAAATTATGCTTCATTGCTGGTACTAACAAGATGTTATTTAGCCTGAAACTAGTATCAGATGGTTGAATAACAGAATTTGCAGTAGACACTATAGATAGTGACTTACCATTGCCAATATGCACCTGATCCTTGCCTTTGTAACTAGAAGTATGATGAAGTAGAGTAGCATCACCAGTCATGTGAGATGTAGCACCAGAATCTGAGATCCACTGTGGAGTAGAAGTACTGGCAGAATAAGCATAAAAACCAGCAAATTCCTGAGCTCCAGAATTACTAGAAGTTACTTGTTGTTCTGCATTTTCCACAGTAGCAATATGACCAGAAGCGGAAGATGTAGTAGTTATAGTTGGAGGATGATATCGAAAATAGCATTGACTTGCATAATGGCCCTTTTTTCTACAAATATGACATTCCACTTGAGAATAATCCCTTCTCACAAAACCATTAGCACTTACTGAAGAGCCTTCTTGACTAGTGCCACCCTTCATAGTAGTAGAATTCTTGAAATTCATTGAATTACCATTATTATTCTTGGTAAACCTATTCTTGTTATTCCCAAAAAAATTATTACCACCATTATGATTCATCCTGTAGAAAGCAGATGAATTTTGATTATCAAATACACTCTGAGTCTCCTGATGCCGAGTAAGAAGCCATTGCTCATGATTCATTAATCTTGGTTTTAGTTCAGCAAAAGTAAATGGATGTTCTCTGTTTTGAGCAGCAATAACAAAACTATCAAATTCCCTACCTAAACCATTCAAAACATGCATTACCAAATCTGATTCAGGAACCTTTTCACCTATAGCAGCTAAATTGTCAGCTATAGTCTTGATGTGTTGCAAATAAACTTGAATGGTGAGATTTCCTTTCTTGAAGTTATGTAACTGATTCCTCAACAAAGCTTTCCTAGCCATGAATTGATTCCTAAAGCTAGTTTCAAGAAAGACCCAAATTGCTCTTGCAGATGAAAGACCTAATACATCTCCAGAAACAGCAGGAGTAAAAGTTTCCTTTAAACAACTAACCACAAAATAGTCTAGCTTTCTCCACAAAACCCACTCGGGGTTAACAACAGTAACACCATTGACAATAATTTCCTTAAGCGGTTCTTGATCATCATCAGTAACATGACCATATAAGTCGGTTGTAATTAGAATTGACTCAAACTGATCCTTCCAGACAAGATAATTCGAAGAATCCAATTTGATTGAAACAAAATTTGCTATATTCGAAAAAGGTAATGAAAATGGTAAATAATTACCAGCTGGAGCAGCGGAAGACATCTTATTTCTTCTTGTATATACAATTACTGACATCAAAAGTCGAAATTATGTGTGAGCAAACACAAATCTGAGAAATCTTGAACATATCTGAATCGAATTTTATCAAATTTGAATCCAAAAATAGGTATTTGAAAAAGATGTTGATTCACAAAAAGAAATTGTTCCTGAAAAAGGTATTGATGAAAAATATGTGCATGAAGAAGGATTGTAGTAATGGATCGAAAAAGGTTATTGAAATTTTTTCTTAAGATCGAACCCGAATGATACCATGAGAAATATTGTAAAAGAATATTATTGTAAAAGATAATAGATAGAGTAAAGTAAAGACTCAGCTATAAGTACAAAAGAGTATGATGTACCGATAGCCAGACACAAAACACATCTGTAATAACAGCAGTTACAAAAATAACAGAAAGTTCAAGTCAACTAATGTTGACTTGACTAAAACTATTTATAATACTTCCAATAATGGATCTGTTTTGGGGGTTCGAAGTTAAATGATGATGGGTACTTGCAGGCGGTGAAATTAGCTGAATAGGTTTGATGTCAATGGAATAGAAGCTGGGGGTTTCTCGGTGGTTGATTAGTTGCAGTTTATTTCAATTTGTATCCATGACTTCGAAGAAGGGGGTTAAGTTTCAAGACTAAAATTCACTGGAGAAAGGGGTCAACAACATCAACGAATTTGAGGGTTTGTATGCAGTCTCAAGTTGGAGCTAATCGAAAGTTGTTAATCTGAATAAACGCAGCGTCAATGAGATTAAAGATGGGTGGTTGCTGAGATGGTGCTGCTAATATTTGCACTGGTACAACTATTGCAGATGGAGTTCAGTTTTTGTGGTTGGAGTTTGATTGAGAAGGCGAGGTATATGTTAAGATGACATTTATGTTGAGCTGTGCATTCAGTGGTGGAGGTGATGGGTTAGTACCAGATATAGGCTTGATTGATAGATTTGTTTACATGGGCATGGCGACAGTAGTTTGTATCGATTAAATGATGGTGTTGTACGTGTTTGATTGAGATGGCCTGAACTGTGCTTAATTCATAATGCAGCAGCTAAGTTAGGGTCAATATGTTTGGTCGGTTTGCAATCTGTGGTAGCTAGTGATGGACTGGAGTAGATTGGGCGTTGGTGTATTATCTGCTAGGTCTAATTGGAATCTACAGCAGCACCTATATTTACTGGAGTTGATGCAGATTGGGGGGGACAAACAAGGGTTTGTTGTTTATTGTTTTTTTCTTGCTATGATTTGCTAAACTATTGTTAGGCTGAAAGCATGGATATATTATTTATGTTTTGAACAAGAGTTTCTTTCAATCGAAAGCTTAATTAATTGTTTGAGTATCTCATCTTGGTTGATTGTTCTTAATCTTTT